>CM070503.1:14450550-15050550 GCA_036346375.1 Guadua angustifolia
AGGGAAAAAAGAGAGGAAGACGATCGAGTTATGCGATTTAGATTTTTGGAGGTGATTTAGAAGTACTTTGGTAACTAATTAGGTGAAGTTATGGTTGTGAGAGTTGCAAACTCATAAAGAGGTAAGTTTCTTTCCCATGCAAGCTATATAATTATTTTTCATTAGCATTTAATTAATGTAATGGTTAGTTAGGTTAATGATTAGGAGAAATTGTAGTTGTAAAAGTTGTAGATCAAATCGAGAAGTTCTAGAAGAGTTAAATTTCTTTTGCATGCAAGTTATGTAATTATTTTTTATTAGCGTTTAATAGTGTAAGGGTTATTTAGTAGGTGTTCTTATGTTAATGTTAAGTATGCATGTTAATTCATTTGCATGCACATTTATATTCGTGTTAGTGGTGATAAGTATGTCATTAACGATAAATTAGCGGAATGATTATTTTGATGGTGTTTTTTGTGTGTGCACATGGTAGTTGACGTGCACGTGTATTTGAAATATTTATGTTAGTAATGATAATTAACTCGGTAATGCCGAATTAGTCACGTGGGCATGGTAGTAGATTTGCATGCATATTTCATATGTATGTGCTAGTTGTTTTTTTAATAACATTATTAATTGGTAAAACAGAAAAATTAGTATAATTGAGAAAGCCATAACATAGATAGTATGCACTTAATAGTATTGGTAAAGTGGAAAAATAATTTCAGATGTACGTAGAAAAACATTTAGTATAATATAGTAGCGAGAGAACATTATTCAAGTTTCAATGTGTTTTGGTTCATGGAACAATTTTAATTATTTGTATACGAGTTAGTAGTTAGTAATTGAAACTGCACATACTAATTTTTTTGAATTGCGTGTATTGTTGTAGATCAGTTAGGGGTGTATTGTGCATAATAATTTTAATCAGTGATGCTGGCCATAGTAGACTAATATATGATAGTAAATATTGGTTAATTTCATGGTTAATATGGTAGCGAGAGAACATTAATGAAGTTCAATGTGTTTTTGTCGATGGAATATTTTAATTATTTGTATACGAGTTAGTAGTAATAGTTGAAACCAGACATACTAAAAATTTTAAATTATGTGCATTCTTGTAGATCAGTTAGAGATATATTGTACATAATAATTTTAATCAGTAATGTTGGATGGTACGATGTCGGACGTAGTAGAATAATATGTGATAGGAAATATTGGTTAATTTCAAGGTTTATAATTAGAAATTGACATATGTAATGTTGGACCTAAATTATTATGGTAGGTACATGATGATGGATATTCAAGATTTATCTATGTTCTACAGAGAGGGTGTTTTCCGCACCAGGCCATACAATGTGGACCTATTAAATTGTGAACAGAAGGTGATTCAAGCACCAAGTCTAAAAGAGATGGGTTTGGCTGAGCTCCAGAGGTGCCTACGAGGTGCATTTGATAGGGCAATTGTAAGGAATAAGCTTGTCATCGAGGTGCTAAATGCCATAGTGATTGAAGAGTCATTGGAGTATGTTTGAAAGCACTTAGTGAGGTAGTATATTCAGGGTGCAATGAAAATGAATGTTGTGATACACACCAACGATGTATGTGTGGTTTGTGGAGAAGGGCGAATCGTTAAGGAGGGGTGAGCTCGTTGTGGAAGTGGAAGGGTTGGATAAGCAATTAAGGAGGTGAGCTGAGGATTTTTAATACCACGAAGGTGTAGGGTAGTGGTGGGCCACCCATGTTGATTGCCATGAATATTTGGAGGGCTTAGAGGACGCAATGTAATCCGATGATGAGGAAAACATGGACACAGATAGCAATGGAGATGAGGATCATGAAGATGCATGTGGTGGTGTCCAAGTCAATGGCATTTTCTCCATCAACATGGAGTATGTGTTATCAAGGTTGGATAAACTAACAATGGACTCTCTTGTTTTCCAAAATAAGGTGGGTCCAAATGGGCATTAGATTGTGACACTTTGTTAGTAGGGAAACGCTTCACTAACAAGAGTGATGTCCAACAAGCTATAGCGAGATATGTCGATAATATCAGCTGACCATATTGGTTGTACAAGTCAAACAAAAATACATCTATAGTGAAGTGTGTTGATGACAAATGTCCTAGCAAGATCCATGCGCAAAAATTCAAGTGTGCATGTACAGACTTTAGGATCACAGTGGAAAAGATCACACATGTGAGCTTGTTGGGCCATTGAACAAACACAAAAATGTGACCTCATATGATCATGTGAGCTTGTTGGGCCATTGAACAAACACAAAAATGTGACCTCATCATATGTGGTTAGACACAGTTTTATGGTGATGGTGATGACCTGTGGATGGCCCCACTGTCGGACCCTAGGAAATAAAACAATGAAATCTTCTTTGTAACATGTACTAGTCCAGGAAAAGCTAATACACATAACACAAATGATGTCACAACATATCTAACGTATTTTATTAATAATTAGATTTTCATATTAAAAGTAGCACACATGCCAAATAATAGTAAAGCAGCGGAAATAAGGAGACGGTAGTAAAGCCAATTGATTCGCTACAGGCAATTGACTGGGAAGTGGTATAGTTCAATTGATCCTCACTGTCGTAGAACGCATCCTCTAAAACAGCAGAGTAAGCAAAGGTGAGTACAAAAGTACTCTGCAAGTCACAAAGTAAATGCAATATTAATGAAGGGTCATAAAAGAAGGCATAATATTTTTAATTTGAGCATAAAGCAACATTTCAAATACAATAAGTAATTTTCAATGTGTCATCGATAAAGTAAAAATAGAATTTTAATCAAAATTTCAACATGGGCTCCATTCCAGAGTTTCATCCCAAATTTCCCCATGCAGACTCTCTCCACTTATAAACCACTTTTCTGAAATCATTTTGAAATCCAAAGTCTAATCTGCGAAAGGCCAGCTCAACATGCTCATGACCGCGAGTGCGACTAATCGATTAGTTTTACACTCTGTGGAGGTTGTACAATTTTATCCACAAGACATGATTATCTCATTTTGCTAAATACACACTTTCTTTGGTGTGCGATAGAGAAAATTACAACAAGACCCCTAAAAAGGTCCATCTTATGTAGTCACGCTCGTTAAGGTTTCACAGCTAAAAGGGTTACATCCACCCTAATAAGTTCTCTCTTACCTATGCAGCGGTCTAACCGACTCCACATTCAACCCAATGACACAACTAACAATGAAATGTCTTAAGACGGATAGCCAGGTCTGTACCATACCAAAGTTATGGTAGTACGGTAACGCTTTACATTCAACAGCCCATAGACCGGTCCTTAATTGACTAGGCATGCTTTCCACAAACCCAAAACCAAAACGAAGCCACCTAACAACCAATTCTCATCTGGTCTAAATCATATTTTCACTTTGCTTGAACCTTATCATATTTCATAACTTTCCATGGCACACCAATACGAAGAAATAATTTTCATTTCAATAAAAATCTTTGTTTGGCACAAATTCCCAAAAAGATCCTAATTTTTAGGTCTAAGCATGACTAAGCCAATTTCTAACTATTTTGATAATCATATAACTTAATGTTACAATGGTATACGGTGTTCAAATCCCCAAGGTGGTTCAAATCAATTCGAAGTTTAACTATTTAGAAACATGGGAATGGAACTAATGTTTGCTAAAATTATGCATGCAATAATTTAAATTCAAAATATAATTTAAAAGCTGGATTCAATATGATCAAAATGTGTAACTTTCCTTGATCGTAGAGTAGCTGACCTGAATCATCGGCTGCAAACTCCTCCCGTTCTCCGAAATCTATACGTTCAAAACAACCAAGTTCAAATAAATTCAAATAGAATATCAAACTAGTATAAATGAGTAATTTAAGATTTTAGATGAATTTAGGGAGAAATATAGAGTTGATTGGAGTTTGAACGGGCTTTCGGAAGTTTAAACACATGGAAAAGGAGAAAGAAGTGAATTTTTTGAAATTTGTGAATTATTTTTCTAAAGGAAAAATCAGAATTATTGCACATGCTGATGTTAGCAAGGATTTTTGAATTATTTTCAAAAAGAAAAACCTAATTATGACGCAAGTATGACGTCATAATTCTTTTTTGCCAAAATTATTTTTAAGTAGGAAAAAGCTTGTGTTGCCGACATGTGGGTGCATAGACCATGTGCTTGGTCCACAGTACCCGCTGGGCACACCGTGCACCTGGTGCACGGCTGGGTGCATAGGTAGCTAGCTTAGGCCAGAGCACGACGGTGGAGCCAGGGCACAGCTAGGGCAGCGTAGCCAGCTGGCGATGAGCACCGGGTGGCCGAGCACCTGGCACAGCAGGGCCTGAGGAAAACCGGTGGTGGTGGATTATGGAGATGAACAACCAGCAGCCGCCGACGCAAGTGCACCAAAACCCAAATTGGTTGAGGAGAAAGCTTCCTAGGGTCAAAGCACACATGGTAACATGGTTGGAAATGAGGGATGAGCTCCAATGTGACAATATGCTTGCATGATTGAAGTTCGGGAAGACCGCCTCAAAACTTTGCGAAATCTGGGAGCTAGGGCACGAGAGAAGCATTGGGGATCTACACATGGATTGTGGAGTTAGTGTTGGAAATATACCCTAGAGGCAATCATAGAGATGATTATATTTCCATAAATGTTCATAAACTATGATATTGTTCTTTGAATAACATCATAGATATTGATTAACAAGTACGTGACTTGTTTGTGAAACTCTATATTCATCTTTACGATATTCATTTTAAAAAGGGGTTCCTAGTCGATAATCATATGAGGACACATATGAGTAGACTAACATATTTACTAGTCGATGACCACGTTTCACAGGTCATAGATGTAGAGATATCAAACCAATAATATGTACACATGTTAGAAAAGATGGTGTTGGACATCGACTCATTATGAGACACTGCAAAAGCGTTGTATTCTTTCATGTCATCAGTTGGTCTCATATACGATGTGTATGCTATATCCTTCAACTTGAGATTGTCGCATGTTCTCAAGATGTGTAATGGCTTACTTAGGGATCGTCAAACGCTACTTCGTAACTGGGTAGTTATAAAGATGGATTTTAGGTTTGTCATGAAATATGCTGCGAGGCGTGATCGATCAAGATAAGATTTGCCCCTCTATACAATGGGAGAGATATCTCTAAGCCTCTCGAGTGGTCAAATTTCGAAAAATGCATGGTCATGCTACTCGAATAAAGAGTTACTCGAGTCATTGAGTGAAAGAGTTAACTCGATGTATTCGGGGAATCCGAGTCACGGCATCGAGAAAGAGTGGTTGAGTCATCCAAACAAGGATGACAATAACACGTCTTGAGTTTGACCGATATTGTGAGGCAAAAGGAAATACATATAGGATATTGTTGAGCTTTGTCTGATATTTATATGTAGTCAGGAGTCGGTAAGTTCTGCTAGGGGCCGTCATCGACTATTAGTCGAATGTTCGATGGTCGATTAGGAGTACTCAATGATCGATATGGGTATTCCAGCCATGTCCGAATGCATGTGAACCTATAGGGTTACACGCTTAAAGGGCTATTACCAATTCGGATAGGGATCCAAGTTGTAATGAGCTTCAAGGGTTGAAACCCGTTATGGGACGTCTGTATAAAGGGAGGAGGTGCTAGCTTTAAAAAAAGGGTGACACGATAGGAATTTGGAATTCTCGAAACCCTAGCCACCACCCATCCTCCGCGCAGCCAGCGCTAGCACTCCAGCGCACGGCGTTCCTGCCCTATACGTGTGGATACCTTGGAGGCGTTGCTGCGAAGCTTCAACGCTAGGACGATCTGTAACCTGCGACGCACACAAGAAGCTGTTGGAGGAGGAGCGAGGCTAGTATGAGTACATCTGCACCACCGCGCTACATCGACTCTACTTTTACTATGGGTCTGCGTGTCTAGTGGTAATTCTATGATCTATAACTTGTAGTGGTTCTTGGTTACGTGGTAGAAAATTTTGATTTTTCGCTAGAGTAGCCTACCTGCTCCCTAACAGGTAGGGGGATCCTCATGGTGGCTTATATAGCCCCAGGTTGAGAGCTAATGCAAGGAAATCCTCATTGAGGTGCCATGGATGGAAAGAAGAGATAGAGGGAAATCTGTATGACAAGATTTGGGAAAGTTTTGGCATGTGGTTGATGGAGTTTCGGAGCTCCTTTCCATGTGGCAATGGAGGAGAGAGAAAGGGAGGGGTGGCTGGAGGTTGGGGAAGACCCGATAGGTGGGGTTGGGGGCCCACCTGTCGTGAAGGGGAGAGAGGGAAGGGGGAAGCCGGCTAGTTGGGCCGGCCCGGCTTGATGGGCCGAGCGGTCACGAAAAATGAACAAGCGGGGCGGGCGGCCTTGGGTCAGAATGGCCTAGCGGTGACGTGGGGCAAAGGGAAAAAGAAATGGGCTTTAGCCCAAAATTAAATAAAAGAATTTTAAATTGATTTTTGATTTAAATAAATGTAGATATTCAATATAGGTTTTAGAAAATAGCAAATGGGGCTAACAAATTTGGGGAAAAGTTTCAAAAGTACTTTGGAACATTTTGAACTTATAAAAAATATTTAAAACATTATTTATCATTTATTTTTCTTGGATAAATTATTTTTATATATCTAAAAATAGTAAAAAAGGCTTTATAAATCTAGAAAAATCAAGAAAAAATCTAGAAAATTTAGAATTAACGAATTAAACAAAAATACAAATTTTTATGATATCACCCACCATGGGTACTTGCTAGACAACTAACCAATTGGGATGGGCTAGGGAGGGCATGACTGGTATATCCTGATTTTCACAACGAGTATGTGGATGACATTATTTGGATACCGCGGACTATACGGTTCGTGGCTGATACAGCACCGCAACTTGTGAGAGCAGTGTTGACACGATGAGAACTACTGGCTCACAACTTGTCATATCGTCTTCTCACATAAGGTGGAGCCGTATGCCTCGGGGTGAGTCATGCGTGTTTGGACCCCACCACCAGTTGGTCGACATCTTCCACGACAAGTTAACTTGTCAGAATAACTAGTTTCTTAATTTTGTATGTACCATTTCAGTACAATGAATTTATTTCTTACATCACATTGTTTCCACAAGCAAACAAGGAAGGGTCAAAAGAGTGATGACTGGTAGGCGACACAACTATAGTGGACCATAACGTGGGAGTAGAGTGTCATGACACAAGTTATGTAGGAACATTGACGCTATGACCTAGACATGTATGATGTGTACTTGCATTGGTATGTACCTCGCACGCATAGCAAACTGATAGGACACCCCCCCCCCCCCCGCTACTGCTAGAGGTCATGCATTCAGAGAGGTTGGGCCTTGGCCATGATTGACATTGAATAGCCCAGTAACATGACGCAAGTTTTCAATTATTTATGAAGTAATGTTTACGTGACTACCTAATATTTTCTCATTTGACTGTAGTACGAGTTGGTTCAGCGTACCACCACTGAAGCTTCCATTGCACTTTGACATGGCAAGCATAACACCGTTGTTGGCCTTCTGAGTGTTATCTGCATCATGTAAGATTATGCGAAGGGCATTCTCGAGAGCAATAGTTGTGATTAGCGTAGCGACATGGTTGCTTGAGAAGGTGATCAAGCACACCCTCCTCCTTCTCCACCAAGGTCGTCATGTCCTCTACGTATCGTTCCATCTTAGGTTGTTCATCATCCATGCAACATCCCACTTAAGCGTGCCACGTACAAATTTCCCAATCTTTGTGAATTACAACACTTTGTATCGTATTAAAATGTGTTGTCCTTTTTGCAGGCCATGCATGTTGATCGAGGTCTACTTTCATCTTCATCTAGTCATCAAGTAGAGGCAAGTGCTCCATTGCCATCATGTACAGATTGACAAGACATTAGAGACTCTGACACCGAATCACCTAATGAGGACTTACCTGCATTGGGCACAACTTGAGGCACATTTGCACTAGACGTTTAGCCACAGTTGCGAAAGCGTGACCAGACATACCATTGCTACATTGTGTATCCTTGCGGTATGAATTACGATGGAGGCCCATTGTATGACCATCATATAAGATTGGTATGCCTAACTTAAAATTGAGTTGAGGCATTTTAGTTATACTTGTTATCAAGTAACTTAATATTACATGTCTACAGTTCCTAGACAGAAACGTGTATTGTAACAAAATTGAGCTCTCTTTAATTTCAATTTCTAGTGGATTAATCTTACATTACAATTCAGCTGCACGAATGGGTGGACAAGATGTTCAGTGCACATGAGATTAGACCTAGCCAACTTGGTGATGCCCAACGGTCACGCAGACCAATTAGTATGACTTCTGCAGCACTAGACACTCATCTAACAAGTTCATGTTCTCAGAGGACTAGCTTTGTTTTATGAAGAAGTGTCAAACATATCAGCCTTAAGGATTTATGACGTAGAGTTCGGCATTTTGTGAGTTTTGAAGTTGTATGCATCATGTTTGTATGGTTTGAGTGTTTTGAACCATTTTGTACTATGCATTATGTACCCATTTTGTACTCATCTTCATGCTTGTAGTTTTTATGATTTGAACAATATGGCAGATATTACGTGAAGTTCAAGAAAATATGTACCAACTTTTCTCAGTAAATTGACAATTCGTACCGATTTTTCTTAGTGAATTGACAATTCGCATCATTTTTTTCAGTGCATTGACAATGTGCACCAGCCTTTCTTAGCGACTTGAGAATCCACACCGCCTTTTCTCACTTCATTAACAACACACACTAGCTTTTCTAAGAGACTTAACAATCCGCACGGGCTTTTCTCAGTGCCTTGAAAACACACACCAGCACAACTTGCACCATCTATTTTTAGTGAATTGACAACTCGCATCGTCTTCTCCTAGTAATTCGACAACTCACTGATATTTCCAATGTGAAAAGATTTCTTCTCATAGACATGAGTGCACTTCCATTTGCTAAGATTCACTCATGTAACACTAAACAATAACCAGCTACAAAAATGGGGCAATCTCCACCTCCATAGCCAACACTCCACTCTAGCTAATTTCGAAACCAGGAAGGCAAAAGAGAGGTAGAGGAGGTCACTCCACCGAGGTTGGGGTTGTTGAACTATGCAGATATGTTTCGGAAGCAGAAGTAGGTTGCAAACAAGGTGGAAACCTACCCTAAAAATTCTTGCAAGGATGGACATGTATCACTGAAGTTTCCACATTTGCAGTGTGACTGTGGTGATCTTGTGTGGATCATTCAATCCACATATCTAGACACTGCCATCCGAGTGCACTACACGTGTGGGGATATCCACGTAAACAAATATCATGTGTTGATATTTCATACTGTATGTTGTATTTTATGTATCGCTAACATCATCTATGCATACTCCCAGTTGTCAGAGCAATGCTACTTCTACCAATGGATCGATGGGTCAGAGAAGTATGACAAGGCATTGATCCAACAAAAATACATACTGAACTACTCAGTTGCGCATGAGAACTGAACCCTAAGAAACCTTACACCTCGGAGGACAAGGGAAAGGCTAAGAGGGGAGAAGATAAGAGAAAGTCACCGATGGCCCTCATGCTGCTGCTAAAGTAGAGGTCATTTCAAAATGGGACAAGCCTAAGCTAGACCCAAAAGATGAGTTTTGGGTGAAATGGTATGGGAGTAATTGAAAGTAGATTAAGGTCTACACCTGTAGGAACTCTAAGCGAAAGGTACCGAAGGACCTTGATGGATAGGTTGTATGATCGTAAGCCTGACTTCTTTTCCATCTCTATAGTATTTTTTGAATCCAAAAGGTACATATGTATCTTACTTGTAGTTTGGATTAATGGTTCACGCATGTTGTATTTGTATCGTAGGAGTAGAGACATGAACATATGCACCTCACCAAACCCTACGTGCCATGTAATTTGCACCTTCGTTACAAAGTGTTATGCCGGGCTTCAAATAGTTTGCTCAAATAATAATCCTCTCTCAACGTCCTTCCTAAATATATACAACAAACTCGTCAAATTCTCCCTTTAGTAGTTTACTATTATTTCAAAACTACTAACTCATGAAAATATCATGTTGGAGTTTAAATTGGGACACGCCTTGGTAACACGACAAAGGGCCCAAAGGGCGATTGTGGTATATTTTCGTAAAAGAAAATATTAGTCCAGTTGAACACGCAATTGAACACATCTAATTTTAGTAGTTCTAATTTTCTCTAAACCCGCCTGATTAATTAAATAGAATAAAAACCAGATAAAATAAGTTTACAGGTTGGCCCACAAGATTGTTGTCCCATGGCATGGCAGCAGCACCTACTGCGGTACCCTAGCGTGGCATGAACCTGCTACGGTGCCACAATGCGACAGGCTGGCGGGCTACACACCTACCGTGTGGTCAAAGTTGCTATCGCGATCGGCACTACTACCTGCTCAGGTGAGGTGTTGCAGTATGGGATCACGGTAAGTGACAAGTGTTGCTTGCCGCTGCTTCCACGATCTAAAAGAAAACTATTTTTATAATGCCATTCACATGACAGCCAAAAGTTGTTTACTAATTTTAAAAGAAACTAGTGGTAGTTCATTAGTCCACCTCGCTTTCCTTCTCTCCTCACATAGGATTACGTGTTGACATGTAGACCTTCCTTAAAAATCTCTAAGAAAAAACAGAAAAACAATGTATCTCTCTTCTCCCTTCCACTCACATATATGGTTAACAATATCATTTAAGACTTAGATTTTGATGGCCTAGCGATATTGAAAATCACAAAAAACAGCTTGAAATTTGCACAAAATAGAATGGTTTCAAAAGTCAAAGGAATTTGAAATCTAGTCAAACTGACGAGTGATTTTTAAACGAAATGCATGAAAACCGCTCGAAAAGTCTCAAATTTTGAGCGGTTTTTGGCAAAAACCGATGATAGTTGAAAAAACGAGGAAATATAAAAAGGGGAAAATTGCAAAAAAATATTGTCAAAATTTGTAAAAATCCATTAAAGGCCCAAAAATAGGAAAAATGTAATAAATATATAAAAAAGTATGAAAAACATGAAATTTTTTTGGCAGATCTTTCTTAAATCTGAAAAAATTTCGACATGACCTTTAATATATTTTAAACAATTGCAAATTGTAAAGTAGGCATTTAGCAATAATATGTCAACAAATAATCTTCTATTAATACCATTCACGTATCAACACTATTTACATATCAACACCATTCACATGTCAACACTATTCACATAATGACATACCAATACCATTCACATATCAACATTACTTACATTTTAATACCTTTCATTTAAAATTATGAAGTAGACATAGATTTGTCATTCTTCCATTGTCACATATATACCACATTCGACCTACATGAATAGAATGTTAGTAAAAAATTGAGTTACAATGAAATAAAACATACAAATGAATCAAAATTTTGACATGACCTTTGCTATATTTTAGATAATATGAAGTTGTAAAGTAGATATTTAACAACAACATGTCAACAAATAACCTTTCATTTCAATACCGTTCACATATCACTCCAATAAGTGCAAAAAATAGGCATTCATAAATCAATACCATTCATATTTCGATACATTTCATTTGAAGTTGTAAAGTAGGCATATTTTCATTATCCTTGCAACACAAATCCCATGTTGGACTTGCATAGACGCTGTATTAGTAAAAAAATTAAGTTGCAATGACATGAAACATGCAAATGAAATATTACATTCGGGACTATAGGTAGTATTTTTGCGTTTACACTTGGTTGGCCATGTTGTGTCCTCGGTGGACATCAAGGCCAATCGTCATATAGCGAGCAACTCCGCCTTGTAAATGTGCCAACTTTGCCCCATTCATGTACTTGTTGTTTGCCATTGTTGGTACAATATGGCATAAAACTTTGGGTCGTGCCACTTGTAGACCCATTGGGTGGGAGGTTCTGCCATATGAGCCATAGCTCCCTTGCATCTCGGTGACGCCATAGGAGCTAGAGCTATCCTGTGGTGCGCCCTTTCCCTTCCCTCTAGCAGTCGTCCTCTGGGATTGAGGAGTGCCATGGTCTCTATCCTGTGTTGCATGAGTAAACCATGACTCCCCTATAAATTTAACGGTATGCTGCTCTTTTGATTGGTGCGTGGGAGGTATGAAGTCGTCACTACTGGAGATACTGTGTTCGAGATAAGAATGTATTACCGGCGTTCATATAAGTGTGGCACGTTAAGTCGTCAATTCTTCGGTCCACTATATCCATGTATGTCTCCTATGTTGCTGGAGATAGACCCATAGTATTGAAGGACTTGTGGAAGAGAACATGGTGCCATTGGAGTAAATCACAAAGTTAATTATGCTTATACGTGTCGGCCCTGTCCAAGAATAGCACATGATTGTTACTCCGTACGTATGCTATTCTTGCTTGAATTTTGTGAAGTTCTCCTTTATGTTTACTTCATTAGCATCTAAATATTTTTCATCTATATCTCGACCTCTCAGGGACGGGACACCCTCACCTGCAAATGAAACATAGTACAAAAATTTTAGCTATAAATCGACGTACAACTAAACAAACATTTTAAAGCTCACTTACTGTATTTTTGTGTTTCCCTCACGGCGCTAACAAAGTATGGATTATCTACTTTCTGCCCTGCGATATTAGCAGTGTGAAAAAATTTGGCCCACACCAAGCTAATGGCCTGCTTCGCTCTCTTCCCCTTCTGTGTGCACTGATGGCTGTCAATCCTTGGTTGCACGGGGGCCACGGGCCATACCAACATTGTAATCCTCTACCTCCTGCGGTCTTTCTCATTGCGAGGAACTCCAAAACAACTTACACAACAAACTGTGCAATCTCCTCCAGCCCTCTGGATGAGCCACTACCACTACCATGCTCATACTTACCACTTGCCCATCTTCTAAATTCTGCATCCGTCCTAGAAGCAACCATGGCATGCTAGAGTTGGTCCTCCTCATCAGCATCACTCGTGTACATTGAATATACACTTCACCTTAGTGGGGAATCTCCAGCTGCTCCTTCTTTCCTTAGCCTCTCCTCTCTCTTGTCCTTCTTCTTATCTCTTGTCCTGTCTAGATCATGTTGAAATTACTCACGAATTTCCACAGGAACTTTACTATAATGAACGACACTCGTACCGCATCTTGCCAAATGCTGTTTTAGTTAGGTTGCACCACCTCCTTTCTTCTCTTTCAGACAGTGTTTGCATCGAAATCCAGCACCCAACTTATCGTCATGCTCCCACACCACGTTGACATAGTCTGCCATCTGCTAATACAAAGTAATAAAAGTAAGCATACATACAAATATCGTTACTTAAACAAATATTAGCATTTGCGGGTGTTGTCTATTGCTACTAAATATACTTTAACAAATATTTCTACTAAATATAATTGTACAAAGATTGGTATTAAATATACTTCAACAAATATTGCTACTAAATATAATTAAAAAATATTGCTACTAAATATAATTGAACAAATATTGCTACTACATGTACTTCAACAAATATTGGTACTTGACATAATAGAACAAATATTGTTACTTGATATACTTGAAGAAATATTGCTAGTTGACATACTTGAACAAATATTGCTACTAAATATAATTGAACAAATATTGTCACTAAAATATATTGAATAAATATTGCTACTTGACAACTTGAACAAATATTGCTACTAAAAATTCTGGAACAAATATTGTTATGTCACCATTTCGGCATGAGCATAGTGAGCATTGCATAACAATTTTTCGACCAATTAAAATGCAAATACATGAATGAACAAGAGATAGCTCCGAGTATTGAGTGGAAATCGAGCAAAACTCAGCAAAAATTGAGCCAAATTGAGAGAAACCCAAGCTCTTTTCATGAAATTCATGGAAGATCTCGAAATTCATTAAAGGCTTCGATTTTCGCTCAATCCGAGCAATTTTCAGTTCTTACCGCTCAAAAATCGTGGCATGGACAGCAGAACGATGATGAGCAACGGCCGGATTTGAGTGGAGGCGACGTTGTCAAGACGAATGTGCGATGGGGAATTTTTTTTGCGTAATCAATGTGTTGGTTCGAGCCTCCCGACTGGTCACCAGGTCATGGCTATTGGAGTGGGCTGGGGTGGGGCCAAAGGCCTAGAGGCAGCTTGGCCTGTGAGCTGAAAGCTTGCAGGAGAGACCTTTTTTTTGTTTTTCTATTATCTACATTTTGAATGGCTCAAAAACATTTCTAAACTTTCTTTTCACAAACATATTCACACGAGAGGTCATAAAGCTATTAATACTGATTTTAGAGAATTTTTGGATAATGTTTTTCAAATTTTATGATTTTTTAATTTGAACTTCACTGGTAAACCGAGCAGTTCCATTTTTCGTACTGGCGTGGTATGGGCGATTTTCGCGGTTTTCGACGGTTTTTAGAACTCTGCTCACATATAAGAGTTATGTGCTGACACGTGGTTCTTTCTAAAAAAATCTATAATAAAAAAATAGAAAAACAATATATATTAACAAACAGATGTGACCTCCTTAACAAATTCTAAATCAATTAGTGCCGAAATAACTCTACAACCAATTCACAATATTGTTGCAAGTATAATTTATTTAAAAATCCATTACTACACACCAGTTTTAAACCAGGACAAAATGTAAGATATACCTGAGAGCCAAATTATATTTAGGGGTGAAACCGGGTCGGATACGGGCGGATATTGCTCGTCCCGTATCCTAACCCATATTTTTTTTCGGGATTCGGAGTCGGATACGGATGTTCGGATCTGGATCTGGTCGGATTATTCGGGATTCGGATCACGAGGCGGATACTGACGGATTCGGTCGGGATCGGATATTATAATCGGATAGTAGTATAGTACATAATTGTATACGTAAAAGAACGAATGAAGCATTAACCTTACAACATTAGCTTCAAGTCATAATTATTTCAACGTAGGATAGTAGTATAGTTAGAGGTGCAATTTAGTGACTCACTAATTCCATTAATTTGAATAGAAAAGAAGTTTATCAAATAAGTTGAACAAATCAATTTAGGTAAAAGCATTATGTCATCACTCTATTTGTTTGTTGATAGATTTGTTGAAGTTTACGCTTAATAACAAAGTAGTGTTTTTTAGTGCCAGTATCAAACAACTATTCTATCTATCCAATAATAAACCAAATTAATGGAAGAATAACTGATTTTATCCGGATATCGGGTTGGATATTTACCGGATATCGGGTCGGATATTGCTCTTCCCATATCCTAACCCATATTACATGAGATTTTTCGGATACGGATCGGATATTGCTCTTCCCATATCCTAACCCATATTACATCGGATTTTCCGGATACGGATACGGATAACATCGGTACGGATTTTAAACGGATTCGGAATCGAATCGGACGGATATTTCCTGTCCTGTTTTCACCCCTAATTATATTATATTATACTATATCCTAAACCTCGCAAGTTTCCTAGCCAAGGAGGCTGCCCACATGTCCTCTCTCCGCGAAGGCCCCTCGAAAAAAAACTTAATTACATTTAGATCTTTTTAGCCATTTTTTACGAAAAAGACCTTTCAGTTGAGCAAAATCGTGGATCTTTCGTAAAAAAACTCTAAATAAATGCTAAAAGAGCGTAATTATGTTTATATCTTTCCAACCATTGTTTACGAAAAGGACATTTCGGCTTAGCTGAATCACGGATTTTTCGTAAGAGGACCAAAAATAAATGCAACAAAAGGAGTGTAATTACATATGTATCCTTTCAACCGTTTCACGCGTTTTCTCGGTTTTCTCTACTATATAAAGTGAGAGTTTCTTCCCATATCACTTCATCAAAATTACCTATCTTTGCCACCGCTCTTTAATTACCCACCTTTGCCACTGCTCTTTAATTACCTACCTTTGCCACTATTAGTGCTCTTTGCAAATAAACTTTTTATCGCAAATTAAGTTTCCATTGCAACGCACGGGCACATGGTTATCTATTGAATTTAGGTCTTTTCCATGGAAAAACTATAACTTAGACCCTATAAGGTAGTTTCAAGAATGAGATCTTCCGTCATACGAAAATTTGCAGAAAGCACCTTAAAATCTTTATGATTATTATGGTTTACTCTTATAGACTTTATATAATTACTAGAAATTATTGCTGTGTTGTTTTAATTTGCCTGTAACTTATAGTTCCAAGTACAGAAGCTTTTGCATACAAAAATTTGTAAATTGCACCTTTAAACTTTTCTTATTATCACGGCTTAGTCTTTTAGATTTCTGTCAAATATTATTTTTCTATTATTTTAATTTTTCTATACAAATGATTGTTGTTTGGTTATAACGTACGGATACTCGGCTAGTGCTCGCTTAAAGGCAGCGATCACGGCGTGCACGCCGCTGTCACTGGTCTAGTAAGCCAAATCTTCCGCAACTGGCGGCAAACTCGATCCGTTCACGTGCATGACGACGCTGCGGCGCTGCGCACGGCGCAGACGGGGTTGATCGCCCGCGGCTACTTGTCGTCACCCGTCGCGCGCGGCCGCGATACCTGAGCTCGATCGGCTCGTGCGCGCGCCCGGCACCGCGCTACGTTGCCGCCTTGCACATGCTACCGCGGGCCGCGCTGCGCTCGGCAAAAGATGCGCCCTTCCGTACGAGCGCACTGTGAAGCCAGCCCTTGCTGGCCGCATACCTGGTCTGCCTGCGCGCCCAATGCATCGATGGCCTTTTCGCTTCGGGGTTCGGGGTTCTCACTTCACACCGCCGGACCACCCTGCCTACCTACCGCCCCGATCGGCAGGACTATTTTGACCGCGTGGCCTCGCATAGTTACACGCAAACATATTCACCGTACCACCGGATCGCGTTAGCCGGCCAGCGCGTCCTCCTGCCCTGTGCGGCTCTGCAACTGAGCAGACATATTCAAATTCACCGTCTCCGACTCATCATATATGGCACGCTACGACCGGTCATATGATGAGGCACTTTTCGCCATTACTTGGTGTGTGTCCAAGCAGCCTTACGCTTGCTTTAAGGAATCGAATTTTGTTTTGGGATGAAATTTTACCGTGGGCTGAAATCCGAAATTTTTTGTGCATGATTCTGATGAATTTCCATAAAATTTTCAGATAGTGATGAAGATTCAAGAATTTTTAAAAAATTGGACAGTGTTACTGTCCTGATAAAAGCCTTACCGGCAAATTTGAACAGAATGAAAAATAGTTCAAACCACGTTGGAAAATTTTGGAAATTTTTGTGGAAGGTCCTGATGTATCACTAATATTTTTATAAAAGTTTCATATGATTATCGTACTTGAAGAAATTTCAAAAATTCTGACAGTGCTACGTCGTGATAAAAGCCTAATAATCAATACATAGATTTGCTTTAGCGATAAAACAAGGTTTAAAATTTGTGAAAATTTTACAGAAGGGTGATAAGAAAATTCTAAAGATCTCATAAAAATTTGGAATCATGATCACACTCCAGTGAATTTATGAAATTCCTACAAAGCATTGTACCATTTATGTTCTTGCTCTCTTTGATTTTTGAAATATAAGAAATAAAGTTCAGTGCTTAGTGCTTACATAGAGTCATAGATTTGATTGAGCAAACCAAAAAGTTGAAATTTCAATCTGTGAAGTTAGAAATTTCAGCAGCATTTTAACTGAAATTTGGAGTTTGAGAGTCAAAATTGGAATCAATCAATGTATATTTACATGACAGTTAATAGGCACGAAATAAAATAAACATGAAAATATTGAAGCTAGACAATTATAGTGTCCAGTTTGCAACTGATTCGGTCCCATCATCAAGGGATCGAGATTTACACTAAATTGAAGGGAGATGATTGACTTTGAATGTGCACAGGTATAGATATATGTTATTACAATATAATTTTAGTGTCCATTGAAAGTGCGGAATGAACATACCAATATTTCTTCATCCTAGTAAGAAATCATGAATAAGCGCTGGAACATCCCATCTGCAATAAACAAAGAGGCATGCAGTGTAACTAAATAATCCATGTAATGAAGTTATTATGTACTCATGGCATCGTTTTTTGACCCAAAATTTCGCTCCTTTTACCCGAGATTTCGCTTCTAGGAGGCGAAATCTTCTCCCTGTTCGCCGGAGACGGCCGGATTTGGCCGGAGGTTGCCCGAATCGGAGAGAGTAGGTGATCTCGGTACAGGAAGAGCTCAAGAACGAGAGGAAAGTGATGCTGTCTGCTCGCAAACGACTTGTGAAACAGAGAAAAGTGAGGCAGCCAGGCAATGATTAAGACCCTTTCAAAGTTCAGACCATAGTGGTAAACCACATGCAGGGAAATATTTAATTAATTATCAATCTTATGAGACATTAGCACCTCTAGCTCAGTGGTAAATCTCAAAGCTAGCAAACATAAGGTCTAGTGTTCAAGTCCAAGCCATGCTCGTTTTTTAGGTCCTGATCAACCATAACAAATTCTCAAAATATATGAAAGTTTTACTTCATAGTAGTCCAATCCGGCTGTCAAACATTTAAATCCGGATTTAATTCCCGAAATTTCGCCGAAATCACCGAATACTGTAGCAATTTCGATTTTTTTTTTCAAGATTTTCAATTCGCCCAGATATTTAAATTTCACCCTGTCCCAAAATCCAAGATTTCACCGAAAATTCGCCGAAATTTTATACCCTGCGCTTGCTCGCAAACTTTGGCCCAAACTTTGGGAAGATTTTAAGCTAGTTTGAGTTTTTTTAAAAAAAAGTAGCAACTCTTTCAAACAGTTTAGCTTTTAAGTGATTTTTTTGTATAAATTAGAAGCTATATATAACTAGCAAAAACCAAAAGCTGAAAAATTGGATTGGATCTGTTTTTGCAGCTTATTACTAAGAAAAATTAGTTATTTGCCAAACGATCTCCAAAAAAAAAGTTACATTTACTTTTCAGCAAAAGAAGCTAATTAAAAGCAGCTTTTTTTTAAGCAACAGCTCTCAAATAGGTCCTTTTTGCCTAGTCTCCTACAGTAGTACTCCTGTTGATCTGCCTAGCCCTAGCCCTAGCCCTAGTCCATTAGGCTGTTTAAATCTCGTGAAAGAAATGGAAGTGACTTGTAGGACTCCACGCAGCTCTCTCAGCTTAACACTAATCTCTTGTGGAACTTGTGGTAGAGCGCTGTATTAGTAAATTTTAATAGAGAGCTTGACACAAGACAAGAAATTTATTTTGAAGAATGACCACAGACAAGAATCAGCTGTGATATGGAGTAAACAGAAAAGATTTGTTGTAGGTTCTTGTCAATAATCTATGCATTAATTAAACAAAGAATTAAAGATGACAGAGGCTCTCGCCAAAACAAATGGTCCTAGCGTAGACCTACTTGATTATCCTGTCGAAACAAGCCTACTTGATCAGCATCATCATTTCGTCATAACCCGCGTACAAGAAACTCTGGAGAGGTTAGCCAACGGAAATAACAAAATATATGCTAAAAGAGAACCATCAGAAATAACTTATTGTCGGTGACAATGAGGAATTAAGGATCAGGTGGCAAATGGCAAGAGAACGCATGCATACATCACGCCATGCCGAAGCTTTCAATGGTCTAGTACATTTCTGTATACGCCACGATCAAGTGAATCGATTTACTCTCTCCAGTGAAGCTACAATTTCGCTGGACAAGCACATCTGTGTCGACGTCCAAGTTTTTACTCAAAAGATAGGCGTAGTTAGTGCCGAGCGAGCTGTGCGTTTTGATGCAAAACAGCCAAAGTGAAAGTGTACGTGTATGCATGCATGGACGATGGAAAATGAGTTACTTATGGGCAAAATTGTAGTGCTCCGGCCACCACCACAGGTCCAAATGTGTCGAGTCGATCTACAGGAGGTTCTAGAACAGGAAACCTATGCAGTACGTCCCAAATTGATCACCTTGATAGGGACGCTTTTTTCCTTCTCTAAATCGTCATGTCCTGGTAATGGGGATCAGACAGCTACTTTAATTAATTTGTTAGTTGTAACATTGAGCCAATTAATTATCCTTTGAACATCGACAGCCTATGTGTACCCCTGTCATCCGGTAAGAGATTAGAGGTTATGGATGTTAGCTTGTGCTCCCAAATCCGTGTTGTGAACAATCTTGAGTCTTCTCCAAACCTCCTCAATCCTGACGTACGTAGTCGGACGCGCGCACAAATATATATGGTGTGGATGATGATAGTGTCTTTCCTTGCACTCACGAAACGTATTTTTATTATCACAAAGTTTTGTGGCAGTCTGAAATGTAGAAATTTTACATGAACATTTTAATTCTCATATAGAAAAGAAAACGAATTCTGTGTTCCAAATAAGGCCTTATCTTCTACTACTTCTCCTTGAAGCTGGAGCTAGAGTCAAGCCAAACTAAACCTACTCTATTATTGATACACGAGAGCCTCAAACAAGACTAGGCACTTAAATTAGTGGCATCAAGGTTTAACATAGTTAAACGAATACGACGAGTACGTAGGATAAGCCATTACAACCTTACAAATGAAGTGTCCGCACGTCATTGTTTTACTACCGACTTATTACAGGAGACATTTTACAGCGAGGATGAATTAAAGTAAGCACACGATCTAGAAGCCTCATTCTTAAGGGGAGCAGAGAACACATAACACGCAGAGCGGAGGCTAACCCCAGAAACCAGGATCTCCCATCCCACCCCGCTATCACGGATGACCAAAACAACCTTGGAACCTGACCCGGAGGCCCGGACAGACGTACTCCCAAAAGAAAAGAGAGTTCTCTTGCACGGAAAACAACAGCGACCAGCTAGTACTAGCGGTACTGCTCGTACACCACACCCATCACCCATCTGGCCAATCGCCTCCGTGGCAGCGCTCTGACGCAACCACCTCGCTCGCGCCTGTACAGCTATATGCTACCACGAGCCTCTTTTCCTTTCACTCCTGCGCATGCATGTACTGTCCTCCACGAGGGAGTCACAGCATCTGCTAGCTAGTAGCAGTAGTTATAACTCACAAGGAGACAGAGGAGAGGCACTGGCTCGGGATCTCGCCTTATCCTCGAGCGCGGTACGGCGTACGCCCCCGGCCAAAACACGCACGCAAGAAAGTAGTGCCATTTACACGCGCGGAACCACCCTGCTGTCCTCGCGGCCGGTGGCGCCATGCATGGGCATGGCCGTGCGCGTCAACGCCAATCGGCTCGCCCCGAAACGACGCGTCCAAAATATTCCACCGCCGAGCAGTACGTCACGTACGCGCGCGCGCTCGGTCCAAAGACACGATGGCGACCGACCGCGCGTTACGGGCACATACGGCCGCTTCCTCTTAGGGTATGTTTTGGATGTTTATACCAAATAGTACATATATAAAATAGTTTTAAAAATATTATTTATATGTTTAATTATTTGAATGGGATCATCTTGTTTTGGACAGTGTGATATAAATTTAAGAAATATTCTCTATAGATATTGAACCATTCTATTCATCCAAAACAATAAAACCAAATGGTACAGAACCATCTTATCTTATTTAATCTCATCTCACCAACCAAACACACCCTTAATTACGACCGAAATTGGGAAGGGATCCTCGATCCACTTAAGCCATCCTGTAGGTCATGATTGTTCAATCGAGTCAACAAACGGTTTAGATTATCTAATATTGTATGTTGTAATAAAAACCGATGTACTGTTTTTAAACAGTATTTCTAGAAGATCTAGATCGTAGATTTTTGATCAAACAATCCACATATAGCTACGTTTTTTGATCAACGGTCTACAAGCAACTGCCATAGTAGATCTCAATTCACCGGAATTATATAGGGCGCCGCTTTTTTGCACGGTCGCCATTGCTCTCGCTCTCCAGGGTCTCACGGGCTAGATCGCCTGTGACCTTCGCGTGCGTGCGTACTCACAGATCGAGAAGACTAGCACGATACGACAGCTTAGCGGTTAAGAGTTAAGACCGTTTGTTGCTGCGTGAGTGCAGGAGTTCTGATATTCTAGCTAGGGAGAACTAGCTAGAATGTTTTCGTTGAAGGATACTTAAAATTTCAGCCTGTAACTAGCTCATATTGTATACTACTACTGCGGGCGCTTTGTGCCGAAGTGGAGTGGTACAAAGGACGAATTGGTCGAACCTTACCGTAATTTAAAAGAGGAAAAATATCCTGTGCAATCACCCCTCCCGGTGAAACCACCGTGCAACTGAACTAAAAAAAGTTTCAAAAAATTCTGAAAAAAATCATGGATGTACATCTCAACTTACCCCACCTACATATAAAATTTCATGATCAAATTCATCTTATACTAGCAGTTACAAAAAAGACAAATTTCGCATGAACAGTGATTTTTACTGTTCATCACTATTCATTTTGCTGCTTGTTTTTTTGTAACCGCTAGTATAGGATGAATTTGATCATGAAATTTTATATGTAGGTGGGGTAAGTTGAGATGTACATCCATGATTTTTTTCAGAATTTTTGAAACTTTTTTAGTTCAACAGACTGCTTTTACGGAGGGTTGCACCGGATATGTTGCCTTTAAAAGGTGCATCTTTAAAGCATTTCGTGTCGCATACTCGCATTAGTCCAAATCCCGGTAGATCACCTTTAGCACCAGTGCTAAAGAAAAGAAAACCCCCGGAAAAAGGAGATGCGCTGTTAATTGCACACATATTCTTGCCCCACAATCCAAGCAAAGCGAAGGCGATAAAGAAACAAGGCTAATTTTATACATGGCTTGATTCCTAAATTTGGCAAAGCAAACGCAGCGCTGATTTTCGTTCCACTTTTGATTCACCATTGGTTCCTACAAGATGTCTGGTCCAATATGGAAATTACGAGCCATACTGATACATGTAGAGGCGGCTCGAAGCGGGCGGCGCGGTTTGACAATGGCGAGTGAGTCAACGCTTGGCTTTAGTAATCCCACAGAAGCGGCTCCTCGAGGCGGAACACACCGGCGCCGGTGAAGGCCACGTCGTCGTCCCAAGACGACGCGCAGGAGAGCTGGCACGACGGAGGGCCGTATCTGAGGTCGAGAAGGAGGTCGGGGAGGTCGAACAGCGCCTCGTCGGCGGTGTCCGCCGGAGGCGAGGCGGACACGGCGCTGGCGTCGGAGGGGTCGGGGTTCTTGACTCCGGCATTGGCGGAGGGCGGAAAGTCGGCGGCGGCTGCTAGCGCCGCGGCGGCCTGGACATCCTTCGGTGCCGCGGTGGCGGGGCGGGGGAGCTCGTGGGCGAGGTCCGGGAAGTTGAGGTGCGCGGCGCGGCCCTTGATGGCGAGCGCGGCCACGTCGTGGGCGCGCGCCGCCATCTCGGCAGTGGCGAAGGTGCCGAGCCAGATGCGCGACTTCTTGCGGGGTTCCCGGATCTCCGACACCCACTTGCCCCAGCTTCGCATGCGCACCCCACGGTACGTCGGGTGGTGCCCGTCCTTGCGCGGGCGCTTCTTCTTGACGGCGTCGGAGGACGACGCGGTGGACGTCGCGGTCGTGGACGGCGGCGAGGCCGGCACATCCGCTGAGGAGGAGGTGGTGGGCTCGGAGCCGGACGAGCAGTCGTCCATGGCGCCCATGGCTGCCGCCGCCGCCGCTGCTACCGTGGTTGGGAGGGGAGGGAGGAGCGTGACTGTGCGAGGTAAGCGGTGGGATTGGATGGGATGGGGTGGGATGGGAGGGATAGGAGTGGGAGTGGGGGGTTTTATGGTGTAGGGGGCGACGTGGAAAGACGAAAACAAATCGTGGAATAGTACGGGGGAGAAATGGTGAGTTTGGTGCCTTGGTGGTGAGGCCAGGCGATCGGTGAGTGACCAACTGGCCATCGGAGACTGGGAGAATAATATCACAGGTTTTGGAACCTGAGCGTTGTTTTCATGCGATTGATTAAACCACCTTGATCTTCATTAAGGATTACTGCAGTCTATCACTACGTAGTGTAGTACAAACAGTCCTTTTGTGTGTGTGCACCTTTCTTGTCACAGCATGTCATTGCATTGTCAATGGCAGGGTTAATAAAACCAAAATTTTGAAAATCGAAAAAACCAAAAATTTGAAAATCGAGTGAAAATTGGTAGAAATCGAAGAAGTTTGAATTCAAATTTTTTTGAATTCGGCTGTCAAATAAAGTCTGGAAAAAAAATCAAGCGATTTTACTGATTTTCAAGTGGTTTTTTCCCCAATTTTCGAGCGATTTTTCAAGTGATTTTCGATTTTCAGCACATTGAAGGAAATTTAAAACAAATCCACAAAACATAAAAAAATACAAAAAAGTCGCAATTAATTTATGAAATGCCTTAGAGAAATTTATACAATTTCTTAAATCTTTTATTTCCTAAAAAGTAATTAATGAAAAGGAACAAAGACAACATCATATTTTTATAAATATTTAAATAATTTATTATATTCTAAAATATTAATGTAACCATAACTAGTTCCAATGGATCATGTATTAAAATTTTTAGAAATATTAGAGTTCATTTAGTACCCATATAAAATCAAAAACAGAAAAACATATACAATGATAGTTGCACTTTCAGAATTTTAAAAAAAATACACATATCTGATAATCATCTGAAAATTTTACAACATAATTATAATTACGTTATGACCTCACAAAAAAAGTTTAAGAAATATTAGACTTCATTTTTTACCCCTAGAAAATCAAAATCTAAAGAGCATATATTCTAATAGTATCACTGTCAGAATTTTTTAAAAATCCACAGATCTGTTAATCATCTAAAAATTTTATAGCATCATTAAAATTTCTCAAGATCTCACACAAATATTTTTTAAAAAATTAACACTTTTTGATAAATTTTTCAAATTTGCATTTGGACTCCAACGTTTACCGAGTGGTTTTTATTGTCGAACCGGCTTGAAACAGTCAATTTTCGTCAGTTCTGTTAACCCTAGTCATTGGGGTATACTTCTTGTGAGCAACAGTTCTTAGATTGGATCATAATTTTATAAAATAAGACACGAGTGTGCACGATCTCAAGAACGAAGTAGATGAATCTCGTAGGGAAAACAAAAATAATGACATTAAAACAATCAGAATGAGAGATAAAAGGTTTGGCAAAGCCGACCGTAAATTCTTTAAGCACAACTTCAAAAGAGTGCTCTCTCACAACCTTCACTACTACAGATCAGACCTTCCATACCGGCCCATCAGTCCCGGTTGGATTTGAACCCGTACTGATGAGGGCTTTAGTACCGGTTCATTGGCTACAGGACTGTCGTGGGCTTTTAGTACCGGTTCGTAACACGAACCGATGTTCTCCATCGATCATCGGTTAGTATTCTAACTGGTACTAAAGGTGAGAGTATATTAGTACCGGTTCGTAACACGAATCGATCGATGTGAGGGTATCACTACGGTTCATGTTACTGAACCAGATCGATGAAACTTGAAGACGGTTCGTGTTATTTAACCCGATCGATGCCTCGCTTGAGGAAAGTTCAAAAGGAATGCATATTCTATGTATATCAGTACGCGATGGTGGGTGGGTTGGTTAGAAGGGTGAGGCAGGAGTCACGAGGTTGCGGGTTCGAGTTCCGCTTCTCCCATACACCTTCGACATATTTTAAAACATTTATAATCCTATCGAAGGTTGGTGGAACGATCGATGCCTAATGGGCATCGATCCGGATCGCTATCCGGTTCAAAAACCGGTACTAATAGCCCTTTTTAACCGGGACTGAAGATCGTTTTTGTAGTAGTGCTTTTAAACCTTTAGGACACTCAAATCCTTGCCTGTCAAACCTCGGAAAAACACTTTCGAAATCCTATATGTATTCTGCACTAGTTCAGAAAAAGCTAGTACATACAGCAAAGAAGGTAACATAACATATCCAACGCACTTTATTAATAATCAGAGTTTACAATAAAATAAGGCATGTAGGCCAAAGAAAATATTACAGCGGAAGCAGAATAAAACCAGTAATAGAGCCCAATAGATTTGCTACAAGCAATCAACTGGGGTAGCGACCTAGTTATCTTGGTTCTCACCATCATAGAGATATTTCTCTAAAAAGATAGAGTAAGTAAGGGTGAGTACAAAAATACTATGCAAGTCACATAGTAAATGCAGTATTAATAAGGGTCACAAAGGAAGGCATAATATGGTTAATTTGATCACAAAGCGATATTTCAAATACAATAAGTAATTTTCAATGCATAATTGATATAGTGAAATATGAGTTATAATCCAATTTTCAATATAGGCTCCAACCTAGAGTTTCATCCCAAATTTCTACATGTGGACTCTATCCAGTTATAAACCACTTTTTTGAAAATATTTTGAAACATCAAAATCTAATCTGTGAAAGACTTGCTCGGCGTGCCCATGACCGCGGATGCGGCTTAGTTTTAACTCTACAGATGTTGTACAACTTTACCCACAAATCATAATTATCTCCTTTTGCCCAAATGCATACTTCCTTTGGTGTGTTGGTAGAGAAAAAACACGACAAGGCCCTTATAAAACTACATCTCATGTAGTTATACCCACTAAGGTTTCATCGCTGGTAGAGTTAAAACCACCCAGTTCAGAAGCCCCCTCTTGCGCCATGTGACAGACTAACCATCCTCGCATTCCCCCAATGGCAGGACTAACATGAAATATCGCTAAACATATAACCAGGTCTATCCCATATTAGACTTATGGAAGTACGGTTGCGCTTTACATTAAAAAACTCACAGACTGGTCCTAAACCGACTAGGCAAGCTTTCAACAAACCCATAGACCACTAGTCAGCCAATCTCGCCAACCTAAACCATATTTTCATTTTTCCTTTAAACCATATCAATTTTTATATCATTCCACGACACACCAATGCCAAGGAATAATCTTTATCACAAAAGCATCTTTGATTGGCATAAATTCCCAAAAAGATCATAATTCAGATCTAAGCTTGTCTAACCCAATTACTATATAGCACTAGTCAATACTATATTAATGTACCAACTAGTGAGATTTTTCTTAAGGTGACAAAGTATATAGATCATCAAAGTCAAATAGAGTCATAACAATTAGGAGTAACTAAGCATTTAAATATAAGATTTAAAATAAACTGATAAAAATTATGCATGTAGTAATTTAAATCAAAATATAATTTAAAATTCGGGGATCAACATGGTCAAGGATGTGTAACTTGCCTGGATCGAATGGTAGTTGATCAAGATCGTTGGTATCAAGTCCTTTTAGTTCTTCGAAAACTATACGCTACAAATCAACAAATTCAAATAAATCTAAATAAATTCAAATAAAATACAAAACTAGTACAAATAGATAGAGTATAATTTTATATGAAATTAGGAAGAAAAATGAGGTGTCCTCTATATGTGTAAAATCAGATTTTGAAAATTCTTACCAGAGCAACATTGGCAACCGTTTCTTCTCCAAGTAAAAATTTGAGGCCGAATGGAGGACAGGAGTGGTCAGGAAAGCTCGCTGAAAGTTCGCTAGAGTTCGAAAAGGACAACTTGTGCAGAGAGATCCGGTGGATGGATTGAAACAACTCAAAGCTGAAAATGTAAAGAATGAGGAGAGGAACCTAGGGTTCAATTTATAGGGTAATCGGACTAGCGGATCGTCAAGAAACGCTCGACGAACTTATGGCCAGAATAGTAACAAGTTCGCTAGAATTTGAATGAGATGAATCGTTTGGATTTAATGGGTCGGGTACGTTTTGAGTACTGTAGAGATGGGGATCACTGTAGCTATACGGGTGGGCTAGAGAAGCGGATCAAACCGGTGAACAATACCAAAAAAATAAATCTCAAAAGCAATTATTTTACTACTAAAATTTCATGTTAAATCCAAAAAATAACAAATAGATTCTATTAAATATGGGAATTTGAAGAGAACTGGTTTCAGCAATAAAAGCAAAAATAAATATTTTAAATAATATAATATTATTATTATAACACATTATTTAGTTTTTAAATACTAAAAATTAAATCGGCTCGGGAAAAATAGTAAAAAGGTTCTAAAAATTCTATAAATATTCTCACAAATACTTTGGAATATTTGGAACCCACTAAAATATTTTAGGAATTTTTCATACTTTAAATTTTCTACATAAATTCTTTTTGTAAAATTGAAAATTACGAAAAGAGCTTTATAAAATCCATAAAAATCAGGAGAATTCCAAGAAAAATATTAATATATTAAATTAAATAGATAGGCAATTTTTTGGGATGTTACATTGCCCTTTACAAGAATCTACTATTAAAGAATAATCTAGCATCTAATCTTTTCGTGCACCTCTTGTTCTGGATAAGTTACCCTATGGCTTTTTAGTTGTTTGCATTGGGTTCTTCGTGACCACTCCTAGATTTATATAGCCTCCCTAATTTTCATCTAATGTAAATAGAAATCCTACTTCTATTAGGATTAGGAATCCTATTTATATTAGGATTCATCTAGAACACATTTTCAAATTCTAAAAGACTATATGAGTCACCATTAGGGTCAGCTATCGAGCTTAAGAAGCTTTTATCGAACTTCTTTCAAAATTGATATAGTTTGATATAAAATTATTTAATATACCATTTAAGTGGTTATTTCAAATTTGAGCTAACGAGCCACTATCGAACCGAGCCTTACTAACTTTTTTTGCTCAAAATTGTCCCATTTTAATTTTAAACCAATTAACTATTGTAATTGAAGAAATTTTGGTTCAAGCCTTAATGATCTTTTTTTGCCAACCTTAATTAGTCACCATATTTAATATTGGCAGTGGTACTTAATTGTGAAAAATCCTGTTCTGTTAATCCGTTTGTTTAGCACGTTTTGTGTTGTAGAGAATAAAATTTTTCTTAGAATACAAGAATTTCACATAAAACGTCACAATTCCTACACAAATATAAGAAGATTGTGATGTTTCAAATAGGGTCTAGATATGGTCTGGTCAATGTCTAAATTGTTTATATGTAGCCGGAAAAAAAATTGTAGAAGACGCCAAGTACTGGTAGTACTCAATCAACATGTATACGTTACATGTACTGTTGATGTCAAGTATGTCAATTTTTATGCACCATGAACTGAAACTACAATTTTTTTTTCATTGTTTTTCCTTTGTTGGGTGGATGTTGGCGTGTTAATAACGCGAACTTTCTCATGGTGACATTTGTGGATGGTAGCCCGCTGCTACATGTCCATCATGCAGATGAGTCGGATATATAGTCCAAAGCAAGTGTGCATGGTGACACAGTTATTAATTTATTGGAGCATTTTTCTTTCTAGGCCAATGCATGGAGTTATTCACTGGTGAGTGGACATACACGTACGCACTGTTATGCTCTTCTGCTAAATATTCTATGTGTACTTCGTATATTATATTTCAAAGGTTGCCAATCCGGACGCATAAGCCACGTTATTTTTCGTCGACGTGTTCACTTCACGTACAACAGCATCGCCTACTTAACATCGCTGTTAATACGGTTTATATATTGGGGATATATCCAGTGCAATCATATAGTCTGGTGCAATTATCGTGCAATCCAACTAAAAAAAGTTTCAAAAAATTCTGAAAAAAATCATGGATGTACATCTCATCTTACCCCATCTACATATAAAATTTCATGATCAAATTCATCCTATGTTAAGAGTAATAAAAAAGACAAATTTCTGACAAACTTAAATAGTTCAAATGCACCCTAAATTTGTCTTTTTTGTAACTTCTAGCATAAGACGAATTTGATCATGAAATTTTATATGTAGATGGGGTAAGATGAGATGTACATCCATGATTTTTTTTCAGAATTTTTTGAAACTTTTCTTAGTTGGATTACACGGTGATTGCACCAAACTCATGATTGCACTGGATATGTCCCCTTATATATTTTACCACCGTCTGTAGGAAACAACGCCTACGCGGTGCAGCAGTAAGTCACTTTGTTGCCAAGCCGAGGTTGTAGCTTTGACCCCGTCCACGCGTGCACGCCAGTGTCGCCCCGCCGATTCTTTGAGGATTGATGTGTGGCGCGTGCGCGAGGTTTTTTGTGGAAGGCCTCCTGAAAGTTACTGAAATTACATCTAAATCCCTTTTTTTTTTCAGGGGGGACCTTTAAACTTCCTCATTTCTTTGTGAAAGGACACCTCACTGTTTCTGAAATTGCATACATGATTGTTTTTTTGCGGGGAAGCCCTGAAACTTCTGGGTTTTGTTTTTTCACAAATTATTTTTTCTTTGCGAAATGGCCCCAAAGGTTTCGAAATTATGTCATACAGGTCCATTTTTTGTGGGGAGGCTCCGAAACTTCTATCATTTTTTTTGCATATTATTTTGTCTTTACGTTGTGTTTCTTTACGAAAGGGCCCCCCAAAGGTTTCAAAATTACATCTAAGTTTTTTTTGCAGCAAAGCCTCCGAAACTTCCGAAATTTTTTATGCACAAATTGTATTTCATTAAGCACCATCCAAGTTCTTTTTTTTGTAGGAAGGCCCCCGAAACTTCCAATTTTTTTGCACAAATTGTTTTTTCTTAAGCAAAGATATATCATCAATACGGTTAAAAATTCTAAAATTGCATCGGGGTCCATTTTCCCAAGAACCCCCCATATTTTCAAAATTACATCTATATTTATTTTTATAAACAAATCCTTTGAAAAACCCAAAAATACGCCTGAGCCTGGAAAAAATACCGTCGTGCCGCGCCACGCCACATCACGCTCCTGTGTGGCGTGGCGCCGCGCATACGCAGCTAGTTTATCTTATTCTGTTTGCAGGAGTGGGAGTGAAATCAGTCGTTGAAGACAGCTACCATAGTGTTACTCGTCAGAAAGTAATAACCGACTCCAGCTACTATTGTAACGAACTCCATTAATTCACCAAGCAATTCACAATAGTGCTTCAACCCTAAAGACACCCTGTTACTCCATGTTTTCTGATTTTGCGCTATATGAAGTTATATGAACACGCATGTCCAATTTTGCCCCCATAAGAAGTATATTCCATTGAAGGCAAATCGCAGGGAGCGAACCCAAAAGGGTCCGTCGGGGCTAGTGCATCGTCTATCTTTGACTGGATCATGGTAACATCTCTGCTTATTCAATCTCTAGATAGTGTTGTCTCTTAGCACACTACAACAGAAAGATTTATCAGAGACGGTTCAGAAACCTAATCGCTGAAGGTTTTATGAACCGTCTGTAATTCTATGTCAGTGATAAGAAAGTATATTACAGATGGTTTCCGAACCATCAGTAAAAACTATTATCAGAGACGGTTTTATCTACGAACCATTTGTAATGAGGGAATATCTTAAACGGTTCTATGATAGAACTATCTTTGATGACAAGTAATCACAGACGGTTTTTAAATAGAACTCTCTGTGATATGTTTTTTCCCTTAACTCTCTTGGCAGAACTTCTATGATTAGTATATGTTGTTCAAAATTTTCTTCTTAGATATTTTTGCAATGACATTTACAAGACATAACTAGTTATAGATTTTGCAATTGAATACCAAAATATTCTAGATGCATCGAGGTAACAGCTTGTCTGATTAGGAGAGTCTTAAAATATGAATATTTGCAGCACTTTCATCATATTTTTATTCTAATATTGATGGATTCAACACAATATCCAATTTCATCAACAATTCGTCCTGAAAATTCTTGGTCTGATTTATTTTAGGACGCACTATTGATGGAATTGGATTTTACGTTGGAATCCATCAATATTAGAATAAGGAGGTGATGAAAGTGCTACAAATATTCATATTTTAAGATTCTTCCTCATCAGACAAGCTGTTGTCTCAATACATCTAAGATATTTTGATATTCAATTGTAAAATCTATAATTGGTTGTGTCTTCTAAATATCATTGCAGAAATATCTAAAGAGAAGAAAATTTCAAATAACATACACTAATTATGAAAATTTTGCCAAGAGAGGTAGGAAAAAACATTATTTCATAGTTCAACATAAGAAGATCTTACCACAAATATGATAACAAAATATTTCATAGTTCAGGTGACAATACATTAATAAAATATAATATATACCACAAATATCAGCAAGTAAGAAACCACATTATTTCATAGTTTAAGACAAGGAAACTTTAGGACTTTTTTATGTCTTCCATCATATGTATCATAGCTTTCACAATACAGGCTTCTCGGTTCTCTCTGAAGTTTCACAACTCCAGTAAAGTGCCGATTTATTTGATACTAATAACCGATTGATTTTTAGTCATATCTCTTAATCCCTACAAATTAAAAGTGATCATGTTGTTTTGAAAAGAGAATGTTGGTATATTATCAGTAACCACATCGAATTTAGTACTATAAATATTTATATTTTCTCTATAAACTCAGTTTTGGCTTCTTTCAGCTCTGCATTCGCCCTGCGGTCCTTACTGATGAGTGATGTGTTAAGGGATTTAATATCTTGTAATTTGTTATTTATGTCTTTCAGTTCTTGTTTCATCTCATAAATCTTTTCAGCTAACTCAGACTTGCCCTTTAGTTGTTCGATCTTCACCTCAAGTTTTTGTTTAGGTTCTAATAGCTTTTCTATGTCGTCTATTTTACCAAACAAGGAAATTATAAAAGTGCATAATATATATAACATCTATACATTTTACTAAACAAGCCCCTATCAACCATCGAGAAGTGCAATATCAAATTTGAGAATGATTATTTTGCAGCAATCTAATATATTTGAATATTCCTACCATCAACAGGCATATATGGTAATATTACCTAGTAATAATAGTTCTTGCTACCTCAATAACTTTTCTATTCTCTTCATTGCCAAACATATGACTCAAATATACTAAGGGAAGATACCTTGGTTTTATGAAAAGCACAACAGAAACCTATCAACTAGTAATGTACCAGTTATAGACCACTAGTCTGTATACAATTCACACAGATGCATGAAGACGGGCTAGATTACATTCGAATTAACAAACAAGCAGCAAAATACAGTGTACAAATTAGACCTTGTCCTCGCCATTGATATCAAAATTCACGCTAAAGCAATCGAGACCTTGTCCTCGCCATTGATATCAAATATCTCGTCATCACAACCATAGCTGACTTTCAGAATAACACAACTACAACAAAATCCATTACATAAACCTATGATCTGCGCCACATAAGAACTCAAGTACAGCGAGATATCATTCGCTGTATCACCAATTAAGTATTACCATTTTTCTAATTTACAGTTAGGATCACAACTGTGGTTTAGAAAAACGTGAAATGTTTTCTTTAAATGTTGCATCTATTGTAAAATCTTGGCCCTAAGTAGATATCGATGCTTCACAATCACAAGCATGCCCTAGGTAGATATTGATGCTTTACAATCAAAATCACATGATGATGCTTCACAATCATAACCATTGATCTATTAACACAAGGACATAAGGTACTCACCGAGGAGGACTTCGGCGGGGAGAAGGAGTAGCCGATGGGGAGGAGGATGCTCGCGGTCAGGATGGTCGTCGTCACCTCCACAGCCTCGGGCTCGAGGGCGGCTGATGCATGTAGCCACCGGTGAGGGGAGGTTGAGGTTGGGGGAAGGCGCCGCGGCGGGGGACGAAGTGCCGGTAACAGATGAAGCGTCGGATATGGTTTTGAGGGCTGGAGTTGGTAACTGAACGATCTGTACAAAGGACCTAGTTATATACTAAGGGAGTATTATCACAGATGGTTATATTGAAGAACCGTCATCACAGGCGGTTTTTAAACAGTACCGTCTGTGATATTAGCTTATTACAGATGGTTCTTAGCCTATCATATAACTTCTGACAGTCGTGGTGTAAAACTTTCTATGATTAATCTTAATATAAATAGTTTGTAAAAACCGTCTATGATAAAACGTTTTATATAGGTTTTTTTTTAGTAGTGGCACATCCTAAATTTCGTCAATCCCAGGTCCCGTACCACTCCCTTGTTCCTCGATTGTTTCTCTATTTTCTTGGCACAGATGGCACCTCAAATAGTAACGGCCAGACAATTCTGTCTGGTAGGATGGCCATCGACGAGGCAGCCAGGTCTGCCGGATTCAAACGAATGGTGTGCGCCGCTGCACCGTACGAAATGGTCATGTTACTCTACCATCGAGCGGGCCAAATCGCGTCCATCGCGCGTGTTGTTTCCACGAACAACATGATAGCCTTACAGTTTTTTGCCTTCACTTCACTTTTTGATACCGTACACTGTCCTTTTGTTTTGTAGCTTCTGACCAAGCTTTGTTGTGCCCTAACCTGCCTCGTGTTTCATGAGCTTTTGATCGTTCGTGATCCGTGAATCACGACCCCGAGACATGCTCGAGAAATATACTTGGAGGATCTACGTACTCTTGTACGAAGGATTACACGAACGTTGGCTCACGAGTAAGTAAGTACACGGTTATTGCCCAATGAGGTGCACGTAAGTACGCCGGTGAGCTAACGCTAAATTGAACAGTACTCTAATGTTTTTCTTTTCGATACAAGCTGCACAAATCTTAAAACAAGCAAAGGGGTAATCAATCACTATCTATCATTCATTTATACTTTAATATTTGTATAGCTGCTAAAAGGGAAAGTATGAAAACACCTCACCACTAAATTTAGGCCTTGTTTCGAAAGCTTATATGTATTAAAAATTGTGTTATTTTTTAGAACAATTCATGGAAGTACCACATTTTAACAGAAACACTTCATTCACCAAATCTATAAGACTTCGACACTAGCTACAGGTAAGACGGTAAGTCTGTAAGAGAGCAAACAATTTCCTTTTCCTTCCTTTGCCGAACGACAGAACAGCAAAATATCTCCTACCATGCCGATATTCAATGGCAATTCTGCTGGCAGAAGAACCAAAATAATCGCATAGATATATTGGGGTTGTAGCAATCGATGGCCGCCTAATATAGCCTGAATCTTTCCAAGATCAGTACCGATTCTTCTTATAGAAGATGTTGCTGCCGTAACCACCACCCTAACAACAATCATACCGTTTCTATATATCTCCGGATGTTGCAATGCCTCCAAACATGACTGTCTCGCTTATGACAGGATGGCCAGGGTAGTACTACTAACAACTCAAGAACCCATGCCAATAACATCATCATCATTACTGTTCTGCTTAGGTGGCCGAAGATGAGGATTAACGAAGAGGAGGCTTACAAAAAAACTCGCCATATATCTATTTTATGACAGCCAGGAGTTGTTTAGATGCGGAGGATTTGCTTAGGAAATCCTGGGAGGATTAGATAACAAGGCTTACAAAAAAAAACTCTCCATATGTATCTGTTTTATGACAGCCAGGGGTTGTTTAGATGAGGAGGATTTGCTTAGGAAGTCCTGGGAGGATTAGATAACAAATCCCCCTATCAAACAAGACCTCAATGGCACTAACAAACATGAAAATTTGATCCCCTCTGTGAGTGCGGGTTAATGAGTCAACCTAATGCTTCTTTCTCGAAAGAATGCTATACTCAAGCCCCAGTGTATTATAGCTTAGCTAGAAGAGCTTGCTTTGGACAACAGGATTAAGTTGAGTGGCTAGCACTTCTTGAGAAGAGGAATTGTTTGGTACTAGAGAAGAATAGAGGCTTATGGATCGATCACCTAATAATTTGGGTCATCCAAAAGGGGGAGCAATCGGAGGAGTGGGATTAAAAATGTAGAACTGTGTGATCAGTCATATATCCGTCTAATTATTTTGGTGTGTTCTCTCCACAACCTGCAACTGGGTGAGCATTATGTGATTAAATACGTAAAAGGTTTAATTTAGAAGCAAAGCAATCTTTCTTTACAGAATGCGCAGAGATACTGTCGTCAAGTATCAAATTAACAAATACCCACGTGTAGTTAGTTCGGGCACTATTCCCTACTGTACTCTGCAGGTCGTCCCTGTTTTCCAATACTCTACGCTACTGTATTGTGCCCTGATTGGACCACTAGCTAGTATTCTAATTCCGATTCTTGGATGCAACTCATGACCATTGACCAGGGATAGTTTAGGGCACAACGCGCCATACAACTGGTGATATGTAATTGAGATCTACACCTTTAATTTGATATCCAGTTATATCTATGATCACCTATTTTACTCCCTTTTGTTGTATAATTAAGAACTGGATTTGCTTTATCATCAGTTAGTTATACTTAAAGATCTGGCTGACGCCTCAGGCACTAAAATACAGCTCATTGTTCTCATGAATGCATGATTAAAGCCGAAGGGGAAAACTAAAGTATTCACGCTCGAGTACAAAGAAAAAGAAGAAGAAAATTAGTCCATGCTACAGCATATGCATATGATAGTCTACTATATATGCAAGCCGATACAGAACGGCATTTTAGACAAGGCAGATACGAATATATGCATGATGACTAAACAAGTGTTAAACCGTAAGATAAAGCCATAATGCTCATCAGCTCATGCACATGCGTAGAAAAAGCTTTGTAAATTAGAACCACCACATGAGCCCCAGACTGTTGTGCAACATGAGGCTGCCCCCTTGCCGGGTGGGGTCTTTTATTGGGGCACGAATGCCATGCCAAGCTGCTATCGAAGCAACTCAATCAATTATTAGCCTATTGGTTTGCAGAGTATTTCTCAGTATATATAGCAGTTTCGTAGATCGACCCGGTGGATTTCGCAATAAATATCTTAGGGCCTGTATGTTTTAATTTTAAATTTTCTAAAAATCAGCTATATTGTGGTTGTAAAGAAATCGATTCTCCAAAAGCACATATAAAATGGATCGTGGATTCTAGTGTATATCGGTGTGCTAGATTGTGAGAATTGAATTATAGAATCAGGTTGTTTGTTTTTTATTTCTACTTTTAGGGTTAGAATCTAGAATCAGAAGTAAAAACAAACAGGCCCTTAATCGTACATGCCGAATTCAATACACAAAAATCGATGACGCCTCGACCTACATATCGAGTAGCATTATCGTTGAAAATTCATGCGTATTTTTAGAACGTTTGGTTTACAAACCAGTGGCAATTGTTGAAATCAGGGCAAATTAAACCTTCTGGCCGAATCCACACGGCACACGGGCCACAACCGCCGTGGTCGTCGTTTGTCCTTTTGCACGGTCGCCATTTGCCGAAGCTGGCACTCCACATGGACTCGCCACCGAACTGCACCTTCCGCCACCACGCCTATAACCTCCATAAACTATATGCTACGTACTACCAGCTAATCTCATCCCTACGGGTTGTTATCCCCTCAGCACATAATCTCTGCTGATTCTTGGCAATATAATATCGTTTAAGGGAATGCTGTTACACCGTCGTCGTATTTGGCCAGGAGCTATTGGCCTAAAAGGGAGCTGGAAATGAAGACAAGCAAGCTAGGCGATAGAACGGTAGTTAGTTTGTTCTAGAATATATACTAGCTTGCATGCTTTCGTGCTATGCATGGCATGATTGCATCACTGGGATACGGCTCTGCATTCTTGTTGAAACCCATGCGGAATGTACACGAGTAGTAGCAGACAGGAGCAGTATCTTACTCCATTATAATTTCCATGTATGTCTCTCTTCTCTATTTCTGGATTTTATAAATGAAACCAATAATATAAGGATACTGTTTTCCCTCATGTGCATGAGAATTGCTTACAAACAACCTGAGAATGACCACTACAAAGCTAAACTATCCAAGAGCTTACCTATGCAACATCTCATGCCACCCCTCCATCGTTGAAATTCGCCTTTCACATCAGCAATGATATGATCATTGTGTTGATCAGTGTTCTAAATAGTTAGCTATAGCTACATTTATAGTTGCATTATAGTTTTTTTTTACCTTAAACGCGAAGTTACAGACCAATGTTGCGCTATATTAGCTACAAGTGCTATAACTAGTGATAGTTTTGTTATTTGATGTAGCTTGTAACTAGCAATAGCTCCATTATCTTACGTAGATACCCATGGATCAAAATATTGGGCCCATTTTGAAATTCAACATTACTAAAAGTCCCAAAAGCATCTCTTATAAGCCTGAATATGAGAATTCTAATAAAAGACCTCATCTCGCCCTTTTTCAATAATTCAACGTCTTTATTTCTCAATGATTAAGTACTTATTGTTAAGAACATCATGATATAATTAACATTTATGGTCTTTTGGATATGTATTAGTATGCTTTTTTTATTTCAGACTTGACTTATATTTTTACTATAAAAATATTATATAGTACCTTCTAAAGTACTATGTTTTAATGATTTGTTTAGAGATGACTTATACTCTATACATATTTATTTTTTTTAAAAAATCTATTAAATTTTTTTTTGGAAATTTGGCCAGGAGCTCTGGCATTCACTAAAGGAGGAGAAACAACAGCCGAACCACAGTGCGTACACACACACGCACTCACACCATCCCCACACGCACACACCACGCACTGTGCACGACACTCACGCGCGCCCGCGCCGAGCGAGGCTCGATCGCGGGCAGGCTGGTTGAGCGACGCTCGCGCCAGCCAATCGAGCCGAAGCTTGCTCGCCAAAAAAAATCCGTTAATATTGAAAACGCGATAAAGGATAACTTTCGCGATAGCTAGCGATAGCTATTGTAGCTTTTTTAGTACGTTGCCACGAGTCCGCTAAAATCGTGATTTATAATGTTGGTGTTGATAATTGAAAATTAACTCTGGCACTTCATTCTTTCCGTAGTATCCACAGTCCAAAAGTCATTACTATTGAATCGACTCCTTTGTGCCGAAGCTTTCACTCTTCAAGATGCGTTGCACTCCACCGATCCCTAGGAAGCGACTATGCCACGCTATATCGTCGCCCTCGTGACGAATGGTACAGGTCGCAGCTGTTAGATCATCCCTAATCATCTAGCTCCTGTGACCTATGCTCTTCCCCGCATACATTCCGCGTGGGTGAAACCTCACCGCCAGCCGCCTCGTGCGCCTCTGTGTGCTTGTCGTTGGTTACAATATTCCACAAGGGTGAAACCTCGATGCTGACCTCCTTGTGCACCTCCGTGCACTTGTCGTCGGCTCCAACTCCTTCCTCATTTGACAACGGCCTGAAACCTCATGTCGATACATCTTCTCCCTTCACGCGATCGGGACCTCCTACGCTTACATGCTTTGAGCTTTTTGGTTGAGTCAATCATATAGAGGTGACCTCTGATTTGGCATAAAAATGGATAGGTTTGGATTTTTAAGTGATGGGACCTCAAATGTGTATTACATTTAAAGTCCAGTTCAAAAGTATCAGGTTTCAGGGTTTATGTTTCAACAAGTTTTTGGTTTCAGTGTTTTTATCAAGTTTCATGAACATTTGAGTAAGTTTTAGATTTTAGGATTCAAGTTTCAGGCATGTTTTGACAAGTTCCATGCCTGTAACAATTTTCAGGTTTCAATGCTTGGACAATTTTTAGATTTAAGGATTCAAGTGTCAAGCAAGTTCCAAGCTTGCTTCAAGTTTCAGGTTTTAGTGTTTTCAACTTATATTAGATTTTCAACATACTTAGGAAGGTTTAAGGCTTGTGTCAAGTTTCAAATCTCAAAAATTCAATATTTTGAAGTTTCAATATTTCATAAGTGTTTCATGTTTCAAATAAGAAACAAGCACGTGTCGATTTAGCTTCAATATTCAAAGCAAGATAAAACATAACTCGCATACCTGATGGAAACCAAGTGATTGGAAATCAATGAGTTTCAGGGGAATGATTCCAATGGTATAGCAAGTTTCATCCACATTTTATTCTTCGGCCGAGTTTCAAGTTCATGTTTCACTGGGTTTCAGGAATGTTTCATCACATTTCAAAATAAGTTTCCAGGAGTTTTGCTCAAGTTTCAGCAAGTGTAAGAGAGTTTCAATCAAAAGTTTCAGAGAGTTCCAAGCAAGTTTCACCAGGTTTCATCACGATTCAAAGCAGGTTTTGCGGAGTTTCATCACGTTTGAAATCAGGTTTTCAGAGAGTTTCATCACGTTTCATAGAATTTTGTCATGTTTCATAGAGTTTCAAGCAAGCTTCAAAGATTTTGAAGAACGTTTAAGAGAATTTGAAAGCGACGTTTCATCATATTCACAAATTTTCAAGTACAAGAATGTTTCTTATAAATATCACCATTACAAATTGTGTCTAAATCTGACCACAGCTACAAGAATTTAGATCAAATCTTCATCAAAGGTGCAAGAATGTTTCTAAACTTTTGCATTTACCCATCAAATGACAAAAAATCACTAGCACTTGGATATCCCCCACACTACCATTGACAACACGTCTCCAAAATCAATCTTCTTAACATAATCCTTCTGAACATCAAACAACGCCTCGACTATACTGGGAATGCAGTATGGACTGCAAGTGGAACCTTCTATAAATGGGGTGCCAAGTAAATTAACTTGGGAAGACAGCAATAAGTGATTTCACCATTTCGTTGATTGGAAGTAGAGGATCTGGGCAGGATGAGCCCTGAGAAGGAGACACTCTGGGTAACTCTCGTTGTTGTTTGCTCAATCATGGAGTTCCTCATGGCAAATCTCTTCACCGCGCTCGCACGCCGATCGCGGTGAAGGAAGGGCTCCATGGAGGGGGAGCTCGCTCGCGGTGCCAGTACGCGATGGCCCACACATTGGCCCTCGTCGTAGCACTCGCAGAGCGGTCGTCGCAGCTCACCCGGTCCTTGTCGCCTCACCGACGACATGTCGGTTGTTGCGGATGTTTAGGGAGCTGTGCTTTTGTAACAGCCCAAAAATTCTAGAACAGTAAAAGTATGATATTTAAATTTGATTGTGAATATTTTTGGGGTTTCCGAATATTGTTTGCTTTATTTGTATTTTCTTGGATTTTGGTGTTGCAAGAAAAATTCAACAAATGAGAAATAAAGAATGAAAAAGAGAAAAAGGCCATGAAACAAAAAGTAAAAATTTGGAAAATTTGTCATAAGAACCCTGAGCATATAAGTAAATCATTTTAGCCATAAAATGAAATTTCATATATGGATAAATGAAGGAATAAAATAAAGAGTCAACTTTTAAATCAAAATAATGAATTGGCAGAATTTATAAAATATTTATGAAACTTATGTGGAGCTGTAAAAATTATCATGAAACCCTAAATGTAATATACACCTCTGGTAAAAATATTATAAATTAATAATGTCATTTAGTACTTTTTGAAATTTAAAAACAGAAACCTTGAAAATCTGGAAATTGCATTGTCAGAATTTATATAAAATGATGGAACAATATTTTGGCTTGAAAATTTTACAGAAGCATTCTTAGCTCAAATCCATTTTAAAAAAAAAATTTCAAAAATAATAGACTTCAATTGCTCTCAAGGAAAAATTCAAAAAACATTTCAAAAACTAGTTAACTTTAAAGAATTACTGTGCAAAAACCAAAGAAGCGAATTGAGCGAAACCAAAGAAAATGGAAACTACATACCCTAATCTCCATACATGAAAATTTCTAGAAAATTTCAAAAGAGATAAAATTACTTTTGAACTAACTCAACTTGTGACCAAAATAATCAAACACATGTACAAATAAGCCTCACCATTATCTAGTCGCCTTTGTAGTCTGCGACCCAATCTCATTGCCTCACTGACGGTGGGCCCCTGGCTTTGTGCTGACTCATTTGCTGACGCATGAAGGCCTGAACTTGCTCTCTCTGCCAGTGGACCCGGTCCCACCGGTCGGCCTCAGTTCTTTCCTCCCCATCCTCTTTCTTCTTCCTCCTGTGCTGCGACCGAGCGGAGCACTCCCGAGTTCATCCCCCCTCTCCGTTCTCTCTCTTTTCCAGTGTCTTCTTCACCTACTCCGGTCCTTGCAGCACCGCCCAAATTCTCGATTGCTGCCACGAAGACTCGCGCCATACGCTTCGCTTTTTTCCTGTCGTGTTCGATGGAACTCCGTCCGAGACCAAGCCCAACCGCTTACTCAAGCGCTAGTCTCTCAACCGTGCATTGCATTTCAGTGCTCCCGAGCGGCGCTCTACTTTCCCCTCACTTCTCCTTCCCTCTCCTCAATCGAAGTCATTGGAGCTTCCTTCCAATTTCCGCCATAGCCGACACCCTTGGAGCTTGAGACGAAATCCAATCACCAAGCCAATGAACCATTTCTAAATTCCTTCCGTTTATAGCATCACTAGACTCCACCGATCAAAAGCCCTCAACAATATTCCAGTTCTTCATGTGGAATCGTCTGCTGCAGTCGCCCTTCTTCCCCCAGTAGGCCACCGTGGGATGACCTATCTGGTGATTCTTCCGTTGAAGCGACCGCAAAATGGACTCTCCGTGTCCTCTCGATGCTCACAAGGTCTGCCGATTCAAGTCTGAATCGCCGGGTCATCTTCTTCAACTTGCCGCCATTGTTGCTGCGCCCAAGCTCATCTGCGCCCACACTGCTGCGTCTCGGCCGAATCGACACCTCCCGAGTTCTCCTTGCCGAGTGATGCTCTCCGTGTTGTCGCCTTCACGGATCATCGCCGAGTGCCGCCGCCGCCTTGCCCTAGCCAAAGCTCTGGTTTGTCTCTCTGTCGTAGGGCCCCCATGCCGATCTCTCAGAAGAACTCCAGTGCATTGGTAAAAGACGCTCTCCACTTAGAAAACGTATTCTCATTTCTATTGTTGGTTTGTAAAACCAATTAATGATTAAACCTCATTACCTTGTGCATCTTTAATCCAATTTCAGTAAAACAACTTTATATATATATGTAAAATCAGTTAGATCCTAAATATACAAATATATTTAATTTTTGAACTTTATAAATATTATTGGAATAACATGTTGTTAATAACCTTAATATAGTCCTTATAATAAATCTGTGAACAATAAGTCAAGAAATAATAATATAAATTTTTATATGATTACGAGATCAGGATTAATTCAAATCTACAAAAATATTCAATTCTTGAATCATAAAACAATTATTAAAGTCAAGAATAGAATAAACACTCTATTATGAACATTATGGCACACATGAAAAATATAACTCCTAAAGTCATAAAATAAATATGAATATGCTTCTGGAATTATAATAAACTCAATCATGAAAATATGTTTAATTTTTTATCAATGTTTAATTTACTTACTTTGCAATCATCATTAAACCTTATTATGGCCATTAACAAAAATAAAAGTATTAAAGCTCATACAATGAGGAAATAATTTGTATTAACTTCCTGGAATCAATAGAGAACCATTTATGTAAAAATATTTAAAGTGAAACTTATCTTGCATTCTTTGATGCAAGAAAGTGCAACCAACAACAACAAATAAATATATAATCCATCGCAATTAAAGCTAAAATAATGCCAAACTAACTTTAGAACATTTCTAGGATTGTTTACTATTAACATCTGAAAAATGAATCAAGAATCATGTATAATGTAGTTGAAAATCAAGTTTGAATCTTGGCCGATTTAACGTTACCAATATGATCATTTAGGCTATTTCAGCGATAGATAAAATAACTCGTCTAAACACTAAAATAGGTGAAATCAGTTTCGTAGCGCTGTACGAAGTTTATACTACCATATTCTGTAAAAAGAATCATAATCCATTAAGGTTTGCCTATTAATCTTATCAGATCAAAACCCTTAAGTGTTAACCCTTTTGATTCACCTTTTGGCCGATTCCGAATAGTGTCAACTTTGCAATGCCACTTAAGCCTTTTCGACAATGAAAATAATGTATCAGCCAAAGTCTAAAATTTATGGAATTAGCTTAGAATTGTTATACAAAGTATAAATCATCTTATTGTGAATAAATAACCATATTTCATCATGTTTTGCATACAAATCCTAATAGTCAAATAACCTTAAGTGTTAAGTTTCCTGAACTTTATAATATGAATCGGTAGAAGTGAAGAAGTCTATAATTAAGATATTTTTATCACCAGAACCTTCTCAAATATCGTCTAAATTAGTCCAGTAGCCTAAATCAGTAAATCTAACTTGCATAAAACTGATTCTAAGCAAAATCAATTAAAGATAAGGAACTAATCATTCATACTCTAATGTAATCGTTTAAGCCTTTTCATTAACTCGCATAGTAGCTCATCTAAATCTGAATTTAGTAAAGAATAGTTTAGAAATGATCTTCAAGATATAATCTACCGTAATCTACGAAAATATTCTTATTTCATCTTGCTTTGACTCTAAATCCTCTTAGAGCAAAGCCTGTATATTATAAGAATTCGCAGAAACTCATATCATGAATAGTAAATCAATGAAACTTGCAACTAATGCTTAATTCTATTAATCTAACCAATCTTTGCATCTTGAATTCGTAAAATAAGATTAATAAATTCATAAAGAGCAATCCCTGTTCTCGTGCAAAGTTTTATTTGTTCTTGTTATCTATTTCTTTCGCTCTTATTGAAGTTAGTGTTTTGCTTTATTTCCATTGGTTCGACGTGTAGACCCGACGTCCCTATTCTTCGTCGTCGTCATCCGTAATCGCCGTCTTCGTCGTATTCGTCAATTAAGCAAGGCAAGCATCCTTTGACCATACTGAGCCCAGTATTTTATATTCCTTTTGTGCATCAAATTGTTTTATGCATGCGTTTACTTTATGTAAATTGCTATATTGTGGATTTGGTAGTTATACCTGTTGTCTTGTGAATCTCCTTTGATGATTATGAAAATGTGAACCTTGATAACCGTAGATTGAGGATAGGCATTACTTAATGTCATCATGGGTATATGCGTTCATATTATTTCTGCTTGGCCATGCTTTAGAATCAAAATAACTGATGATCAAATCAATACTGGTTTCCTGAAAACATTGAAAATGTCACTGTTGGTTGTGGGTAATTTTGATTAAAAACCCAAAATGAAACTATGCTTTGATGCGGGCGATTATTGGCAATAGCCGGTTGTGCAGAAAGGAATTGCACGTAGTGTAGGGTGAAGTGTCGCCCGTGTCACAACTAAGGACCGAACATCGTGTTGTATGATCCAAGAAAATCCGTACAAACCACGAGGGTGAGGATGGGTTAGCCTTAGCCTATTAAATTGTTTAGACATGGCTTTGCTCATTGGTAGGCGGGAGCTTGCACAGGATTCCCGTTTGGTCTGCCTGACGGGGTTTCTACTTGCTAATGTAACGGTGTACGCCCTGCCGTGTTTAGAAACGTTGTGTTGGGTGTGTGAATGTGGATCCACGGCTTGGGTGTGTGTTTCTAGTTCTCTGGCGGGGTTAACGTCCGGTGATGTAAAGCCTTGTCTAGGAATTTAATGGCTATGTATGGTCTTCCTGGACGACACACCTAAGGAAGTGTGTCGGGCAAAGGTTGATCATTCCTTGTGGGTACAGCTTGTACACCTCTGCGAGTTTAAATCTAATTAATTAGCCGCACAGCGGTCATGGGTGTCTTGGTGAACTTGCACGAGTTAAATGTTTTATTATTTCCAAAAGGGTTTATTTTACAAGTTAGCTTACCCCACAGATGACCCAATGCTATACCCTGTGTGGGCAAGTATTGGTATCAGCTGTTGTGCCCTGTGTGGACAAAGAACTGGATATATGCCGTGCGATGGCAATGATTGATTCATCGCTCACGTCGTGGAGGACGGTGAGTGTTATTTATGCTTTACCTATTTGCTATCAATTAATCTTGCTTTTATAAATTCCGTTTGCAAATAACTTGGTTTACAAATTCAAATTCGCTTTATGCAAATTAACTGTAGTAGCCTCCTTTGAAATGACCTGCATGTATTGTAGGATTTGCTCAAGTCTTGCTGAGTGCGTATCGTACTCACCCTTGCCTAATTATATTGTAGGTGGTTTAGAATGCGAGGCTTCGAGTCTCTTTTCGCCGCAGGTTGCGGGATCCTCTTCGTTGTATTCTATCTAGAGTTTATGCCTGGTCAGTTGCCTGCGGGATTGGATGGGCAAACTGCAAGATATTACTTCTTTTGCTGCCGTTTATTCTCTGAGTTGTAATATTTATTTGTATAATCGTTTCCGCTTAATTATTGTATTGTATGGTTGTGATTTCCAATTGTTGTAAACATGTGAGTGCTAGCTACTGATCCAGGGAATAGCACAGTAATCACATGGAGGTTCCTGTTCATCCGAACGGGGTCTCACAGCTTTACCTTTAGGTTAAAAGCTTTCCTAAATAGTATGGCTACAAAGCAACTGAAAAATTAAGCCACAGCAGAAGCACCTCAAAAACTGCAGCTACTGGAGAGAAGCTTTTCAGCTATGGCTTTACTTGACCACCTCTCACCTCGGTTGCTCTGCCTTCTTGACCTCCGCCACCCCGCCTCACCGTCTCCACATCATCTCCCCACTCAGACGCCATTGTATTTTGTTATGTTGCTACCTCCCCGCTCGGTTGGCCCCTAAAAGCTACAACTGCAACAGCCAATTTGCTAAATAGTATAACAAAAAAAGCTACAACTATTTTACAGCCTAGCAAACTAAAAGCAGTTTTTTAGTCCAGCCATAACTCTCTCAAGCAGACCCCTAGTTGGACAGAGCGATCGGGGTGAGAGGAGTGGATTGTGTCGAGAGAATGGTGATTGAGTCGTGGAATCTATTTCAATCGAGACACTTTACGATGCGTGCGGCAACGATAGCATCTAACGGGAGTTCGCTATCCCATCGTTTTGAAGTCAAACACTATAGCGTTCTCTAGTTTTTTGAATCCCGTACCATCTCTTCTCCTAGCAGTTCATCGCAAGACTTACTTTTTTTTAATGAACGGCAGGAGTTTTGTCTAGCATTTAAAGAAGAAAGCACAACGCAAGACTTACTTATCAATCGCATTTCACGAAACCAAATTTTCCAAAGAAAAAAGGGTCTTCTTTAGCTATTTCTCATGCGTAGAAAATTTCTTAGGTCTACTTAGGAAACAGAAATACCTAAGGCAGTCTCTGAATTAGCTAATCAAGGCATTATTGCCAGGTCTGTATGACTTAGACGAATATAACATGATTGACTCGGTGTTAATCAAGGTGGAACCCAATGGGTTGTCCACCTTAATCTAAAAGCTCTTTTACAGTACACTAAATTTAATATAAACTACTTATTTTTTCAATCCAATGAATCAGATTAGATATAATTTATTTATACTTCCTCTGATAGTAAAATAGTATAAATACTCTTAACAAAGCAATGACTAAATCTGATTTTTACTACCTACTATATACTATATAAGTATAGTGCATCGTAAAATTTTTCTAATCTAAACCGTCGGAAAAATGACAAGATAGCGCATATTGCGACTGTGAGAGTTAGCGGCGTCACACGCATGTGAAGATGGGGTTGCGGTCTGCACCTGGCTCACTCCCTTCTCTCAAGATTCATGAACCACCCCTGCCGTCACCTTGCAGCTGCTAGCTAGGTCCTTTGAATCGGGACTAACCCCCCCAGATGCATCATAGTCCATACTCCACACTACGCCCTTGTCCACTTGGTGACCCATGCCTGATCCAATTAATTTCTACTTGGTAGCCATGGCACCACCTACGCCCTTGCTCTCCTAGCATCACGATCATAATCCGCACGCTTGTGTTCGTTACCTTTGTACGTAGCACTACATGTTTGCAGCACAACCACTTCGATCACGAGAGATTTTCCAGATTTCTGAAGGAAATGTACCGTTTTCTATGAAATCTTGCATTTTAAGTAGGTCACACAAGAATTTCATGGAAAACAATTCAATTTCCACAGGCATACCAAATGGAACCTTAACCTGCAGTCTCCTATAGATTAGCATCTAGGAATACCTTGAAAAAAGGATTCGCATCAGAAATATCGTCACATTATTGCAATGTCACTGGAAGTAACAGAACAGCAAACCGGTACTACTCCAAGAGTGATTAGAGCTTCATCCGTTAAGTTGGCAAATTTTCTGATCTGAATAGACGTACGCGAAATATGAACAAGTAATACCAGAGCCAAGTCTTAAATCTTTGATCAGTGCTTGAAAAATAGCAATTAATACTTAGCATGACGACGTAAAGTAATCTGAACATTGTTGAGTTTTAACATGATGTATGAATCCACATACTACCGTATATAAACTTCGGAGGATTCCGGCCTTCTCCTCGCGCCACGTCACCATTTTGCCGATGCGTCGTTGCCCTGGCCCTCCGCGTCGCGAGCATCAACAGAGAAACGGCCTCCCGTGCGTACGGCGTGCGAGCGTTGAGCCACGTCGCCTACTTTTTTCACGCGCTTGCCCGGCTTAAGTGAATTCTCTACGGCAGTATGCACGGGAAGCCTCATGGCGCGGTGGTAAAGCGCGTCTCTCGCATCGGCAAGGTCGAGGGTTCGAGCCCCGTTTCGCGCGCGCATACTCGCCAGTGGATTTTCCACGAACGACATGTGGCGAGTGCGCGCAGTGACCGTTTAGGCGACACGCGGCCTTTTTTTTTGCGAAAAAGATCCTGAATATTTTCAGAATTACGTATTAGCCCATTCTTTTTATATGGAGAACTCTGGAACCGCTGAAATTGTTTTCCTTTTGCGTACAAGGCTCCAAAAAATATGATGACATTTCTAAAAATATGTTTTACTCTAGATTTTCCCCGATCCCCAGAATTTCCTTAGAAGAGAAATTTCCTAGAATTATGTCCGGTAAAAAAACTAAAAAATACACATTTTCTCAAGAAATTTCCTAAAATTATGTCTTGTTTCTTTTCTTTGTGGGAAGGCCCTTGATAATTCGTTTTTTCCCAAGATGCCCCCCAAAATTATGCGGTTTGTCCCACTGTCTTCGCCCGGATTTCGCGTTCAGTAGGAAGAACGTCACACATGGCGTCAAGGCTTCAAGATCTAGTGTATCTTAAAGTTTATCTACAATTCACTTCCAAGTTCCATATTATCATACATATACTAAATTTCGCGATTCAAGCATTTCGGCGTTTTGAGCCGAAAGCCGCATGTATGTAGCTCGGCTAAATCTTGTTTTTTAACATTTAGATACCTTAACAAATGCATATTTACGTGTAGGTCCTTTCCGCAGTTTTTTACGAAAATGACCTTTTAGTTCAGAAAAATCACAAATCTTTCATAAGACGGGCTAGATAAATACAAAAAAAACATTTTCCAAAAAATATTTTTAGCACAGCGTTTTCTGTTTTCCTTTAGAAAGACGACAAAAAAACATTATTATCCATTTTTCTCTCGAAAATTCTCTGAGATTACGAGATAGCCTAATTTTTTTCCCCTAAACGACTCCCAGACTTCTTTCGTTTGTTTTTCGGCGCACCTTTTTTTACAGAGAGACACTCAAGTGTTTACGCAAAGCCTACAAAACTTTCAAAGATAATTTTTAGCACATCATTTTGTACAGTGAAAAACTTCAATTTTAGCAGATACCCTTCGGAGCTTTCAGAATTTATTTTTTCATAATGTTACTGAAGAGCACTCAATTTTACGCAGACTCTTGAGCTTCGAATTTATTTTTAACACGTCATTTTTTCCAGTCATTTACTCAAAACTTTTCAAATTATATATTTATTCGTTTTTTTCCTATTAGTCCCCCAAAACTTATGTGATTTTTTTACTTGTCTTACAACGATCGGCACGGCGTGGCGGCGTGCGCCGCGCCAACGTGTCTAGTACTATCTATAGCTTATTAGCTTAGCTATTGCGTGTTGTAGTTGCACGCCGTGTGTAGTTAGCATTACGAAGGAATTGGACAGATCGAATCCGGTAACACGAGCATGCAGATCACCAAAAACTCCATTCGAATCTGACATGCATGCCGCGTGTTACCCCTTACTGCTCGTCACTCGATCGATCGTTAGTGCTCCCAGAGCAGCAACGGCTCTGGCTCGAATCGGAAGTCGTCGGCCGCGACGTCGTACCAGGACAGATCGCACGTCGAAGGCGATAGCGCAAAGCCGAACTCGAGCAGAACGTCCGGCAAGTCGAAGAGCGCGAGATCTACACTGTCGTCACCCAGCATCGCATGCACTGTTGCCAAAGCCGGCTCCTCGGCGTCGCCGGTGTCCTGGGCGGTGGCGGTGGCGGCGGCCGGTGCGCGGTCCATAGCTGCAGCGAGCTTGGCTGCGGCACGCACGTCCTCGGGCGCGGCCGTGGTGGGGCAGGGCAGCTCGTGGGAGGTCTCCGGAAAGTTGAGGTGAGCGGTGCGGCCCTTGATGACAAGCGCGGCGACGTCGTGCGCGCGCGCGGCCATCTCGGGGGAGTCGAAGGTGCCGAGCCAGATGAGCGACTTCTTGCGGGGCTCCCGGATCTCCGACACCCACTTGCCCCAGCTCCGCATGCGCACGCCGCGGTACGTCGGGTGCTTCAACTCCCGGCGCGGCTGCTTCCTGCCGCCGCCTGACTCATCGGGCGACGACGTCGCGGTGGGGGAGAGTCGGAACCTAATTTGCTCCTGCAGCTGCCTCTGGTGGTGGAGCCATTGGACACCGGCGACAATACTCATTGGTCACTGTACTGGGCCCAAGCTCACAGTCTTAGGCTGAGTTTATTTGAAATGAAATTTGAAATTATTTATTTGGAGTTGAAAAAGCTATTTGAACCCGGATGAGGATAATTTTTAAGTAAATAATAGTTAAGTTGTAAGGTCTGCAGGGAAGTGGGATTTTTAGAAGCTCCAGCCACCCTGAGAAGTATCGTTTTCCTTGCTTCTCTCGCGTAGTGCAAATTGGGCTAGAAGCTTTTTCTCTTCGTCTAGCTGAAAAAATACTGTTTGTTTTGACTTATAACTTATAGAGGTGTAGAAGCTAAATAAGTCTAAACTCAAACCTAAACAAACTAAGCCTTAAACTGCCCCACACACACACACACAAACTAGTACACGTTTGCGACTTGTTACGACTTACGGGTCACGGCTTACGAGCGAGCGAGCTATATACTCACAAGAACGATGCAGTGTGAGATGTGTGACTGATTAATAATTCCGCGAGTCAAAGTGGAGAGTACAACGTTATATAGTTGTTTTGCTTTCCCGAAGAAATGTGATTGTTATGCAGATATGATTAGTAGAAAAAGGCTAGCTAGAGAGTACACTAATTACGCGCTTTGTGGGATGCTCATGCGTAGACTTACTGCGGCTGTGAGATCCAAATCCAACAGCCTTGCTTCGCACGCTGCTGAACCGTATCCGCTACCTACACAGAGCAGAACTAAGCAACTAACAAGGTCTAGCGCGATTAACTCGGCTAGCTTGAAAAAACTGATGGGTCTCTCTTAGGCTTTGGGAATCATCTCTTTTCTAGACTCGTCTCTCTTCTTTACGAATTTGATCTCCCTTTCAAATACAATTGTAAAAATAGTCCTACACTGATCATAGAAGCACGAAAAGATGGCATGTATCACTTTTCACACTCCTCTATACGTAAGGTCGTCAAAGCCTTAGGACTACGACAGGGTACCTTCCTCACTGCCCAACCGAGGTAGCGTGTGCTATGCTCCTCTAGCGCTCCCCGAGCACTAGGGGGATAGCCTATTGCATTTTTCGCGGTGGAGTGGACCAAATCTACGTATGCTTTGGGGGGTTAGATTTGCCCCAAAAAAAAAAGTTACAGTGCCTAGAAAGTGATGGTTTATAGGCTTTTAGCCATCCTAACTGATACCAAGAACATGCCGGTAATTCACTGATCAGCTTATGTGGCACTGAACTTATCACTGCTCTTCCATTAATCATTCGCCCAACTATCATACGAAATTGACACTCTCATCAACATAAACTGTCCAATTCAGCCCAGGCATGCCACGCCGGCTGATGCGCACACTCGCTCGACCAACAAACCCGCGCGGCCGCGCGGGATATGCTATTTTACAACCTTACTGACATCCATACCGCTCAAAGACCCGACCGGCCGGCCTGACCAACGCTTGGGCCTCGTTCTTGCTTCCAAAGCCTACCCTGCTCAGCCGTACGTACAGTACAGATCGCTTACTACAGTTGGGTCTCACAATACCCTTAAATTTTCATGGTCATTGATATTAGAAGGAATACTGATCAGATGACTACCTCCACCAACCAATTAGTAAGAAACTTCGTTGTAACTTCATATGAGAGACAATCCAATGCTACATGCCTCACCGTTGTCATCAGACAAGCAAATAGCTAGCAGCATAACTGAGACTAGGAATAATTATTCAGATCTCCAGACAAAAGATAGCACTGATGAGGAAATCAGTTTTCTGCAGAAATCCAATCCCAGGTTTTTTCAGAGTTCCGACCCATCGGTTGCAAGTTGTTACGAGAGAAACATATATACTGACAACATTAACAGCTAGCGTGCGGCGGACCCAATAAGATGGCGGGTTGGCCGCCCCACCTACAATTCTATACGCTTTATACCCAAGTGTGTATATCTGCGATATGCCAACAAATTTAGTCCATAGGCAGGGCATAGCCCAACAAATTTATACCCAGGTGTGTGTATGCTTCAAGTTTGCCCCACCTATAATTTCTTCCTGGGTCCGCCACTGAGCGCGTGTGTATTATTTCTGCAAGCAAATCAGTTGCAGCGAATGAAGTAACCAGAACTTCTCTATTCAACTACAACCTACTAAATTGGGCTCGTCCAAGGAATAAAAATGCGCCGAATCTTCCATCCAGAGATCCTAAAGATCTGGATCTTGCTTGCAACAGGTGGGGATGCAATAATGCAATGGAAGCACTGCCAAATATATCTACCACTCTGCAGAACTTCCATGGCTGATGGGGGTAAAAAAAAGAAAGCAGTTGAAGCCTATGAAAAAGCAAACTTAGTTCAATGAGAACAAGGTGGGAAGGTTGACATAAACAGTGCAAGGAAAGGAAAGTAAGCAAGAATGCAGGATGCGATTCTCCTCCCTTGTCCAGAATAGCTTTCAGTTAATCTCTGCAATGTAGTTTATTTATATGCGTGGTCTGTAAGATTGCATTTTGGGTACTACAAAATAAGAAGTAGCAGTACATCAACAAAACAGCTGCAGGATTCGCTGACTAATGGCGCATATTGAGATACTGTGGGCGTATCGCAGTTAATTAAGCGCTCTTTAGAATACTCTGCAGTTAACTATACATATAGCCCAGATCATCGATCAGCGAGCTACGAAAGTTGAAAAAAAAAATGGTGCATGACGCGTGCGCCTCGTGATTTGCTATAAAAAACCCCATCATCCCATCTCCGCGTTGTTTAATCCCACCAAAACAAAGAAAAATCGCCATCATTAGACCATCGAAGCAAGCGCTTTTGCTAAAGCTAGCTGGCGCTAGCTCCACATTCAGAACCTCGATGAACTTGACTATAATTAAACTCCTCTAATATATTCCCCTCATGTGTTTTGCGCAACTAAACTAAGACCACCTCAAACAGTAACCGTGTGACAGACTGACAGCCATATATAGCTTACGAGCTAGCTAGCTCGTGTGGCCAAGGATAACAGGGTGGTTAGTACGTCCATGGCTGCACCATGCTAGTAGTCCATTTCTCATCCGAGCGTCGAAAGCCACGTTGCCACGGATGGACAGGTCGATTTAATGAACGAGCTACGAGCACTACGTTGCCACGTATGACTTGTAATGCAAACGTGATGGTTTTTAATGGAACCAAAGAAACCGAAAGCTCCCTGATGCTTACATGTATGGCCCTTGCTGTACGTGCTACATCGACCGATCCGTATTCAATAGTGCCCAGTTCCTCAAAAAGAGAAGTATCTAGGTCGTAATCTACAGTCTTTGCGTGCTGTTAGTTGCGTTGCATCGTCCTCTCTGGCCATGTAGGGCTCCGAGCCTCCGAAACAAAAGTGACATGACCGCTTACGTGTCAGCCGGCATCCTTAAATGTACAGTACGCTTTACATCCTGTGGCTCGTGCATGCTTTTTACATACGGCCTGGAGACCTAAGAGCAGATTAAATAAGCCTTGGCAGTTCATGGGCCAAATCACCTTAATTAACCGGCCGGGGCAACACAGTACACATTTACCCGGCAAATGAATGTGGAGCTCAGATCAGACGTACGCATGGCTGCACGCAGCGATATTCCCCCGTAGAGCCAGAGCTGGAGTGCAAGTGCGAGGTAGACTGGTGGCCAATTAGGTTTAGGTGGCTGGCTCAAGCCTTGGGATTGGTTTGGCGGATCCATGAATAAAATGAAGGAGATGCTTATAGCATGAGTCTTCTTCTGCCTTCAGACTTGATGGTTTAATTTCTTTATGGATGAATGTAGGTATTCAAAGGACGTATCGGCTGTTGTTGGTCCAGATATAGGATGGACTTTAGCCCCGATTGATCCACCGATGGTTCGCCCCTGGATTGAATGGTCCAAAGCTGAACCAAAATGATTCGCTGGTTGCAGCAGCTTAACACGATGGATTAATTGAACCAGCGAAGGGCGCGGTACGCCCCCACCTACCATGAATACAGCCCGAGCAGCTGATTTTCTACCAAAATGGGACCGGCGATGGTCTACCAGGTGGGCCCGGGCGCCCTCCTGCCTGATGTGGACAAACCTCCACGGCATTGGATCCTCCTAATTATATATATATTACGGCATTTTATCACGATTTTAATTGTCTCTATAGTGTTGTCATACATAAAAGTGGTCGGTGGGCTCTACTGCTTCGTTGCCATGCCATCCATCCTTCACACAATTCGACCAATCTTGCACCATGTGTACGGTCGAGCAATTTTATACGAACTCACTAAAATTCTTGTGTTGGATGTCACCTATGGAACCTATGGATGCGGTGGCGGAGCCAGTATTTTAACCCTGTTAGGTCAGATATGTGATTATTTATTTATGTGGCGTTAATTCCTACGAATTTTGTGTTGTTGTATAGGCTTTTCCACTAATTCTCACTTATATTGGATGTTTTTTTTTTAAAAAAAAAAGGCTATGAAGTCCATTGAGTGTAAATAAAAAATATGTTTGCAAACGGGACTGCACTACTACAGGCCGGGCAGCCTTTCGTCTAGACCTTGTTACTCATCAGATCATTAAATTTCGACTGAGATGGTTAGTTCTTGAAAACCTAGGTAAGAGAGTGGAGCAGTCAGTAATGTCGGGGTAAGTAGCTACTAGAGCACTAGTTTTCTGTAATCTAATCTGTTACTCAAGAGCAAATGGACAGGAAAGGACGACGTTACGTCTCCCGTTTGGGACATGCTCATTTCCTTCTGTATCATCATAGGATGATGATGATGAGTGTAGCACTTCGAAGGGAACGAATAAAAGCAATTGAAGGATCTCAGTTTTTCTTATTCATACACAAAACAACAGATATACATGATTAACCCATTGGGATTTCGGGACCGAAAGTAGATCGATTATGTATTTGCACATTTCTGAAAACTTACAATACACACTACCGTGAAAAGAAGCATATTCTATATCGTCACTCCCAAATTCTTTGCGAAATCAAACCCACTAAACAATATATCATGAAGTAACCAATTAAGTGTCTAGCTAGTTCTTGAAGCCAATCCACTGTTTCACCTCGCCCTAAAACGACTTCCCATCCAGAGATTACACCGATCGGCCACCACAGCGCGCGCGGCCGTCCGTGCCCTGCCGCTGCAATGTGTTTGCTTCTCTGCACACGAAGCAAAGCACAAAGTGGAAAAGAAATGCATGCCCATGGTGATCGATCGTATGTTGCGGCCAACCACTGGCCTGTGACTGATGGCTAGTCCGGCTGCACCGGCGCGGCAGCGTCCATCCAGCACTGCTCGGACCACAGGAGCGGCTCGTGCAGCGCGGCCGCGTCGCCACCGTCGTACTCGTCGGCCGCCGCCGCCGTCCAGATAGGTGAGCACCAGAGCCCGTCCCTCAGGTCCAGCAGAAGGTCGGGCAAGTCGAACAGCGCGTTCTCCTGCTCGCCGCTGCCGGCCATCCCCGAGCTGGCAGCCGACGACTTTTCTGTCGTCTCGGCGACAGAGGAGGAAGACTCGCATTGGTCGGCACCGGCGGCGGCGGCGGCTATAGCGGCCGCGGCTTGGATGTCGGCGGGGGAGGTGGAGGCCGGGCGGGGCAGCGCCTGGGCGAGGTGCGGGAAGTTGAGGTGCGCGGCGCGGCCCTTGATGGCGAGCGCGGCCACGTCGTGGGCGCGCGCGGCCATCTCCGCGGTGGGGAACGTGCCGAGCCAGATGCGCGACTTCTTGCGCGGCTCCCGGATCTCCGACACCCACTTGCCCCAGCTCCGCCGCCGCACGCCGCGGTACGACGGGTGTTTACCAGCGTTCCCCACCTTCCGATTCGTAGCACGCCGGTCGACGGCAGTGCAGCTACTGCTCTCCTCGCCCCGGGCGCCGCCGGTGGCCTCCGGCAGTGCTTGCTGGCTGCTGGGAGCAGGAGAGGTGGTGGTCCTCTTGCGCTTCAGGTGCTTGGGCTTGGAGTTCTTGGACAGTTCTTGTGCGCCGTTGATGACGCACGAGCTGGAGTCGGAGGAGGAGGACGTGGTGGGCGCATGGATCGCGCCAGCTTCCATGGCTCTCTACACGGAATATCGGAGGGGAAGATGCGCGAAGTAGAGTGCTTCCGAGTTCCGAGTATAAATAGCGGGGAGCTTATGTGTTGCCAGACGCTACCACTGCCAGGTGGACCTAAAAAAGTTGATGGTCTAGTTAGGAGCTCCTGAACTAACAAATACGTGATAAACTCTGCCAGTACTTAGATGTTTGCAAGTAGGTGTCACGGGTAACAAACGGGCGTCATGTATTGGCTAGGTTTATAATCAAATGGTAACCGCCTGGTACTACTAATTCTGTACTCCAGTACACTGAGACTGGCCTTCGTCCCTCTTGGCCGGACTCCGGCCAGAGGACTTTTTTTTTTCTTTCATAAGTCCCGGCCAAACGAGTATGAAAACGGCGTTTGTCCATAGAAAAGTTACACCTCAACCACTAGCCGTTAAGTAGATGTTACAAGACAAAGACTCCTTTCAATTCGACCACTTTGTTTAACCTTCCTGCAGGCGTTTTTTTTCTTTTTCTGATCGGCGTTTATTGTTTCGTGCGCCCACTTGTGCTGGTGCAACTCAGGAGAAGGAGTCGGGAACAAGGGCCACAAGGCTACGCAAACGGCAATGGCACACCGGACGACTTGGTTCGCAAGACTCAGAAGCAAGAACCCAGAACAGTGGAGCATCTGGCAATAACCATCTATTTCGAAGGTCCTCAGTTAACATTCTTACGCAACCTGTAACACGTTCCCATGTCATGGTCATGCCTCATGGCCCTGCCGGCTTGGCATTCTGAAGTCCGGGTTACGGTATCTGCAAACAGAAAGACGCGGAGTTCCTGAGCAGCTACAAGTTGCGCTTCGCCCGAGCAAACGTCAAACTAGTACAAATCGCCAAGCCAAATCAACCGTCCGTCCTAATCAACGGCTAATACAAGGTGCGGACAAAATGCAGTAAGATCGAAACAAAAGCAGCTGAAAACATCAGGCATTGTTGCAGACTTCCGGTGGCTGGCAGAATGGCTGCTGAGCAAATACTTCATCAGAATTCACACCACTTCGCGCTTAACCAACGGAAAGAAACTGAAGCCTGTGACGTGAACAAGTATGCAACATACTACGACCATATCACCACGGTACGCAGATAGAGCCAGCGTCGGAGACACACGAATCACTGAGTGTTCGATTTGCCACACTATCAAAGGCAGATATACGTAACACAAACACCCGGTTCAGCCGACTAGTCTCAAATCAATATCACCTCAACTATTTTCAAGACTTGATTCAAAGTAGTACAGAATAGCAGGCCGTAACAATCTAAGGCCACGAAGGCCGTCGCACCATTACGACTAACGTGCACAGTAATCTTAGACAACAAAAAAATGACAGCACACCATACATCAGCTACTAAAGATGGGTACACCAAAAATGACGAATCGAATGAAGCCAACTACTGCGGACTGTGCGTGCGTGGCACAGACGTGCTTAATAAATCGTGTAATCTGAATGACCTGGTCTTACTGCTGGGCACACTGTACCCTTGGTGCAACATCCTCCTCATCTTCATCATATGCTTGCTGCTGCCTTTGCTGCTGCCTGCGTCTCATCTCCTCTTCAATGTTGACATCGTGCATGGTGGTCTCCTCACACTGATCCAGCTCCATGTCTGACAATTGGCTCCCCAGTCTTGGTGGCAGAATCTTCTCAAGTGATCGGCATTGGCCAGGGGTGAGTACACCGGGCTCAGGAAACTCGACATTGAATTCAACAAACAGACGGCCTTTCATGAAAGGGCGGCCATGCTGAGGCATGCCCTCATCATTTATGGCCTTGTGTTGACCTATTCAAACAAAACATTATATCAATATGTTTAGAACAAAGATCAATAGGATAGTGGAAAAATATCCTGTGCAATCAGACATGCTGGTGAAACCACGGTGCAACCCAACTAGAAAAAGTTTCAAAAAATTCTGACAAAAATCATGGATGTACATAAAAAGACAAACCCCATCTACATATAAAATTTCATGATCAAATTAGTCTGTGCTGTAAGTAATAAAAAGTGAAATTTGATCATGAAATTTTATATGTTCATGATCAACTTTGCAGAGATGTACATCCATGATTTTTTTCAAAATTTTTTGAAACTTTTTCTAGTTGGGTTGCACCGTGGTTTCACCAACTCTCTGGTTGCACAGGATATGTTCCCTAGGATAGTAGAACGGAAAGCAAATAGCAATGAAGAATAGGGGAAGGAAAGGAAAACAGATCCATAAGAGGATATCATACCAGGTTTTATAACCTCCCCAGGATTAGATTTGATTAGAAGCTGCCGGCCATCAAGATGGGTCAGAACAAATTGGAAGCCACACAGAGCCTCAGTCAGAGAGATTGTATGCTCAATATATAGGTCATCGAACTTCCTCTTAAATTTTGGGTGCTCTTTAAGTTGCAAGACAAAAACTATGTCTCCTGTCACTGTATCAGGCTGCAAAAGCATGAATTGGCAACATTAGATGGATACTCCAAGATATTATGTGCATGCAGTACGCACAAATGCAGACTTGTGAGCTTGACACTTGTGGTCAAGAGAGACTCACAGCTTCATCCGCTTCACCCTGAAATACAATCTTTTGGCCATGTTGCATTCCTTTCTCCACATGAACCTCCAAGACCTTCTTCTCCTGGGCTACTTTGTTTCCTTTACAGCTTGGGCATTTATCCTTGTCACTTATCATCTCACCTGACCAAATGCAAATCATAAGACAAACTCAATGGAAAGATATTTTTGTAGGAAGATACAACAGTGGCATACCTGATCCTCTGCATTCAGGGCAAACAGTGTTCATCTGTTGGATCATGCCAGGTCCTATCTGCCTTGTTATTCTCCTCATTCCTGCACCACGACAACCAGAGCAAGTACCTGTTGCCCCACTTTTCGATCCTTTTCTGAATGCATAAAAACAAACAAGAAAACTGAGATCCCTACAAGTAAAATAGAAAAGAAATGCAGAAAACCAGATCTTGTCACTGATCAGCAGCTACAAGTACACCAGTCAATTGCAAGTTTCATTAGAAGACACCCATCCTAAAAAGTTGAAATCTGCATCGATTGCAAGGGGAAAAATCCAACCTTATACCCTTATTATGCAAAGATGCAATGCAGCAGTAGGACCATTACATTAATGATGATGAAACAAAACATAAATAACATGGTCACAAGTAACTCGGGCCATTAACTGTTCGACATGGGCAAACAAGTCTCATGCCTGACTAGACCTTGTTAGTTGCAAGAATATATTATAGGTTTTAGCATCAGACTGCTGAAATTGCATTGATATCCTTAAAAATGGTTCTGAACGCTCTATACCTTTGAGTTTAAGAACTAGGGTATGGTAGCAAATAGTAATGTCTAGTTTTATTCATGACAGTGCTACCTCTGCTCTTCTATCGCAATTGAGCTCTTCTATATACTCCCTCTGTTTCATTACATTATCGAGTCCAATATTTTGGGAACAGTTGTTACAAAATATATAACCATGTATAAAATCAAGGGTGAAGCGATTACAATTTTTCTACCCCTATCACTACTTTTAAGCAGGAACAAAAATTTAGTGAGAGCATTTCATAAAATAGGTGTAGACAAAGTGGAGCACTAATTACTCTTCCCTTGATTTTGTAGTTCCTTGGTCTATGTACATACGATGGTTGGACTAAAATTGTGAAACAGAGCGAGTGGCTCATTAGCTACCCTTTCAAACAATAAGACCAAATCGAGTAGCTGATTGGTTACCCTTTAAAACCATAAGACCAAATCGTAGAACAGGGAAGCAATTTGCAGGCTCCAAGGTCCAAAAGAGGATTTGAAAGACCAAAACCTACACTAAGTCCACCTAATCCTATTAGTCAGAACCAAAAAACAACTTCTGTCAACCACCACTGACCACAGCTAGTCAAAAGTGGGTGTGACCCTAACACATGACATATATGAAGCAAAATAAACAAAGGTCTCCTGTTTCAGTCCTTACGTTACACAAAGCCATACTTTGCACTACATTGCATCTTTTCATAAAATACAAGTAGTATGTGTTCTAGTGTACCAATAGGCCATTAGGCACACAGCAATATTGCACACCCACTTTTGTGAAAACTGGTGTCCATAGTTCATCAATATGTGATAAAAACAAAATGAAAGCAGGTTTGAGTGGCAGAAGTAATATTAAAACTGTTTTACAGGAAGAGGATGAGGATCCAGCATGGCTTTTTTACACTCAAAAGAGATTAAAAAATTAAAAATGTGCAGACACACTTTATATTTGAAGCTAAAGAAATTAACACCCCATAACTCTGTAGTACATACAGCTGGTTATCAGTCATTCTTATACGCTACTACAAAATATATCCCAAATTTGAACACAATAACAATTTTTTCAGCAGGAAAGACAATGCACCAATTGAGAAATAGCAAAAACTTACCCCTTGCACTTTGCACAAAGAGCATTACGTGACAAAGATAGTTTTTTGGTAGCACCATTGTACAAGTCTTCTAAAGAAACCTTCATAGTATGCACTACATCTTCACCACGCTTTTGTCTACGTCCTCTTGAACTTCCCCCTATTAACCATAAAACCGTATGTAAGTACAACTGGTTTTCATTCCCAAAAGGAAGGGCAAAAGAACAAAGCACAAACAAGCTCATGTCATAATTCCATTACCCCCGAAAAGTTGCTCAAATATATCGAAAGGACTATGGAAATCGCTGCTGCTGCCTCCTCCCATTCCTTCTTTGAGTGCATCTTCCCCATATTGGTCATAGATTTCTCTCTTTTCAGGGTCATTAAGGACTTCATAAGCTTGAGCCAATTCTTTAAACTGTACAATCCATAAAATATTGTCAATGAAAGCCAAACTGACGATTGTGAAAGCAGGCAAATACAGAACAGTTTGTCGCCACACCTTCTCAGGGTCTCCACCCTTATCGGGGTGATTTTTTATGGCGGCTTTCCGGTATGCTTTCTTCAGTTCATCCTGGGTTGCAGTCTTGGATACACCAAGCACCTCGTAGTACTTGGTGTTATTGCTCTTCCTTGGCATGCGTCCAAACATGGCTGATAAAAGGGGCTTCCTACAAAAGGAAAACTTGAATCAGATCATCAAGTAAAAAAGCATCAGTACTTAAACATTTTTGCCAAAACAATCTATGGCGCAAAACTTGCAACAGTAGACATTGATTTCCCAAGAACAAGAAAACATAACACTTTTCAGAACTCGAATGATAAAAGAAATGTATTCTACTCCACAAACTAAAAAGTGACCACTCGACTTTTAAGAAACCCTCAAAAAATATACAGACTTACTTTCTTAGACTAATTCTTCGAAAAAGAAAAGTAGAGCGCCGTAAATTTCGAAGGTGTCCTTTTTAATTCAAAGAAAAAGTAAAAAAAAACACGGTTTTCCCAGCCATAAAGATTCTCAGATATGTTAAATCAAGTTAAATAACTAACGCTATCTTTTTTTCGCTAGACAACCATGAATCTAACACCCTCGCCAAAGGAATCGACTCCTCGAATACACCGACAGATCGAACATCGGACCGACGAACAAATCAACAAAAAAGAAGGCATATTTTTCCTTCAAAGAAAACACATCCACGATCTAACCAGACACTGAGACGGGAACAGATTAACCACGAAAATACCTCGGAGGTTGCACGGTGGATCCGCACCTGATCGGCGGCGCCTAGGGTTTGGAGGACACGGCGGTGAAGAAGGCGGAGACGAAATCCTATACGGCTCGGGACGGAGCCGCTGGGACTGGAGAGAGGGACAGCTTACGACTCGGCCGTTTCACTTTATATGATACGCTGGTGAATCCTGCACGAATCTTGGGGCGGTCAATAGACCGTGTGCTACACTTAGTCATGGCCAAACGGCGGCCGGCCTTGGCCCGGCCCGTTAAACGGGCGGCATGGCCTGTTTTGGCCCGGCTACTAAATGGTCTGTGCTGTGCCGGACGGGTCCGATAGGCCGAAACAAATCGGGTCGGCCCGTTAGCCCGTAAGAGCCAAAAAAATTTAAAAAAATCAGAAAAAAGTTAGAAACATTAGAAAAATAGAAAAAATATGAAAAATTGCAAAAAAAAAAAGGCAAAAAAAGAGAAAAAAATTTATAATAATTATAAAAACTCGAAGGATGTAGAAATTTTTTAAAATATATATAAAAATTAAGAAAAAGCTAAAATATAAGATAAATTCTAAAATGAGAAAAATAATTAGACTTAAATAATAAACTTTATTGATGCTTGGCTACCTCATTAAAAATTTTGCCAAGTAAAACTCAACACGAGAAAACCTTAGCAAAGAAAAAAGAGTACAGCCTATAGCTCAGTGATACAGGAAAAAAGTGAAGATTAAAATTATTCTTCCTTATTATCTAGATAAAGATTTTTCGAATGTCTCTACCAGCTTAGCATTTTCTGCAGTATGTTGAGCTCGTTGATCAGCTTGTTCTCAATCCTTTCACAGTGATAAGTATTTTCACTATCTCACTTATCATATTTGTTCTTCTCTACTCGATTATTCTCCGGATAAACTAAAAGCGGACTCTGAAGAAACCGTGGATACAGGAACTTTAACATATCCCGTGCTAATGTGCTGCACCAGATATGTTATTTTGTGCTCATGCCACCACTGCAAAATGCTGAAATCCTCCTCTTGCTGCTCTTGGTAGTTGACAGCGTCGCTGTTGAGATAAGCAGTTAGCTCCCCACCACTTGATATGTCTGCACTTGTCATTGTTGTAGTTGAACTTCTTGAACAAGAGCCACCTACACCCCATATCTTTCTCCACGCAGTTTTCTTCTTACCTGTTGTGTGTACTAGTGGAGGTCGCTGCATGCAAACTCCAACAAACTTCCGATCATACTTATCATAAACTTGAGATAAATTAGTATGGATATTTAAAAAATAACTAGAATAATTAGTACCTGCCGCATCACTTAGAAGTGAGAGAACATTAGAGAATCCTTGAATTTTAGCTCTAGGATCTAAAATAAATGCAAATGCATATAATATAGGAATTATTTTCCAATATTTCAAAATTTTAATTTTCATAAAATAAACAACTTCACGCAAGATATTATCATTTTCGTGGCTCCTTAAGTGTATAGCAATTTCTAAAATATGATGCACAATTAAAGGAGAGGGTGCGTAATAAACTCTAGATAAAGCAATAGTGGATTAAAAAAAGTTCTAAAAATGACAGCAAGTATTTAGCAATATACCAATGTTGCTCTGTGAGTAACGGTTGACCATCCCGTGCACGACAATGCGTGTTAATAAAAACAGAAAATATGCTTTATATGGTATGAGAGTCTTAAGCATCAAGTAAGTAGAGTTCCAACTAACAGGCATATCCAAACCAAACTTGCGTGGGCGCACATTCATTGCAATACAATAAGTCTTATATGCTGGTATTCGTTGATTAGAATTATTAAAGAAAGATATTGCAGTGCGAAAAGGCTCAAGATACTTGTCGGTGTACCTTGCACCGGGGTACCCTCTCCGCCGTGGAATAGTGGGCCCAAGAAGCGGCCTGGCCCAACATGGCAACCTGGCGGGCAGGTGGGTGATCAAGCCCTGCCCGCCTGGCGAGGAGTTCGCATGGCCTGGCGGCGGTGGGCGATTCATACCTTTCATTGAGCAAGTGTTTCGGTGGTGCCTGGCGGGTAGGTGGGCGATCACGCCCTGCCTGCTAGGCGAGGAGCCCACGTGGCCCCCTGGCGAGCAGGTGAGCGGTTACGCCCTACTTGCCAGGTGAGCGGCCCGCGTGGTGCCCGGCGGCGGTGGCGATCATGCCTCGCTCACGGGCGAGGAGCCATGTGGCCCCTAGCGGCGGTGGGCGGTTCGCGCCTTTCGCCGGGCGAAAGACCGCGTGGTCCCTTGGCGGGCAGGTGGGCGATCAAGCCCTGCCCGCTGGGCGTCGGCTTAGGAGGCGGCCTGGCAAGTGGGTGGGCGTTTGGGCCCCCCTTGTCAGGCCACGGAGGCAACCAAAGGAATAAGGAGAAGGCTTCGCCTCGAAGTCTCCTTCCCCTGACATGCTGAGTCAGGGCCATTAATTGTTAAGGATTCTGCTATCGACACGACGATGGCCTATCCCTCTGACGCCTCTCACCAAACCCGTCGCAGGAGTGTCATATCCCGGGCGGACCGGGCAAAGCCACGCAGCGGCATTAAATGGGGCTTGAAGGACAAGGCTACAGCGACGGGCGTAATAAATGAGTCATGGGTTAGTGAGATAAGGCTCGAATGGTGGGTGTAATTAATGAGTCATAGATCAGTATAGCGTCTGTCGGCGTATTCCGCCTGACAGGCCCGGAGTCTACAGACCGGGTTTGGTTCGGAAGGAGGGCGTCTTCGCGGCTGGCTAAACCTAGAGGGTGAAAACCCTAGAGACTCCCACGCGAGAGATTCCGGCGTCTATGAACTAGGGATGACACCAAGATTTTACCCAGGTTTAGGCCCCCTTTTGTCTTGGGTAATAGCCTTACTTCCTGCTCGATTGGTTTATAGAGTGTGCAAAGCTAGTACAAAGCTCTCAGGTTACAAGTTCTCTCTTAGACTATGCTGCGGAGCTCTTGCTTGCTCGTTCTTCCACCTTCGACCCCTTTTCCCCATGCACACGAGGGCCCTTATATAGGCCAGGCCAGCCGGGGCAAGTACCAAGGAGGGTCATCATGCTTATCTTCATACATTTATTACCCTTCCCGTCTTGTCCGCTCCTCGGCCTCATTAAATGCCGCGCGATGGCCGCTGGTCCGCCCAGATGTGACCCTTCTTGACGGGTTGGTGAGAGGCGTCGAGGAATGGGCTTATAGCGTAAATCCTTGCAGCTTGCAGTCGACATCACTATCCGCCGCCTGAAGCAGACGACAGGAAGGAGCCTTCGAGGTGAAGCCACCTCGCACCACCTTTTTGTCTTCGGCGGCAGGCGGCAGGCGTGCTCACCCACTCGCTCCGGGCGCCATGTGGATCGACCGCCGAGCGGCGAGGCGTCTTTCGCCCACCGCCGCCGGGCACCACGTGGACTTGTCAGGTTGACCGCTTTTGTGCGGCGGAGAGGGTACCCCAGCGTAGAGTACGCTGACAGCGTCATCCTCTCACCTGCCTGGGCCGGTCTGTCTATATAAGGGCGGTCTATATAAGGGCGCCTCGGTGCATGGAGGAGGGGGGCACATAAGAGACATAGAGGTCGAAAGTTTGGGAGAAGCACAAGACCAGGAGAACCATTGTAATCGCGTCCATATTTCCTCAACAAAGATTTAGCAGGACGTAGGGCTATTTCCTGTGCTGGGAGCCCAAACCTGGGTACATCACCGTGTCCATTGATCTGCTGATCCCCGGGATCCATCGTAGAGAGACATTAGGGTTTTCAGTCACGAAGATGCCCTCTACCGAACCATACCATCCATCCTGGGAGTAGTCAACCCTGTTCGTTGACGGGATCCTGTTAGGCAGAATACGCCGACAATACTGATCTAACCTCTTCAAACCAGATTTAACTATAAGATTAATAATATGGCAAGCACAACGCTGATGTAATAAAAAAGATTCAACATATGAATTGAAAAGCGGAGTAAGAATATTCATGGGAGAAGTATTTACTGAAGTGTTATCTAATGTTATTGCAAAAATCTTATTGGTAAGGCAAAATCTTTCTCAACTTTTACAATACTGTCGACGTTTGGGAAACAGGTCCCCGCCGAGCTTACTTGTTGAATGAGGGATCAACTAAAGCCCCTTTCCCATGAATGGTTTACGTCTGAAGAATGCTCTTGAATAATCAGAGAATGGGCACAGGGTTTATACTGGTTCGGGCCTCTAACGATGGAGATAACAACCCTACCTCCAGTGATCTCACTACTGCTGTGAAGCTCTTATAGAATGGCTTGAGTGTGACAATGTAAAAGTGTGTTCTTCCTCTTTTCCCTACCGGTCTACCGGGGGATTCTTATAGATGATCGAAGTAACTGCAGCCGAATAATGTGCCATTACTACATTAACCGTGGCCGTAACCGCATCCTTGATTCTCACCACTTCCCGTCGTGGGCATAATGGTCCTAAATCGTGGTATGATGGTCTTACACCGTGGCATAATTATCACCACGTCTTCGTTATGGGCCGAGCACGATCTTTTGATCATGCTCGGGAATTCCCCTCAGCATTGACCGACCGCTGCACACTCTCGAGCGAGCATGCTCGGAGATGAGCTTGGGCATGGTCGGGGTGGACCCACTAACCAGACTATCTGAGGGTACTCCTTGGGGACACCATCCAAGGGTATGTATGGTCGACCAAAGCTGACTGCTAGTGTATTTTGATCCTTATGAAAATTATCCAATCCCCGACAAATACAATCAGCAATATTTTCATCAATGTGTGTTATATCAACTAATTTAAATCCTATAATTCTCTTTTCTAGTTGCCATTCATTGTTTACATAATAAGCAACTATACTAAGATAATCCTCTTTAGCTCTACCACTCCATATATTAGATGTCAAAGACACAGTAAAAATACAAGTACTAAATTACTCTTTTAGCTTATTATAACAATTATTATAATATTTAATTAAATCTCTAGTTGTTGTATATCTAGAAACTGCAGAAAACCTAGGATTATGAGCGGTCCTAATGTAGTTTTCAAACGCAACTGACTCACCAAAATTTAAAGGAAAATCTTGAGAAGCGATTAAACAACAAAGAGATTCACAATCTACCTGGAGGATTGTAGTCCCAGTTACGTACCGTATCGTCGGGGTAGCACTACAACTGCATCTATCTCAAAGCCATCCCCGCTTTTTTCTATAGCTCTCAACATGCCTCTTTATGTGCCCCATTCCACCTGAAGATTTCATAGTTAATTTTTGCTTACAATATTTACAAATAGCATACCTGCTCTGGACGCCGTCTAATGTCTCAAAAATATGTTCGAAATCTTCGTAGACTCTCGATGTACTACGTCTTGATCTTTTCACCTAAGTGCTTGCCGACACAGTAGCACTTGTAGAGCCTGAGGATGGTATAGCTGCAGCAGCTTCTTGAGCTTCATAGGATGCAAGAAGCTCCTCGGGTGAAATTCTAAAATCAGAAGCTGGGAAAGACGGAAAATAGTTGTGCTCCATAAAGAAAACTACAAGAAATAATTACGATGTTAGTACGAAAATATGATTTAAAATACTAATAAAACAAAAAAATTAAATCACAATTATTACCTTGATTTCTTCACACAAGCCAGAAGTCGAATTTTGATTTTTTGGATTTTTGGTAAAACTATTTTGAATTTTGCCAAATTACCACCAAGAGCAAAAGAATTTTCACAAGAGAATGAATAGAAGAGAATGCAATATTGCTGGTGTGAAAATGAGGGGTGTATCCAACTATTTATGGGAAACAAATTGAGATTTTTTAGGATTTTTTCAGATTTTTTGAATTTTTAAATCATCTAACAGCTATAAAACAACTATTTTTCAAATTAAAAAAGCTAAACAGGCCAAGCCTCGGGTAAACAGGCTATGCCCCAGCGGGTCGTGTCGTGCCAACCCGCCCATAAACGAGCCGTGCCAGGGTGCCGGCCCAAGCACGGTACGGGCTGGCGGGCCGTGTTGGCATGACCCATTTTCGATTGGGTCGTGCCATGCCTGGGCTAGGCCAACAGTACTGTGCCTTGGGCCGGCCTGTTTGGCCATCAATATGTTACATTGTGACGAATACCCGTACCAGGGGTACCCCACAGCAAAGTATATATCTATTTCAAGATCATTTTCTCTCGACCATACGCACATGGCAAAGAAGATCGGCAATGATGAAGTCTGTGAAGGGTATTACTAAAGACTCCATCCCCATCGATGGGATTATCCTAAATATCGGCCGAACACCAGACAATCCGACTCGGGCCCAGCTCAAGGCCGATGGGGCCACGAAGACCCTCGACCTTGACCGGGCACCAGGCGGTCCGACCAAAGCTGGGTCGGACGCATCCGCGGGTGCCGACCTAGCCACATGTCGGACGCCTCCGCAAGCTCCGACTGGGATTTGGGTCGGGCGCCCCCGCGGCCTCTGACTTGGCCTCAGGACAGATCCCGGACGAGCTCCGACTCAGCAACCTTCGCCGCGTCGCCGGTCGACCCCGAATTGGTCACCTGCCCCGTGCACACTACGGGACGCCGGGGTAGGTAGCTCCTCTCCAAGGTGGCCAGGGGGCCGTCGAAGTCAAAGCATCGGTCGCTTCACCCCATCGGGTGCAGTGGAGAGACGTGCTCCCTCCCGAGGCGGCTCCAGGGCTAATCATGACGGCGTCAACGTCTGATAAGCGTGCAGAGGGCAGGTGGGCACCTTTCCGACGAAACGCTACCTGTTGTATCTACCAACCCAGCGTGGGGCAACAGGGACCTGTCAATCGTCAAGACCGAAGACCAGGAACTCCCAAGCGTAGCGTACCCCTACCTTTTTTCCTCCAAACTCCCGTGTAACCTGCCCCCCTCCGCCTATATAAAGGGAGGCAGGACCCTCAGGGAGGGGGATCGATCGGACATTCGCGTTCAATTCCCACGCACCCACGTCCGTGCCATCCGACCTAGGCAAACACTCCCGACCTCCTCCACTCGGACGAACGCTAAGGGCCTGTCCTTAGCCCCCGCTTGTAATCCTGTATAGCCCGCTACACCCCGATCAATACAAAACTACCACACGAACTGGACGTAGGGATGTTCGGCCTGAACCAGTATACATCTTGGGCTCCCTTCGTCTAACCATTCAAGGAGAGGGAGCGCGCGGCCTCTATACTTACAAATTCACTTGCCGGTTGTACGAAACACCGACACATTGCTACGGAGGAGTTCGTCAATATTCTAACCCTGTACTCTTTTTTTCTCCAAATCTAGTCCTCTATGAATGTATTTGTGGATTTGACTCCCTTCTCCACTGTAGAAAGTGCAACATACAACATATCCTCTACCACGTCTGGGGAGCACAGAAGTTTGTGCTGTTGTCCCTAGGGGAGAATCCAACGGGGGACTCCATTAGGCTGGAGCCCACCCTCCACATAGGCACCAAAAACCCCTCCAACCCCAGCCAAGCACCGATAACCCCCTCATGCGATGATTGACGGCTATGGACTCAGTTTGGTGAGGAAGAAGAAACATAGGAACAAAGATGAAGTAGGCCTTTGCCCAAGCCCACAAAGCCCAACCGCGTCTAACAAGTAATATCCACATATCCAATCCAAGATGCAACAATTTCAACCCACATTCCCGAAATCCCCAAATCGTCAAATCCACACACCTGGCAGGCGGTGGAGCAGCTTGATGAGGGGAAGCTAGGCCAGAGCCGAGCACGCGAGCGACAGGCCAGCAATCCGATGGAAGAACGGGAGGAGCGAGGCTACGTCGAGGGGAGGAGGGCCTGGGGCTTCGTCGAGATGTCGAGGGGAGGGGCCTGGGTGCCAGCCTCCTGCACCGCCATAGAGCCGGCTGGAGGGGCCAGTGACACTGGTCACCATCGCGAATAGAGGAGGGAGTAGATTCAAGGAGAAAGGCTCTGGTACTCTACCTCTCTAGATCTAGCAGAGGAAGATGGGAGGTAGGACACGAGGAAGAGCGACGAAGTGACGAAAGGACTGAGGGTGCACTGTTGCATTGGTTTGAGGACTAGTAGGACTGAGTGACTACTAGAGTAATTAATCGGCGAGGCCGACTGTGCTGTATTGCTATACTACGCTACCATGTTGTACTGTGCTCATTAGCTCATGTGTTGTGCTTTATTGTGCTCATGTTCAGTGATGTGCAGTGCTGAGGAAGTATTGTGTTGCCGAGGGACTACTGTACTTGCTAGTGCCGTGTTTGTTAGACCCTGAGAGTAACACCCCTAAAATCCTCTCTATATACTATACTAGTCCAGGAAAAGCTAGTACACACAGTAAACAAAGCTGATACCAAACATATCATATGGAATTTATTCATTCACTTATCAGAATTTTACCACATAAATGACTCGTAGGCCAACTGAAAAATAGAGCAGTAGAAAGCAAAAAGGAACAGTAGAGCCCAACAAATCTGCCATAGGCAATCGACTAGGGCAGTGGCCTAGTCATCGAGATCCTCACTGGTGTAAAAATGCTCCTTCTCTAAAACAACAGATATAGCAAGGTGAGTACATAAAGTATTCCGCAAGTCACACAGTGATGAGGCTAATGGAGGTCCGATCTTTCAGTGAGATGGATAACTCTCGATTAGTAGAGATGACCCTTATGATCCAGGCTACCGATCGAAACACGTCTGACGCCAAGCAATAGCTGAACCAAACTCTGAGTTGTTATCAACCGTGCCAATGCCCAATCGACCTGATAACGAAGATGAATTCTTGCAAGCAATCAAAAAACAAGTAAGAACAAAGCAAAAGCAATCTAAAATTGTGAATATGGATTAAAAACAAGTGTTTGGTTTTCAATAGCGGTCTTGATGGTTGGTCTAGCTGACTCAAGTGAAGAACACTGAAGTTTCATATGGAAAACTAATCTAACAAAACCCAAGTCTCAAGAGATAATTCGGCTAACTTAAATAAAAAACTAAAGGGGTGCGTCTAGAAGGTGGACATGGACACGAACTCCTCCTGGGCCTAGGTCAAAGCCCAATTGGCAAAAGGTAGCATATCACCATGTTATGAAGGCTTCCAAATGTAGTTGGGCCGGCTTGGTGGGCATGTGAAAAGGGTGGCCACCTGGGCCTTCTTGTGACCTTTCATCTTGTAGCCTTCCTTCTCGTATTCCGACCTATTATGATTATCTCCATGATTTCTATGGATAAGCAAATCACACGCATCAGGCCACATCATATTTTTATTAAAAATAGAATTCACTCCAAAAAACGAAGCTACCTAATAATTCAATGGACGTGCACGTGCTGTAGGATCAAGGATGACCAACTAGAGGGGGTGAATAAGAGGTTTTTGAAATCTTTTAGCTCTAATTTAATAATTAAGTAAATATGACACAATTATCAATTCTACAACAATCAAAGCCTAAATGGGCTAGGTTTCATTACGTGCACCAACAAGCTAAGTTTAAATAGCTAAGTCAATTTAACAGAGATGATCAATCACTAAGGGTGTGTTTGGTTGGGTGTACGAGGGTGAACTGAATCGTCCCATACAGGATTTGGTTCTGTCTTTACATTTGGTTAGTTCACCTTGGCATTGAGCTTGAAATTTTGATTTTCTTTGTGTTTTATGATTTCACCTCTTTATGTGCAATGTCTAGAACCAACCTATTTTCATGATCTAAAGATAATTGTTAGCCTTTCGATTATCATTAATTACCAAAATCCAAAATGAATTGGGGGCCTAGATGTTTCACGTGCTCGTGTGATTGGTCCTTGCCTAGTGACGAATACTCATACCCGGGGTACCCCACAGCAAAGTATACATCTATATCAAGATCATTTTTCTCTCAGTCATACGGATATGACGGCAAGGTTGACAGCGATGCTGAATGCTGGAGAGGGTATTACCAGAGTCCCCGTCTCGCAATGCAACGGTAAATAAGAAAGGCATATTATGGTTAGTTTGAGCATAAAACAACATTTCAAATATAATAAGTAATTTTCAATGCGTGTTGATATAGTAAAAACTGAGCTTTAATCAAAATTTTCAACACGGGCTCCAGCCCAAAGTTCAACCCAATTTTTGTCATATGGAACCACTTCTATCTACAAATCAACTTTTTGAAATTACTTTTTGGAAAAACCAAAGTCTAATCCATGAAAGGCTAGCTCGGCATGCTCATGACTGTGGGTACGACTAATCGATTAGTTTCACACTCTGTAGAGGTTTTACAATTTTACCCATAAGTGATAATCAACTTAATATATCAGTCATGACGTGCTTCCTTAGACGTGTGACTAAGTGATTATCACAAGGCCTTTACAATGAGCCATCACAAGCAGTCATGCCTCGCTAAGGTTCCACCTCTGATAGGGTTAAAAAGCCCAGTTCAAAAGCCCCATCTTGCACCGTTGATCATCCAAATGGCCTAACCGACATGGAAACTTTGCAAATTAGTTAGTCAGGTCTATTCAATACCAGACTTGTGGTAGTACGGTTACGCTTTACATTCAATAGCTCAAAGACTGGTCCTTAATTGACTAAACAAGCTTATCGCAAACCCAAAACCATGGTGCCGCCACCTGACAACCAATTCTCGCACGATCTAAACCATATTTTTCACTTTCTTTTAAATAACATCATCTTTCATAACATTCCATGGTACACTGACACCAAGGAATAACTTTATTTTCAACATAAATTTGGGTTTAGAATAAATCCCCCAAAAGCCCTAAATTCATATCTAAGCATGTCTAAGACATTTGCTATATAGCACTAGTCAATAATGTAATAATGTACCAATTAGTGAAATTTTATTTAAGGTGACAAATGGCATAAAGATTTCGATGTCAATTGAGGATATAACAAATGGGAGTAACTATGTATTTAAATCTGGGATTTAAGTTACACTGATAAAAATTATGTATGCAACAATTTAAATCAAAATATAATTTAAATTCTAGGATCAATGTGATCAAAGGTGTAACTTGTCTTGCTTGAAGGGTTGATGGTTGAGATTATTGACTGCGAATCGAGTCGACCCTCTGAAATCTATACGCGAAGAACATCCAAATTCAAATAAAATATAAAACTGACATAAATGAGTAATTTAGGACATACAAAACTGACATAAATGAGTAATTAAAGATTTTAGATGAATTTATAAAGAAAAAGGTGTTAATCGGAGTTCGAGCGGAGGAAAACGGGCTCCTGAAAGATATAAAATTGAGAAAAAGAGAAAGAAAAGGATTTTCTAAATTTTCTAAAGAAAAATTGGAATTATAACGTCATGATGAGGTCAGTAACAGATTTTGATTTTCAGAATTTTGTTTCCTTTTCTTTTCTTTTCTTTTTCTTAATTTTCTTTCTCTCTCTTGTTTTTTCTCCATGTATAGGACACCTTCTCTAGCTTGGCGGGGCGCAGCAAGGTGGGGATCCTTCTGGTCGACCAGTGGTGGCACCATGGAGGGCACCGAGATGACATCGACGAGGTGGCCCTGTCGGTGGCTACGGTGGTGGAGGAGGCAGCCGGACGACAGCGGTGCAACAGTGAGAATGAGGTGCTGCCGGCCATGGTAAATGGTGAAATTCTGACAAGCGAGAGGGGGAATCGGGAAGGGAGGAGAGGGGAAAGAGAGAGGACGGCGAGGCACACCTTTTGAAGCAGAAGTTTCGGTGAAAAAAGCTCCGAGGCACCGGCGGCAAGGAGGGAGCACAGCAGCCGTGTTCGGGACATGATCCTTGGCTTTGCAATTCTGGGCAAACGAAGGTGCGAGAAAGCGAGCCGAGTGGGGGAATGGGTTGAGTGAAGAGAGAGGAACACCGTGCTCCCCTTATATAGGGTCAGGGAGAGCTGGAGGGGAGGAAAGGGGTGCGGGTTGCACAGTCAGCCAAATTGAAAGAATGCAGAATTTAGGCATCAAATTTGGAAAGGAGGTCGGGAATGGAAAGAGGAGAGTCCGGTGATTGATTTGGCGTAAATTTTTGGAAAGAACGGGTGAAAGAATCATGGGATTTTTAAGCTTCAAAACCGCAATGGAGGGAGAGAGAAGTCCGTTCTATGCTTAGCTAGAGCTAGAAGATGGTACTGTGCTGACAGGTAGGGTTCTAATGCCTTTTTTATTAAATAGAGAAGTATTTTTAAAATATAATAAGGTTAAAATACTAGAAAAATACTCAAAAATACATTAAGATATTTGGGACTTAATAAAATTATTTTTAGAAATTTTGACTTTTAATTTTTCTGCAATAAGTAATTTTATAATTCTAAAAGTAGCAAAAAGTAGTTAAATAATTCTAGAAAATCAGGAAAATCTTTAAAAATTATAAATAAATAATTAATTAATAGTTAAAATTTTTAGAGTGTTACAACGTTGGTGCCTGGTTGACTAGTGTTAGTTACTGGTGAGCTAGTGGCTGGTGCTGGTACTGTACTGTGCTACCGAGTGCTAACAAAGATAATTTGTTAATTGCTCTATAGACAACGCTCAATGCTCAACAATGAATATTTGTAGTAAGTCTTCACTATTTAAATTCTATAGAAGTAATATAGTTGTATTATTTGTTCATAGATTTATAATAATGGAAAAACAAACTTCGCATACTTATTTCACAAACAATTCAAGTAGTACTTTCCCTGCCGATGTGAGTGCAACTCAACCAATGAGGCTTCAACTAGAATTTAATCATAATAAAATTATCGTTGATCCAACACGTCGTATGCCAAAAGAATATTATGCCAATGAAATTTGAGATCAACAGAGGATGGCATATTTGTCAAATGGTCCAACTCGGCCCAATTGGGAATGCCTTTTCAAAGATATTGGATGAAAAAATATAAAGATCCTTTCAAGAACAATGGTTTAATAAGTTTGAATGGTTGGAATATAGTGTGCAAAAGGATGTTGCATTTTGTTCCTATTTTTTTTTCAAGAAATTTTTACAAACCCACACATTTAGAAATGATGTATTTACAAAAGTCGGGTTCTCTTGTTGGAGACAGCTTTAGATGATTTCAATAAATATGTTGGTGGTCCTAATAGTTTCCACAACATTGCAATGGGTGAGTATGAAGACTTCAAAAAACATGGTCAAGTGTGCCTAGTAAATTTAATACTTAAACTAAGGAGGTAGAGATTACAAACAAAATTTATTTAGCTGCATCTTTAGATTGTGTAAGATATCTCATAGCGCAAGATGAAACTTTTCATGGATATGATGAATCATCTACTTCCATTAACAAGAACAATTTTAAAGAGTTGTTAGATTGGTATAAAGATAAGGAGGAGGAAGTGAATGAGGTATTTGATACAACTTCAGAGCATTGCAGTTATGATTTCTCCAGATATTCAGATAGAGCTTTTGAAATGTCATGCACAAGAGGTCATGGAAGTGATTAAATGTGATATTGGTGATAGAAATTTCGTAGTGTTTATTGATGAGTCTCGAGATATATCAACAAAGGAGCAAATGAAAGTTGTTTTTAAGGTTAGTTATACATCTTTTTTTAGTCATACATTTAATGCATTGTTGTGTTGTTCTAACTTTGCAAAAGTAATGACATATAGATTTGTTAACAACCAAGGGAAGGTCATGGACATGTTCTTGCTATTAAGCATATCACAAATTGTACATCTGAGCATTATAGGAAGCTTTGATTGGTGTTCTTAGTCTACATGGTTTGTCAATTTTTAGGCTACGCAGCAAGGGCTATGATGGAGCTTTTAATATGAAAGGTGAATTTAATGACTTACAAAAACTTATTCGAGATGAGAATCCATCAGATTTCTATTTACACTGTTTCACCCACCAGTTATAACTGGTGGTTGTTACTATCGTAAGTTGTAGTAGAGCTATTATTGATTCTTTAACTATGTTCCCCTAATAGCGACTGCCATGAGTGTCTCTTACAAAAGAAAAGATATTTTGATTGAAAAGCATCATGATGTATTATTGTAGAAGTTGAATAATAGTTTGATTTTAGCTGGGATAGGGTTGTATCATGAAGCTAGCCTAGCTAGACCTGGAGATGCTCATTGGGCTCACAACTTAGCACATTGCTTCGTATATATCAAATGTGGGAGGCGATGGTGAATGTGCTAGAGCTTATAAGTGAAGATGTATATCAAAACTCAAGTCATAATGGAGCATCAGGTTTGCTATAAAAGATGGAACGCTTTAAATTTGTATTCATCATGCATTTTTTAATAACCTTGTTGAGCATTACAAATAAGCTATTACTTGCTTTTTAAAGAACGCAACAAGACATTGTTGAGGCTATGGGTTTGATACACGATGTGAAAGAACGCTTGCAGGATACAAGGGATAATAGGTGTGAGTCGTTGTTTGAACAAGTCAAAAGCTTTTGTTGGGCCTATGGGAATAATATGCCAAATGTGGATGATACTATAATAAATCTATACGTCGAAAACATACAATGACTCAACATCATTATTACAAAGTTGATATTTTCAATGATGCTCATAATGCAACTATGCATGAGACGAATCATAGCTTCAATAAAGTTTCCTCAGAGATATTGGTATACAGGTCTTGTTTTGATCCAAGTGACTCCTCTAAGTTTGATGTTGATAAACTTATTCGACTTGCTGAGATTTATACTAATGATTTCACGGTAGCTAATTGGTTCTTATTAAGAAGTCAAATTCAAATCTTCATTCTCAATATTAGGAGAAGTGGGGAATTTTATGGATGTCGTGATATTTCAAAACTTGCTAAAATGATGGTTGAAATATAAAAGATAAAACTTTTCCATTGGTATATCGTCTCATTGAGTTAACATTGATCCTTCCGGTGGCAACGGTATCTGTTGAGATAATATTTTCAGCAATGAATATTATCAAAACAAATTTGCATAACAAGGTAGCGGATGATAAGCTCAATAACATGATGGTATTCTACCCCGAGCAAAAGATATTTACAACCATTGGTGATGCTAGAATTATAAAACACTTCCGAGGCATGAAAACTCATAGAATGAATTTGCCTCGTAATTCAAGCTAGCGTCTTAGTGATATGTTTTTTATTTTGAATATTTATAATAATTTACAATTTACAATTATATGACTAATTTTGCAAATTTTCATATATACAGATCGCTTTGGACACATATTTATTTGTTTTTGGATGCATTTCTATTAGACAGGTACCTTCCTTTATTACATTTTGCTTTCTTGCCATATTTATCTTTTATTTATATGAGCTTGAATTGTGCAAGATTATATTTGGTATTTTTATCTCAATTTAGCTTAGTTATTTGAGTCCACCATCTATTTTGATCCCTAGCTTCTCCACTGGTTGTGCCTAAAAAGTGTAGGAGGAGCGCAGGCTGCAGAAGGCGTGCTGTCACGGTCCTAGGGCTCCAGTGACCATCCGTAGTAGAAGAGTGTGGAAGGTGACGTTTTTCCAGTTGAGAGTGAAGCTACTTTTACAATTGTGTTCGAAAGGGGACAATTTTTTTTAAAAAATAGAGGTATTGGAAGCTAGAATCAATGGTGATTTCCCTACAGGGAGCATCAGAATCGGGCAGTTCGGCCTGGGTGTGGGCCTGTGTCTACACTAAACAAAGAAATGTACAGTGATCATCGTTACTCTAAAAGAAACGATGATGGCAAGCATGCATTCTTCGTTTACTCAGTCTCCACCCATCTCTTTTGAAATCCTTTCTCTAACCCTACAAAATTTTTAATAAAAAAACACCACATAACAAACAAACAAACAAACTACTAAAAAATACAATATTTATCCTAATAACCTCCCTTTCCTCGCTCTATGGTGTGTAGCGGAGGTGTAATTCAAACAACGGTGATAAAGATAAGAGCATTGTGTAAGGTAGTAGAGGCATGGTGTGAGTCGAGACAAAGATCGACCAGGCACTGCGGCGGAGCCAAGAACATGATGCAAGCTAAGTTCAATAAAAACAACTTAATGTACTAGGTAATATTATTTTTATCTGTAGCAAACCATAGATATTCTGCTAGTTACGGAAGAAGACGCATGATCTCGATGGAGCTGTTCTTTCTGGGTTGAGCTGGGTGGGACGCCGGTAGGAACCTGGCGAGCCAGTTCTACTGCCTGCTCCACACGTTCGTGATGTCATTGTCCGTCCCGCAAAGCCGGTACATCGCACTCCTGGCCAAGGATGCAAAAAATCAACGATAATCGAGCGATTATCGCGTGTATTGCCGGGAGGCGGCTTTAGAAATCGAGTGAGAAATCACCCGAATTTAAATAATTTGGAAACATTTATTCAGAATTCCCCTAAACATAGTATTAATAGTTTTGTGGCATCTAGGATGAAAATTTTGTAAAAAAGGAATTTGGACTATGTTTTATAGCAAATTCAGAATGTAAAACAATTAAAAATGCAAAAAAAAGTGAACAGTGCTAATGCATAGTGGCTCCAGCCCATGATGCATTGAAGACAACCATAAGTGTGAAACCCTAATTCCGACATCTGACAACTAGCTTCCAACATTTCTCTCAACCGCCCCCACACATCCCTAGTGGCTCTGACCAGATCCCGCCACCGCATACCACGTTTTCACTGTTAGAGCTTCTATAATCGCTTGGTAAGTGTCGATTTTCGGTGTAATAGCTTCAATAATCGCTAGTGTTGGTGGCATTCTGTGCATGCTTCGATTTTTAGGGTTACCAACAATTTCTCATTGTATCTGTCGATTTTTGGTACTATATAATATATTTTCTGTGCAATGAAGTCAATTTTTGGTAGGGCTTCATTACTAGGTTGCGCTGGCGATTTCCTAGGGATTTTTTAGAATCGTTAGTACAAGTCAATTTTTGTTATGTTATTGTCAAAAATCATTAGTGTTCACGAAGAAAATCATGTGGCTGATGCATTCAGCCATGATTGATGGATCCCTGAGTGTAGCACTCTAATTGGATAATAGTTGTGTAGAAAACAGATCACAAAGCAAAATACAAAAATGAGTGCATAACTAGAAATGCAATTGCTCTTTTCGAGTGTTGGATAGATTACAATAATTCAATCATTGGTATGCCCAATCTGTGTTTGAGGTCATTAGATATTCAGATGGAGAAGAAAAATAGTCAATTTTCTCTTTCTTGCTGTATAAAAGTGATGAACTATTCAACTTTTCCATATTATTGGGATTCATATTCTGTGGTCACATGCATCATATATGAAATCAAATATAGTCGGTAACTACATGCATGCTGACTTCTTGTTGTTTTGCATTAGAAGATGGTAGACTAGGGTGATGATGTGTAGGAGCGCGGTGACAAGATCGGGACCGAATTTCGATGCAAATATTGTCACCAAGAGAACAAAGGAGGTGGTGCGACCAAACTAAAGCACTACTTGGTAGGGCACGGTAAGAATGTCATCCATTGTAGTCAAGTTCCTAAGGAGGTTCGTGAATAGTTTTAGCGCGACCTAGATAGGATGAAGGATAAGAAGGGAAAGAGTGATGAGATGCTCAAAAGGATGCACCAGGTGCAGATTCCCTGTCAAGGAGAAGTGCATACTCAAAGTACGCAGGTGATGCTGATGAGGAGAACCAACTACAGCATGCCATGGCTGCCTTCAGAGCAGAGGCAAAATTTATCAGTCGGGCAAGTGACAGGTGTGAGCACAGTGGCGATAGTGACATCTAGGGGTCTAGAGGAGGGTGTAGTGGTGTGTTGCCGAGGATATTTTGGAAATTCCTCGCATTGGGAAAGACTGGCCATGGGGGATTACAACTTTGGTACAGCCTGTGACCCTGTACAAAAAAGGATTTACACTGGGAAGTTGATACATAAGGGGAGGAATGCGAAGCAGGTGGTTGGCTCAGCTTGGGCCAAATTCTTCCACATGGCTGGTATCACGGGGAGAAAAGCAGATAATCCATACTTTGTTAGCACTGTGAGGGAAACTCAAAAATAGGGTAAGTGAGCTTTCAAATTTTTGTCTATTTGTACGTCGATTAACAGCTTACATTTTCATCTATTATCTTCATTTGTAGGCGAGGGTGTCCCGTCTCCGAGTGGGAGAGAAATAGACAAAAAATATTTAGATGAAATGAAGCGGACATACGACAGAAGATGAGAAAGGTCAAGAAGGAATGGCCTACGTATGGCGTAACAATAATGTGCGATTTTTGGGCTGGATCAACATGCATGAGCATTATCAACTTCATGATATACTGCAATAGCACTATATTCTTCCACAAGTCCGTTGATGCAACGGGCCAAACTCAGGATGCCTCGTACCTATGCAAGGTATTTGCTTTCATTGCGTTTCTCTTTAAATCTGTTGGAAGTATGCATCATGTAATGGAGGATCATGTAATGAAGGAAATTGCCTTAGTGGTCGACGAGATGGGTCCGGAGAATGTTGTATAGATTGTCATGGACAGTGGTGCTAACTATAAAAAAGCAGACTCATCATACGGGAGTACCGCAACATTGTTTGGCAGTCTTGTGTGGCCCACATAATTAATTTGATGCTCAAGCAAATTGGAGTGTTCCCTGACCACACTCTATCATTGATAGTACAATCTTCAGCTCTGAATTCAAGCTGAAGAAAATCAAATGTGCACAGATGCTGATGATCCATTCCAGCGTCTTATGGAGCTTACATTGTGTGACATTGAAAATCCAATCCGATAGTGGATGGAGAAAGGGATGTCTAATGCTGATCCCTTACTTGATGAGGAGGACACAAAGGGTGACAACCCCTCCTATCACACATTGTGACAGACCCAGTTGACTCTGTTGCGTTGCAAAAGAATACTAGGACTGCAAGTGTCCCTGAATAGGCAAACAGGACAGTGGATGACAGTCACATTGGAAACAGAAAGCATCCATCAGTGGTAACAAGGGATACCACAAAAAGAAGAGCTCTCACCAAAGGAAAGGGGAAGTGTCTCACAGATGTTGGGAGTGATGACTAGACTAATAGTACTCTCAGGGATCGTCATAACCCATCATTCCAAGAGTCCAATGATAGTAGCTTCAAGTTGGACAGTAATGGCGGGAGTCCGGTGACGATGCCCCTCTCACTCTCACTTCCCGCTCTTAAGAACAACATTCTATAGAATTTACAGGAGAGTTTTAGTACACTCATGCTACGCAGGACAAAGACCATGGCGCTCCTCAATCACAAAGGACAACTACTGCAGGAAAAGGACATCGACATAGCCATGATACATCACATGATAGCTCTAGTTCATACAGCGTCACAGAGACGCAAGGGTGTTATGGCTCATTTAGCGCCTATGATTACGCCACCCCAAATGCTCGTGCACAACCTCCCACCCAATGAGTCTATGAGTAGCACGACCTCGACTTTTATGCCATGTTGTACTAACAGTAGAAAACGAATAGCCCATGGATAGGGCAAAGCTGGTACGAATACAAGACGAAATTGCTAGCTACACGAAGATTACTGATGATGTCCATTGAGGAGTACAACATGGCCAATTAAGTATACGCTCAACAATACTACCGTAGACTCAAAGGTAATATTTCATTTATATGTTTTATTTTATTGCAACTCTATTTTTTTACTAACATAGCGTTCATATAGGTCCAATAAGACATTTGTGTGACAATGGAAAGACAAAGAAACTATGCAAGTGTGAACATTTATTTTCGGTGAGAAATGTTGATTTCAAATATCATATGCCATGTACATTGAGATATGAACTTGTTGAATTCATTTGTGAATGGTATTGACATGAAATATTATTTGTTGAGATATTATTACTAAATATCTACTTTACAACTAGAGATTGTCTGAAATATAGTAAAGGTCATGCCAATTTTTTTTTCATATTTTACCATTGTTGTGCTATTCATTTTCTCCTATTTTTCATATTTTTTATGTATTTCTAACATTTATTTTGGTTTTTTTTTTGCTTTTATTGTGTTTTTACAAATTTCTAACATTTTTTTTAGCATTTTCCCAAATTTCGCAAATTTCCCCCTTTTTCCTTCAATGTATCGATTTTCGTCGACATTTGCTCGATAATCGATGTAAAATCGGTGATAATCGCCACATATCTGGCGATTTTGGGTACATTTCCCGTCACGTTCGACTGTCCATTCAAATCAATTTGACTTAGATTTTTATACTATTTCTAACTATTTTTGCTCGAAAATCGGTGCCAACGGCCACACGACTTTTCGCATGGAAATGGTAAAGTTGAATCCTCCTGCCTCACATATTGCCGAATTACGCTGTAGCTGGATCTCCACCGGCGTGTCCTCTGCCAAACACGTGCACTCTTTTGTTTTTAATGACCTGCATCTCTATTTTTTTAATGACCTGTATCTCTTGAGCAGTGCGAATGTGCGATCACAGCGGGCGAGGGGATCGACTGGTGCGAGGAATTAACGGGTGCTTAGGCCAGTTACAGTGAGAGTTTTATTATCATTTAATAAGATGACATATCAGTAAAAATGATGATATGACAAATAAATTATGAGGAGAGAGAGGAAATGAGTTTTATCTGGTTGAAATCGGGTGCACACCGTTTCCAACACATTGAAAACCGAATGAAACTGCAATGAGAGCGCATCGTTTCATCCCACGCACTGAATGAAACCGAATGAAACTGCACCAAATGGAACATTTGATCACAACGCTATACAATAATTAAATGCTATGGCTAACCTATGAAACTATGCATTGAAAAACCTTATTTTATTTATCATCCAAACATCTTTAAATAATGTGACACTTCTAAAAGTCATAAAATAAAATTTGCCACTGAGAATAGTCTTAATTAGGTCGGGCTTGATCAGCTTGTTGGCGCTGACAGAGGCAGCCTTTGCATCGAATGGAGCTCCACTCCAGTCGCGCGGGCCGTGGGCACACAACGCGTTGCCCTGCAGTGATGCATGCTGGTGTGGGACCGCAGTGCTCAAGAGGCGCACGCTGCTTCCGACGAGTTCGGACGCGTGGTGGTGGTGCCATCGCGCGTGCGGGGGAGGCCGGAGCCGTGTCATGTGCGACGCACACATGGGCATGGCTCTTCACCGCACATCTCACACATGGGCCAGGGATCCCTTTCCTTTTCCGTTGCCAAGTAGCAATCCGCTATATTTGATGTGATGCACCGATGCGCTGGCAACAGAAAGTTGACCTTCGAGCCAAAAGAAGGGAAGAGTCAAAATAAAAACAAGAATGTTAGAGTGAAAGAGTCCTAGTTTGTGAGATATATTTTTTAATGATTTTATCTATATTTATAGAGAGTATTTCATGTTCTAATACAAAAATTAGTGTGATATTCCCTCTATACCTTTAATAAATACTGAGATATACCTGATATTCTCTATGTGCATGCATTGAATAAAGCACTTAAAGATAATAATTAGAGATAATTCATTTATTTTTATTATCTTATTGGTCCATATACTAAGAAAAAATACACCATTTTAGAGTGAGGGAATATGAAACACCCACCACCAGCCATGCATGAATGGTTTGCGGCAAGAAGGGCTCCTGTACCAGACGCTACACGGTACATGTACACTTGTTCACAACCAACCTATGTATACCGCCCCTCTGGATTCCGGGAACGCAAAAGCTGCGAAGATTCATGGTGAAGCAGTATTGACTGTTTAGAGCATCTTCGTCAACGGCGTGTAGCGTACGTGTTTCTTAATAGGGACCAATCCCATCAAGTCCATCGCCCTCTAAAGACGACTGATTACCTTAGTCCGATCTGTAAACCCAAGGCGTCAAGCAATGGTGAAGCTGTGGGTTTAAGCAACAGAGAGATGAGAATAGAAGCAAAGAACATGTAAGCATGGGGTACAATAATGAAAATCAGGTACAAACGCTAATTCGTTTAAAGCAACAAAAAAAATAACTGAGAAATGGCACCGTTTGGAGTTGACAACGGAGCCATCTTGAAGCAAAAAAATAAAAAAATTAAAAATCGATGCTATTTGCCAACCACGATCGACAATGCCGTCATCGATACTAAAAAAAGACTGCCTTATCATCATTACCATTTGTAGTATATCCTGAGTTTGGACTAACTATTCGAATCTTCAACTACCAAACTACAGATAATCGAATGTATTTGCAATGGTCAATTAAATGAATTTGATAATGTTATACGGTGTGAATTTTCCAGGTCAAGCGATGGTGAAATAAATTTTGATGGCAGGATCACTTCCACTTAAATAGGGGTAGTATTGTAGTTGATGCTCCATCTGTTCTTGAATACATGTCATTCTAGCTTTCAAATTTTATTCCTAAATACATGTCATTCTACGATTTTACCATTTTTCCTTCTATACCCCTCCCCTTTAACTATTTTTAATGTTATTTATTATTATAAACTAAACTAATACACACCATTCAAAAATATAATAAAGAAGGTAATATAATCTTTTGTACATATAACTTAATGAAAGTGAAAGAACCTAAAATATCATCTACTCCCTCCAGTCACAAATAGACAGGTGCAATCAAACTTTAAAATTCTGGCTATCAATATCGTTTTACATAATTTAAATTTGAAGCATGCAAATCATATGTGTAGATTTGCCTCTTAAGAGTACTTTCATAATATTATAATTTTATTAGGTTTAATAAATATCTCTACTGCTTCTAATTACGAGTTGGTGACGGTGGTCCATTCTCCCCCCCCCCTCAGCCGCTCGGGCATACTCACGAAACCATCATTGTCCCGATCTTCTATATATTGGCGAATAGATAAAGTTTTAATTTGGTTGGATATACATGCATGCGTGATCTGCGGTATATCAGACTCTTATCTTAATTAGTCGATTCTATTTCCAAATGCTGCACGGCCGATTCTTTTTTGATATACTACACGTATACAGTTTCTGAGTTACCATGTACCTTTAAGTTGCCATATACATCATTTCCATTCAATATTTACTTACATGTGTAGATAACATCATCTTTTCTTTTTATCTAATCACGTATGGTCTTGATTCCGACCAGCCAGCAACATGCGCACGGCTATGCATGACGCGACTAGATAAGTTTATTATCTCTATCTTTACTAATTCTAATTAGGAGTTGGTGGTGGTACGTCCGTTCTCCACCCTCACCCGACACATGTGCGCACCCGTGTGGCTGGGTAGGAAGCAAGCAGTGGCCACTTCGGTAGATTGGTTTAGATCATTCCGTCGCGGGAGGTAAATAAATATGCATGACTCATTTATTACTTTCCTTTCTCCCATTAATCTGGCATTCAAATCGGCGTCGATTGTTCCCGGTGCTTTTCAGATTGGATTGATTGATTCCCTTTCGAAGGAAGTAGAGCTCTGATTCATAGAGTTAGGTCTCTTCTCGCCTCTTTCTCTTTTGTTGCCTTCCTTATTCGACGATTTCTTAATCTGAATTTCATAGATATTTTCTCGGTTGTTGAATCTATATAACCCACCGCTTCTTGCCTCTCCTGTCTCCTGCAGATATGTTGAGCTTATCTATTAAGCGAAGGTAATGGGCGACCTTCCCGATCTCGTCGATGCGGCGCAGGGGCAGGTCGCCGGTGATGGGCGGTGAGATAGGCTGGCGGCGCTGCTGGAGCTCACCGCGGTGAATGATATCAATAGGTTGAGGGAAACGCTCGCAGGGGAGACAAGGAGGCAATTGAGCTAGTTGATGGGTAGGGCTATGGTATAGTTGGAGCAAGATATACGGGCTCTATGCACGACGCTGATGGTGACAACCATATACGGATAACACCTATCTCTTCAATGCCTTTGTGCCTATAGAGCAGCAAGTGATGCCTCTCTCAATCGATCGATCTCGAATTATAGCGTTACAAATTTATAATCCCAACTCCCAAGTGCTGTGATGTTATTATTTAAGTTTGTGAAATTAAAGATAATTTTAAGCTCGAGTTTGTAAACAAGTGCTTGGAATTTGTATGCTTCAATGAATTGATTTAAACATTTAACCATTGCATATTCAGAGTGAACATTATTATTCAAATAAAGTTAATACTCTTTGCAAATAATTTTTTATCGCAAATTGAATTTCCGTTTAAATACCGTGTCAATATCCAAAACGATGACTATTTGTAACCGGCGGGGCAAGTATTCAGGAAGAGAGTACTCTCACACCTAACCTCTCGAAGTAGAAAAGGCCAGCAGGTGTAAATTCGTTTAATGTGCACGAGCACTTGGCCCTGACATTCAAACAAACATCTCCACATTTTGACTTCTAACCCAGAAATGACTTTAGCCTGGCTGTCCTGAACGACCCACCGACAAGCAGTATTATCCAAAAAATGCAGGCCCAGGAATGCATTTTTCTTTTAAATAAGGTAAGAAAGAGCTTATGAACTATTGGGCAGGAACCACTACCATAACAATGTGCAAGGGATTTCACATGTCTATTGAACAGATTAAATATCAACTTGCACCATGCATTATTCCAATACAATATAACAACGTGCAAGGGATTTCACATGTCTATTGAACAGATTAAATATCAACTTGCACCATGCATTATTCCAATACAATAAACCCTTCGATTCTAATGGTTACATCAGATGGGGCTATCACACATCAAGCCATAGGTGCCATATGCCCCATACTGTACGATTTTTGTTAAAAAAAATGATGAATTATTGTAAAAAGTACAAAGGGACTACTGTGATTATAAGCAATAATATAAGCGTTCAGATTCCAGACAAGGCAAGTCGTCCAAAGAAGCTTATATATGCAAGCAAGCTTGTAAAGGGCAGCAAATCAAAGCAGTCCAGTGAAGTAAAGCCAGCTTATATATGCAAGCAAGCTTGTAAAGGGCAGCAAATCAAAGCAGTCCAGTGAAGTAAAGCCAGAGAAATTTAGAAGCCTAGCAGAAATGCTGATACTTGTATTGGGGATCTGGTTCATTCCAATGACGCTCATCTTCGCACCATGTAGGCGCCTAGTTCTCCTAGTTGCCAAGCTCCAGGAACTGGAAGCGAGCATCATGCGGACAAGGTCATCATCTCCAGCAATATGGAGTCGCCTGGCAAGGATACAAACGATAAGCATCACATTGTGAAAGAAGCTTGGAAGTAATTACTCTGCTCAACAGCTTCATCAGGTGGGCAGCCCTTTCTAGAGTTCTTTTCCCTGCCTGGTGTGTGGTGAGTAATAATCAAGTCCCGTTGCTCATAAGTAGTCCGTCTTATAGCTGCTCTCTTGAAATCAAATGTATCTTCCCTCGATGCATGCAAGATGGTGACAAAAAAAAGAAGCAACACTGCTCTCTTGTACATTTACACTCATAGTGCTAGCTTCAGAACCAAATAAGTTATATGCAGGTCAGATTTACAGTGCAAAATGATCAATATCAATTGATGGAAATCCCGAGCGTGATCTTTTTAACCCTTGCAATATACTTTTGGCAGTCTCCTTTTCCTGCAAATATCGAACACAAGAAAGTAGTAGTGAATCCGAATCATTGGGAAAAGACAGCAAACAGATGTTGATTATTTGTGAAACAAAATCATGATTTTACATTTTTCACTCGTAAACCCTGCAGTCATAAATTTGATTTGAGCAAACATACATAGCTTAACAAACAAATTAAAGTGAGTGCTAATTAATTAGGTTGAAGTTGGTCTGAACTGCACATTAGAACACAAATACGATTGTCCATTGACTTATGGGCTAATGTTTCCACTTTGCATTTCATTTTGCATTCTTTTCAATAGGACTACAAAGTAATTTGTGCAAAGAACTTACTGGACCAGTGTAATCCAAGAGCCTTGTGCAATAGTGTTCTGCTTCCTCGAGCCTGCCTATACTCTTGCAATGCTTAGCAAGGAAAAGCAGGGCTTCAACAAAATTCTGGCCCTGTCTTTCCTCAACTTCCATTCTCTCTAAATCCTTCCTGTAGTAAAACGCAGACTCCTCAGATTGCCCAAGCATACTGTGTAACTTTGCTAGTTGGTGAAGTGCTATTCCTTCAGTGTCATTACTGTTTGCAGCCCTCTCATAGCACTTGATGGCTTCTTCAATCATTTGAAGTGGATCACTTTCATAGCACTGAGCCATAGCAATCCAGAGCCGGGCATCATTAGGTTGCAAGTACGATGATTTCCGGAAATAATAAAGTGCATAAAATGGCATCCCCATCATCTCATAGATCTGACCAAGACCATACCAAGCACGGTAATCTCTAGGATTTATATCAACAGCTCTCCGGTAGGCATCAATTGCAGCAGGAGTATTTTTTAGCTCAACAAACTCATGTCCCATGAGAGTCCAAGCTGAGAGGTACTTTCGGTTAAGCTTCAGTGCCCTTTGAAAGTACAAAACTGATTTCTCGTGCTGCCCCTTCAAACTGTAGTAATTTGCAATTATGCAACAAGATTCTGGGCGATATTTATCCGTCAAAAATACTCTGTGAGCAAGGAAACTCAAAGCAGTCAAGCTTTCTTTTGCATATAGTAAATTTGAGTAAATATCCATAGAATCCACACGAAAAGGATCAGTCCTGAGGAGTTCTTCAAAAATCATGTCAGCCTCATCTAGATCCCTCATACTATACTGGACGATTGCTATTTGAGCCTGAATGTAGTCACTGCAACGGAAGACCCCCATCAAGCGCTCATATCTTTTCAAAGCTTCTTCATGCATCTTTAATTCCAGATGTGCGCTAGCAAGGAAGAAATCTTTCATCCAGTGGTTCTTGAGATTTAAGTTGTTCAGAATGTCACTGCTAGTGCACAGAGATTGTAACTCTAACCAAGCGCTCCAGTTCCAAGGATAGCCGTTGACAGATTCTACCAGAACTGTTTTAGCTAGACCTTCACAGCCTTTATCACGTAGAACGATGCCATACAAGTACAAGCCAAATGAGTCAATAGAACCAGTTCTCCGATGTGTTGAGAGTTCTCTCTCCAATGCAACTAGTTCCTGATTAACAGCGTTGCTCTTGCCCAGAGATCCTTCAAGCTCTATTGCCTCTTCCTCTTTCCGCTTCTCTCCAGCCTAAATTGCAGAGGAAATAACCGTGCTTATCAGGCGTGTCAAATTACTAATTAAACTATGGAGCAAGTAGGAGATAGTTTGTAGTATCTGTTAGACAAGATAGACCGTAGAGGAAAAGGGGGAAAACACCGATTTAATTGCACATTGTCATCCTTCAATAGGTTAAATGCTGACACACTTATAAGACACTCGAAAACACTTTCCCCTATAATTTTAAGTCACATGCATATTCAGCCAAAAAATATCTGCTATCTAACAAAAGTACAGGTATCTGAATATTACCCAGGGGCATGCTAAAATTCTTTGCATTTAAATAAATCCTCCACCAAAAGTGCAGGGGGATTTGGCTAGCCACATTTATGAAATTACGTAAATAGTAGTAACTCACAATCAAGTGGTACACATTTGCATGAGGCTGGTACTAATCATACATATTAACAGTTCAACTTAAATAAAATAGCAGCTAATGAAAGGACATGTCAAAATGGAAAATCACCATGGTTCTGGACTAAGAGCACTAATAGCACACTCCATTTTTAGCGATCACAAGCAATGTAGCCACAATTGTATACAGTGGCAAGACCTATTTCTGTGTGCAGATTTCAAAATTGAATAGATAAGTAGAAAAGACCAACCACTTGTGGGACCTTGGTCCGCAGCCCTCCTCATTACAAGCAATAGTGTTACTATTATCTATTAATACCACCTTAGATTTAGCTCTTTGTCCTCTACACTGGAATAAAACAATTTCCAACCTTTGTTACAAAAGAACCACTGTATTACTACAAACACACTTCTGCATGTAATATATACATCTCACCTAGCATTAATATCATAGCAGCTTGCAAGCACTATATTAGGAATTAATCGACCTAGAGAACGAAGGACTTGACATTTTTTACATGTCCAGCCATTTAACTTGCAAACTTTCATCCAAAATAAAAATGGGAACAACTGAGCCACCTACTCCTGGCATCTTGTGTTTCATAACCAAAGATAAATGATCAGAGCATGAACAAAGGAACAGATTGCACCAAAAGAATCCATCAATCACAATATTTCTTAACTATTCTAGTTCTTGCCTTCACTAAAATCACAGTAAATCTACTATTACTCCATTCGCACATCAAAGTGCACTAATCGGACACTCCATACCCATCATCCTCCAAAAAAATCCTACAAATATCATTCCCCCCGTTGACAAATCGCGGCACTAAACAAATCTGACATCTTTTGAACCAGCTCCAGTGAGACATTTCGTCAAACACCACTCGCCCTACCACAAATCTGCAAACGGGCATTCGCACGCACGAACGAACAAACAAAAACACTGAAAAAAATGGAACAGAAGTGTATCGATCTCACCATGTAGAGCGCGTAGCACCGCAGGAAAACGGCCTTGCGCCTGACCTGGCCACGCAGCACGTGCGCGGCGCGCCGGTACTCGCGGCAGTCGAAGTAAGTCTTGGCGAGCAGGTATTTGTCGGCCCCACATCGAACGCGTCATCGTCAGGGATGGGCGTGCTCACGTAAGATACGCCGCCGAGCGGCGTCCCGGCCTCGGAGCCGCCACCGCCGCCAGGCCGCAGGCGGCGGCGGAAGCTCGATCCGCCGCTGCGGTGCAGGTGTAGCAGCCGCCCGCCGGAGGCGGCGCCAGACGAGGACGGGGTGTCCAACGCCGCCGACGAGGCCAGCGTTCCGTCCGGCTCGATGCCGACGAGCAGCTCGGCCGCCCTGCAGAGAGAAAGGAGGCTGTTAGGGTTAGGGTTTTGAGTTTTCTGCGGAGTTTTCGGGGGCGCGTACCATTTGGCGGCGGAGTAGAGGCAGCGCTCGCCGAGCTGGCGGGTGGCGGCTCGGAGCTCGACGCGGTAAGCTTCCTTGGTCGATGCCATCGGATTTGCTCGGGGAGTTGCGGGGTGGCCGTGAGAGCGCAAGCTTTTTTGAATTTTTGCGAGGGGCTACGGGCTACGGCGCTACGCTGGCATGCTGCCTGCTGGTGTGGAATTTCGGCGTTTGGAGGGAGAACTTGGTTGGACTGGGCTGGTCGGGCGGGCCTGACCCGGCAGAAATGCAAGACCAACCACGGTACTCCAAAATTTAGGCGTTTCTTATAGGCGGTCTATTAGGTGAAAATACAAATACGGTGTAGATTTCATTTTTATAAGTTTTTTTAAAATACCATATGTAGGAAAGTATATATTGTATGTCTCTAAAAATTTTCAAGATTAAACTCAATCGTGTTCGCAAGATACGAAAAAGACAAACACCTCCTCAATAATGCCCTAACAATCTAACACTATTTCAGCAAGTGTTTGTATTTTTTTGTATATGTTGAATTTGATTGAGTTTGATCTTAAATTTTTATAGAAATAAAACATAACCTCCACTACATATAGTATTTTTCGGATTTTTTAAACTTCTAAGTAAAGTGAAAACAGAGTTTGCACCATATACATATTTCGCCTTCTTTTAGACCGGACAAATTATTTTTGGAAATTTTATACAATATTACTAAACTTGAATTCTGTATGAATTCAGTCAAATTTCTAATGTATAGATGTGCTTCAGGATTTTATGTGCCGCCACGTCAGTCCCGACTAGTACAGAAGGGTTGTTGCCATTACTTGTTTTCCATTTGGGATTGACTTGGCATCAATCAACTATAGTTTCGGCGAAAAGAACAAGATAAAATTTGGGTCACTGAAACCGCATCAAGAGTTGTGCACCTGAATCTAACTAGATAATAACCCGCGCTACGCCGCGGCGTATGTAATTTGTTTGCTGCGTCATACAAAATTTTGATCGATTGATATTTATGGGGAAAACTGTGTAATCCCGGCTTTTCTTTTTTTTTTAGAAAAAACGTGTCAAAAATAGTCTAGAGGAAAAAGGGCGTAAAATTATTAGAGATGGCAGCTTTCTTTTGTCGAGCCTAATGCTCTACGCGTTAACTGAGTAATAATACATATTCGCAAAACCACTTACCGGTGTAAAATAGTCTAGAGGAAAAAGGGCGAAAGATTATTAGAGATGACAACTTTCTTTTGTCGAGCCTAATACTCTACGCGTTCATCGAGTAATAATACATGTTTAAAAAAATATCAGAGATCGAGATGGAAAATCGAGTTGGGGAAAAAGTCTAGAGGTAGAGCTAGACACATATTTCTGGTAACGAAAACTTTTTTGGAAAAACGGAGAACACAACCGTGAATAAAAAACTACGGTTTTTTTTGGAAGCGAAAAAATAAAGGCGAATGACCCGTACACGAATATATTTACGGTAGAGCCTTTTTTGCAAAACCACCGATCGAAGGGCCCGGATGTAATTTTTTATTTTCGCAAAACTACACACCGGTTAAAAATAATCTAGAGGGAAAAGGGTAAAAAAATATTAGAGACGACAAACTTCTTTTGTCGGGCCTAACACTCTGCGCATTCACCGAATAAAAATACATGCTTAAAAAAATATAAGAGATCGAGATGGAAAAGCAAGTCGGGAAAAAAGTCTAGAGATAGAGATGCGCACATATTTCTGGTGGTGAAAACATTTTTCCTGAGAAAAACGGAGAAAGAACCTAGACGTAAGGAGCAAGGGCCTGTTTGTTACGTCTCTAGACCTGTCGTCTGGATGTATTTTTTTATTTTCGCAAAACCACCCACCGGTGAAAAATAGTCTAGAGGAAAAACGGCGAAAAATTATTAGAGATGACAACCTTCTTTTATCGAGTCTAATACTCTATGCGTTCACCGAATAATAATACATGTTTAAAAAAATATCAGAGATCGAGATGGAAAATCGAGGTGGGGAAAAAGTCTAGAGATAGAGATGCACAAATATTTCTGGTGGCGAAAACATTTATTTTCGGGGAAAATGGACAAAGAACCTAGACGTAAGGAGCAAGGGCATGTTTGTTACGTTTCTAGACCTGTCGTCTGGACGTATTTTTTTATTTTCGCAAAGCCACCTACCGGTGAAAAATAGTCTAGAGGAAAAAATTATTAGAGATGACAACCTTCTTTTGTCGAGCCTAATACTCTACGCGTTCACCGAATAATAATATATGTTTCAAAAAATATCAGAGATCGAGATGGAAAATCGAGTTGGGAAAAAAGTGACCTGCCTAATACTCTACGCCTAATAATCGGACGAATCAACATTTTTCAAAAAAAACCCGCGGCTATGACCCGTTAGCAAATCCACAAGTTGCTATAAACCTTCGACGAATCTGTGTTTTTTTGTGACGAAAACATTTTTTCCGGGTTTTTTGGATGACGAAAACATTTTATCCGGTTTTTTTTGTGGCGAAAACATTTTTTCCGGGAAAAACGGAGAAAGGACCCGAACGTAAGAAGTAGGGACATGATTGTTACGTTTTTGGACCTGTTCGCTATCCTGAAAAATTAGAAAAGGGCTTGTTCGCGATTTGAATTTAACGTGAGGATTTTTTCGTAAAACGGCGCTCCAGGGACCTAAACGCGACGAACGGAAAAAATCCTGCCCTCACAAAAAATTACAAAGGACCTAAACGTAATTACGGATTTTACGGAGGACTTTTTTGCAAAAAACCCACTTGACACGTGGATGGGCTGACCATGCGGGAAAACCTTCGGCTTTAATAGGTTAGATATATCTTATCCTTCTCTCTTCCTTCACCACTAGCTCGCTACGACCACATCTAATCATGTCGTCCTTCTCATCCTCCCTACTGTGTCGTTGGCACCATCCCTAGCACTGGCTCCTCAACTCACCGTATGCCCGAGCTGTCATCTTACCATCTTCTGCCTTCCTAACAATCTCCAGCATCATCAATGTCGTTGTCGATCGCCTCCTATTGCTTCTAAAACCTAACTTGACTCTAAAGTGTTATAGTGTCATACCTATGATTGTTACCGCTAATCCAACGAACAACAAATACGCTTCGGGGGAGGTCCAACGCGCGTTGGACGGCGTCGCTCGTCCAACGCGTGCTGCTCCGTCGGATCGATCGCGATGCTTCTCCAATGCGCGCTACTCCGCATCGGCTCGGCTCCGCCTACAGCTGGCTTCAAAGCGATCGCTGCTAGGCCTTACGCTTCGGGGACACGCTACTGGGCCTTAACGCGGCAGTAGCAATGCGCACGACGGCTACATGAACAAAACCCTAGTTCCAGCCACCGTCGCACGCATGCATGTTTAGCCGTCGTCGCACGCATGCACGGCGATCTGCAAAGGGGCTACGGCGGCAGATCTGCATGCTCAAGAGTCTCGAGGCACACCTCGCCGGCAGGACCTGCACCTCCTGGTGAGGCCAATTGGATCTGTTGATTCATAGTGATTTGCAGTGGATTATCTAGATTTGTACTGTTGCACTGTGATGATTGTGGCCGTGATATGAGATATCGTCTCGTTTCACTTTAGTTTAATCAAATCTAGTGATTCGGGACGCAGTTGTGTTTACTTATTATTATTTGTGATTAAGCAACGACGCAATCAGCAAGGACGACATCAGGGTCTTCACAAGTAGGTTTCCGCAGACGAAGCGAGCTAGGCTACGCGGTTGCGCAAACGAATCGTGAAAGAGACGCCGCCGTCTCTATTCATCTCGGCGTGCGATCGTGAAGCTCTGCTGTCTCAATTCATCTCGTGGTGCGACCATCAAGGCGCCGCCGCCTCTGTCTTCTCAATTCTTCTCAATGTGTTACTCTAATCCTAACTCATATATTGCTTGTTGCGTCGACATCCATCACACATTAATCTTCCTATCCTCTTTTTAGATTATCGGCATTGGTATGGTATGGTCCTTGTTCAGATTGTCAGTGTTGATTGTCTACTCATATTGACGGTGCCACTTGTACTCGATTAACAATGCAAAACCATAATTCCACTAGAGGTTTATATATGTTTTTTGGTCTAGTACAAATTGGGATGTCTGGATATTTAATGAATCTCTATTTTTTATTTTATAGATGATATCAATGACACAACAGAAAAAGATGGTTGTACAGCAGAGTTTCGAATACCATGTATTATCTCTGTGATTTTAGACACGTCATTATTAGATTTTAAGATTAGGATGAATCTTACTATATTTTTCACAGATCATATGAGTTATGCCAACAATGTTGATGAACATGTTGGTACATAAAAGTTACAAACACCAATAGTTGGAATGGAATTTGCAACCATAGAGAAAGCATACAAGTTTTACAATAATTATGCCTTTACTGTTGGTTTTAGCGTCAGAAAGAATGAAGATAGGAAAAATAGTGCCAACGTTTGTATAATGAAGTGTTTCACTTGTTCAAGAGAAGGTACACAAAGGTTAAGAGATCCAACTAAAAACCCACCGAAAATTGAAAGAATGGAGACTAGAGTTGGATGCAATGCCCACATGAGAGTTAACATGAGTAATAAAGGCACTTATGAGGTGACTTCTTTTAACTCCGAGCATAATCATGTGTGCACAACCCCATCAAAAACAAGATTATTGAAGTCTCATAGAGTTATTAGTAAGGCACAAATGATGATGGGTGATTTGGCTGATGCTTCAGGGATAAAGCTAAAAGAGACTTATGAGCTTCTATCTAAACAAGTTGGTGGCAAACGTCATCTAAGTTTTCTTCCTAATGACTACAAAAATTACCTAAGAACAAAGCGACAGCAAGATATGGCATTAGGGGATGCTGGGGCACTAATGCAATACCTCCAAGAGCGTTAGAAAAAAGATCCATCTTTCTTTTATGCAATGCAACTTGATACGGAAGATCAAATCACCAATATATTTTGGGTCCATGGCAAATCATTGTTGGACTACGAGTATTTTGGTGATGCAGTTTGCTTTGACACAACTTACAAAACTAATAGCTATGGTCGGCCTTTTGCTATTTTTGTTGGTGTGAATCACCATAGGCAGACTGTGATTTTTGGTGCTGCGTTGTTATATGATGAGACAATTGCATCATTTGAATGGTTGTTTCAGACTCTTTTAGATGCTACCAGTGGGAAAGCTCCTAAGGTGATGATTTTGCTTTCTCATTATTTACATTTGTAAGCTATGAAAGACTTGTATTAAATGCTTGACTATTTTTGGTTTTCAGGTAATTATGACAGACCAAGATGCTGCTATGAGCGCAGCAATAAAGAATTTCTTGCCAAATACTATTCATAGGTTGTGTGTGTGGCATATGTATTAGAATGCCGCAAAACATCTCAGTCAAGTTTTCAGTGTTTCGAAAGATTTTAAGCATAATTTCAGTCATTGCGTGTATGACTGTGAAAATGAAGAAGAATTTTTTGGTGTTTGGCAAGACATGCTTACAAAGTATGATTTATGTGGTAACAAATGGTTGGCTGACTTATTTCTAGTACGTGAAAAATGGGCACTTGTGTATGGTCGACAATTTTTTTGTGCAGACATGAAATCCACCCAACGGAGTGAGGGCATTAATAGCGTCATCAAGAAATACCTAGATCCAAAGAAAAGGTTGCTTGATTTTTTCAATCATTGGGAGCGTCTCTTGGAAGATCGACGACATTGCGAGTTGGTAGCAGATTACAGGGCAAGTCAAGGTACCCCAAAAGTTCCTTTTTCCAATATGCTCAAACAAGTTTCACACATTTATACTCCAAGTGTATATAAATTATTCGAAAAAGAGTATGGTAGATTTCTCAACTGTATGATACAGGATTGCGAAGTAGTGGACAATGTGCATAGTTATGTTATCATTGATGGACATCGGTGGCAGCGGACTATCAAATATGATATATGTAATGATCACTGGAGTTGTTCCTGTCTTAAGTTTGAGTTCATGGGAATTCAATATTGTCATATCATCAAGGCTCTGGATTTCAATGATATAAAAGTACTTCCTGAAAAGTATCTTCTAAAAAGATGGCAGAAAAATGTGAAGTGTGGGAAAAAGATTGTCACTTTGAATAATGAGTCTAGATCTGAAGCTTACATGGCAAATCGCTATAGCTCATTGATGAGAGCATTCACTGGTATAACTTCTGTTGCATCACAGAGTGAACTAGCATATAATCATTTGCTAAATCAATCATCTGAAATTATGTCCAAAATGGAAGAACTAGTTTTGGAAGACAACGGTTGGCGTGCATCAACTGCTTTCAAAGATCCAAGGTAGACGTCGAGATACCACGTGTAAATCCAACCAGTGTAAGAAAGAGAGATGGAGGGAGAGGATCACGTTGTTATCCAAGTTGTCTCGAGAAGAAGAGGAAAGGAAAAAAGAAAGAGCCTGCAATCTCAGAAGTGTCTGCGCGTACATGTCATATTGGCGAAGAAAGCTGTCGGGGACTGAGAAACCTCTGACAAAGTCAACGCACGGTAAATAGGGTCCCCAGCTCGGGACGATGCAGCAAGGGGCCTCGACCACGACCTAAGCAACGCTGATTCTCGCACAACCTCGAGCTTGGGCAGTGGAGGGTCCCGTCCCCGCACTACCTTGACCTTGGCTCGGGGGCGTGCGTTTACTCGGCGGTTACCAAGACCGAAGATCCCGGAGTTAAGGCGGACGTGGGCGTCGATCCGGACGGTTGCAAAGACGCCTTCATTGCACGCCATGCACTACCCCGAATCTCTTGGCCGTTTCTTGTAAGCGGTTGGGAGGTATAAAATCCTCAAGCGTAATCTACGAAAAAACAACACGACATCAGCGCACTAGCAATAGACCAGTAGACACAACCAGAACGCTCAAACCCGAGCTGTAATCCACTCTCTGTACTCACGACTAGTGAATTCCTCAGCCTTAGGAGAAGACTAGAGTAGGGCTATTACCCTCGTGGAGGCTCGAACCAATATAATCCATTGTCTCTTGCTCATTGATGCCTCGCCCCGACCTACGTCTGATCCATTGTTGAGCGTAGCTCTTTCTGGGTCCCCCATTCATACTAACCCCATTTTCACATTTGCGATCAGGCGATCCCGATCGTCGACAAAAATAATGTAAGTTTGTTACAACATTTTACTTTTTTTTTTAATGTTGGATTCACTCATATGACCATTTTCAATTATGCTATGCAGGCTGTACAAATTCCAATGCATGGATCTGCCATAGATCTTTTGAATTCAATGACTTATTCGAATATAGGGGGTTCAAGTAGTGGACAATTTGGTCATATGTGTTCCTACTATAAAGACAACGATGATATAGGTAGGATGCAGGAATAAAGTATGGGAATTAATTTTTATATGTCCTGATTTGTGTGTTGCCCAGATGCAATGACTGGATATGTTTTTTTAGTTTATCTATAAATACTGTGTGGTGGTTTGATTCAGACGTTGAAAGAATGACCCTGACGTAGTGCCAGACTCTCCATTTTATGCACAGACAGCAACAGATTTCACATGTAAATTGAAATATGACCAATCCAATAATCAAAACATCTAAAATCTGACTAATCCAATAATGAAAACATATGAGTTCGGATGAGTCACGCAGACAGCAACAGCTTCCATCCAATGCGCTTGGTGCAGGTCCTGCCGGCGATCCAATTGGTCTCACCAGGAGGTGCAGGTCGTGTAGCCGTTGTGCGCATTGCTACTGCCCGCGTTAAGGCCCAGCAGCGATCGCTTTGAAGCCAGCTGCAGGCGGAGCTGAGCCGATGCGGAGCAGCGCGCGTTGGAGAAGCATCGCGATCGATCCGACGGAGCAGCGCCAACGCGCGTTAGACCTCCCGCGAAGCGCAACAAATATGTCCCTACCAGTGGAGTTTAAGGATGGCAATAAGGCTAGGGGATAAACGCCTCGCCTCCACCAAGCTTCGCAGGGGAAATGTTCTCCTGCCACTTAAATTCTAATATATAAATATAAAGTTTTAGTCAAATATACAAGAAAAAAAATACTTGTACATAAAAATATATGACACTAGTTAGGTGCCCGTGCGTTGCAACGAAAACCCAAACTCTCCACATGAACTCCCAAGGCATGCATTTGTCAAGGTTTTCCATGCTACACACACGCAGCTAACTTATGAAGTAGCTGAAGTTCTGAAGAGAATAAAATGGTATTGTAAATGTACCTGTGCCACTGCTGGTTGAGTGAGATAGTCCATGAGCTGTTGCTTTTGCTTGCAGAATAAGTCCTTAACTTGGTTCAACAAATCTTCTTCTCTTTTCATATCCTCAAGAAGCCTTTCCTTCTCCCAGTTTTTATGTTTAACTTGCTCTTCCAATTCAGTGATAGTTCCAGGCAAGTTTGAAATCCCGTGGCTTACAGTTACAGTAAATTTTATTTCTACGTTGTTCCTACAAAGGTCATATAATCATTTAGAAAAAGCTATGAAAGATTAAAAAAAATCAGTATAAAAAGATAGCAATCATGTAGGAGGGTGGGAATCTTCTTCTGAGAGTAAATAAAAATACAATTTGGGATTTCATGAGAATTATCAATAAAAAGAAAAGGCAATTATATAGTTTGTTACAGTTTTGGTTACTGCATAGCTTTTACTTGAACTGACATTACTGTTTCATTAAACATTTCATGGTTGGCTGTAAGCCTGTAAGAAATGTCTAACAAATCAAGCTTGTCTCAAAAACTCATTGTTTAACTAAATATTTTATTCTAAACAATGAAAATCTACACTAATGAAAGGACACAGTAATCTGGAAAATCTGCAAAACCCATTCCCAAGTATTCTGAGAGTAGCCTATAACAAATTTACAAGAACAAACAAAAAGACACCAAGGCTCATGCAAATGGATTCCAGTTTCCAAGATGAATTTGGCATCAGTTCGCTAATCCTATGGTTACTGTGTAATTGCTGTTCAAACTTAATATTTTCCATAGCAAAAAAAGGCCTAATATTGATGAATTTATATGTGTACATTGCATCCGATTTTGATTTTTGGTACACTGTCCGCTCGCAAGGATGTTCATTCAATCCCAAATATTACGATTTTTCTCTTTAAATGATTTCAACAACTATATATGGATGCCGCAATTCAAAATGGAACTTCGTACAAATGTTGGCAAATCAAGTTCCATAAATAACACACCTTCACTACAAAGATGTGGGCAACTTAATGCTCTGACTTGTACACCACCACTTAATCATTAATTAATCGATCAAATCAACCCTACATGTTCCATGGACCGACCATGGTTTACATGACGGCATCAACATACAGCATTATCAGACAAGAACAGCATAGCCAAGAATCCATATAACTGAGGTAGCACAAGGCGTTAACATCTTACTTCCCAGGTCGATGCTTGACTCCTCGAGAGAATTGATCTCAGACTTGAGGAACCTGATGTTCTCCTCATGGTGGTTGACCTTGAACCCCAGCCTCTGCAGCTCATCCTGAATCACCTGCAAAGCACACGCACCAACACCAACATTAGACCAGCAATTTCCAGCGTCGTATCAACAAGAAGATTAAGCCGGGGAAGCAGAGCACCGGAAGCACACCTTACTGTTAAACTCGTATACCTGCTGCATCAGCGGAGTCTCCATGCTGCGCTCTGCAGGCTGAGCCGCGACCGGTGGGTAACTAAGTGGTAATCTGCGGGGAAAAGAGAACAAACGGGAATCAGATACGCCAAATACGGTCGAAATGTGCGTATTTCAGTAGCGCCGAAAGAAAATTGAGGAGGAATAGGAATCTGGCAAGATAAAGGAACGAACGTAGCGAGGAAAAGGGGAGATCATACCTCTGGGTTAACAGCAATTGCAACATCACCAAATATAGTCTCAGGTCGTGTTGTCGCAATAGTCATAAAATCATTCCTACACCACACGAGTAAATTTTAAATATGTATGTGTAATTTTCATTGACATTGTCAATCATGCTGTTAGATTCCTCATATTAGAATACAAAACATAAAATGTACATCATGTAAACTCGTTCTCCAGAGAATGCTCACATTTAACTATTGAAGCATCACAAGAGGGAAAACAAAGATGTGATGGTAAACACAACTGTGTATTTAGTTGTAAATACAATCAGCAATACATATGATGGCATTATTGTTTACTTCTATCGTGCTATCTAAGACGTTGATCTTTTTATTGGATTAAATCAAATAAGGAAGTTCAAAGGACTCCATCAATGTCAATCATGAATTGCAAAGAGTCCAGAATAAACAGGGCATTAGAATTGATCCGATGACACATAAGGCTTGCCAACTTACAATTTCATACTACTATGAAATACAATTTCATACTACTATGAAATACAGGATACGAAGTGGAAAATCATAAAAGTGTAATGAGTAACAATATTAGATCTTTGAGATTCTTATATTTCATTATTAAAAGTGGCTGAAGGATCTCATTTAAAGATAGGACAAAAGCATTGGTGCCTTTTCACATTCACACACGGAGCAACAAAAAAAACAAATCCATGCGTAGTACAAACATCTGTAAAATAGACCTATAGCATAAAAATTGATTGGAAATTAATTTGGACGGGTACAAAAGATTTCACAAAAAACCACTCTTACGTTCATTCTAAGCTAATGTGGATGTTTCTACAACATGGCCAACAAATTAGCTAAAAGTTTATTGGTAAAAAAGTACAAGCTGTGCAAAAATACACTTAGAAATATTGGAGGCAGCATACCACAAAATCTCCTAGAAGTGGCATATAGATTATTTCGGCTATCATGATCTTTAGTTGTGAAATTTAAAGGTTGGACATTTATAGAAAGAATTCAGTATTGCTCCATAGAATCATTTAGGCTATGATAGTATTGGCAATCGGCATGGCGTAAATCAAGTTTTTACACCCTTTTTTGGCATTGTCGACAATGCAACCCTGTAGCTCGTAAGCTTGAGTTCAAAGCAGAGCATTGTGCATGGCTATTCTCATGCTACCCATAATATAGCCTACTCTGAAAGCCTACAGTTTTCAATAAAGATCAATTACTCATAGATTCACTATTTTTTTTAATATCGAACAACAATCTGAGTTTTGATCGCAAGGGATATTCTATTAAAAAAACCACTTTCTAAGCAGGCACTCAACTCTGTATTTATCAGTTTCACTTGACGTAATTGTTTTCCTTTAACAGCTCCACCTCCAAGCGAACCAATGTAAACATTCAGAGAAGCATAAATAAAGGATGGTATATCTGGAATTCACAAGCATAAAAATCTAGGCAGCACAAGGAATGGTCCAGAACTCACCCGAACTAACATGGGGAGTATTTTCTAGCAGAAGATGCTGGGAATTATCTGAAAAACCACCATTCTGGTTGGTATAGTCAATGAAGCCAGCGGAAGAAACAATGTCCACATCATCATTCAATGTTGCCGGTTTCCCTAAATCGATCACACCGCGAAAACCAGACTTCCCCTGCACACCACTCGGTTCAGGTTTTCTTAACTGAACCCAAATTCTCTGCAGCCTCATCGCCATATCGAAGGGCCTGCTTGCCTAGCTCATAAAAACCAACAGAGACAGTCAGATTCTCTGTGTCATCCAAATTCAACTGTACAACATAAAAAACCTGATTTAGCAGCAATCATCTTACTCATGAGACGTGTACATTGTAGAAATGATGGACGGGAAAATTTTCAGAAGATGAAATGGTATCCGTAAGACAAACACAAAAAAGATTGCCGGCGCGAAATAGGAATCTGGTGAGTATTGTATGTAGTCTTTTAGGTGCGTCTATACTTGTAGGCTATGTAGAGGAAGACTGTGCGGAAATCTAATGAATTGTAGAATAGCAGTAGAAATCTTTTCTGATGCAATTATCCTGAAAGGCAAAAATTGGTGGTTAGTAACGGCATGGCATCAGTAATAATAGTCTAAGCATGCACTAAGCAAAAAAAGGCAAAGCGGCAAGATTAATAAACAAGTAGTGCCATCTACATGAACCCGAGGGGGCTCCAGGCGGCGGTGCCGCCGCGGGCGGTGGTGAGGGCGGCGGGGTCCCCGCGGGCAACGCAGTGGTCGAGCAGGGCGCCGCGGAGGAGGTAGCCCGCGGTGGAGGCGAAGGTGGCGACCGCGACGAGGAGCAGGAGGAGGAAGCTGGTCCGGTAGTGGGCCTGGCCGCGGCTGCCGGCGGCCGCCGCCGCCGCCGCGGACGACGGGGGCTTCGCCATGGCCGACCGTGAGGTTAGATCGATCCGGATTGCGGCGCGGGGGAGATTGGGGGCGATTTGGGCGCGGAGATTTGGGCGGCTGGGTCGGCGCGAGGGGATTGGGGCGAGGAGCCGGGAGTCGCGCGAGGAGAATGGAGACGCGAGCTGGGGAGTCGCGCGAGGAGCCATGGCCGGCCGTGAGGATTGGGGCGGCGCGAGGACTGAGGAGACGCGAGCTGGGGAGTGGGGAGCGGCGCTTGGGAAGTGGGGGGCGGCGCGAGGAGACGCGAGGAGATTAGGGCTGCTGGGGAGTGGGGGCGGCGCGAGAACAGAGGAGACTGCAGAGTGGGGCCGTGGAAGAACGGACCGCCACCAACTGCTGCTTTATAATAGTAGAAATAAGAACGTTTTTTTTCCGTACAGAGCCGTAGGGGGCCTTCTTTGCCCCCGCTGCACCAGCAGGGCCTCGTCCCGAGCCCAGACGAGGGAAATGGTCCCAGGCCCGCCCCCCATGGGAATAATCGCCGCAGGTCCCCGCTTCTCCGGAGTAAATTGCAACCCCTAATGGACTTGGACCACTTGGTAGACCTTAAAATCCTAATCAGCACGAAAACTAACAGTCACCAGCACACAAAACTTGATGCAAGATCCGATGTTTGTGAATCAATTCTTGTTGAGTAAATTTTATAAAACTACAGGACTATTGTACAAATTATAAAAAAACTATAAATTTTAACAACTATTTCATATAACTCTAGATTTAAAGAATAGGTGTGTTATAAAGCTATAGGTTTTAAAAACCCTATTGCACGTACTCGAATTCGACACCATGAGCCCACCTAGCAGCTTCTATATCGTCTCACCTCCCATTACATACTAATGTTATACAACATGTTGTAGTTGTGAGCCACATCAATCCCACAAAAGTAAAAGCACAAACAAGTCCATATTACCCTATCCACGTAAGAAAAGAACGTGACATATGACACGAAGAATTTGTAAGGTAAGGGTGGTATAGAGGCTATCAGTTGGACTCCTAGTGTTATGTATAATAGGATTGCTAAAATCTACAACTTTGTGATACATATAGACTTTAAATTTGAGGTTATATAAAATAGTTACTAAAACATATAATTATTTGCTAGTTTATACAACGAATCTATAATTTTATGACATCTACTCATTTTTTTACGGGAACAACCTTCGCTGAGGTCAACGCTTAACACAAATCAAATGGTTACAAGCGACCGAAAACTGTGCTTTGAGCCGTCACTCCGACCACGCTCGCCTCTGCGGTTTACATCAATAGTAAAAAAAGACCAGCGAGAAAAAGCAACCAACATGGACCCAGACGCCAGACCCCAATCGCACCCGATCAAATCCAACTGAAAAAGAAGCATTTTTCCCTTTCTCATTCCCACCGAAAGAACAAGCAGCGGCAACGGGGAAGAAAGCGATGCGGTTCGAGCTAAACCACGGGTAGAAAGGCCATGCAGGGCGACGGCGAGGTGCTGTTCCTGAGTGGCGTCGGAGAGGTCGCCGTCGCCGTCGGCCACGACGGCCTCTCCTTCCATCCCCTCCACCCGGTACGTCCCCGTGCCGGTGCCGCCCTTCTGCCTGCCAGCGCTCGCCGAATGCTAACCTTAGATCATACGGATTAAATTCGAATTTTGGACACTTCATTCGAAGAAATTTGTGCCTTCTTTGTCGAATTTTATGGTAGGGTCGGAGATTTGTAGCTTCTGGGTTGAATCGGAGAGTTGGATGGTAGGTATGGATACGTGGAGACGGCGTTTGTAGTTACAGATTTATAAATCGCTCACCTCTTTGAACATAGGTCAGTTGGTTCGCAATTTCGTTCCAATTAGGTGGGTTTGGAGTCATAAAAAGCGTGGTTACAAGTTATGAGATTGTGCATTACATCTCCGACAACTTTAAGGTTTTTGTTTGGAACAAAAGTAGCCTTTGTGGGTGATGGAGTGTGTCTCCAGCTGAGGATATATGTTGGAAAGGGAGTAAACATAGAAGGGAATTGTTTGCTGATGCCACTGAAAAAGTGTGCAATTTCGGTAGTCTTTTTGTCGTTTCATTTTTGTTACTACTGTTTTCACTTCATCCTCCTTTTGCCATTTTAGTTGACAATGAGTTGACCATTAGTTGGAATTGTTCCTTTTGTTTTTGATTTTTTAAAAGATAACAAATGATATTCAATTCTTTTGGAAGTTTTTTGTATGATCCTGGACTGCTAAAGATGGTACCATAAATTTTTTTGAGAATGATCAAGCTTCTAAATTTTTATAAAAATCTAGAGCTAGAGCTGAATGACTTCATTTTTATAAAAATGTATAAGCTTGATCATACTTGGAAAAATTTATGATACCATCTTTAGCAGTCTAGAATCATACATAAAAATTTCCAAAAAAATTGAACTTCATTTGTTATATTTAAAAAATCAAAAATAGAAGGAACAATTCTGACTGAGGGTCAACTGACAGAAATGGCAAAAGGAGGAAGAAGAGCAAAGACTAGTGGCAAAAATGAAACGAGGAAAAGAGTAGTGACAAAAGTGAAATTAGGTATTTTTTGAGTGGCACCAGCAAAATTTTCCCAACATAGAATGCATTGTTTAAGGCCCTGTTTGTTTTAGCTTTTGATTCTGGATTCTGGCCCCAAAAGCAGAAGCAGAAACAAACAACCTGATTCTAGAATCCGATTCAGCAAAATTTTCCCAACATAGAATGCATTGTTTAAGGCCCTGTTTGTTTTAGCTTTTGATTCTGGATTCTGGCCCCAAAAGCAGAAGCAGAAACAAACAGCCTGATTCTAGAATCTGATTCTTACAATCCAGCCCACCCATATACACTAGAATCCACATTCTACTTCATATGTGCTTTTGGATTCCAGTTTTTGGAGAATCAGCTTCTCTACAACCACAATCCAGAATCAGCTTTTAGAGAATCCAAAGCTGAAACAAACAGGCCCTAAGTATCCAAACTAGAAATCGAGAACCCATGTTTTTGAAGCTATCTTTTCAGAAATTGCAACCTCAACCTCAGTTGTCCTCTTCAAGAAAGCGTTGCAGCCAGTATGCAAAGACAAAATATGCGAATATGACATTTTACATGCACCTAACTCTATAATCAAAGACAAATGTTGAAGTTTTGGCGGTGCCTTGAGATTTAAATTCTTGAGTTGCAAACTCAGGATATCGACTTGCTTTTGCCATCTGCCTGTGTGGTTTCTGCTCATCATGCTAAATTTTGCAGGAACTGAGTTCTTCAATTTGGTCATCTATCAGATTGCAGCCAAAATTAGAGAACAAAATCAAGTTTTCAGATGTTTATGCAGTAGAGCTTCTTGATGAGGGTCCTGTGTGTGGACCTTGGAATACAAGAACTGTTGTTCAACGCAAGAGAAATACTGAGGTTATAGCATTCCTTCTAGTTATTTTACAGACTTCATTTTCTGTAATTTGTGCCAAACGTTTCTGGCATTTTTAGATAATGCATTATAAAAGGTCTTCAACATGTCACGTTTCATGAATGGGGGTTATGTTCTCTTTGTCAAAAGCTGTTGCTCATGCAGATGCACCGATTTGTCGTCCATGTGATCACCAGATCAAGAATACGAACTTCTCCATGGGTACCTTGCGAATATCTTTTTGGACACAAGGACCTGAAGACCTGCAAAAGTTGGGTTGAGCATCTTGATGCATGCATAAATAATGAACAGGATAGGCCCAAGAACCTGATGGTAGATCTGATGCGTGTCTTCTACTCTTATCTGACATAGCACTTCAACAGATATATCATTCATCATTGATCTCATATTTTGTGCTTTTTTGCTAATTAACTTTTCCACATAATATAGGTATTTGTCCATCCACTGTGTGGAAAAGGTAGAGGGCGCAAAAATTGGGAAACAGTAGCTCCATTATTTGATCGAGCAAAAGTAAAGACGAAGGTAATCTTGTTTGCTTATGGAAGCATAAAAAAAAGCTGTAAGAGTTAGAGATGAGCATGTGTGTGCCTGATTTTTTTTACTGATAATTTTGTGACATCAGAATTCTTAGTGCATTTATGGACAACCCTCGGTGCTCCAGCTTATGTTCACATCATATGTAAATTGTTTCAGGTGATAGTCACAGAGAGAGCAGGACATGCACATGACACCTTAGCATCATTATCAGATAAAGAGCTCAAGAAATTTGATGGTGTTGTTGCAGTGGTATGCCAATTTATTTTCAATGATGCTTGAGTGACTTTTCTGTTCTTATATTTTTCTGTAAATTGGGAGGTATTGTAATAGCTACGATTAGTCATGAGTTGTCAATTCATTTTTAGTGATCCTTGCCTTACTTTAATGTTCTGATGTTTTTCTGTAATTTATGGGGAAGTGTTAGAACGATCATGCTGAGTCATGAGTAGTTTATTCTAAACGATAGAAGGTTGATAAGAAATTAAGGGGACAATGGGTATTCTACCTCCTTAATAAACAAACACCAGCTAGCATCAGTGTGATCATACTATACCTCTTGGTTAAGATTTCATGGAGATAACTTCCGCATGCCCTAATTTTTTTTCCATACGACTATTGAAACCTTTCATTATTTACTGCTAGAGAAAAGAAAAATAGAACTCCATTCTTTATTACAAGAGCAAAAAGATCTCCCATTCTCTATCCTCTTTTGAATTTTTTTCTTAAGCTTACTGAAGTTCTTCCTTGTTTTGCTACCCTCCTCTCCAAACTTTACATTTTTAGGGTGGTGATGGTTTATTTAATGAAATTCTGAATGGGCTACTAAGTTCGAGGCATAAGACTTCTTATCCCCCAACTCCAGAGGGCTTCAGATATTTCAGAAGCAATGAGAAATGCCAAGGATATAGAAAGAATGGGGTAAACAATAGTATGCCCACATCAGATGCTGTAAATGTCATGTTCCCTAAGAATTCGGACAAACCTGATGACCATGAACCTCTTCTTTCAACTGTGCAATCTACAAGATTAGACATCTCGTCATTAAGTATGCACCTTTTGGTTTGACATGTACCGCATGGTATATAGAAAAAATTCTCTTGTAAGTATTTTGCTTGTTTCTTATTGCAGATCCTAACAAGGAACCATGCAATGGAGGTCAGTGTGTAATCCTAACTCCATTATTCTGTCTATCTTAAAAACACTAAAATTCTAGGGTCGCTGCCTCACTGGCATGATAGATATAGCTTTTGTTTCATGTTCAACTTGATGCTACTGCAGATCAGGTGCCTTTAGTCTCCTTCCCAAATGATTGGTTTAGGCTTGGCATAATTCCTTCTGGCTCAACTGATGCTATTGTTCTCAGGTACTGACTGAGACACCTAGGTACAAAGAGATACTTTTCAGTAAATTTTGTCTCAGTTAGACCGATATTGCACCTATTCTTACTGAGTTTGTATTTTTAGGAGTAGACAGTTCCACCATTACCAGTATTTTTAGGAGTAGTCTGTTATGATACTTTATGCTATTGGACAGTTCCCCCATTACCATCTCTGTAGTGCAGCAGTGTGCAAACATCCACTAATTGGCAAACCTACCAATCTAGCATAACCTTGATCTTTCGGAACAATTATGCATCTTGAATAATTTCTTATTTCCAGCTTAATATCCATTTTACTCTAGCAACGCATGCATATTGCAACCACTGTTCTTGTGCATGAATTATGCACTTATAAATTCCAGTTCTTTGCTGGTTGTAAACATCCTTTTGGTCTGTGCAGCACAACTGGGGAGCGAGATCCTGTGATTTCTGCTCTGCTTATTATCCTTGGCAGAAGGGTGGCGCTTGATATAGCTCAAGTAGTCAGATGGAAAAGTAGCCCATCAGCTGAGGTCTCACCTACTGTACGCTATGCTGCTTCATTTGCAGGGTATGTAACCACCTCTAGGACATGATACAGTTAGCCGGTGCTTATGTGAGTAAAGAGACGGAGAAAACCATGAGTTTGACTGCTCATCACCTAGTTAAAAGTGGTACTATGCTAGAGGTGGCCAAATGGGCCATACTAGCCTGGCCCGGCCCAGCACGCACAGTAATGTGCCTAGCGCGGCATGGCCTGTTAGGCCTGTTCATTTATTATTATTTGTATGCTTTTATTTTGTGTTTTTTGAATTCTATACGATTGACTTTTTAATTTATGTGATTTTATTTTTTAGTTTTTGAAATCTATATAGTTCATATTACAAGTTCGTATAACTTTATTTTGTTTTTTTTACTTTTATATATTTTCTGGGATTTTTTACATTTTATTCAAATTTTCAGGCCAGATGGGTTAAATGGGCTGACACCTGTCTAATGAGCTAACCATGCTTAGGTTGGCTCTGCATGGGCTGTGAGGCTATCAGGCCATGCCTGGGTTGGTGCCTCAGCCCATGGGCCGGCCTGGCATGGCCCTGCTAAGTAACGGACCAAATAGGCCACACCTAGATGGGCCCATGCCGTGCCGGGCTGCCGTATTGCCACCTCTGTACTGTGCAGTGTGCACTGCCAGCATAGGCATCCTGCAACAACTTTGATATAAGCCTATAAAAGGGCCTTAAAATTCCAGAGAAAGTTACAGAGTTTCAATGTTCAGTTTTACTTCTAGAGGCTTGTAAATATTCCTATAATTTATTAAGTATTTCCATAGGGGTCTCCCCTTCAGCTGTTGCCGAAAAAAAGAGTTCACTTTTACTCTTCTTAAAAAAAGTTGAACTTTAGCTTGATTTAGCCTTGTTTCCAGTCTTTTATGTGAGTAGGTTCTTCCCTTTGATGCTTCTTGTGCATCACTGATAGTTATTTTTTCGAACGGATTGGCAGGAGCTCTGCTATGCATTAAAGAGTGTGAGCAAAGAATACAACGTCTGTTTGGTACAGCTGCACCAGCAACAATTTGAGAAAATATGACAACATGAAAGAGAGAGAACACTAAAGAGAATCACTGATAGTTATAGATTTGCATTTAACTTATATATTGATATTACATCATTTACCTAGTAAGTGTATGTGTATATTAGTATATAAGCCCTTTGTGGATATCCTCTTCTGCATACTTGTTGATGCTCTGTTGTTAAAATCTGCTTCTAGATATGGATTTTATGGGGAAGTTATAAGGGAGAGCGAAAACTACAGATGGATGGGTCCAGCGCGCTATGACTTTTCTGGAACAATGGTATTTCTGAAGCACAGGTGATTAATAGTGACCAGTGTAGGATCTTTCTTATGGTATCTGCCTTTTCAGTTTGATCGCAAATTAACAATCTCTAGTCGTTTTTCAGATCATACGAGGCAAAAGTGGCTTTTCTTGATACTGGGGACACTCACACACTTACAGCATCAGCACAGAATGTGGTAAATGGAGTACAACCACTACAATATCGTCAAAGGAGGCCTCGCAAAATCATCTGCCGAAAAAATTGTTTTATATGCAAAGGAACTTCAACATCTGGACAAAATTCAGAACATGAGATTCCAGACAACTCCAGAACAATTTGTGACAACCCAAAATGGGTCTGGTCCAAGGGGCGTTTTCTCAGTGTTGGTGCAGCTGTCATTTCATGTCGCAATGAAAGAGCCCCTGACGGCCTAGTGGCTGAGGCACACCTCTCAGATGGTTTTCTTCATCTTCTGCTCATTAGAGATTGCCCTCTTCCCTTATTCTTATGGTGAGAAAGCTGTTGAAGTGGTCCATCTTCTTTCATAGTAGTCCCTCTGTCTAAGTTTACAAGGTGTATTTCTTTTTAGCATATAGACCACGAACATATTGAAAATGACTAGATTATCCCTAATTATTATCACTGAGACTATATTCATAGCATGCATGTAGAGAATATAAAGTAAATATGGATATTTATTAGAGGTATATAGGGAACATCACACTAATTTTGTATTGAAATATAAAATATGTCATATATTTATGGACAAGACCATTCGAAAATACACAACTTGGATGGGGGATTTTTCTGCATTGCAGAGCGACCATAAAACCTAATCCTGAAACTATTTAATTGTGGCCGAGTCGCTTCTAAAAAAAACGGTTAAATTGGGCACTGAAACCTTTTCAGAGTTGATGTTTGTTTACTTGTACTTTTGTGAAACTTAGGCATCACAGAAGCAAGAGTACAAAATAAAAAATGGTTTTAACTATATTTTGCACGTTTGCTGTTACGTTTCATTAACTAAACAAGGTTGCAAAATTCACTAAAAATTAATCTCTGGAATTTGTCTTCTCCATATCTAGACTATGTTTTTGACGTGGATGTCTTATCTGCAGGCATCTCACACAATTTGCCAAGAAGGGCTCAGACCCTTTGAGCTTCAAGTTTGTTGAACATCATAAGGTATTTTCTTTCTTGCTTACTCTCCTGTAAATTTTCATGCTCTTGAATTAATCAAGCTTCCAATTTCTGCAGACACCAGCATTTACCTTCATCTCATCCCATGACGAAAGTGTCTGGAACTTGGATGGAGAGCTTTTTCAGGCCTGTGAGGTATCTATCCAAGCTTGTCGGGGCCTTGTGAACCTCTTCGCATCAGGACCAGAGGTGTAGGCGTGTAGAAATGCTCCGTAAGTTATTCCCTTACTTTTTTTTCGCAAGGGAGGACTGCGAAAAGTCCGTGTTGTATGTTGTAGAGAAGCCTCCGTTTATACTCTTTTAGTTATTTAGATATGAAAATTACAGCCCCCCACGCGGTAGAACCGTAGAAAAAGTCTCTGCATGTGTTGTGTTGGGGGTGTGGGGGTGGGGGAAGAGGGGCATGTAGTTTTGACTCGAAAACAACGAAATGTTGTACGTTGTAATAGCGCCAAACAAGCGTTGCTCTCGTCAGTAATTCTGAAATATGCAAGAAGTTGAGTGGACCTGCTGTAGATTAATGCTTGACCCTGAAGTTTTATGCTTGGTTGGTGGATCCGCAGACGGCGACGATAAGAACAAGTTGTCAGTTTCGGCTCACTTGGTAGCTGTGCTAGTTAAAATGCCAGCGCGCCGGATGAGGACTGCAGGGTTGCATCCGCGCGGCGGTTGGTGCTGGGGGGTGGGGTGCGGCACGGAGCGATCCGCGTGTGGTGCACCGCAGGCGCAGCCCGCCTCGCTTGATGCACTGGATGCGGTCGGCGACGCGCGGCCGTTTCAGCTGCTGCTGGTAGCCTTGCCGGCCGCACGGCAGCTAGCGCGAGGCTCCGCTCGCGCGGTAAAACGGCCTACCGCTCGCTCGGCGCCCCGCGCGGTCGGTGTCCAACACCAAGCCCACGAATCGATGGGTCAGTAGCACGTACGACTTCCACTCAGGCACAGTCGATGCGTGGTGCGATGTGCTAGGACCTGGAATGTGTCACTCGTGCATTCGGAACCAGCCAGGCTACAAGAAGTACAGAGAAGTCAGAACGGGAATACAGTAGCTCAGGAAACTCACTTAGAGTGTGCTTGGTTATCTGTGTGGTGTTTGAATCGTATGAGTAGATGTAACTGTATCTATTGGATATGTGTTTGGCTTTTTGTTTATCTAAACTAGGTGGATGCAATTGCATCTACTCATGCAGAATGAAAAAAACATAAAAATTGAGCTTCTCTCCAATACAAATCTGTTAGATGCATAATCAACTAACCAAACAAATCAATTTGCATCCACTCATATAGGCAAAAACTAATCTGAATTGCTAATACGAGCCAGATTAAGATTGTGCGCATCCTTGAAGAATGGGCAGGGTACAGCCGCGGGCACTCGGTTCAACAAGTGTCGAAGCTCGCACAGGGGCCTGGCCTGACTTGCTTGCAGGCGTGCAGCAATAGCGCTGAAAATACTAGATTTACACTCATGCCTCGGCGGTACTACAGAGTATGGAATGGTTCGCACACTGTATTTGTCTCTATTCGTATGTTGGGATTTTTACGCTACATCGCTTTTCAGGAGAACCGTTGGATTTATTCTATCTAATGTCCACGGTGATCTATTATCATGCAGGGGGTGAGAGGTTACTTTGACCATCAAAAGGTTAACATTGTCCTTGCACCACGTTAATTGGAAATAATTAGATATAAATAATCAGTGTTTACAAGGAAATGAACTTGTTAGAGTCAACACTTCCCTTTAAAATTTTGCTTTAACACTATGGAGCGAGTTATATACGGAGAATCACAAGTGGTGGATCAGGAATTTTCACATGGGTGTACGAAGTAAATAAAATATTGTTCAATATCAACGATTAAGGTTCACAACAACAAAATTAAAATACAAATTATTCATATTAGAGCTAATATGTCACAATAAATTAGAAAATTTCATAATAATTAAGAAAAAAATACAAATTAACTCATGAGACTCCATAACTTGAAAGTGAGATACTATGACTTCATTACTAACTTGTAGAAAAAATTTTTATTGATTATCCATTATACTTAGTTGGTTCTTTCACAAAATTAATTATCGAAAACAAATTTTCTTTCTATAGGTATTGGTTTTAATGTAGAGGTAGTAGTTGTAGTTGCCTTCTGTGTCTTTTCGGGTTGATCCCACAAAGTTTTCTGATCTACAGAATACCTCTTAATTTTTTTAAACTCTATATCACAAAATCAACTAATTAATCCCACTAATTCACCTTTTATCAACATTTCAAATTCTCAACATTCAACGAAACAATATGTGAAAACTTATATGATATGGTCGATGGCCCTGACTGGCTGCTGCAGCGTTGCAACCTGTAGTGTTGTGGCTACTACTTGGTCGACAACCCGGTTGTTGCCTCAGCCCCCATTCTTCCAACGCCATCTAATTGTCGAACTGTATCACCGGTCGACATCCCGAGGCCAAATGAAAGAGAGACAGAAAACATGAAAGACAAAAAAATCGGATAGGGTTGGTTGTGCTTTGCAATGTGCTCTGCTCGGTTGAGAAATGGAAGGTGTTGGCTTTTCGCTAATGGGCTACAATGGCCGGATGCGGAGGAGAGTTATGGAAGAATAGAAATGGGCTAAAATTAGTTAATAAGTGAATATATATACTGATTTAGTCCTATTATTAATATATGTAAGTAATATGCATATTATATAATTAATTTTTTGTAAAAAAATTTGGATGTACATCTGTACACCCATATCCCTTCATTGGATACACCCCTGAATCACCCATGACACACGGTGTACACCAGGTGTGTGCAGCGAAAGAATAGATTTCATATTGTTTCTTTTTTTCCCCAAAGGAATGTACTTCAAATCAACTTTAACATAGATCCCAAATTGTTACTATGCTAGAAAATTTTACTTACTTTGGAATTTGAAAGTAAAAAAAAGGATTTTTTTGTGACTTATCTTTATTGGTAACTAGTAGGGTGACCCACACATTTGTGACTAGATTATTACAACTTTTTTTTGTACCAAATGATACGACTTAGATGGTTCAAGCTATTTTCTGTATAATGTTTGGGGTATATATGTCATAAAGATGAACATTTGAAACCAAAGCATGTATAATAGTCAGTTTGAGCCCAACGGTTGCATGGTTCCTAGAAGTATAATATTCAAATCTGTCCTATGGGAAAAAAAAGCTTGACATTGATTCTGAGAAGTCTCTAGAAACTCATATAGTTATGTGCCTATGCGTTGCAACGGAAACTTAATTTGCGATAAAAAATTTATTTGCAAATAACACTAACAGTGGCAAAGGTGGGTAATTAAAGAGCAGTGGTAAAGATGAGCAATTTTGATGAAGTGACGTGGGAAAAAACTAATGCTTTATATAGTAGAGATTGAGGTACTCTCGATAATTGACTAGGACACTGATAAACAGAACAACAAATTTCTCATGCCTCGCTCAATCTCGTAGTTATCCTTTCTAAATATATTCCTTAGCTACATGCGCAATTGCATGGAGCTAGTTACTCAAATATTATAACATTGGCTATCGCTATCCTTTTGAATATTTAGAATGGACATGAGCATTTGATAAGTATAGATTTGTATCGAAAAATACTTTCATAATATTATAATTTTATTTGGTTTTATAACTATATAACAATAAAAATAAGTGGTCAAAATTATATTTTAGAAACCGTATCGGTGTCTAAAACGACTTCCTTTTGTGACCGAGGGGAATAGTGATATTCTATAGGTATTATTTTCTCATCATGTGAATCAAACTTGAAATACGTATAGAAGTCTGTTAGGAACATTGCGTAAAAGTTGGTTCAAAGTCATGCAAAGTACATCTACCTAGGCTCCGAGGCTGCCTCCAATGATCTGATTACGAGTGCTGACTATGAGAGTACGTACAATAATAGAGACGGCTACTATTTATATATATTTCTTCATATCATCTAAAGATAGAACTAAAGACAACTTCTACAATAGATAACATTTTAAGATTGTCTCTATACGATCTCACAAACTTGTAACTTATGGTATGAAAAATTGTTTATTTAGACAATAATTCATTCGTTGATGTTTTGTGCTGTCTATATGATTATCTCTTCACGAAGAGTCAGCTACGCTCTCTCTCCTATGTCAGTAAAAAAGCAAAAATATTATGTGGTAAAGCATATAGGCAGCTGATATCACATTATTGTTCATGCCCTGATCCTTTTAAAGATAAAATCACAATATTTGTTTTCCATACACTAGTCTAATTAATAATATCACTATTAAGCTTGGAAGGAATGGAGCGTATGTAGCCCACAAGGTACATTTTTTTGCGAAAGGCCCTTCGAAATTTCGAAATCGCGGACAGGCCCTTCCACCATTTATTTTGCAAAAAGGACCCTAGAAATTCTGAAATCACAGACAGGTCCTTTGACATCTTGGAAGGAATGGAGCGCATGCAGCCCACAAGGTACATTTTTTTCGAAAAGGCCCTCCGAAATTTCAAAATCATGGACAGGTCCTTCCATCGTTTATTTTGCAAAAAGGACCCAGGAAATTTCGAAATCGCAGATAAGTCCTTTGACGTCTATTTTTCAAAAAGGCCCCCATAATTCCAAAAATTCGACCCGACGCTGGTTTTTCCACCCCGAGAGATTCTGAATTCACGAACAGGTCCTTTCACTGGTTATTTTGCAAAAAAAAGACCCCGCAGTTCCGCGAATTCAACACGCGCGCCGGTTCTTTCGCCCTGAGAGATTTGAAATTACATTTTTTTGTGAAAAGGCCCTCCAAAAATTCCAGAATCACGAACAGGTCCTCCCACCGTTTATTCTACAGAAAGGACCCTGGAAATTCTGAAATCACAGATGGGTCCTTTGACGTCTATTTTTAAAAAGGCCCCCATAATTTCGGAAATTCGACCCGAACGCTGGTTTTTCCGACACGGGAGATTTCGAATTCATGAACAGGTCCTTTCATCGGTTGTTTTGCAAAATAGACCTTATAGTTCCGTGGATTCAACACCCGGTTCTTTCTCCCTGAGAGATTTGAAATTGCGTTTAAGTACGGTTATTTTGTAAAAAAACGTCCTTCCACATATTCGGCACGGACACCGGTTCTTTATACCTAGACTATCCAACCAATTTTTAGCCCGGTTATTTAAACCAGAGAGATTTCGGGTAGGTCCTTATAAAAAAAATCGTGGTTACGCAAATTTGCTGACGGCTCCTAGCTAGCTAATTAAAAAAACACCTCAAAAAAACAAAATTGCGTTTTTTTAAAGAAAAAACTCGGATCGAGTTTTTTCAGCGGGCACAGCATCGTGCGCCTCTCTACCTAGTTAACTTCAATCCCAGTTCGATTGGACACCTCTCCCATGATATATATAGAACGGGGTCATTATCTTTCTAATAGAAAGCAATCCATAATAGCTTATGCCAAAATTTTGGAGGGGTTAATCTCCCATTAGTTTTAGGAAGCGACTCCCATCCAGGGTTTTAAAAACTGACGAAAACCATGGTTTTTGACATTGTTGCTACGGTTCGAGATCTAAAACCGCTCGGTAAACGAGTTTAATTAAAAAAATTGAAAATTTTGAAAAAATTTATGTGTTGAAAACCGCTCAAAAACCATTGAAAAACCACAGTTTTCATTAAAAACCGCTCAAAATCGTTTTTTAAGAACATTCAATTGGTCGGTTGGTTTTCAGCGAAAACCGAGCGGTTTTTCATAAAAAACCGCGGTTTTCTTTTTTCTTTTAATTTTTTTTCGTAACCCTTCGGTTCTAACGTTTTTCAAGCGGTTTTTATGGTTTTCAAATTTTGAATTTCGAGCGGTTTTTGTGGTAACAGTTTTTGAAACCCTGCTCCCATCGCATGCTTGATCCCCATTGGATCTCATTTAAGAGGATTGATTTTAACCATTCAAGCCAATGAAACAAAAATATGTGAAACTCAACAATAAGTTACTTAGTTTGCAACAAAAAAATTGCCTCATGTGCAAGAAACACAAAATACAAACCCATATTTTTGCAACAAATGAGAACTATATATGCAACAATACAAGAAACTACCCCCCAAAAATATAAAATATCCTTACAACAAAACAAATAGAATACTCATTGGAACGACTTCAGAAGCTTAGAGAATGTATTACAACATGGAAAAAACATGTTGCAACAATTCAACTTATTTGTTGCAACATTTCAAATGAGCATGAAGGAGGAGGCGATGTCTGGCCAAAACTACTACCTCGTCTCTAGCGGGAAAAAATTAGCACCTGGTTGTAAAATGGTGGCATTGTTTTCGGTGGTAGCACTTGTAGGCTTATAACTCAACGGAGGCGATGCTTCTAGAGGCTTCTAAAAACACAAAAGACACCAACAGCCTCCTCCGTAGCTTTGAATGAGATATCAGCATGCAAGGACCAAGAGGCATTGGCCTTGGAAGGGGAGAGCTCGACACGGTCTCTAGCTGCTCTGACCACGATGACGTCTAGTGAGAATCCGTTAAGGAGAGAGTAGAAGGGAGGAGATGAAGGGGCATGGACTTGTGTGTGTGTGTGAGAGAGAGAGATATCAGAATGGTTGTTGGTGCTTGGGGAGAAAACCGTGAAGGAGAGAGCAGTTGGGAGGAGAAGGCGCATAGACGTGTGAAAGAGGGATGGAATGGATGGGTGGTTGGTACCTGTATTTGGAGTGACTTGGTTTAGTGCAATTTACCACCATGATGAATATGACTATTTTGAGGTTAATTTCAAACTAACAATTTAAGAGCACCTTTCTAGAAGCTGTGTCATCTTCTCCATACTCCTTCACCTTCCCTTTTTCCTACTCACTTCTCTCACCCCCTTTTCCTCTCTAACACAAAAATTTAAAATTATAATATTTAAAATTTGAAAATTTCGAATAGGAAGTTTCAACTCGAAAAAATTAACAACTCAAAAAAATAACTCAAAATTTAAAACTAAAAAAGTTTCAAATTAGAAAGTTAGGTTTCAACTCAGAAAGTTTAAATAGAAAATATTCAAATTAGAAAGTTTCAAACAAAAAAGTTTCAACTCGGAAAGCTTCAACTCATAAAACTTTCAATTCAAAAGCTCTCGTTCCAAAAAATTTTGATTCAATTTTTTTTGCTTTGAAAAGTTTTGATTTAAAATTCAACTTGAATAAATTTCTAATCGAAAAGTTTCAACTTGAAAATTTTCAAATTACAAAGTTTAAACTCAAAAAAATTAAAATAAAAAAGATTCAGTCCTGAAAACATTAAATTTAAAAAGTTTTAGATCAAAAGTTTTCAATAAATTTTTGGTTCGAAAAGTTTCTATTCAACAAGCTTCTGGTTCAAAAAGTTCTCTTAAAAAACTTTCGAAAGTGATTAAAAAATACTTGTTTTCAAAAACTTGAGTGAAAAATTGAAATACAAAAACTATTTTGAGTTTGAGAGAAGGGAATAAAGAAGGAAAGAGGACGAAGTAGGTGACGCCACTTGTCATAAGGAGAAGACCTTTGAGGGAGAAGTAGGGAAAGAAATAAGGTGATGCCACTTATCATAATGAGAAAGCTTTTGAGAGGAGATGCTACCACTTGTTATAAGGAGAATATGTCCTCATCAAATCTTTAGTGAGGGTGATATTAAATTAGTAATTCCCAATAGTCTTTTCCATCTATGCATGCCTAATCTATCCCCAATAATAATATATTAATTTTCCTATCATATTCGTATTTGATCTGTTTTCACTCCTAGTTGTATGATGCATATGCGTCCTTGTTCAACTTAGGATGTATTTGGTTGGCTGTATCAGGGTGAACTGAACCATTCCGTACGGGATATGGCTTTGTCCCTGTGTTTGGTTGGCTGATTGGAACCATTTGATATAGGACGAGGTGATACAGATTCTTGAAATATTCTCAAAAGATGTTGTACCAACCAATATGGGGAAATTGCCCGAACCGATCAGTATAAGGCCAATTGTTAGCCCATTCGCACGTGGCTGCGCCCCGCGCTTTTGAAGCATTTAGGCCCCTAATTTCTAAGTAAGTTTTGGTAATTAATGACAATCATGTTAATGGACTTATAATTTCTCTTGAGTTTGTGAGAATAGGTTGGTCCTCGAGTTGGCATCTTAAAAAGATTGATATTCATGAGAGAAAAGATGTTCATTAAAAGGAACTAAAAGGTCAAGGATAAGGTATATGTAGTTTAAGGACATTTTATTTACCGATCTCGGAGATAGGGATAAAAACATCGGGTTAACAGGTTAAATGCCATACTATCAAGAGGGATTAATGAGAAATAGTTTAAATTTGAATAAAGTGTCATATGACTCATATCTTGATAGAAAGATCACCATTTGTTGTATTAAATCTTGTGCCACAAAGCAAAATTTATATCTGTAGCACAGTTAGTACTATTGCTGGTATGACACGGTATCGCAAGTGCAGTAGTACCACAGTTTGAACTACGGTACTTATTTTCTAGAGAAGCTCTTTTTCTAATTTTCGCTGGATTTTCAAATTTGGAGCTACCGGAGTTAAAACTGTGGCACTACCGCAAGTGTGAAAGTACCGATCTAATGGACAGTAGTCTTTTTCCAAAAAGGGGTGTTTTGAGCAAATCTGGCCTAGGCGGTACTACCGCGGGCTAAAATCCGATGGTACCAAAATCACGATAGTACCGTGATATATACATCTGTACTGATTTTTCAAAACGAATCCTTTTTGAGCCGATTCCCCCATTAAAGTCGATACTGTCGCACTTTGTGTGGCGGTAGTACCAGACCATTTCTAACGGCTCTTTCCCACCACATTAAATGCTCAAAATTGACCATTGGAGCCAGTCTGGTACTACCGAGCTTTGCACGACGGTAGTACCGAATATCCAGATTTCTTTAGGATCTCCTCCCAACGGTTGGAATAGTGGGTAGGAGTTATAAATATCCCCACACCTGCATAGGAGAAGCTCTTGGTGACTCATTGAATACATATTGAGCTCTAACATGTTCTTTCTACTCACAAATACATTAAATTCTCATTTTGAGTGAGTAAGAAGCATTCAAATGTTGCATCTAGATTTGAGCCATTTAGACACTTAATTCATCTTCAAACAAGCGTTATTACTCTATTCTCTTGGAGATTGCTGCCTCCTAGATAGCTTGGAGGCGTTCGTGCACGGTAAGTTTCTCAACAGAGGTTGTGAAAAGCCCCGGCAAGTTGTGAAGGTTAGAGTTCGCCTACCCGGAACGTTGAAGAATTACCATAGTTATCGAGAAAGGCTCAAAAGGCTTGAAGTTGTTCAAGTCATCTCAACGTGGATTAGGGGAGACCGGCAAGTCTCCGAGACCACGGGATAAATTTGCGTCTCTCATTTTATTGTGGTTTGCAATTCTCATTCTTGTGCTTGACTTTGCAATTCTAGCTATTTAAGTAGATCACTTGTGCTTAAAATCATTTCTAGCTTGTTCTTGAATTGTAAGAGAGCATAGTGATTGCTAGGGAACTTAGTTGTTAATTATCAAAAATTACAATTCTTGCTTAGTGATTTAGTTAATTACAATTAGAATCGAAAAATTTAGAAACCTCTCATTCACCCTCTCTAGCCGGTTATCCTTGATCCTACAGCTTTGCCGTCACGCCCACCTCACGCCATCGACCTTCTGCTTCGCCGTCGCAGCTCCTTGGCCCTCGACATCCCCAACTACACCTTCACGGGGGAGATCCCCACCTCAGCCATCACCAGCCTCAGCAACCTGCGACACGCCAGAGCTGCTTCGTCTCCCACTCCAATGACCTCACGAGAGTCGCAGCTCCTAAGATGCTGTCTCTCCTTCTCCCTTCCCTCTCCACTTTGCAACGAACCCTAGCGCCTCCTCCCATTATGATACGATTCCCGGCCGACGGCGCGTCACTCCGTTAATAGTCAAATCACCCTTGCGGCGTGCACATCACAAATCGTGCTCCCGATCAAGCTGATTAGGACTTCGTACTCGACGACCTTTCTTCTTGCCAAAATCGTGCATCTAAAAGCACACATGCAACTTCTTGTTATCTTGTCCTCGAAACCTTCGATTACCTTGAGTTTTTTTAAAAAGAGAGAATATTTGTAGTCTTGATCCTTCTCGGGACCTATGTTGTGGGCACAAACAGGACGCCTTCGAGCTTGCAACTTCAATTTCCTCTAAGTATAATACATGCACCGATGCATGCATCATCAATATCCTTGCTCTCTATGCTGTAATTGAACAGCACCTGTGCGTTGTCGGTAGTTTCTTGGACGTACAAGGAACTTCAACTCAACTATGATTAAGTCCAAGGAATTACAATCTCACGTGCATCACCATATCTCTAGACTCTGTTGCGAACAGGTGGTTGATGATCTCATCCATAAGCACATAACTACTCAAGCAACCGAAGAAGTAACCAACACAACGAGAAGGCACCTATTAACGAATCAATGTCTTTACAATCTCTCAACCTCCCTCTATGTAATCCGAACGGGTGCATTGCCAGCCATTCATTATGTATATAAACCTTTGATCATGAATGGAATACAACACAAGTTCATACACATCAATAGCTTTTACATTTCATATTTCAACACGTTATCACGCACGTAGAATCTACACTGAGTTCTTGAGAGAAGAACAGAAAACAGAGAATAAAACAACGACGGCGACATTCACGGTAAGGATCAAAACAAGATGTCGATTCTCACCCTTACCCGCGCCGTCTCCATTCTCCTCGGCGAGGTCATCCGCGAGTTCCACCGCTCCATGCGTCGCGGGTACTTGGATTGTCACTGTCTTCGCGTGGTGATTCGCCGCGCTTTGATGAACCCCCGTGCCACTGGCGCCAGGTTTCTTCGACACGGAGGATTCCCTCATCCCCGACGCACACGGTTTGGCCCCTCTCGAGCACGCCCGGTCATGGTTGATCTTCTTACCACCATAGCAGCATCTCGGTTGCCCTCGCCCACTCCGGTTGAAGATGCTATGCCCAGGTGGAGGCCCCCGACTCCGGCTCCATCCGGATTAGGCTTGCGCCCCACCATGGCGGCAAGAACTTGGGCGCCGCCATTCTTCACCGCCCCGGATCTTCACCCCGCCGGCTCCTCAACCCTTCCCAATGGCTTCGGTGGCGGCGGCAGGTTCTTCTCCTCCCCAGATGAGGGGGAGGGCTCCCACCATTGAATGCCACATGAGAAGGGGAAGGAGGGGAATGCCGCCACGGCCAAGAAACTTCAGATCCATGCGCTTGCGACCCGAATGGCGATGGTGGTGGTCATCTACGGTCGGCGGAGGCGGTGGATGGGCCATGGATTCGGCGAAATTTGCGAGGAGGCGGCGGCAGCAACGAAATGGGGAATGGATTAGGGTTTCAACCCTAATCATTATTTTCCCGGTTTTATTCGGCGCAGAAGCTCTGCCTGCTACCCTCGACGCGCTTCGCTTGGTCGTGATCGACGCCTGTGCCCACGCCTCGCCCCCTACCTCGTAGACCTGCATGGGCCTCAATGATAGTGATGGCAGGCACCAATTTGGCCAGCAGGAAAAATAATTTATTTAATAATTTCAGTATTTCCAGTATTTATGCATTCTACTCCCTGTATTTTACAGTATTTGCATAATGTTGTATATCAGTGTGTGTCTTTTGTTTTAAGACCCTGATATTATCTGTAATTTGTAAATATATATATGTGTGTTTGTATATTCACTTATGCATATATGTATATGTTGTATGTTATTAAATTTGCAACTTAACAAATTGCAGTTTAATAACTTTAAAATTCTCACAATTAAGTACCACTTAATTGTCCAGGATTTTAAGCAAATTTAAAAGAATGTCTTACATACTTTTGAGAATAAAACACAAGGTGATGGAGTCTAGGGTTGTGGCTGCGTCTTATTCAGATTTTTCAATATTTCGCTCGAGACCATGCCTTTTTGAGCAGCAATGAAAATTGCCCATCACTATGAGGTCTACATCATGTTCCAACTTGATGATTACCTATAAAGTGTTATCTCAAAATAATGTTTTGGATATAAGGTCTACTCCATTTATGGAGATTACCTTAATTATATGGTCTACTCCATTTATGGAGATTACCTTAATTTATGGAGATTACCATAATTATATGGTCTACTCCAAACCATCCAAAACATAAGACATGATTTAAAATTTGCACTTAAATATTACAACACCACCATTAAGGTTTTAAATTTACCAATATTTGGTGAATTAATAAATCGATGGTTATGCCATGTAGGAAATGCAAAAAGAGTTTGAAGAACTCGCCCTTGATGGGAGCAATTATCCTTCATGGGCAACAGATATCAAAATTAGTTTTGCATCTCGAGGGATTTCAAATGCAATAAATGAACCAGTTGAAGGGGCCCCTCCGGTCCTTGAAACAATGAAGTACACTGCCTTACTTTTGTTACGCACTTCTATCCATAAAGATCTCAAGAAAGAGTATATTTTGGAAGAAAATCCTCGTGTTCTGTGGGTTGCTCTTAAAGATCGTTATGAACAGCAGAAGGAAATTATCTATCCTGATGCACAGCATGATTGGAATCACTTACGCTTACAAGATTTTAAATCTGTGGCTGAATACAATCATGCTGTTCATAGCATATGTAGTAGGTTGAAGTTTTGCGAAAAAGAACCAACGGAGGCAGAAAAGATAGAGAAAACTCTATCTACTATGCTTCCAGTGGACAAGGTATTATGTAATCAATACCGTAAAGAAAAATATCAGGTTTATTCCCAGCTTATTCATACATTATGTCAGGCTGAAAAGAATGATGAACTTCTTATTAAGAATCATAAGTTGCGCCCAATTGGGTCAGCACCTTTGCCTGAGATTCATAATGTTCAGAATAATGCTCCGAATAAAAGAAAATTCAATGGATCTCCATCTGGTAATCCAAAGAATTACCCTGGTAGACGCAAATTCAACAAGAACCGCAGACACCGTGCTAACAAGAAGGCACGTGGCAATGCACAAACTACCTATGACAATAAAAAACTTTGTCATTAGTGTGGTTGTAACACGTATTTTACCGCGACTTGTCGTACTTCAAAACACTTGGTTGATCTTTATCAAAAATCCCTCCGTGATGGCAAACAGAAGGCACCAAGATATGAAGCACACTTCAATCTTACTACTGAGACTTCTAAGGAGGCTGGTTGTTCGTCTTCGGTTCCCAAAGAATCGCCAAACAATGAAGCCCTTACTCAGCAAGTGGACCTTCCTGCAACGGACGACATGCTCATCGAGTACACCTCGGGCGACATGTATGGAGATTTATCTTAAATCTCCATGTCCGTAATTATTGAACAATAGTATAGTGTGTTGTAATAATTAGAATTTTAAAAACTATTTGTAATTTGGAGTTGTATATTTATTTGTACAAACTCATATGTATTGTAATATTGCATTATTGTTATGTTAGATATTCAATACAATGTGTATGTATCACTATATGTGTAGAATAAAGAGTTTTATTTAATTCTTGTTCTTAATATAGATGTCTCTAGAAGTCAATCCCTCGGAGGAGGAATTATGCCTTGTGGACAGTTGTACCACAAACTCTATACTCACAGAAATAAAATATTTCCAAACTCTTAAGAAAAGAGAAGGAAATGTTTTAACGATCGCTGGTCGTGATGCGTTGATAGTTGGCTCTGGTCGAGCCACAATCACCCTCCCTATGGGTACACAGATTACAATCGAGGATACTTTGTTGTATCCTGATTCAACTCGTACCTTGTTGAGTTATAGAGATATTCGTAAGAATGGTATTCATGTGGAAACACATGAAGAAAACAAAGAGGAATATCTTTTCTTAACTAGACTTACGGGATATGGCAAGCAAATATGCGAAAAAAATTCCAACTCTCGACTCTGGGTTGTACTATACATACATTAAGCCCATAAAACATGCTGCATACAAGGTAATTTTTCAAAACGTCGATGCATTCCAAACTTGGCATTATCGACTTGGGCACCCCGGTATCGGGATGATGAGAAAAATTATCACCAATTCTATCGGTCATGATTTGACAGCTACAAAATTTCCCAAATCTTCGGATTTTGTATGCACAGCATGTGCTACTGGGAAATTGATTTTAAGACCTTCACATCTTAAAATCCGGGCTAAACCACTTAAGTTTCTTGAAAGAATTCAAGGTGACATTTGTGGTCCGATTGAGCCAACTTCTGGACCATTCAAATACATCATGGTTTTGATTGACGCATCTACTAGATGGTCACATGTGTGCTTATTGTCCACACGAAACCATGCCTTCGCGAAAATAATGTCTCAAATTATTAAGCTGAAGGCACATTATCCTGAACATCGGATTCAATCAATCCGAATGGACAATGCTGCTGAATTTTCCTCCCATGCTTTCAATGATTATTGCATGGCTTTAGGAATTCAAGTACAACATTCCGTTCCATATGTCCATACTCAGAATAGTTTGGCTGAATCGTTGATTAAAAGAATCAAGCTCATTGCGCATCCATTACTGATGAATTGCTCATTGCCTACGTCGTGTTGAGGTCATGCGGTATTACACGCTGCTGACTTAATCCAACTTCGACCAACTGCATATCATGATTCTTCTCCCATGCAGTTAGTACGTGGGAATCCACCAAGTATTTCCCATTTGCTTAAGTTCGGATGTGCGGTGTACGTTCCGATCTCACCACCCCAGCGTACCTCTATGGGCCCTTATAGAAAATTGGGGATCTATGTGGGATTTCAATCTCCGTCGATCATTAAGTATTTAGAACCTCTTACAGGGGATCTATTTACGACCTTAAGATGTCGATCAGATATTCAACGAGGAACATTTCCCGGCATTAGGGGGAGATTTCAAGTACCAGAAAGAATGCCGTGAAATTGATTGGAATGCTCAAAGTATTTCATCCTCGGATCCACGTACTCAAGAAACCGAATTTCAAGTTCGAAAAATAATTGGTTTGCAAGATATTGCGAACAACATGCCAGATGCATTTACAGATTATAAAGGTGTTATGAAATCCTTTATTCCTGCAAGGAATGTGCTTGGAAGAGTGGAGGTACCTAATAAAACCACTCAACCCCCGATTAGTAATAAGAGGGGGAGAAGGCCTCCAAGCAGAAAAAGATGGTAAATGCAGATCAACCTATGGTTGATAGATATCAAAATGGACTTGATCCTCAACCCTCTTCGGCTGCGCGCATTGCTGAACTTGGGACATCGGATAACCCCAGATCCATCGTTACGGGAAATAATGATGAATCTCTAAGGGTGAACGAACTTGCTACAAATTACATTGAGACTGGAGAGTCTTTTGACCGAAAAGCTACAGTTGTCAACACTTATTTCTCTGAGCAGATTGCTGACATCCTTAATGATCCAGATCCTAAGTCCATGGCGAGTGTAGAAAACGCCGGATCGAATCAATGGAAGGAAGCGATCAAACAGAGATTGCCTCGCTTTATAAAAGAGAAGTATTCTCGGAAGTGATGCCTACACCACGTGGCACTTTCCCTGTAGGATACAAGTGGGTTTTCATCCGGAAACGGAATGAAAATAATGAAGTGGTGAGATATAAAGTAAGGCTAGTAGCTCAAGGCTTTACGCAAAGGCCCGGTGTTGATTATAATGAGACTTATTCTCCAGTTATGAGTGGCATAACTTTCCGATATTTGATATCATTGGCAGTACAAAATCGTCTATCTTTGCAGTTGATGGACGTAGTGACAGCATACTTGTATGGGTCATTGGATTCTGAGATTTACATGAAGGTTCCCGATGGAATCAATGTACCGGATCCACAGGTAAATCGTAACATGTATTGTGTAAAATTGCAAAAGTCATTATATGGCTTAAAGCAATCAGGGCGCATGTGGTACAATCGATTGAGTGAATTCCTTTCTTTAAAGGGGTACACTAATAATGATGACTGCCCATGTGTTTTCATTAAGAAATCCTCTACAGGATTCTGTATCATTTCGGTGTACGTTGACGATCTCAACATCATCGATAATGAAACTGATATTAATGAAGCACGTCATCATTTAAAGACGAAGTTTGAGATGAAGGATTTGGGTAAAACCAAATTTTGCTTAGGTTTGCAACTTGAGCATTTACCTTCAGGAATTTTTGTATACCAAGCTACTTATATTCAGAAAATATTGGAGAAATTCAATATGGATAAGTCGTATCCATCTAGAACCTCTATGGTGGTTAGATCTCTAGATATGGAGAAAGACCCTTTTCGACCTCGGGGTGATGGAGAGGAGATATTGGGACCTGAGTACCCTTATCTCAGTGCTATTGGTGCGCTCATGTATCTTGCAAATAGTACCCGGCCGGACATTGCATTTGCAGTGAATCTACTTGCAAGACACAGCGCTGCTCCCACCAAGCGTCATTGGTCTGGAGTGAAGAATGTCTTTAGATATCTCAATGGTACAAGAGATCTTGGTCTTTTCTATAGAAGAAACCGAGATCTGACTTTGACTGGATATACAGATGTTGGCTATTTATCTGATCCCCATAATGCCAGATCACATACCGGCTTTGTATACTTACAAGGTGGAACAGCCATCTCTTGGAAATCTTCCAAACAAACTTTGGTGGCTACCTCTACCAATCATTCTGAAATAATTGCATTATATGAGGCCTCCCGAGAATGTGTTTGGCTTCGCAGAATGATAAACCACATACTTCAGTCATGTGGTATTGGTTCTATTGAATCTCCAACCATTATCTATGAAGATAATGCTGCCTGTATTGTTCAGATGGAGACAGGTTATATTAAGAACAACATCACTAAGCATATTGCTCCAAAATTATTTTATCCCCATGAATTGCAAAAGAGTGGGGAAATAAACATTCTGCAAACTAAGTCATGTGATAATCTTGCTGATTTGTTCACAAAGTTTCTACCTTATTCTACATTTTCTAAATGTGTTGAGGGAATTAGTATTAGACGACTTAGAGATTTGCAGGAATCAGGGGGAGTCTCTCTCTCTGATAAATAACCTGTTTAACATTATATTGTACTCTTTTCTTTGTATGAGTTTTTCCCTTTTGAGGTTTTCTCATGTAAAATTTTTAATGAGGCAATATCGATATAGTTTATATGTCGTATCATCTATTTTTTCCCACTGGGTTTTTTAGAGGATGATATTAGGCATGTCAAATTCATAGACAAAATAATTCCATATTGATCTCAGAAGATGGATTCGATCAAGGGGGAGTGTTGCGAACAGGTGGTTGATGATCTCATCCATAAGCACATAACTACTCAAGCAACCGAAGAAGTAACCAACACAACGAGAAGGCACCTATTAACGAATCAATGTCTTTACAATCTCTCAACCTCCCTCTATGTAATTCGAACGGGTGCATTGCCACCCATTCATTATGTATATAAACCTTTGATCATGAATGGAATACAACACAAGTTCATACACATCAATAGCTTTTACATTTCATATTTCAACAGACTCCAAACCAGCCTGTGTGTTATTTGGTTTCATGAAGCCCCGATGACCAGCTGTGCCGTCCTTTGCATGCGTGAATAGAAGCATCGATTCTTCTTCGTGACGACTTTGATTAGGCCGTCTTCATCCACTGATCGCTCATTTGCTCGCCAGCAATATTTTGCCATATCGGAAGCCCACTGTCGCTAAGAACGCAATTAATCTCGACCACGTTAGTTTTTCTTTTTTACGTGACTTTCTCTCCCTCTTTTATCTTCAGCTTTGGTTTGCTGAGAGGGTTGCTCGATTGGCAAGGGTGTTATCCCAGTCCGTCTGTATTCGACTTCGGATCAACATGTCCACTCACTGATAAAAACGGGTAAATACACGTGTATATATTAAATAGGGCAACATGTTTCCACACTCATGAGATCGTGAGCATCTAATTAATATCTTAGCATGTGTAGGGAACATATACACGTGTGTGTACGTGTGGTGTGCCGTGTGTGTCTGCTTTATACTCCTAAAAAAAAGTAATATGACACTATTTCTTTGTCTTTCTCGAATCAACAACCTCATAATAATTGTATTTATTATGAACTTTGAAAAGTAATATGGTTAATCTCCAGGCAACGTATCATGTGCACACAGGTCTTCCCGTGTACACACCGTGCACACCAACTAACAAAAGTCACGAAAAATTCTGAAAAAATTATAGATGTACTTCATAGATTACTCTATCTATGTATAAAATTAGAGTTCAAATTCATTATATATCGAGAGTTACAAAAAACTTTTTAAACTTGTTAATTTTCTTTTTGTAACTCTCGATATATAATGAATATGATCTTGAAACTTGATACATAGGTAGAGCAATCTATGAAGTATATCTACAAATTTTTTTCAGATTTTTTCGTAACTTTTGTTAGTTGGTGTGCATGATGTGTACACGAAAAGTCTGTGTACACAGGATATGTTGCCTAATCTCCATTGTTATAATGTAGACCCACCGCAATCTATGGTATAGATCTTTTTTTTTTCACTTATTAATGTGCTAATTTCTACCCTTAAGAACAAGTGTGAAGACTTCTTTTTTCCTTTGTTTTAATAAGATAATAGATAGATAGATGGATAAATAAAAGATAGATGTATTCAAATTCAAACCTATACTTAATTCAACCTGCTATAAAATGTTAAATTTATTTGTTTTATTAAAAAACGTATGCACCATTTTAAATTCGAATTAGTCTGGAATACCTATCTCGAGCTTAACGAAAGTATGTCTTACATGTATTTTCTTTTGAAACTATTTGAACTAAGCTTGTGCTATATGCGATTATCCACTAGGCAGAGATGTGATCTTAAGATTCTGTAAAGAACGTTTGGAATTTGGATGATAACATTGCCATTTAAATTTTAGGTAAGTTTATCATAGTTTGGTACGGAGGATATGCCCATTTAATACATTATTATTTTAGGTATGCAACTTAGTTGTTGGGTTTCCTTACTAGTCAGATTTGCGTTAAGACAAAACTAACCTTAATCAATCAACGGCTGAGATTGAAACTCCATCTTACCTCTAGAGGGGTAAGTGGGTGTACCGTGAAAGTGTTCTGTCTGGTTGATTGTATCAGGGGTTGGGTGGGATATCTGGATGCAAGATATTGTATTTGGTTGGTTGCGTATAGTGAATTTGCTGATTGTGCTTGGCTTGGCTTGGCTGATTGTTTTAGGCTTCTTGAAGTGAATAGCCACGATCTTTCTCGGCTACACTTGCATCGAACGCAGGTAGTAAGCTTGTTTCGTGCAACCTATGTTTTGCAATCAATCTGCAATTCTGCATGGCGCGTATCATTTCGGTCATGTCCAGAAAACGTATTACGCATAAACTTGCCATTCTGAAATCTTGTGCGTGAGATGTGGAGTGACAGAGAAGGATACAGACGAGGCATTTGCAGGCGCGACCGTGCGAGAAGAACGATCACTACCGGTGGTGGATGCCGGCACGGAGCAAGACAAAGCGACCGGCGTGGCGGTCAGACTGAGGGTGTCGGTGCCTTTGTGGCCAAGTGCGTTTTTTGTGCCCGGCGAATCGGCGAGGCGGCCCCATGCCGTCGTGCTTGTGTTCTCTTTTCGCTTCTCTCGAGAAAACCATCTGTCTTTGGCATGATGGCACGGCAGCTACTAGAGAATTTGACGCAGAAACACTCGTCCTCAGTCCTCACACGTCAAAATCGTTCGGTTCTATAGGCGGTTCCCGTGCCGTGTGGGTGTGATTATGCCAAAGCGGTCACGCGGGAGAGCAGCCTTTCAAACCGCAGCCGAGGCCTCCACTGTTAACTTTGCAGCCAAGTTTTAGCCGCGTGCTGCGCCTGCGTGCTTCTCCTCGAGGCAAAGCAAGGAATCCGAAGTTGCAACACAACCACGGCGATCCCAAAACCACCCAAGAACCGGACGCACAAACCTCTCCGCGTCTGCGCGCAATGGCAAGCGCAACCCCAGTTCCCACGCAAACCAGCCATGTCTCCACGAGAACGAAGCGATTTCCTTCCACCCTTGTGCCTGTGGCCGTGCTGCTCGCCGTCGCCGTCGCCGCCCTCTCCCTGCTGCCCTCCCTGGCCCAGGCGGTGTGGGAGCTGCCCCACCTCTTCCTCCTCGGCCTCGTCATCTCCTACGGCGTCTTCGCCAAGAAGAACGCCCAAGCCGGCGATGGCGCCAGGGACGGCGCCCGGGCGTGGAACTCCCGGTACCACCCCGACGACCCCCTTGTCGTGGTTGCCGACCACGCGGCGAGCGACGGCGAGGATGGCGCAAGCGAGAGGCCGCTTTCATTGCCGGTGCGGAGGTTGAAGACCGCGACACAAGAATCCGAAACCGGCGATGCCAGTGACGATGGCATTGGTGAAGAGACGGATAGCTCTGCATCCACAGCGGGATTCTGGGCCGGCGCACGTGCCGCTCCATCGCCGCCCTCTGTTCTTGACGCCGTCAAGGCCCGGAAACTCAATGCTGCTGCAACGCCGTCCACCATGTCGAAGGGCTTCCCGGGTTGCCATTCTTTGGTGCCTTGCGACCAGTCATTTAACGACGACGACGGCGAAGTCACCGACTGGGATGAGGAGGCTGATGAGTCGGATGATATGACCGTGTCGTCAGAAAGGTCATTCCGCGGCAACTTCATTGCTTGCGGCAATCATGGCAACGACGGCGACGGCAAGTCTGTCGACGAAGAACTTTTCGAGTTGGCGGTGAATGCGGGGCCGGAGGAGAAGTACGAAGTGGACAGGAAGGCCGATGAGTTCATAGCCAAGTTCAGGGAGCAGATCAGGCTGCAGAGGTTCGAGCCAGCCATGATATAGGCACGCATGCCCTCTGGATGATATCCACCATTACGTGACATCAAGAATGGAGGATGTTAGGATGATGTACTTGCGAACTTCTGATTTGTTCATCTGTAATGTCATGTTCCTGTATCATTTTCTTCTATTTTGGTGCCTTGATGCAGCCAAGAGCTGGAAAAAAGGTGCAAATGAATGGAAAACAATGTTCCTTCAATGCATTTACCAGACCACTTGTACCCGTTCCCCGTCATGCCGTCAAGAAGAACAAGACCTTACAACAGTAGCGCTCGTGGACGGTGCACATCTGTTCACCACTTCACAGGCGCACACAGACATCGATCCTGTGTCAAAATTAAACAACTGGAATTACTCTTTCCCCTATCTTTACGGGGTATGAACACGCTTGTCTTAATTAATGAAAGTGGTCATGAAAGAAGGACTGAACTTCTTTTACGATAATACCGTCACAAGAAAGATACTCCGAAAATCAGAAGGCAAGCTACGCATTATTGTCACTTGAATTGATTAAGATCATAACAGAACAATGGTTAAATGAGTCTGGCCCGTCTTCAACGGCATAACCGAATTGAATGATGACTTTAATACTTTCCTTTTATTTATACTACCTTGATAGGATAGGATACCTTACAACACCACGGTCCCGTCGATCGTACTCCTAACTGCTACAGCTACTGTGCTACCTTCTCCAGCCACTCCCGCTTAACAAATTTCAACGGAAAAAGAATGGCCGAGCACAGCGAAATGTACCTACTCCTCGACCTAATCTCCAAAAGAAAAAGGGCAAAAAGGCAAAGGAAGCTGGACTGGAAGCCACCACGCTCTCGCGCGCACACAAGTCACGCTCACTCACACACTCACAGTCTCACTCACTCACCAGTCAGTAGTCACCACAGTGATAAAAACCTCGAGACGACAAGAATCTCAAGGCACCCTCCGTTGCTCACCAAGCCGAGAGACCCTTTCCCGTTCCCTTCCCCTGGCTTCCCTCCACCGGAGGCGAAAAGTGAGTAAAGCAACTGAGCAGAGCACGGCAAAGCAAGGAGCTTTGCCTCGAACCTGAACGTTGGTTTTCCCTTTCCATTTGTCCCAAGGACCCGGCGCGCGGCGCGGCCACGCACGTCGCGTACATGGCTCTGGCGACGCCACCGGGAGACGAGCCGGTGCGCAAGGGTAGGAGCAACTCCATCCTGCTCCCCATTCTTGGCATCCTCCTCGCCTACCTGCTCTACCGCTACCTCCGCCCGCGCCTGCGCGGGCTCCGCCTGGACCGCCTCCCCGTCCGACTCCCGGCTTGCCTCCGCCGCCGCACGGCCAGCACCGTGCTGCCGTACTTCGCGCCGATCACCGACCGGCTCGGCGCGCTGCAGCCGTACCTCGGCCCGATCGCCGAGCGGCTCCGGGTGGGAGGCGCGCAGGGCGGCGTCGGTGGGTACGGCGGGGCGGATGCGCTCATGAAGTTCCCCGGCGGCGAGGCGCTGTCGATGGCTGCCATCCTCGAGGCACCCGGGGAGGTGGTGGCCAAGTCGTCGCACAGCACGCTGTACCGCGCCGCGATGCGCTCCGGGGAGCTGGCGGTGCTGCTCCGGTTCGTACGGCCCGCGTGCACCGTGGGGTCCGAGGAGGCGTCCGCCGCCGCACGGAGGATCGGCGCGGTGAGTCACCCCAACCTCATTCCGCTCCGCGCGGTGTACGTTGGACCGAGGGGTGAGAAGCTGCTCGTGCACCCCTTCTACGCCGCCGGCTCGCTCCGCCGGTTCTTGCAAGGTAGGTGTACATCCCTCCGCGCGCGCCCACTTGCATTAACAGTTGCTTTGGGTGTTCCATAGTAAGAAATATGGAGTCTTTTCGTGTTCCTCTCGTTTTTCGTGTTGCATATTCAATTGGCAATTGCATTTCAGAGTTGAAACGTAGTTAGTTGTGTCTTGTTATACTTTTGGATTATGGGGTCACAGTCTGAAGTTTTAGCGGAAGAGATCTTATACCTGCATCTGCATTCCACAACGCTAGGTGCATTATACCAGTATGCACCCCAAATGTTAGGCCATGGCCATGACGTATCATAGCAATTTGCATTGCAGATTTGCAGCATACACGCAGACTGCAACGAATGTAGATTTGGGTGCAACGCAGACTCCATTTTTAGTCAGTAGCAGCGCCTTTCGAAAATTGTGATTAATCAGTAATTTGTCAAAAAAACAATTTTGGCTATGTTAAAAATGCACATGAGATCAGAAGAACATAGTTGGAAATGAACTGTTGTAGGATTGTAGGACGTTTGTTTACATTTTCTTGTAAGGGGAAAAGCATGGTGAAGTTACTAAGAGATTTCGAGGCAAAAGCAGATCGGTAGGACCATCAGATTAAACTTGGAGGCATTGTGGAATGGATTACACAGATAGTCATGCTCGGGCCTCACAATTATATTTTTGGAACTTCGAACCTCACAATTATGTTACAGGGTTCCTTCGTTACTTCTAGTCTATCTCCGCTGGTACATTTCTTACTACTGTTGTTGACTGCAGCAGGATACATTTCATCAACTTTTGTGATGACCTTTTCTGCTTGGTTGTTAGCTTGAACTTCCACAAGGCATGGTCCTGATTCCTGATGTTTGTTAAGGTCATTAGTTCGCCCTTAGCAATCATAATCATTAGGATACAATCAGTTCTGTGTGTTTTTCAGTTAATCAATGGTCACTGGTCAGTGCTATATAGGTCATATATCAATTGGACTTTTGGAGAAAGACTTTTCAAATATAGTTAGACTTGTAGCTGTTTCTTAAGTGAAGACAAATGCACAGATATGTAGTCTTTTCAAGCCAAATCTCAGCATTTGTATACGCGGCAGCTTACTTTCGAAACATTTGCATTTCATGCATCATTCTCATTTGCATGGGGAGTTGTCAAATCACAATCTTCAATTAAATATGTTTAGCATGTTGGTTTACTGGTCGTTCTTATGGATTAAGCTTGCAAAGTCATTTGATGTTTTGAACGATATAAATGTCAATTAAGTTGTTCTTAAGAATCTTTACGGCATTTGTTGTGATGGTAGCTAATCATACGCTGCTTGTCTGTTGCTATCACATACAGAGGGAATTGTGGAGTCGCAGAGATGGGATATAATTTGCAAGCTTTCTCTTGGCATTGTCAAGGGACTGGATCACCTGCATACAGGGTTGGAGAAACCAATCGTTCACGGTAACCTCAAGACAAACAACATTCTGCTCGATGCTAATTACGAGTGCAAGATATCGGACTATGGGCTCTACCTCCTGCTGAATCCTGTTGGTGCCCAGGAGATGCTTGAAGCATCTGCAGCACAGGGGTACAAGGCGCCTGAGCTGATCAAGATGAGGGACGCCACTAGTGAGAGTGATATCTACAGCTTGGGAGTAGTTCTGCTTGAGATGCTCGCTCAGAAGGAGTCGGCGAACGAAAGCACACCAAACCCTCGCGACATCCTTTTGCCTGTTTCGTTCAAAAATCTGGTTCTTGAGAGGAAGATATCCGATGCATTCAGCTCCGATCTTCTCAGGCAAAGCAAGAAGTCCGGCAAGGAAAAGAACTTGAATGCGTTCTTCGAGTTGGCAACAGCTTGCTGTAGCCCTTCACCAACTTTGAGACCCAACACAAAGTATATACTCAAGAGGCTTGAAGAGATAGCAAGATAAATGAATGTGGGTAGGTTTACCGACTTGCTACTTAAATCAGCATTGCATTATAGCAGTATACACCGTTGATAGAGTGACACAATTCAGCCGTTACACGAGCCAAGGCTGAAGGAACAACTGAATTTGTGCTGGGCATTTGGAGAATGGATGCACTCTTCACATCCAGGAACATGTACAGTCTAGTCTTCATAAAATGCAGAGGAACCGGTCACTACATAAGCTAAGGGGTTCTTGCAATGATTATATTCGTTCGAGATCACTTTATTGTAAATTTCTTGTGCTATGCTTGAAACTGAAAATGTACGATTGCTCATAGTGCCCCCGAAGATGTGTAATACAATAATAGTCTGCCAGTGAAAGGTATAAGTAGTTTTTCCACGCATCAAAATCTCCATGTGAGTGGAACATTCTCCGAATATTAATTATGTGTAGTTTTTCCACGCATCGAAATCTCCATGTGAGTGGAACGTTCTCCGAATATTAATTATGTGACATAAAGTTACTGTAGAGACTATAAGGTTCCCTGTGCATGTGCAGATGTTCTACATACTGACAACCACATAGGGCGATTCTTTACAAAGGAATAGGCCGAATCTTGCCTATTTTGGTTCTTGCACAGTTGGAGATTTGTTTTTATCAGGAACAATAATTCACTATGCTCCCCTGTAATAAGCAATGAAGATTCGGCCCTCTTGGTAGCCTTGAAGTAGTGGCTTGTCGTCAACCTCCACTTCTTACCTAGATTGCGCACTGGTGCCCTCAAATCAATCACCATTTCTACCGCCGACACAAAAATATAGCATCCGTAATACATCTGATATGCTGAGTTGTTTTCCTTACCCCGCCATTTCCTTGAAAAAGAATCCAGACATCCAGTTCCTGAATCCGAACAAATCCTTCCAACTCTGATCTGCCGATGCATGCAACCCGCAGTACGACGTCTGCATTATTAACCTACAAGTCTAGATTCGTAATTGCATCGAGCAGCTACGACTGATCGACATCAAGCGATAAAAGCCACGCCATTGCGTCAGAATCAGGTCAGTGAACTCCGGTGAGTTATCAACAGGTCGCCACGGCGTCTCATTCACAGCCCGGGACCAGAGCCATCATCCATCTGGGCGCAAAAGCGGCAGCACGTGAAGGAGACCTGTCCCAAAGCAAATTTACTTGAAACTAGCTTCCAAACGGGGGTCGCATCCTCCTCTAAAGCCTCCCTAACCCTAGATCTTGTCGGCACGTTCGTTCGTACTACCTCGCCCGGTTCGGTGCACCGTGCACGCCGTGCTGTGGCAATTGCTAATAAACTCCTGTCTCCTAATTATGATCGATATATACTGCTAGCACGTATCATCTCCGAAGCTAGTAGTTCCTCCGTTCTTTTTTAAAATTGTTTTAGAACACGTTTCGATCAATCTTTTAAAACTCTCATCGTTGATATACACAAAAGTAATTAGATTTACCGTGTGAAAATGATGTCACTAGATTAGTCATCAAAAATATTTTTATTTATTTTTACTAACATATAACTAGAAAAGTAATAATCAAATATATGTATTGAAGACCATGTCAATGTCTAAAACGGCAAGCGAAAAAAAACCAAGATAGCTGTAGTAAGTACTCCCTCCATCCAAGCTTATAAGGCGTATGTTTTAACTGTCTTGTCCATAGATATAATACATATTTCATATTTCAATGCAAAATTAGTGTGATGTATCCTCTATATTCCTAATAATTATCCAATTTTATTTTATGTTCTCTCTATGCACACATTAAATATAGTATTTCCTAATAATAATTAGGAATAATCTAGTCTTTTTCAATATCTTTTTAATTTATATGTAAAAAAATACGCCTCGTGAACTTGAACTTAACGGAGGCAACAATAGCCTGTGTAAGTAGCGCTTTCAACCGCTTCCAACTTGCGCCATGCGCCGTGGTCCTGCATTGATTCACGTATGTAGATGCACAGCTGTACATATATATATACACCGTCGTGTAGCGTCGAAGGAATATGGCTTACAATGAAGCAGGCTGGACGCGGGCCACGTCGCGCTTGCGACGACCGCTACGTACCGACGCGCGCGTCGCCATGCATGTACGCGACGCGATGTGATGAACTAACCACCAGATACACACGCAGCGACGCGTTAAACGCACGAACGAGCAGAAGCTCGCCGGCCGGCGGAGGAGATCTGACAGTAGTAGTATCAGCGTTTTGTGCGTCGTTTGTGCGTGTGACAGCACGTTAGTGGGCTATCAGGGTACCACGCACGGCACGCACAGGTTAGGCGCGCGTGGTGGATGTGGTCGATGAGACGTCGCGCATGTGAGGTAGGGATGGCAACGGGTCCGGTACCTCCGGGTCCAGCTTTCGTGGACCCGGACCCGAGACCCGAAGTTTGGACCCGGACTCGGACTTGAAGTCAGTTACGGGTCCAAACTCGGACCCAAACCCGGACCCGACGGGTACCCGAACCCGTTTCAAATCATATTACCCCATTTCCCACGCCCGCCCGCGCGGCCGCGCCTTGACGCCTCGCCCCCGACTCCCGCGCCTTGACGCCTCGAAACCAACGCCGCGCCTGTGCCTCGAAGCGTCGCGTCGCTCGCCCCTTCGCGTGGCCTCCGATGCATGCTTCGACTGGCGTGTGGGGCTTCGACTGCCTCCGATGCATGCTTCGATCCGCACGTGAATGAGTGTGGTACCAGTCACGGGATTGAAAGGAAGGACAACTGGCAAGAAAACGTCTTTGATTTCCTGGGCAAAGAACGTTGGAAAGAAGTCAAAGAACAGCTGGAAATAAAAATTAAAGGAAGGACAACTGACAACATGATGATGTCAGGGTCAGACTTGCCCCCAACTCTAATAACGGGTCCGGATCTGGGTACCCACGGATCCAAAATGAGACCCAGATCCGGATCTGGACCCAAACCCGGACCCGAAATAATATACCTATGGTTCCAAATTTGAATCCGAACCCGGACCCATCGGGTTGGGTACCCGCGGGTACCTAGACCCATGGGTATTTTTGCCATCCCTAATGTGAGGCGTCATGTAGTAGGAATGGCTTCCAGCGCTGCTGGACACGTACTAGTGGAATTAATTGATTACTGCCTCGCACGATTCGCTGCGCTGTCTTACTCATTACCATCGCTGCCTTGCCATCGAATATCCTCCCTCCGATCAAAAAAGAAAATCGCATTGAACACCGATGCATTTGTAGAGTACAATTTTGATCACTCACTTTTATTATAACTAGCAAGTGGGCCTGCACTACTCGCGTGCATCTTCTTAATACTTGTATTTATAGTCCGAAGGGTATATATTTATTGTGCACTCTTAAAAATAACGGCCTTTTCAATTTATTAGAGATAGAGTTATATATCTTTTTAGTTTTATTTTTTGATTGCTATCACTCAAGAACTATTTGGCGAATTGTGAACATTGTTACTGGATTATCACCGCCCAAATCGGTTTTTCAGATGCTTGATAGTTGGTTAACAAGCATTGATAAGTGTGAAAAACGATTGCTTCTGGTGGGGGGTGCTGCCCTTCTGTAGGCTATTTGGTGCACATGCAATAATCTAATATTTAAGAAAAAACAATACTCTTCTTTTATGCAGGTTATCTTCAAGGGAACATACTGGCTGCGATTTTGGGCATTATTGCAGCATGAGAGCAAAAGGGAGCTCATCCGGTTGGCAAGCAGGACACTGGAGGTTGTGGCGTTGGATATTTTTGCCAAGACTGGATGGAGGAGCAATTATAGACTTTTCTTTTAATTTTCAGTTCTCTTTGCCATTTTATTCTTTCAAGATATAAAATTATGATCTTTGTAAAACTCGGTTGTGTGCAATCGCAGAGACCGGATTATTATCCTTTATCTAAAAAAAATCAATCAGATACTCCGATAAATTGTTGTATACGGCCGGCATCTATCGATTGTAATTTGTTATATATAAATAAGGACCACCGAATCATCGGCCAGATTTTTTTTTGTGAGAATTTCTTGAATTCTATCTTTTTTATTATAAAGATCAATAGTTGTTACAATTAGGGGGTCACCAAATTATGGGCTAAATGTTTTTCTTTTTTTATGAGAATTTTATATTATATAGGTATTTTTTGAAACAAATTTGTACGTATCATCTTACCTAAATATTAAAAATATATTAATAACTACTAAATTTTACGATATTTAACTGTACGTAACCAAAACTTCTACGTACGTCCAAACTAGTATTCGAAAGATATTGATAACTTTAACTGCACGTAATCTAAAACAAATAATTTTTGTGACCGAAGATGTACTCCTAGCTAGTAGTAGCCTGGTACTGGTACTTGATTTAAATCGAGTCACACACCAAATACCGGAGTTAATTTGGTAGTACTAGTACGGCTGAAGGCCTGCAATGACCAGCTCTCCGTGCCGGCTTTTGGCTAGGAGTCGGAGACTTGGAGTTGGAGGTATTGATGAGGCTAGTAGGGCCGGTAGCCCGTGGCCGGGAGATCGCCGGCGCGGTCGAAGCCGTCGTGGCACAAAGTTTTGCGGTTTTTCCTCGGCGGCGGTGGTCGGGTGAACTTGTGTGGCCGTGTGCCCATGTGGGCGCCTGGTCGGCTGGCGCGTGGCTGTTGCCGCACCGCGGAAGGGGTGAGGAGTATGGAAATTATCCCTTTCTTAGCCTCTTTTACATCGTTTTTTTTCTTCCAAATTTAATCAATTTGCGAACTGTACTTATAAATTTAGTCATATATCTAACCGAAGAAACATCAAAAAGATAACATATATTACTTTTCACACTTCCCTACCGTGAAAGGTTGCCGAGCTCTTGAATCGTGATACCACCTCACCCCGCGCTCTCTAGCTACTAAGACTCGACTCTCTGAAGAACAGGGATGTCGCCAGAGGGAGGTGAATAGGCTAATTATAAATTTAAACTAAATCGCAATAAATCTGAGAACCTTCGAATGTCCGAATAATACTCCTGACAAATCAATAGTTCGGATAGTCCGAGGTTGTATTCGGATACTCCGAACTTATTCGGATAGTCCGAGAATCAATTCGGATATTCCGAATGCTCCAGAGCACATAGCTCGCAAAAAGGATCTAGGCTATTTGGGGAATATTAAATACACCAAATTAAACTAGTTAGCCTAGAATACTTGAGGCAAATAAATATCTAGCCAAAAACTCACTAGAAAAGTAGATCGAGCAATTTTAAGATTCAAAATCAAATATTAAAGCAAGAGTAAGAAGCAAACTTGGAGACGATGATTTTTCACCCGAAGTTCGGATCCTTGAGGGGATCCTACGTCTCCGTTGAGGCGGCTCGGTCACACTTGAGTCGGGGTCTCTTTCAACCCTCTTACTCCGGTGTTGCACAAATGCACTCACGGTTTCAACTCCTTTGACGCTTGAGCCGGGTCTCTTTCAACCCTCTTCCTCCGGTGTTGCACAAATGCACTCGCCGGTCTTCACTTCTTTGATTCCTTCTCATGAGGCGGAATGCCTTCACAAACTTCCCACGGCCAACCACACAAAGTACGGTGGCTCAGAGGCGACCTCCTAGCCGTCTAGGAGTCCTCAACCTCCAAGAGTAACAAATGCTCACGAAGAACAAGCTTGGAGATGAAATTAAGTGCTCAAAGATCAAATCAAATCTCACTTAACCTAGCACCTCACTCCTCAAACTCTTCCCTACCCTTCTCACAAAAGGGATCACTTAGATCTAAGGGAGGAGAGGGATTTGGACTCAAGAATGGGAGGAAAACTCAATTCTCACCTTTCCCCACGGCCCCCTTGAGTTGGGAGGTGAGGGGGCTTTAAATAGAGGTTCAAAAAACTAGCCGTTGGAAGTCTGCCCCGACTCAGTTCGGATAGTCCGAGCTCAAGTTCGGATAGTCCGAACCCATTAGAAATGGCTAACAGAGAGACCCAGCTCGGAATATCCGAAAATATGTTCGGATAGTCCGAGTAGAACTGAGCAGCCCGACGAAAACGAGCATAACTTTTGACTCCGAACTCCGATTTAAGTGATTTTGGACTCTATTGAAAGCTAAGAACAAAGGCTACACAACTAACAAGGTCTCACTACCCAAATCTCAAAGAATAAATCCAGATTTCACAAAGAATTCAAGAGAGACTTACAATTCTCACTTTCCGGTACCACCAATACCACTCCTTCTCTAAGTTTCACAATGATGGATCATTTGAGCACTTGACACATCTAAAAGTCATTCGACGTCGCATCCCTCTTAATAGTACGGCAATCCTTAGACTCAAATTAAATCAAAGATAATACAAGTCTAGAAATAGTCACTTGTCAGTCTTCTTTCTTAATTGGTGCATGAAGACCTTCACCATATAATTGATGACATCTTCGCCTTGTTCAACTTGACTCGATTCACCTCATGAGACTCTCGTCCTATCAACCTTGACTTGATCATCCTCTCGACGATCTTCACGCCAAGTCGATCTTGACTTAGTCCTCAACTCTTGGTGACACCGCCGCCTAGTTGACCTCGCTTAACGATCATCCTCCACGATACCTTGGTCATCATACACACATGGGACCTAATTCTTTCCAAACCACTCATGAAAAGCATTAGTCCCAAAAGCTCAATAGATATGAAGAAATTGATATTTGTGAGTAGTTGATTACTACAAGTGTTTCATATAAAGAAGCACAACAAAAATGGAAACACTTGACATAAGAAATGTTCTCTACTAAGTGCATCATGATGAATATGTAATTTATCTATATGCACTAGAGAGATAATTGCCGATATGATGAATCAGTTAAATCATGGCAAGGATCACGGTCTTTACTTAAATGAAGCACATGATAGAATATACACGAACTGTACATGTGCAACAAATATTTGGAATAAGAGTAAATATGTGATCCAACTTTAGATTAAACTTCATTAAGAGAATTGCATGAGAAGATATACAACTAAAACATGCACGCACCAAGTCAATCTATAGCAATATGAAGTTTAACTCTAGTTAATACATGCATACTAAAAGCAAAACACATAATGAACTCAAATGAATATATATGCACAAATAAATATGACATGAACCAATGTGCATATATATAATCAACATGCTACTTGAAGTTCACTATGCATTTGCACAAAAGGAATGCAATAACAAATATAGAAGAGATACCAAAATTTCATACCTTATCTTTGCTTAACCATCCCACTTGATTTTCCTCTAAATAGATGAGACTAATACTCAACTTGGCAATAAACATGTTAGTCTCATAGCAATATAATCATATTAGAGATTTGTCATTTGTTAAGCAGTAAGTTAAGCATTTACACAATTATATAGATTGTCATTATATGTGTTTGTCATTAATCACCAAAATAACATAAGTGCCTAGATGCACTTTCAATCTCCCCCTTTTTGGTGATTTATGACAAACCTTTTATCAATTGCACCAAATGACAATATTAAGATATTTAGCATTAAAACAAGCATGAAGAAACAATGAGAGATCATACTTACAAATTATCCCTTTTTGTCAATCGATTAGGGGACAATTGATAAATCCATAAATTCTCCCCCTTTTGTCATTAATCCCAAAAAGGTGCTTAATAGATCCTTATTGTTTATTCAATAAAATCTGTTCTCCCCCTTGATTGCACACTCAATAAAAAGATTAGGGAGAACAAAATAAAAAGATTAGGGAGAACAAAATAAAAATAAGGAGCTAGTAATAGGACAATATTATTAAGCTCCCCCTAAATCTAGGCAAGATATGATACCAATTATATCCAAGATTTAGGTAATGGATGTTTCCAATGATACCAATTTAAATGTAGTCATGATTCACAAGATGTAAATGGTGCTTAAACATGACACATGAATATGATTTCACATGGAGAAGATTTATTCTTTAAACATCAAGATCATATAGCAAATTTATATAATTTAAGCACATGCTCATGATCAAATTAAATTCTAACAATCACGATCATATAGAGAAAATTATGCAAGAAGAAATTGCTTATATGATCACATGATGTATACAAGATCATGAATCAAAATTGTATAAGAAAGATGCGCTTTCATGATAAAAAATTTCACAAACTTATCAAGGGCATACCTCTTTGCAATGTGTCACCCATATGTACCTTTTAATTCTTGATAATGCCAAATGCAAGTTAGATGACACTTCAAAACAATTTAGGATTAGAGGATACCTCTTGAAGGATACCAATTAATGATAGCAATTGAAAGGTACAACACCATTTAAAATAAGACAATTGAGCATAATGGTGTGCAAAGACATTATTGAATATAGTCAAAAAGAAACACGTCCCTTTGTCGGTTCTTGTCCATCGCATGTTCGTATCGGTCATGATCACCGCGCCCGGTCTTAGATCCCTTGGACAATGGAGCTCCTCTCCATTTCCTTCATCCCACCGTCGAAGATGATCCCTTTTCCAATACCTTGAACATCAATAGACAAACACACGATTTCCGGGAACAAATATCTTTCAACTTGACCCAAGTTAGTTTGATAATGTCTAAGTACAACATGCACGATATAGATGATAAACATGATAATACAACTTGCACGCGATTTGAAAAATTCAAGATACCAATTGAAGATTTCATTATACCAATTTATAATGAAAATATTTGAAACTCATTCAAATTTAATCTTGACATCCACTTGTAAGAGAGACAATGGGTAAAACACATTCAAACTCACTCTTGAACTTACAAGGGAAATTTCTCTTTTCCGTAATAAACTCCGAGTTATGCAAGAGAGGAAACATTTTGAGGCTAAGATACAATTAAATCCAATTTCCAAAAGAACTTAGCCAAAAGATGCACTTTCATTGGAATGAAAACTTGAAAAGATATGCTCCACTTTGAAGCTTAGAGCAATGAATAAGTTCACGTAGTTTTCATCTTGAAAGGTTTGCCAAGATTCCAATTTAAAACTCTCAAAATCTCACAAAATGCAAATAACAGCACAAACTCAATTATAACTTTTAAACCATCTCTCAAATGCAAAAATCATCAACGTGGAAAAGATTCGTCTCGAAATTCTCTTCGAGGGCTATGAAGGCCAAAAATTCATTTGAGCAAAGGAAAACCCCGAAAACTTGAAAATAGTGAATGTTGAACCGAATGTTTCGGGGAAAAAAATCTCGCTTTGAAATGGTCCTGAGGATGAAAACAACAACAAACGAGCTCCCAAATAATTTTAGATGAATCATGGAGCAATAAATTGAGTTACCTTAGTTTTCATCACAATGAAATATTCAAATCATCTTAAAGGTAGGCAAGATTTCAAAATTGCAATATGCTGAAAAATTCAATTTTGACATTTCGTTTAAGCTTTTTGACAGGGCTGAAAGAAGATTCAAACAAGGTTCATAAATTCTGAAAAAATTAGACAATGAAGTCCAACTATAGAGGATCAAAATATGTTATAATACTTTCCTCTGATTATGAACCCATTTGAAGAAACAAAAATCACAATACAACCCCACAATAAACCTAAACCTCGGAATGTCCGAGCTTTACCTCGGAATGTCCGAGTAGATCCTCTCTGTTGGAACTAGAAAATTTCCATTCGGAATGTCCGAATAAATCTTCGGAGTATCCGAGTACTTCGGACTGTCAGAATGCATTTTCAGACTGTCCGAGCTCCAACTGAGCATTTTGAAATTGGGTCAAATCTTGATCAAATGAAGTCCAATAGCGATAAGATTTTGTAGAAATGATCCATGGATATCCAAGAGACTTCTACAAAAAGAAATTCTCAAATATCACCCTCCATTCAAAAATTAGGCCATTAAAAGTATTGGAGGTTTGATTTTGACACAAGGTCAAAAGAAGTCAACATTTTTGCAAATGAGTTCAAATAAATTTGAAAATATTCAGATATGAACTCCATATGCAAGAGAAGGTTTTCCAACACTATATGTCAATTAAAGATCAATTTAATATAATGCCATGACCAAAAGGAGATCCTTTTTCAAATTACAAAACTTGATTAAACAAGCTCCAAAAGGATTATAAGGTATATCATGGAGCTAATACATTTAAATATGCTCAAGTTTTGTTTTGAGAGATTCTTCTACCTTGAAACCAATTTAAAGATATGAAAACCACAAAGATTTCAATGAACTAGAATTTCAGATTTTCAGATTTTGACATTTCATTTAGGCTTCAAATGATAGCTGAAAAACTGCTCATATGTGGTCCAAAAAATCTGATAAAATTTGACATAGTAGACTAACTATTGAGGATCAAATCTTACATAGATGTTTCCCTTAAATTATGATCTAATTTAGAGATACAAAAATCACAAATCAGCTCAAAAACATGCAAAAGTCTGAAATTTCAGACTTTTGATCAAAGAGAGAAAATGCCATAACTTTTTTAAATGAAGTTGAAATTATTTGAAATTGTGCAGAAACATACTTTGGACTTATAAGAAACTTTTCCAAAAATAATTTTCCAAAAATGAGTCTCCAATCAAAAGATATGCCAAATTTTGCTTTGTAGGTATGATTTTCAATCAAAGAGAAGAAAAGTCAAAACTTTTTCAAATAAAGTCAAAATGATTTGAAAATTTCTAGAAATGAATTTTGAACTATTTAGAAGGTTTCTCAAAAAGAATTTCCTCAAAATAAATTTTATTTCAAAAGATATGGCGAATTGTGCTTTGTAGTCAAAAAGAGAAGTTTAATTTGCACCGAACGCTCAAAAAGCAATCCGATATGAATTTCTTCGAGATTTGAACTTTCATGGCCTTGTATGAGTTAGAAATACTATTTCAAGCCAAGAAACACGAAGAAATCCAACTCGAATAGCAAAACCCACAATATGCAAAAATGGGTCATTTTGGGTCAAATGAATGATTTTGGCCAAATTCAAATAGCTATAACTTTTGAACGGTTGGTCGTTTGGAAAAACTTTGAACTAGAGAAATGCTTAAAATGACCAACCCTACGAGTTTTGTATTGACCACTTTTTCAAAAACTCAATAGATTTCAACTTATAAAAATATTTCATTTAATCCAAAATCAAGATCCTATAAGATCCATTTGAGGCCAAATTTGCTATTTTGTTTCTAAAATAGAAATTTTTACTCCGAAAGCATTGTAAAACATTTGAAATACATATTTGAGAACTTTTATAAAGATTTTCATAAATATTGGCCTTTTAAACAAAAATTTTGACTTTTGACCAAAGAGGCTCATATGAAGGATATGCATGCATATGCTTTCAACATTAATCCAAAAAGTATCAAATGAAGCAAATGAGAAGATATTTGATTGGAATTGGCATGTATGAGTTTAAAATACCATTTTGAACCAAGATATTGCTAAGAATCCGGTCCAAAGGGTGAAACTCACTAAGTGCAATAATATGACCATTATGGGTCAATTATAGTTTTTCGATGAGTTTTAAAATCAAATAACTTTTGCTAGGTTGATCTTTTGAAAATCTTTTGAACACAAGAATTGTTAAGAATGACCAACTCTAGATTTTTCATTTTGGAATTACTTTCAAAATCATTTTATATATAGTTCTATGAAAATTATAAGTTTAAATCCAAAACAAGATACTAATAACTAGATTTTGATCATGAAACTCATTTTCTTTTCAAAATAGATTTTGTGAAGCCAAAACCTTTGAAAAACGTTTCAAATACATTTGTATACATTTTGCAATTAGTTTTTCACAAGAATACTAATAGTATGCAAAATTTTGACTTTTGGCTAAATGGCTTGATTTTGAAAATATGTAATAGCACTTATATAAATGTGGGCACATGTAGGGATGTAATATACATGGATATGAATTAACACTCCCCTTTAATGTGCCACTATCCCAAACTTGCTCAAGATTGCAATCAAAACAACTAATAAGCATGAGCAAGCAAATGAATAAGTAATCTAAATTGATTTTCATGAATAATGCAATATAACCTACGCAAGGCTATAAGCTATAAGAATCAATTTAAATACTTGTTACCCGAGATGGCATTGGCTCATGATGTACTTGATTATCTTTATGCTTGGTTCCAACTTGTAATTGATGAAGTCCTTGTATTCTTGAAAAAGCCAAGCGTCCAATCCATCCCATGTTACCTAAAAATCTTTTAGGTGGTTTTTGGTACCCAATCCTTGTTGGGTCCAACAATGTTAGTCACAATAGATTTAGGAACCCAAATGCTCCTAATATTAGTAGTCTTAGGTGAACTAACATGACTAGGAATAGGTTTGCGATAATTATTCCTCCTAGGCAATTGATTGGCATTTTTGTAATAAGGCTTAGGAGGACAATGATACTTAGCAAAACTATTTCTAGTTTGATCTTTTCTAAGCATATGATTATTAGAGTTATGCATTGGCTTAGAAGATCTAGCATTTCTAGCAAATGTTTTGCTATTTTTATTTTTCCTAAGCACATGATCAACATGATTTTTCATAGTCTTAGGAAATCTAGCATTATGAGCAAATACATTTCTAGATTTATATCTCCTAAGCAATTGATTGTCATTATTTTGCATAGACTTAGAAGAATTGTCAAATTTGGTAAACACATTACCATCTTTGTCTTTCCTAAGCAAATGATGATCATTGACAATAATAGGCTTAGGAATGATACTTTGGGACAATCCTTACCGATGTGCCCTTTTCCCGACAATTGTAGCAAGTGTGCTTTGAGCGTCTCCTTTTCTTGACTTGCTCTTTGTCGGTTTGCCTCATTGTTGATTGTTGTGGCTTGATCTCCACTTTGTTAGGGCACACAGAGGCTTAAGTGGCCCTTCTTGTTGCATCCAAAGCACACAATCGTCTTCATTCTTGCATTGTGCTTCTTCTTGCTCTTCTCCCTTTCGGAGTTGTAGCGAAGTCCTCGCTATCTTGAGGCGCCTTGGCTTGCTCAAGATCTCATCGAGAATGGCTTTTCCTTTTACGCACTTCTTCAAGTCATTTTCTAATCTAATGACTTGCGCCTTGAGCTCTTTATTTTCCTCTACAAGATTAGCATCTAGAGACATAGAGGAACTAGAAGAAATTTTATTAGAGCAACAAGGTAAATCATCGTTAGAAGTGGATATGCATTTATTTGATGAAGTATTAGAGTTGACATTTAAGCATTGCATTTCATCAACTAAATTACATGAAATTCCTATATCCACCTTAGGCTTATGACTTTCTTTGAGAAGGAGGGATTCATGATCTTCTTGAAGCATATTATAATTATTTTGAAGTGATTCATGTTCAAGCTTCAAAACTTTATATTTCTTTTTCTCCTTCCCAAGACATTCATTGAGCTCCTTTAACATATTGAAAAATTCTTCACAAGAAAACTCATCATCATCATCATCATCATCACTTACCTCATTCTTACCTTTCGCCATGAAGCAACGGATTTGAGAAGAGAGTGAATCTTCATCGTCGCTTGAGGCGGAGGTTGAGGTTGATGGAGATGTCGGTTCTTCCTCACTTGAGCTTGAGGTGGAGCTTGAGGTTTCATCTCCCGACGTCTCTTCCTTAATGTACTCCTCATTTGAAGACGTGGATGATTCAAATAGATCTTGAAGCTTTATCCACATCTCATGAGCGCTCTTGAGTTCGATATACTATCAAAAATTTCATCGCCACAACCCAAAATAATATGTTAGTAGCTTGAGCGTCGAGATGTAGGCATTTCGTCTCTCCTTGCTTGGATCAACTTCGCTCAATGGAGACGAAAAGCCAACATCTACAATCCACCATATTTGGGGGCTCATGGATTTAAAATGAATAGTCATAAGAGATTTCCATAAAGTATAATTTGAGCCATTTAATACAAGTAGATCATTTGAGTGCTCTACTCCTCTAGTCGACATCTTTAACTCTCTAGACGGTTAAGTCTAATAAAATGAGAGCCCTAGCTCTGATACCAATTGAAGGACAGGGGATGTCGCCTAGAGGGGGGGTGAATAGGCGAATTATAAATTTAAACTAAATCGCAGCGAAATACAGAACCTTCGGAATGTCCGAATAATACTCCGGACAGTCCGAATAGTTCGGATAGTCCGAGGTTGTATTCGGATACTCCGAACTTATTCGGATAGTCCGAGAATCAATTCGGATATTCCGAATGCTCCAGAGCACATAGCTCGCAAAAAGGATCTAGGCTATTTGGGGAATATTAAATACACCAAATTAAACTAGTTAGCCTAGAATACTTGAGGCAAATAAATATCTAGCCAAAAACTCACTAGAAAAGTAGATCGGGCAATTTTAAGATTCAAAATCAAATATTAAAGCAAGAGTAGACGATGATTTTTCACCCGAAGTTCAGATCCTTGAGGGGATCCTACGTCTCCGTTGAGGCGGCTCGGTCACACTTGAGTCGGGGTCTCTTTCAACCCTCTTACTCCCGGTGTTGCACAAATGCACTCGCCGGTTTCAACTCCTTTGACGCTTGAGCCGGGTCTCTTTCAACCCTCTTCCTCCCGGTGTTGCACAAATGCACTCACGGTCTTCACTTCTTTGATTCCTTCCCTTGCGGAGGCGGAATCCGGCCTTCACAAACTTCCCACGGCCAACCACACAAAGTACCGGTGGCTCGTAGGCGACCTCCTAGCCGTCTAGGAGTCCTCAACCTCCAAGAGTAACAAATGCTCACGAAGAACAAGCTTGGAGATGAAATCAAGTGCCCAAAGATCAAATCAAATCTCACTCAACCTAGCACCTCACTCCTCAAACTCTTCCCTACCCTTCTCACAAAGGGGATCACTTAGATCTAAGGGAGGAGAGGGATTTGGACTCAAGAATGGGAGGAAAACTCAATTCTCACCTTTCCCCACGGCCCCCTTGAGTTGGGAGGTGAGGGGGCTTTAAATAGAGGTTCAAAAAACTAGCCGTTGGAAGTCTGCCCCGACTCAGTTCGGATAGTCCGAGCTTAAGTTCGGATAGTCCGAACCCATTAGAAATGGCTAACAGAGAGACCCAGCTCGGAATATCCGAAAATATGTTCGGATAGTCCGAACTCACTTCGGATAGTCCGAACAGCACTTCGGATAGTCCGAGTAGAACTGAGCAGCCCGACGAAAACGAGCATAACTTTTGACTCCGAACTCCGATTTAAGTGATTTTGGACTCTATTGAAAGCTAAGAACAAGGGCTACACAACTAATAAGGTCTCACTATCCAAATCTCAAAGAATAAATCCAGATTTCACAAAGAATTCAAGAGAGACCTACAATTCTCACTTTCCGGTACCACCAATACCACTCCTTCTCTAAGTTTCACAATGATGGATCATTTGAGCACTTGACACATCTAAAAGTCATTCGACGTCGCATCCCTCTTAATAGTACGGCAATCCTTAGACTCAAATTAAATCAAAGATAATACAAGTCTAGAAATAGTCACTTGTCGTCTTCTTTCTTAATGCCGGTGCATGAAGACCTTCACCATATAATTGATGACATCTTCGCCTTGTCCAACTTGACTCGATTCACCTCATGAGACTCTCGTCCTATCAACCTTGACTTGATCATCCTCTCTGACGATCTTCACGCCAAGTCGATCTTGACTTAGTCCTCAACTCTTGGTGACACCGCCGTCTAGTTGACCTCGGCTTAACGATCATTCTCCACGATACCTTGGTCATCATACACACATGGGACCTAATTCTTTCCAAACCACTCATGAAAAGCATTAGTCCCAAAAGCTTAATAGATATGAAGAAATTGATATTTGTGAGTAGTTGATTACTACAAGTGTTTCATATAAAGAAGCACAACAAAAATGGAAACACTTGACATAAGAAATGTTCTCTACTAAGTGCATCATGATGAATATGTAATTTATCTATATGCACTAGAGAGATAATTGCCGATATGATGAATCAGTTAAATCATGGCAAGAATCACGGTCTTTACTTAAATGAAGCACATGATAGAATATACACGAACTGTACATGTGCAACAAATATTTGGAATAAGAGTAAATATGTGATCCAACTTTGGATTAAACTTCATTAAGAGAATTGCATGAGAAGATATACAACTAAAACATGCATGCACCAAGTCAATCTATAGCAATATGAAGTTTAACTCTAGTTAATACATGCATACTAAAAGCAAAACACATAATGAACTCAAGTGAATATATATGCACAAATAAATATGACATGAACCAATGTGCATATATATAATCAACATGCTACTTGAAGTTCACTATGCATTTGCACAAAAGGAATGCAATAACAAATATAGAAGAGATACCAAAATTTCATACCTTATCTTTGCTTAACCATCCCACTTGATTTTCCTCTAAATAGATGAGACTAATACTCAACTTGGCAATAAACATGTTAGTCTCATAGCAATATAATCATATTAGAGATTTGTCATTTGTTAAGCACTAAGTTAAGCATTTACACAATTCTATAGATTGTCATTATATGTGTTTGTCATTAATCACCAAAATAACATAAGTGCCTAGATGCACTTTCACTCTCCTCTCATACTACCCGGGCACAGAAACAGTTCGTTCCGTACTCGTCTGCCTAGGCACCAAAGCACCATTCACAGTGAGAAAAGAGCTAAATCCATAAATACTTTTATAGATATGCTAGAGTAAGTACAGTCTAGTGAGTAGTGAGCATTCGGCGGCTATATGATGGAATGGAAGCCTGGAGATGGGCTTTCTGGGGGCGTTCGGGAGCCTGGCGGGCTGGTGTGGCCCAGTACTAGATATAACATTGCATGATGAGCTGCATACGCACAGTATCGCTAACACGGTAACACCTAACAACGAACGTCTCCAAAGAGAGGGAGAGAAAAAACCATGAGAACCTGCGTCCCACACACAACAAAATGATAGTGATACCAAGCATTACATCATATATGGTAAATGAAAACAAGTTGCTACAAATGTTTTCCCCTTCTCTTTCTGAATTCTGAATACACTGCGAAAATGTGTCTACTTTTGGCATCGTCCGCTGAGAATTGCATTGTGCCCAGTACGGAACTTTGGAGTATATGCATCATGGATACAAATTTTGCCAAAATTTCGGATTTCGGACCACACAATCTAAATTACCGGTCGGATAAAAAAAATTAAAAGAATTGAAATTACTACAGTAATTTCTTTTTTTTTTGTCAAATTTCTTGATTTTTGGCCGGTTTTTGAATTTAGGACCAGATTTGACCGGATTTGATCCAATAACCCTTAAGAAAGTCATCTTCTATAAAAATTTGTTGAAAACCAAAATTTTGAGATATTTTAAAATTTTGGTAGAAATACTATCAGATTTTTATAAAAATTGTACAAGCTTTATAATAATCTAAAAATTTTATGATACTATTTTTAATAGTGTAGGATCATACAAAAAAAATTTCAAAATAATTGAACTTCTTTTGTTGTCTTTAAAAATCAAAAACAAAATAAACATAACTAGAACAGTAACCTTGTTAGAATTTTATAAATTTTCTCGAGTGTAATCATTATCTAGCTACCATTCTATAAAATTTTCAAAAAAAATTAAAATTTTTGTTTGGCCAATCAAATTTATGTAAGCATTGAACTTCATTTGTTATATTGTATTTCAAAAATCAAAAAGAGAAAGAACATAAATGGTGCTGTACTTTATAAGAATTTTATAAATTCATTGAAGTGTAATCATGATTCGAAATGTTTATAAAATCTTAGGCAGTTCCTTATCACCCTTCTGTAAATTTTTCAAAAATTTTAAATCCTTTTTATTGCTAAAGCAAATTTATGTATTGTTCATCAGGGTTTTATCATGACGTAACACTGGTAGAATTTTTTAAAATCCTTTAAGCATGATCATCATTTAAAAATTTTATAGAAATATTAATGTTACATCAGGACCATCCACAAAAATTTTCTAACGTGGTCTGAATTATTTTTCATTTTGTTCAGGTTTACCAATAAGCTTTTTAATAGGGCAGTAGCACTGTTTGAATTTTTAAAAATTCATGAAGCTTGAACATCATCTGAATATTTTATGAGAACATTAGTGATGCATCATAACCATGCACAAAAAACTTTAAAATTTTCTAGTATGGTTTAAACCATTTTTCATTCGGTTCAAACTTACCGGTCAGCGAATCATCAGGACAGTAACAATGTTTGAATTTTTAAAAATTCCTTAGACATGATAATCATCTAGAACCTCTAAAAAATTTTTGAAAATTTTTGACATCATTTGAACTATTTTTTCTTCAGTTGCAATTTGCCGAAATTTCGGATATTTCGCCTTAAATTCGATCCAAAAATTCTGGATTAATTTTCCTATTTGAATTTCATCTGGATTTTGTCCGAAATAACGAGATTTCACCGAAATTTCGGATTTCAGTGGGGAGTGAGATATAAACCGAAAACGAAATTTGGAACCCTGATATGCACTATGTAGGGCCGGGAACAAGATTTCAAGTTAAAAATTAAGGCCCCAGCTTCCCTAGTGATCCTATAACATATGATTTTTCGGATGAAATTGGAGGCTTGGAATAGCTCATGGAGCTTCAGAAGGAACTCCGTGGTAAGCAGCAGCGGCGTGGTCTCGAATCGGCAGAATCTGCGTTGTATCGACCATAGCAGATAGACCCCACAAATGACGAGACTGAGGATGATAAATCTATACCACGCTTCTTCATGTAGCTGCCAAACATCGTTTAATCACCATTAGTCATGAGGATTCCTCAGTAAGAAGAGGCTATGAAGGTACTATCACAGAGGGAGTAGAAATTTTCGTAATGAAATCTGTAACTAAGAACTATGGTAAATACAGCTAAGAAGTAGAATCCTGCAAACCTGAGCAAACAAGAACATGTTGAAGAAAATAGAGACCAATGGAACAATAGGAACTCCAGGATAAGAAAAGCCAGGCGGATCCACATAGACCTGGAAAATGGAAATGCATGGTTTTAAAGTAAGAACTGTATTAACAACTGAAAATTGACATCCACACTTGTAGAGTATGGTCACATCATATCTTTATGCATGATTGCAAACTGCAGAGCATGAGAATGTGAACCATGTATTCGCTTCTAGCCTCTTACAAAGATGCAAATGATGTGAAACCATGAAGGAGATGATAGAGGTATGCAATGATCCCTTATAAGTAGGATAAATTCATAGAAAAAGCACTTGCCTGTCGAAACTGGAGAGCAAAACTGGCAATGATAGCTATCAGAAAAGCTACTACCATGAAGGCAATAGCATAGCTGAACCGATAGCACAGTCCAGCTACAAAACCACAAAGAGCAACTAAGACAAGACATAGAACACCCTCCTGCCAGATTGACATACTTCCAAGGGAGCGACGACTAGTTGCTTTGTCATTCCATCGAAGCGTGATCACACAAGCTGATACAACTGAATAACCTGTCTGCTCCCACAAAGTAAAAAGGGAAATAGACAGTTAAAGGGGAATGCTAAGTGATAAGATCTTGTGTTGCAATTGCAAATATTATTGACATTTCCATACCAGAGTGCCAACTGAAAGAATATGGGAGAGCATATGCACATTAAACAGACCAGACAATACTGCCGCAACACAACCAACCCAGATCTGAGAGCGTACAGGAGTGTGTCGTGTTGGGTGTACTTCAGCAAATATTGAAGGTAGCAGGCCATCTCTTCCAAGCCCAAGATACAAACGAGACTGTTTATGATTCAAAAGGAGGTGATGTTCGCAAAGTAGATTAATTTGATGGAGAAGAGACTATCATTCTGATCAATGATAGATAATCAAGTTAGAAGGATACCTGAACATATAAACCAACAAGAAGTGTTGTAGTAAGACCAAAGAGCAACAGCTCCGATGCTGATCAACACAGTAACAAATTTCAACCCCTTAGCAGCAAAAGCCTCAGCCAAAGGAGCATCTTCACCAAGTAATGTATATGGCACCATTCCAGTAATCACCAAGCATACAACAACATATAATATGACACATACTACAAGGCTCCCTAGGATACCAATGGGCAAGTCCCTCTGAACCATTTTTATTTGCATGAGTGGAAAGAAAAGTTAGAATGGATATTCACAAGGTCGTAGTATGTAAATTAAATGAATAAAAGAGAATATTCCCAAATCCAGAGGAGCAAACGAATTATGATGACGAAAAAGGCCAAAGGAATCGATATGTAAAGTTATTGAAATTACCTGTGGTTTTTTAGCTTCCTCAGCAGAATTAGCAACTGCATCAAATCCAACATATGCAAAAAAAGACTACTGTAGCTCCAGTTACAACAGCTTTGAAACCATTCGGCATAAACGGTGACCAATTTGATACATCCACTTCAAACACGCCAGCACATACAACAACTATGACGATGACTATCTGCATCATGTATACAGCTGCGTCATAAAATCTGTCCAACACAGTGAACTTAACCACCCGTACATAAAAGGTAAAAGGTCATTTAAGCAAACAATAAAAAATGCTCAATGAAACTCATACTGAGTGCAGGGGAATTCTAAACCATGGAAAATATAGCCTTGTGCATGCAAATTACTCTATCATAGAACAACTAATAATTATTCCATAAAAAAGTTCATTTTGATTTAGCAACTATAACATTGCACAAGTTACTCGTTATAGTACAGAGGAAAACATCCATCTTAGCACAAAAGCAGCCTCACCTTCAATGTAGTCATAAAGGTGTTCACTGCTGATGATTCTTTGACACCACAGCAGAGAATTGTGGTCAAGATGATGAGAAGAATTGGAGCCAATATGTTAATTGATACAACACCACCAAAAAACTCTTCTCCATGCCCAATCCAACTTGGAATATGGCCCTTCAAGAACGGAATCAGCTCCAAGAATTGGATAAGATAGCTTGCTAAGCTACGGGCAATGCTTGCTGCCCCAATATGGTAATCAAGCATCAACTGTGTGAAAACCAAGAAGGTTGTGATCTCATTAAACGCTGCATATGTGTACAAGTATGCTCCCCCAACCACAGCAGGAAAACGAGATGCGAGTTCAGCATAACACAAGGCATTAAGCACACATGCAGCGCCAGCAAGAACAAAACTGATTGTAACGCCTGTTTCAAAAAACCGTGTTACTTTCAACAGAAATGAAAAGGGGGCATACTTTACAGAAGCAATTGAAAAGACGTGGTTATCAACTACGAGCAATACTAAGCAATTGCAATCTATTCAGGGATATAATAACTAGGTATGCCAATTCAGTTGATGTCTGGGACATCAGTTCTTCAGGAGAACGGGTGATGAATGAAGTTCAAAATGAAGACAATGTTTTGGTGTTAAAATCTCGATCAAGTTTCATTAGTAGTCTGTTGGATGGCAAGATGTGATTGTGGGTCTGTGAGTTAATCATCTTATGTTTGAGTCCGGTTGTGTCGGAGAGCAAGTCTCTGGGAGGCGTTCTGATGTGTTTGTTGGTTACAATTTTTGTGATGAATGGGGTTTTGGGTGGTCTGTGTATTTAGGCGGCTGTTGGTGTTTCTGGGGTTATAAGTCTGATGTCTGTGCTGCCAGGAACTAGCTTGAGGTAGCGTTTTGTGTTTCAATCTCCTGGTTCAGATGTTTTTGAGGCGGTTTCTGGTGAATTGTGTGTGGGATTAACTGTTTTACTTTGGTTTCAGTAATGAAACTGGGGCGTCTAGTTTGGATGTCCTGTAGATCAAAAAAATAATAACTAGGTATTTGGTGTTTACTACTACTGGTCTGCATGAATCAAACAGCTTGCGGTCAAGCAATTCCCTAATGCCTCACTGCTCCCGTGAATTATCTCAGTAAGGCGTCCATGCCATTGCCAATTCTACATTTCTACTACACCGTGAAAACAACAAGTTGCTGCTCCTATAGTCCTATTGCAAACTGTAGTAGGACAAACCTCTCCGTGGACGGAGTGGTAGTGCGGTGCCTAACATCGATTCGAGTGAGAAAATAGAGGTGTATGGGGCAGACCTGGGCCGGCGTCGTGGGCGACGGTGCCGGTGATGACGAAGATGCCGGCGCCGATGGACGCGCCGATCCCGAGGAGCACGAGCTCGAAGATGCCAAGTTGCCAAGACGAGCCCCCCGAGGCGGTGGAGGCGTGGCGGAGATGGGTTTCTTGGAGCCTTGGCGGGCGGAGGCCGGAGAGGAAGGGGCGACCGGAGGCGGAGGATGGCCTGTGATTGGCTTCTTCTTCCATGGCGGCAGCGGTGGCGGCGGCGTGGAGTGGGTGGCGTCGGGTCTTGGGCCTTCGCGTTGGCGTCCGCGCCCAGACCGGGAGGAGTGACGTCGGCTCATGCGTCATGCGGAGGCGTGTGTGGCCCCGGCGGAGGTTCGTTGTCGCCTTGTCGGGTTCGGGTGGTGAATTGGTGGGGAGAGGAGACAACCCAGATTAGGCTGGTACGCCTCCTTCTTGGGCTCTTGAGGATCCATTTGGCCTCCATTTCAAAATTACCTCTGCTTCTTATTGCATGAAGGCCCAACCATGATTTTGCTGGGCTCAATTGGGACGGAAGAACTAGTACTGGGTGGGCTTCAGGGTTTTGCTTCACTTTTGTCCAGAATGCATCGGTCGAGCAGTTTTGCTTTTCTCAAAAAAAAGGGGTGCAAGTTTGCCCACCAAAAATCATGAAACGAGTCAATAACTAATTAACCATTGACGACCCCTTGTAACACATGAAACGACGCAGTGACGCAGTAGTACAGTACACTATGGCCCTGTTTGGGAGAGCTCCAGCTCAAAGCTGAAACTTATAGGGTAAAATAAAATGAATTAAGTTTATATTTTTAGTCTAAAATGTAAACAAGATAATCTAACTAAACACTCTTAATGTACCCACAGCTCCAGCTCCACAAATTTCTGGAGCTAGAAATACCCAGCTCCACCAACTCCACAGATTTTGGTGGAGCTGGAGCTGTCCCAAACACCCCCTATGATTGTGTTGTAGGATCGGATGGCGTCAATCAGAGGGGGGGTGAATGATTGCGCAGAAGCTAAACTCTTATTCTTAAACTTTTTGAAACACCCCAATTCAAACTCAAATTGCTTGAAGACCGGTTCACGAAGTTGGGAGACCAGTTTAGAAGTGCAGGCGACAAGAGAGCACATGGGCGACCAAGAGCACACTTGGGCGATCGGTTCAAGCACTGGCGACCAAGAGGACACTTGGCGAGCAATTTGGGCACTGGCGACCAAGAGGACACTTGGGCGAGCAGGTAGAGCACCTGGACGACCAGTAGGACACTTGGGCGAGCAGGTAGAGCACCTGGGCGACCACGTGAACAGTTGGGCGACCACGCGCACAGTCTGGGCGAGCAGACCGATATATGTCCACTAAAATAGAAATTCCCAAATATCCAGCCGTTGGATTGATGTGAAATTTGAACTGTAGAAACTAGACTTAATTCCTCAGCTAACACAAAAAGAATCAGGTCAATCGGATCTACGAATCTAAAGTTATGTCTTTCGCAAGATGACCAAATCCGGGCGACCACGCGAGCAGTCGGGCGAGCAGGACATCAATCTGGGCGACCACAAATTATAGAAGATTTAACCGTTGGATTGATGTGAAATTTTAGTTGTATAAACTAGACTCAATTCTGAAGTGAACAAAAAAAGAATCAACTCGATCGGATCTACGAATCAAAAGATATGACCTTCGCAAGGTGACTGAACCAATTAGCGATCTACTGTTTGGCGACCAGGTTAGCAATCTGGGCGACCACGAATTGCCAAAGATCTAACCGTTGGATTGATATGAAATTTTAACTGTAGAAACTAGATTCAATTACGAATCAAACCCAATAAGAATCAATCCGATCGGATCTACGGATCAAAAGATATTACCTTTGCAAGATGATACTTTTGCAAAGAACCGAACTCCGTGATGAACTTCGTGACTGCTGCTGCGATGAACAAAACTTCAAGTGATCGATCAACTATGTCGAAGCCAAAAGCAAATCACAACCGCAAGAAGAAGCTCTCTGGAAGATTGATTTTTATTTCATTGTCTAAAGTACTCCAACACAAGAGTACAAACCTTCAAAACTCGAGCGCTCAACCTCTGCTATAAGCAGGGACACCTCCCTATTTATACAGAGCAAACTCACAGAGATAGAATACAACTCCACTTCCAACATGGAAAGAGTTCGTATCTATCTCAACTTGGCCCAACGTGGCCAAAAACAACTCTTGCACGTATGTACACCCCACCGCTGTAATTACGTGACTAACCGACCTCCATGTGCATGTTCTCTAGCTCGAACGCCCCGCATGACATCCTTGACCACCAAGACCTCGATTCCTCCTCGAACCTAGTCCCGAACCTCGGTTCCTCCATGAACCTAGTTCGGTCCGTCATCGACTACGTTCCCTCGAGCAACACGCACATGAATAAACACGAAACTGTGCACGAGCACAAGTCCACGACTTGACTCAAAGTCAATCCATGCAACCACTCACACGAGTGCATTGCATCAAGCGTAATCCATCATGCTATCACCAAAGATAATAATTATCTCAACATGGTACATGCACAAGCACCACGTGCTATAATCAAAGTCACTTTACAATGCCAATTTCACAATTCAACCAATTTTTCATCACATGATCTCACAATCTCCCCCTTGATGAAAACATTGGCAACACCCTTTGGACCTGAACATTGGCATTAACCTCACAAGAAAAGATTTTAAGAAATTTCATTTTAAAACATAAAACAAAGTGATCAAAAAGCAAAGTGAAAAATCTCCACCTAAAAGGAAACCAAATTGTGTGTGAACTCCAAAATTTCCCCCTTTTGACAAGAAAACATTTCACTTCTCCCCCTGAATGTAAGCTTTCTTCTCCCCCTTTGACAATGATTTCAGTAAGGAAAAGCAAATGAGTGCCAAGACAAGAACCAATGAGCTTCCTTGATCATATAACCTTATAGATCACATAATAAGCATAATACATGAACTTAATATTATTTAACAAGTTAGGAGTGACATGTATCTCAACCTCAATTTAATCAACTATAGCCAAGTACTAAGTAAAATCTTGACAGAAAACACTCGGCCAAAAAAATGAAGCAACTAACAACTCAGGGCAAGCAAGTAGTTTCAACTCCAGTCTAGTAGACCAAATTAATCTTGATAACAAGAAATCGCATGTGGCATGCTTGAAGCATACTTCTTTTATTTTCAATGAATGGCATGCTTGAAGCATACATCTTATCTTTTAGGGAATGGCATGCTTGTAGCATACATCTTAAAGCTTTTGCACATTTTGATAATTTTGACAAGCTTCTTGCAGATTTGAGCCCTTTTTTTTTCTTATTCCCTTTTCTTTTATTGTAAACATGCAAAGTGATTAAATGGTCTATGAAAGAGTAAAGCTGAAAATACACATGCTTTATAGCCCAAATTTGTTAAGACGATTCATTATCAAGCCTATAGAAGCAAGATATCACAAGTTATTAGCTATAGACAGTCAAACCAAGGAATTCCGCAATGTCACTTTTAGTTCAAGTAAAGCAATTTAGATTATCATATATAATCTCAATTACATAATATATAAAGAAATATGATAAAGTAAGCTCATTAAGTAACAGACTTGGCATAAAGCTCCCCCTCAAAACAAGCTCATGGAATGCACAACGCCTAGCTCTCCTCTCAAAAAGGCAAATCGAGAAGCATCAAGTGGTTTTGTGAAAATATCGACAATTTGCAAATCGAATCAACAAAATGCAACACAACATCTCCCTTTTCCACATGATCTCGAAGGAAATGATAGCGAATGTCAATATGCTTGGTTCGAGAATGTTGCCTTTGGATTTTTAGCAATATTAATAGCACTAGTGTTATCACGTAAAAGGGAACACTATCTAAGTTTAAACCAAAATCCTTTAAAGTTGATATCATCCAAAGCACTTGAGCACAACATGCGGCAAGAAGAACATATTCAGATTCAGCAGGTTGAGAGAGCAATGAAACTTGTTTTCTAGATGACCAAGCTACTAAAGATGTACCAATAAAATGACATGTTCCAGAGGTACTTTTCTGTTAATTCTACAACCCATAAAATCAGCATCGAGAAGGCTCTAAGTGATAAACATGATGATGAAGAGTACCATAAGCCAAACTCTAAAGTGGATTGTAAATAGCGAAGAATTCGTTTTACCGCTTGTCGATGAGAAGCACGTGGGGAAGCTTGAAAACGAGCACATAAACATACCGCAAAGTGTATGTCTGGTCTTGAAGCAGTGAGATAAAGAAGCGATCCAATCATGCTTCGATACTCCTTTTGGTTAACCGGTTCTCCTTCTTCATCCGGATCCAAAGTAGTTGTTGTGCCAATAGGTGTGGAAATTGGTTTGCATGATTCCATCTCAAAACGTCGGAGGAGATCTTTTGTGTACCGTTTGGTGAACAAAGATACCTTGCCTTGTTTGCTTGACTTGTAAACCCGTAAAGTATGTGAGCTCACCCATCATACTCATCTCAAATTCTCTGCTCATAGTGTCTCAAAACTTGGCAACCGAGCATGAGAAGTACCACCAAAATGATATCATCCACATAAATCAACAAGTGTGAGATCATTGCCATGCTTGAAAGAAAACAAGGTTTTATCAACTTTGCCCATTTCAAAATCATTTTCCGGCAAATATGATTTAAGCCTATCATACCAAGCCCGAGGAGCTTGTTTTAAACCATATAAAGCTTTGGACAACTTAAAAACATGGTGCAGGTATTTCGGATTTTCAAATCCGGAGGTTGTTTGACATAAACTTCTTCAGAGATAAAACCATTTAGAAAAGCACTTTTGACGTCCATTTGATACAATCTAAAACCTTTAGATGCAAAGAAAGGCCAACAAAATTCTAATGGCTTCAAGTCTAGCAACAGTGCAAAAGTTTCATCAAAATCAAGTCCTTCAATTTGAGAAAAACCTTGAGCAACCAATCTAGCTTTGTTTCTAACAACAACCCCATCTTGACTTTGTTTATTCTTAAAACCCATTTAGTTCCAATGATATTCGACCTAAAGGAGGTGGAACTAAAATCCAAACCTTATTGCGCTCAAAATTCTCAAGTTCCTCATGCATGGCATTAATCCAAGACTCATCAGATAATGCGTGACTTACATCTTGGGGTTCAAAGGATGCAACAAAAGCAAGATGAGCATATGAGTCATTAGTATTGTACTGTTTGAAGCACACGCACATTTAACTCACCAATCATTTGTTCAGAGGATGTCTTCGTTGAATGTGCAATGGTGCTGAAATTTCGAAGTTGCTCGAGGTCGATTATCATGTGTGTTTCTTTGGAAGAATTTCGAAGATGCTTGCCGATTTTCTCCTGTGGTTGAATTGGTGAATCGAGTTGCCCACTTGATTACCACTTTCATCTTCATCTTCATCATCACTTTCTTCCAAAAGATACTTTCAGAATTGCAAGTAACTTGTGTCCTCGAAAATTCGGGTCTAGTACCAAGACTAGCCTCATCAAAAGTGACTTCACAAGTCTCAACAATTTTGTTAGTTTCTAAATTCAGCACACGGTAACCACGAGTGTGAAGAGCATAACCAAGAAACAATCCATCCGAACATCTTGATTCAAACTTATCAAGGTTTCCATGTTTGAGAATAAAACATTTGCAACCAAAAACACGCATGTGGGAGATGCTAGAGTACGTCCAAACCAAGTTCATAAGAAGTTCTATGAAGCTTTGCTCTCAAAAATACTCTATTTGAAATGTAGCAAGCAAGAGAAATAGCTTCACCCAAAACTTCCTAGGAGTAGAATATTCATCAAGCATTGTCCTAGCCATCTCAACTAGTGTGCGATTTTTCCTCTCAACAACACCATTTTGTTGAGGAACTCGAGCGAAGAAAATTGATGCTCAATTCCATGTTCGTAATGTAAAGAAGCAAAAAGATTGTTCTTGAATTCTCCTCCATTATCACTCCTAATTACTTTAAGTGCTTGAGCAATTCCTTGAGCAACCTTAATGCAAACTCTTGAAACAATTCAAAAGCTTCATCTTTGGTAGTCATGAAGAATACCCAAGAGTACCTAGAGTAATCATCAACAATCACAAGAACATACCACTTACCTCCTGCAGATTTTACTCTTGCTGGTCCAACCGTGTCCATATGTAGAAGCTGACCTGGAGCATTAGTCATAACAGCAGAAATAGGAAAATGTGGTGGTGCAGTCATTTTTCCATGTTGACAGGGGGAGCAAACCAAATCACGCGTTTTATCATACTTTAATTCAGGCAAACCTCTGAGCAAGTTTGATTTACTAATGCGTGAAAGGTGATCAAAACCAATATGACCAAGTCTACGATGCCAAAAAGTTAGATATTTTGAAACATGAGATACAAGACATGTCATTTCAGATGTTGAACATGAAAAATCACCTTTAAACAAGCGACCAATGCGAGTGATGTTGCATACTAGATTTTCGAAACATCTAATATCGACAAGAATTTTTTCAAATCTTACCTCAAGATCTTCATCAAGCAACTGAGAAACTGAAAGCAGATTATATTTGAGCTTGCTTACCAAAGCTACATCCTTGAGAATGAAGTTTTCATTGACTCGCACAATTCCTCTTCCAAGAATTCTTCCCTTTGAGTTGTCGCCAAAAGTGATGACCTCATCACCAGAACTTTGTGTGAGGGAGGAGAACCATTTTGAATCACCAGTCATATGTCTTGAACATCCAGAATCTATGAACCATATGTTCTCCTTCCTCTCTTTCACAACCTACACAAAAGAGAATGTCGATGTCTCAGTACTGGGGTTAGATAAAAGACTTTTAGGAATCCAAAGATTGAGACATACGATTTAGTAGGCACAAAGACGAGTATACTTGTAAACAAAATCAGTTTTGCTATTTCTCGTGTTTCTTACAACAAAAGGTGTTCGCATCACCTTAGGCACATAATGAGGAGTAAAGCGTGCCTGTCTGAAATTAGACCTAGCCTTAGCTTTTTCTTGCTTCTGTTGTTTGGCTAGCCTAAAGCAAAAATCTACTAGATGTCCATCTCTACCACAATGAGTGCAAGTGTACTTAACAGAATGTTTAACTTTGGAAGTAGAAGCAACATTTGCATTCATCACAGTAGAAGATAAAACTCCAGCAGATTTAAAGACAGTTTTCTTAGGCTCATTTGCAATTTCAAACTTTCCACTTTCAAGAGCTTTGACAATAGTGAGAACATGTGTTTTATGATGAGCATAAGAATCAAAACCTAAACCTTTGTTATGAGTGCTGACTTTTGATTGATCCAAAATCATGTTTAGGTTTTTCTTTCCTTTAGTGAAACGTTCTAACGATTTTTCCAAGTAATCAACCTTCTAGACAGAGTTAAACAAATGTTACAGGGGAGCGTCCACTATTCCTTTTTGTTTTCGACAATTTGAGCAGAAAGAACTTCATGAGTGAGCAAGGCATCTGTCATTTGAGAAACTCTAGCATTTGCATCATGTAACTTCAATTCAAAGATGGAGCATTTTGAACAAGAAGTTGAATCATGCAGATCAATGGTTGAACAACTAGCATTTTTCATTTGTTTCTCATTTTCCTATCTTGCTTTATCAAAGAAGCATGTTCTTTCCTAAGTGAAACAAGCTCATTGTGAATTAAAGCACATGACTTACGTGCATCATCATCGGGAATCAAAGATCTAAGCCTTGCAATTTCGAATTAGAACTATCAATTTCTAGATCTTTTTCTTTAAGAGCCTTCTTAGATTTTTTAAGTTCGAAGCTAATTTAACCATAGCATACTCAAGTTCATCATAAGAGGGTCCTACCTCATCAAAATCGAATCATTGTCACCATCCCTTTTAGCCATGAAGCACATGCCGTGAAGTCATCATCATATCTCCTTCTTGTCCCGTGGCTCATTGTCACTCTCAAAGTCCACATCACTAAGATCACACTCCTCCAAGACAGCTAAGACTTTCTTAGCGACTTTTCAAAATTGGAACGCCTAGGAGTAGTACGTCTTGAGTGCGTTGTCTTTGGTTCCTTTCTTCCTTCTTTTTCATCTTGGGACAATTTGCTTTGATATGCCGGAAGACCACACTCAAAGCAGTTGAAAGACCTCAAGTAGTGCCTCCACGCCTCCTCATCCTCACATTGTTGAGTGCTTTGTGTAGCGTGAAGAAATGAGCACAAGATCTTCTTCAGGAAGCATCTCAAACTGTTCATCTGAAAAAGAAGCTAATGCAGACAAGGAGACAGAAGATGGTAATCCAGAAGACGTGCTAGGGTTAGCAACAAGTGCATGCGTAGAGGTTTTATCAGCTCTAGGTGATAAAGAATCCATCTCATAAGTTTTCAACCTAGAATACAGATCATCCATGGTCAACGTATCCAAATCAACAGTTTGATTGATTGCAGTAACAACCATGCGCCATTCAGGAGTCAGAGATCTCAAAATCTTACTAGCATTCTCCTCTACAGGATTGTTAACTCCAACACCACGCAAATTGCACAAAATTTTCTCAAATCGAGAGTAAAGATCATCAATTGATTCACCTGGTCTCATAACAAAATCAGAAAAGTCTTTTGGTAAATATTTTGGGCACTTTCTTAATCTTAGTTGAACCTTCATGATAGTCACATAATGTCTTCCAAACTGAATGTGCGTAATGTAAATGAGAAACTCGATCAAATTCTTTTTCAGAGATTCCTTGAAAAATCAAGTTTTTAGCTTTAGCATTTAAATCAACGTCGCTTTATTATCATTAGTGACTATATCAGAACATCATATGCAGTAGATACTTTGCGCCAAACATCATTACCTTGAGCTTCAATATAGGATTGCATGCGACTTTTCCAGTAAGAAAATTTTGAATCATTAAGCATAGGAGGACGATTAATATACTTATCTGACGTCATACCTCAACCTTGCTCTGATACCACTTGTAGGATCGGATGGCGTCAATCAGAGGGGGGGTGAATGATTGCGCGGAAGCTAAACTCTTATTCTTAAACTTTTTGAAACACCCCAATTCAAACTCAAATTGCTTGAAGACTGGTTCACGAAGTTGGGAGACCGGTTTAGAAGTCTGGCGACGATGAGAGCACATGGGCGACCAAGAGCACACTTGGGCGTCGGTTCAAGCACAGGCGACCAAGAGGACACTTAGGCGGCGGTTTGGGCACCTGGGCGACCAGTAGGACACTTGGGCGAGCAGGTAGAGCACCTGGACGACCAGTAGGACACTTGGGCGAGCAGGTAGAGCACCTGGGCGACCACGTGAACAGTTGGGCGACCACGCGCACAGTCTGGGCGAGCAGACCGATATACATCCACTAAAATAGAAATTCCCGAATATCCAGCCGTTGGATTGATGTGAAATTTGAACTGTAGAAACTAGACTTAATTTCTCAGCTAACACAAAAAGAATCAGGTCAATCGGATCTACGGATCTAAAGTTATGTCCTTCGTAAGATGACCAAATCTGGGCGACCACGCGAGCAGTCGGGCGAGCAGGACATCAATCTGGGCGACCACAAATTATAGAAGATCTAACCGTTGGATTGATGTGAAATTTTAATTGTATAAACTAGACTCAATTCTGAAGTGAACAAAAAAAGAATCAACTCGATCGGATCTACGAATCAAAAGATATGACCTTCGCAAGGTGACTGAACCAATTAGCGATCTACTGTTTGGCGACCAGGTTAGTAATCTGGGCGACCACGAATTGCCAAAGATCTAACCGTTGGATTGATATGAAATTTTAACTGTAGAAACTAGATTCAATTATGAATCAAACCCAATAAGAATCAATCCGATCAGATCTACGGATCAAAAGATATTACCTTCACAAGATGATACTTTTGCAAAGAACCGAACTCCGTGATGAACTTCGTGACTGCTGCTGCGATGAACAAAACTTCAAGTGATCGATCAACTATGTCGAAGCCAAAAGCAAATCACAACCGCAAGAAGAAGCTCTCTGGAAGATTGATTTTTATTTCATTGTCTAAAGTACTCCAACACAAGAGTACAAACCTTCAAAACTGAGCGCTCAACCTCTCGCTATAAAGCAGGGGACACCTCCCTATTTATACAGAGCAAACTCACAGAGATAGAATACAACTCCACTTCCAACATGGAAAGAGTTCAGATCTATCTCAACTTGGCCCAACGTGGCCAAAAACAACTCTTGCTGCGTATGTACGGCCCTGCTTTGTAATTACGTGACTAACCACCTCCATGTGCATATTCTCTAGCTCGAACGTCCCGCATGACATTCTTGACCACCAAGACCTCGATTCCTCCCTGAACCCAGTCCCGAACCTCAGTTCCTCCATGAACCTAGTTCCGGTCCCGTCATCGACTACGTTCGCCCTCGAGCAACACCTGCACATGAATAAACACAGAAACCGTGCACGAGCACAAGTCCACGACTTGACTCAAAGTCAATCCATGCAACCACTCACACGAGTGCATTGCATCAAGCAGAATCCATCATGCTATCACCAGCATAATAATTATCTCAACATGGTACATGCACAAGCACCACACGTGCTATAATCAAAGTCACTTTACAATGCCAATTTCACAATTCAACCAATTTTTCATCACATGATCTCACATGTGTATTCCTGACATGTACATGTAGAGGAAAGCAAGTTTATACGGGAGACATGCGAATTCTCAGGTTGCCAACCTCCCAGGAGGCCAGGACTCCATCCAAGCCAGAGTTGTGTCGCTTGACAGGCAGGCAGCCAGATATTATACCTGAAACGAAGCAAGTTGGCAACGCAGTTGAAGCTGCGTCAACAAACAATACAGCAGCCACTCTGTGCCCGTGGCATCCGAAAGTTGTCGGTCTGATTCTTCAACGCTGCTCTGTTGCTGACCAATAATCCTGATGGTTATTTACATTGGTTACGAACCAGCCACAACGACACGCTGGACTTCACCTTTTTTTTTGAAAGGCAGAGAGCTGCGATTATATTAGATAGAAAGCAGAACACGGGTGCAATAGTGCAACAGCCTGCACCATTGGAGAAAAATTACATGATTATGAGGGGATTAGAGGAAAATAGGAAGAAGAAGAAAAGAGAAAAGAGAAAAGGAAAAGGGTATCAGTTCCGGCGGTGAACGAGTTTTTTGAGGTCTTTTGCTCCCGCGTGAATCCAAGTTGCTGCCTCATCTTTGATGGACTAGAGGATCGCATCGCTAGATTTACAAATGGCCATGAAAACCCTGTTATTTCGCTCCCTCCACCATTGCCAGCAAGTTAGGATGATGAGGGACTTGACCCCCTTCCGGAACCTGCTCTGTTGACTAAGGTGATGTAGGGTCCAAAGTTCCAGATTGGCAGCCGGTTCCCATCGGTCCGGAAGAAAGGACGGCGTTCGGGTCCATCGGGCGACAGCAGCCCATAGGATTTTAACCTAAGGGTAGTCAACGAAAAGATGGTAGACTGTTTCTAGGTTTCGACAGCACATTTGACAGAAATAGTGGTTTGGCCACTCTCGGCGTTGCAATCGCTGCGCAGTCCAAAGCCGATCCTGGAGCGCCAGCCAAAAGAACATCTTGCAGCGCGATGGCCCCCAAGCAGACCAGACGATGGTATTGAAGGATGTGAGGATGCTTCCTGCGAACTGCATGTTGTATGCCGAGGCGGCGTGTAGATGCCAGAGGGGGTCTGTGTCCAGACTATGGAGTCTTCGTTTTGCGGCTGTAGGGAGACTGATTGAACTTGTAGCCATAATCTTAGAAATTCCGACAGGAGATGGCCAGTTAGACAGTGTCTAATATCTCGTATCCAGTTGTTATTTTGCAGGGCGTTTTCGACCGATCTCGCTTTTCGTCTAGAGTGCTTGAAGAGGGATGGTGCTAGCTGTGATGGGGCATAGCCTTGAATCCATCTGTCGGTCCAGAAAGATGCCTTTCAGCCGTTCCCGATGGTAATTCTGGTGGCCGCGGAAAAGAGCTGTCGGTCAGTCTGGTCGCATGGGATCGACGATCCAATCCACTACCGCCTACTACCGTCCATTGAAGCCATAACCGGTATAAGCGAGTGCCTGGCGAACTTGTCTAATCGAGGATTCCCAATCCCCCCCTTTGGAGGGGGCGACAGACTGTTGTCCAACGAACTTTGCAGTTGCCCCTATGGAGGTCGCTGTTGCCTGCCCAAAGGAAACGTCTTCTAAGTTTATCCAAATCCGATATGAATTTCTTTGGCACCTTTATCGTAGTCAACAAGTAGATGGGGAGCGAGGTTAGGACCGACTTAACCAGGGTGAGGCGCCCCCCAATTGAGAGGAGGTTCGCGACTTGCCATATTCGACGCTGCGCTTTGAAATGTGTTGAAGATCGGTAGCAGATTGAATTAAGGGTCAACGGCATGCCCAGATATCTGATGGGGAAGGCCGCGATTTGCCCATGAAAGGGTTGCAAGATGTTCTGGAGATTTAGGCCTTCGCCTCTAATTATAGCAATAGCACTCTTTTGCATGTTAACTTTTAGTCCGGACGCTTCGCCGAAGGACCTGAGGATGGCAAAAGTTGCCTCAAGTTCATCCCTGACCGGGTTGAGGAATATAACTGCATCATCCGCATACAGAGAAACTCGGAGCGACGGGGCGCGTCCTCGCAATGGCGACAGAATGCCATCCTGGGTAGCTTTGGAGAGTAAGTAGTGCAAAGGGTCAATGGCTAGAAGGAAGAGATAGGGCGACAGAGGGTCACCCTGCCTCAGGCCTCGTCGGTGTCTGACTTCACCTTAAAACATCTGTAACAGTAGAGACGACTGATGTCTGTATACTCATTCATATCATTTAAATACAAAATTAAAGACAACATCTATAATAGATATCATCTTAAAGTTGTCTTTATGAGATTTTACAATCTTTTATTTTTAGCATGAAAAGGTGTTTACTATAAGCAATAACTCATATAATGATATTTTATGTTGTCTATATAGACCCTGTTTGTTTGGGCTTTTTCACCAGCTTAATAGCCAAAAAACTACAGTCTAAACAAACGAGCAGCTTTTTATCTGAGCTTTTCAAAAGACATAAGCCTGCATATAACTAAAAGCCAAACGTCACTGGAGAGAAGGTTTTTTGGCTTATTAATGATTGATTTTAGACTAATAACACTAAAGTTAGATAAAATTCCCCACCTCTATCACATACAAAAGCTGTTAGATGTTTAAGCCGAAAAACTGACTTTAAGCTATAAACCAAAAAGTCTAAACCTAAACAAACATGCTATAGTATCTCTTTATAAAAAGACAGCTATACTCTCTCATTCTTTTCTCTCATCCATATCAACAAAAATCTTACGTGTTAAAATATATAAAACAAATAACATTGTACTATTATATATGTCCTTAAAAGAGTAGAATTCGAAGTCATAATTAGCCACCGCATGAACAATGAACAGGGTGGGTGAACGCGCGTCAAAACGGAGATGCCTGGCCACAAGTTCACAGGCAATATTGGACAATGATTGCCTGGACACAAGCCCACAGGCAGCTGGACGGCTGGACCTGCCTTGGTTGACGTGGAAGGATAAGTAATACACCAAACCCTAGCTTTAAGACTTAGTACGTCTTTTTTTTTTTAAGAACAAAGTAATGTTAGATCAATGGAGCCACGCGACTGATGGACCCAATCAATGCAGGCACTATTTTTTTCCCTACACAACATGGCGTTCATGCCAGCCATAACCTACTGATTTGACATATGGACGTCCTAATCCACCCATGGATCCATTTAATTACGTCAAAACGACGTACGGCGCGCGCTCTGGATTAAAACCGCCAGGATCATCAGGGCACGGATGAGCAGCTGGGCTAGCTAAGCTAGCTAGCTGCGGCTGTTCTATGGGTAATCATCGTCATTTGAGATCGATCGATGAAGACAGAGGGGCAGGAATTAAAGTCTGCAAAAACGAGTGTCTGGTTATTGGGCATGCTGAGGCCGAGTGAGAAATGAGAATAACCGAATAACTTCTCTCATGTGCTGAAAAAAAGGATCCAAACGGTTTGCCAGAAATGCACACTCTTGACACTGTCACAGGCTCGCAGTCTTACAAGTCGTGTATACTGTCATGCTCCACGTTACTCACATACGCCAGGTAATTTTATCGGAGGGTATATATCTCAGACGTTCGATTGTCCGGTTGATGTGATCTTAATCGCATTGAAATAGCTATTTTTTCAACACTTGCAAAAGAAATGATATCTGAACGTGCGTATTTATGTATGGGAAATCCCCGAAAATTGACTCGGCTACTTATGTACCTCCTTGAAATGGCCATTTGCGTTACGCGACACGAAACGACGGTTTCAAACTACCGCCATGCGTGATAATTTCACTGTGATGTTTAACTTAGGCGCACATATGCATGTATTCCTCTCCATTGTCTTTATTGAGAGCAAATAAACATGGTTTTCCTGAGTATCCTTATTTTTAGTCGTTTTTTTATTTTTCAAAGTCAATAAGATGTCATTTCGGCTACTAAATTTTATCATTATATTTTTGAAAAAAAGTTATAAAATGTAATGCTATGAAGTATTTTTCTTGATAAAATTATTTGTACCAATTTGTATACCCAAACTACATATTTTAGATAATATATATTGTGGATCAAAGTTGATATGGTTTGACTGTACGTATTCTAGGACAATTTTATTGTGACCGGAGGGAGTATTATGTAGTAATACATACACAAAATATCAATAAGCTAATTAATCGATGGTCGCGTTGGATGATTTATGTACGCATATATTTCAGCTAGTGCGTGGTCCTGCACAATGTGATTTTGCGTGCACTTAACATGATTGCAATCCGGCGAACCCGTGGTGCATGTCAAACGTCAGCTCCTTGTGTTGCCTTCCACACAATCGCGAGCTTCTGGTTACGAAACATCCAGCTTTGATATTATATTTCTTCACAATTATTATGCCAACACGCAGAAAACATAATTAAACAAGTATGGCATTGCCCTCACTAGACCACAGAAGCAAAAGACAACCACATAATTGGGATATGAGAGATGTATTTCAGTATAAAAAAAATGGTAGTTTTTTTTCCATTTATCGATTTAGTTTATGGAAGAACCTCATGTATCAATGATTTTTTTTTTGTTTGAGAGAGAGGGCCTCATGCATGTATCAGTGCTTGTCTTCTACTACCCAAATACCGCCTAACGACCGAACTTTTTTAATTGCTAGTGCATGGGACATTTCTTTGTGACTTTGTCCTAATCATCCAATGTTAACAATTTGCAGCATTTTGGAGCTAAAATTCAGTTCAAGGCTTTCTACGTACGCTAGATTAATGAAGCATCGATAACTTTTCATACTTTAGACATTGCCACTTTAAATCTAGTTTCTTATTTACTTGACACCAGAACTTCCAGTGTCATTCAGGATTTGCATTAAAAAAAAACAGAATTGAGAGTAAGAGCCTGTTTGGATGCTTGTGTCGTATTGCCACATTTTTCCCCCAAAAGTGTGGTATGCCATAGTTCTTGTTGCAAGCTAATTGTTGGCCACAAATGTAAAAAGACTTGACAAAAAGTTGTGTCATGATATGACATATAGATTATGCATGGTGATAGTAAAAACTGGCAGGCCATAAGTTAGTCAACAAGCCAAATACTAGGCTAAGAAAGCCAAACATGGCTAACTTGGGGAACCAACTCTTGTGAGCAGTGGAGTTGTGAGTTTACGATTTTATCTATCAGGGTTTAAATCTTGGTGTCCACCTTTTATACACACACGAGTGCATTTTTAGTAGGAATTTTGTTCTTAGTGCCCACTTTTTATGCACACACAAGAGCATTTTCAATAGAAATTTTATGATGTTTATAAATATATAACATATTTTATGTTTTAATGCAAGAAATATTATTCCCTTCGATTACAAATAATTATTGCTTTGGGCGTAGGTATACAGTCAATTTTTTTGAACTTTGATTGTTGATATCATTTTAAATATTTAAATTAGATATATGAAAATCATATGCGTATATTTATGTCGAAAAGTATTTTCATAATATTATAATTTTATTAGATTTTAAAATATATTATAATAGAAATTACTAGTCCAAGCTATATTTTGGAGACTATGTTAACGTTCAAAACGACAACTATTTATGATTGGAGAGAGTATGATGTCCCTTTTATACCCGAAATAAATATTCAGATTTATTTAATATTCTCTACGTGCATGCATTTAATATGGTACTTAGAGATAACAATTATAGATAGTTTAGAATTTTTTATCTACTTGGTCTATATGCCAAAGAAAAAATACCCTTCATAAGATTAGACGGAGGGGGTATATAAAGAGGGTGAAACTAGCGTTCGGACGTTCGATTACTGTTCATATCATCGAACGCCTCTTGCAATATTTTTTTCCTCCGCGTGCAACATTTTTATGAACGCTTGCAACATCCGTTTACTGTAGCGATTTTTACTGTTTGTCGAAAGAAAATGTTGTACATGTAGGAAAAAAATGTTGTAATACATCCAAAAATTTCGGACATCTGGACACAAGTCATTAGACTTCTCCTATTTAAGCAATAAAATCTGCTTTTTTCTGTCCGGGGTGGGGGGGGGGGGGGGGGGGTATTCCGGTGACTTTCGTTGTTGGAACAATCAGGCGATTTTACCGAACCGGCCGGTGTGGCGGTAGTTGGCGGCTGCGCTTTCATTGCAATCTTCTTCCGTTCTTCACGGCGAGCTCTTCTGAATTAGCCCACAACACGCCTGGGCCTGGCCCCACCTGGGCTCCGCTCATCCCTGACAGGTGGTTCCATCCATCACCCTACCCCACCTGTCACCCTCCAATCACATGAACAGACACTCCATATCAATGCTCCCCTCACGGCCGTTTCCGCTCGTCGGCTTCGTTCGCCTTCGCGACTCGCCCGCGAGAGAAGAGAGCCCGCCCTGTAAAGCGCTGCTTCCCTTTCCCCGGGCGTCCACCCTCCCCTCCGTTCCCCTTCCCTTTCGCGCGCGGCGCGTGCGTATGTGCGGGCGTGCGGGCGCCTGGGTAAATGGGTGACCTGGGAGGCGGAGACTGGCGCGAGGCAGCTGCGGAGGAGGCTGCGCCGGCGCCGGTCGGCGGCGTGGCCGACCACCTGGTCGTCATGGTCCACGGGATCGTCGGGAGGTAAGCTTGCGGGGATCGTGGTGCGATCTATCTATTTTTTTTCTGGTAATTTTGGCTGCCTAATTGATTCGAGCCGGTTCTTAACTGCTCCATCAAAATCCTAGTAGTAATATGTACAGTTTTTTGTGGGGACCTCTTGGTTGTTTCGACTTTCGAGAACTATGGGGATTTCTGATTGGTTCGATCGTTATCTGAATTTAGTTTTTTTTTCCGGAATATGTTTACGGAAGGATGGGGAACAGTAATACAGTATCGAAGATGAGCCCATGCGAACTGCAAGTTTGTATTACTTTTTTTTGGCAATGAAGTGAAATAATTCGATGATTTAATTATCGCCATATCACACTGAATTGAGATGGAGTATCCCTCTTACTATGTGATTCATACAGATTGGGCAGGTTTGGCATTTCCATCTAAGCACGCAAAACTAGGCCCTTACCAATGAATTCAGAGCACCCAGCTAACTGAGCGTAACGCGGTTTTGTAAAATTTTCGATGAATTCACATATACATTTCAGCTATGTGTTAGCGAGCTGTTGCTACTTTGGTGTTTTTGAAATAGCATTTTGATTGTTTCTTTCCCTGTATTGATCTCTCTCTCTCTCTCTCTCTCTCTTTATTTGTACAGCGCAGCAGATTGGAAGTTTGGAGCTGAGCAATTTGATAAGTTGCTTCAGGATAAAGTCATAGTCCATTGTAAGCTCACTTCCTCCGCGTGTGTGTTCGTCACTTCATCTGAATGGTGCTCCGTGTGCTATTGTATTAGGCTATTAGCACGCTTCCAGTATATTGTGCATTCACTAAGGCTAATATAACATGCCATCTTAGCATATAACAAACACCACTCTTTGTTGCCTAGTGTTAATGCATTTGGATTGTTAGTGTGTCAACCTAGGTACTGGGTTCAAGCCCTACTAATGTTTTTTTTTTTTTAAATGTTTCTCTTTGCTGTCATCACCTTTTATTTTATAGTGTTCGTTATTGTGTGCTGTTGATGCAGATGATTATCTTCTTCTAGCCAGTCGTGGAAAAAAGAAAGAAAGAAAGGAACTTTACCTCATTTTCCATGTGAAAATTGCAATCTTCTTTCCTTGTAGAAATACTTCCCATGTCATGGGCAAACTGTTGTGATGCAAAAGGGAGCATTATTGCAGATGATTCCCAAGCGCACATTGACATAAAAAATCTATTATTGCAGATAACATATGATTTCTTTCTATTTGTACTTGAGTTATTACGTTGAAATCATACAGAACATATCATTTTGCACAATATAGAAGAAATTTTTTCTTGGTTATAACCATTTCCTTATGTTTATTTCAATGATATTTTAATTCTGTAGGTAGTAACCGCAATATGCACAAGCTAACTTTTGATGGCATTGATGTGATGGGTGAACGGTTGGCACAAGAGGTTAGTTTTTTCATTGTGCATCTTGTTTATTTGCTGAGTATGTATGCCTTTTTATGTGCTTTATGTTTTTCATTCCCCAAATTGATGACAAAAACCTAGCAAGGCAGGTTATTGAAGAAATCAACAAAAGACCACAGATGAAAAAGATATCTTTTGTTGCGCATTCCGTTGGAGGATTGGTTGCAAGATATGCTATTGGAAGACTTTATAGACCACCTAGACTAACATTGCAAAGTGATCCTCAAAGTTTGAGTGACAATAGCAGAGGCACTATACATGGGCTTGAGGCAGTGAACTTTGTAACTGTTGCGTCACCACATCTTGGTTCCAGAGGAAACAAGCAGGTAATTAGTTACTTAAATTTATCATACATCATTGCATTAAGAAATGTAGAAATCCTACAATACCCTTATAGATTGAAGATATGTGTTCTGGATTCCCTCAAATAAAAACTAACTTGCTTGAGTGATTTTGATAATATAATAGTTTGGCCTGTGTTTGATAGAAGCATTTTTGTACTTGTGTTAAGATGAATGTTTCAGGCACTTGTACATTTCTTTCAAATAAACCAAGTATGCGCTACTCAGTACTTGGTAGTTTTGATATGTTTTCTTTCTTTGGTTGTTCTGTAGACAAGGTGATTATACTGTTTGCTCTGTTGTTCTGATGCCAAGATCAGCTACTGCTGTCAGCAGGAAAAGTTTTTTTTTCTAGATACTTAAGGCTAGGTTAATTTATGTTCAGTTGGCTAATTGGCTGGGAACTTACTTTGTTTGATTTGAAACTTGATCTTTGTTTAAACCAATATGCAGGTTCCTTTCCTTTTTGGAGTTACTGTGATCGAAAATTTTGCCTGCTGCATCATTCACTTCATTTTCGGAAAAACTGGCAAGCACCTATTTCTAACTGACAATGATGATGGAAAGCCTCCGTTGTTGCAACGCATGGTGGACGATTGGGGGGACATACAATTCATGTATGCTTTTCTTCGCCAGTTTCCTTTATGTGCTTGGATTGTGAAGTCTTCTTGTACTTTTCATGATTAGTATTCCTTGCTGTAGGTCTGCTTTGCAAACATTTAAGCGAAGAGTTGCATACTCCAATGTTGGTCATGATCGTATCCTTACTTTACACCTAAAAAAGGCATGCAATAATAAACATTTTTTAAAAGTTTTTTCCATAACTGAGTGCTGATTAAGATATTGTCGGGTGGAGGACGTCATCCATCAGGCGTAACTCCGAACTACCAAAGGTAACCCTTTGTCCTTTTATGTAAATTTTGCTGGTTTGGCCTGTAATTCTGAACCTATAGGCTATAGCATTATCTTTTTTCACTTATTTTACCATTTGTAATTTGCTTTTGATTGTATTCTTGCAGTGGGTTGATTCAACAAGCAAGATTTATCCACATGTTGTATATGAGGAACTATCCAAAGCAGAAATTCTTAATCAATGTGCTGATGTTGCTGATGTGGACAACTGCAGGCTAGAAGGTTTGTCTTATAGTTTTGAGTAAACTATCGATCCTTTCTAAAAATAAAAAGGAAAACATTGGTCGTTTGTGTTTGTATTTCGCTATTTTTGACTCGTGTTTTATAGGCAAAATATGTAATGCCGATATATTATGGGAAGTAGTTGTATTTTGGCAAATAAGCAGTGCTAGAAATCCCAAAATAACATGGGAGTATGGACACCAGCATTCTAGTGTCCTACACTTTCTCCCTGTTTTATGTATCCTCACTATAACTTAAGTGGCAGAGATGCTGGTGTGGGACAGGCTTCCTGCCTACTTTCGAAAATATGGTTTAGATTTTCCCACTTATGTAATTTAAAATATTATTTTGCTTATGTATAATAGAAGGGAGATTCTGGGATGCTCTTTTTTTGTGCATGTTGTTATGTCATATTGGGAATGAACCTCCTAGTTCCTGTTGATTTCAAGAGAAGAAACGTTCACATGTATAATCAATCCCATCCTAAATAGACCTGAAGGTAATTCATTTTTTAGCTTTTGTTTTTTCTATTGAAAAATCGAAATAAACCATTGCTTCTTAGTTTAGCAAAACTCATTGGAATAGCCAGGACATTGGAGCGTGGTCTCATTTGTAATGTTGTAGTTGTTTAACGTGCCACGCCATGTTGCATGGGGTCCCTGATTACACAGCATGTTGCCTGGGATGCTTGTGACTGTACAATGTGTAGGTGTTGCATAAAGTCCGTAGATATGGTTACAAACGAGACAATGTTCATGGACAGTTTTCTGACTAATCCAGATCAATCATCACGTGTCTGTTCACTGACGTGGGTTATGGTGTTCCAATATTTTGAATCTTGTGGTTGAACTGTCATCATTTTTGAGGATTCTTCCGTCATGAGTTCCCGTAAATTGTATACTGGCAAGCTGTATTATGATTTGATAAGCTCTTAGTTCATATGTTGTGTGTTGTGTCCTTAAAGCAGAAGTGCATATGATGGGCTAACTTCTACTGAAATTTACAGAACGGCTTTTAAGAGGACTTAAGCGCGTGTCATGGGAAAAGGTGGATGTTAGCTTCCACAACAGCAAAGTAAGATCTGCAGCACATAGTGTAATTCAGGTATATCTTTGGCTCTCATGCTCTCTGATATCCAGAGGCAAAAATGCAGTTTGGTATCGCAAGCTCATGTTTATCATGTCAACAATTTAGCAACCTGCTTATGTTTTTGCCCGAGGCTGAAGAGTTCCTATAAATGAATTTTGGACAGGTAAAAGATCCCGTCATGCATAGCGAAGGTGCCGATGTTATAAAGCATATGATCGACCATTTCATTCTATAGTAAACAACCCTGATCTCTGGAAACAAACTTGTACCAGCACACGTCAGTTGCTAAGTCGCCAAGCCTGGTGAGCACATTTAAGGCAAACCCAGGTATAAGTGTCTGATAGATGGCAGTCAGAAAAGAGTGTGATAGATCAAGTCTAATGCAGAGGAGAGAAAAAACTCGCCGCATGGCCCGTTCGTTAGTCGCTTGTGATTATTTATGTTGTACGGTGTAACTATTATACCTTGTCATTGTAAATGCTCTTCATTGATTTATTTAATAATGTTGATGCGGCGGTGCACGGGCACGGATATCACAGATGTGAATTGTTGGCAGGATGGAACCGTACGGCTTAATTTTGACAAAGTATGAGCGTATTTGTAATATTGATAATTTAAGATAAAGCATTGGAAAGGTCGGTCTGTATGATATGATGATCGTTGCAATGTTTTTTTTTATTAAGGTGTGTAGGCTACGTCGTTGATGTACAAACAAGAATTAATAAACCTGAAGTTGCAGTATCAATCGGGCACGGCGGGTATCGATAGTGCTTATCCATACCTATGCTCGTTAGCTAAAATCTCTTCTATGGCATACTTGCGAAGGTTAATAGGCGAATAACCTTACCTATATCCATTGCTTGCGGCTACCACTTCATGCAACAAACATCTTATCGAAAAGGCAATGAATATATTAAAAGACAAGAATCACTTCAACCTAGGTTGACTATTACTTTTAAAAGTCGATATCTGAAAAACATGTAATATAGGGCCAATTTTAGGGAGTTGTAGCTTTTCTGAAAAGCTGTTTTTTTTTTTACTTTTTGGGTTGAAAAATAGCTTTAGCTTTTTATAAAAGACTATTTGACAAATAACTAATTTTTCTTAGTAATAAACTGTAAAAGCAGGTCTAGTCTAGCTTTTAGCTTTTAGTTTTTGCTAGTTATATATAATTTCTAGCTTATAGTAAAAGCCGTTTAAAAGCTAAGCTGCTTGAGGGGATTACTGGCTTTTCAGAAGCTGAAGCTGACTATAAGCTCCCCAAACAAGGCCATAGTTTATAGATCTAAGGGTTTAACACAAATCACAAGCAACAAATCAAGATTTAGGTTAGGGAATAGAAGAAAAACGAACTTGGTGGCAAAAAATCGTAGGCCAAGACGGTTAGGACATGGATGCCTCTAGGGTTTTTCAAAAATTGGCCACTTGTCAGTGCTAGTTGGGTAGAATGAGCACAGGTGAATGTCCCCTGTGCCTGTGCCTGTTTGCTTACGAGACAAATATTTGCTCCCACGAACATGCCCGGATGCAATAAAGAAGGAATACACCCATCTCTATTAAAGATTTTACCCACGAGTTTGCGTGATGTGCAAAATAGACTTAATGAAATCACATAGCCGCTAAGTGTATTGGATAGGCACTTCCTCTATGGCAGGAGGGGAAATCTTCACAAAGTCATAGAAACTTGGAAAAGTTAGACAATGTAGACCTGGAAAAGAAAGGCTTTAAACCTTGCTAGTTTCAAAATTCCAATATGAATATAGGTAACAGCTACTCCGCGTTGCAATATACTGCATCTTGGTGGCACAAGCATCTACAGCAGAAATGAAAGGGGTGAGTTCAGCACTTCAGTAGCCTGAAGGCTGTAATCAAACATGGTTCAATTAGCAGCCTCTTGACGTCACTGGCACTAAAGTGGCATAACAAAATCAATCAGCCATTATACAATCGTGGTCAATAACCATGCGCATGGGCACGGTTCTATGATAGCAGGTTACAATATGCGTTTTCATTGCCGGGCTCAGGCAAGCATCGCGCAAGGCGACGTTTTTACACAATGAGTGCTGATCAAAATTAGGACCCATATTACGATGCCTATTCCAGCTCGCTAAATGAAATATAGACTAACATCATGCCACTGCTACCAGGGATAACAGTATGTCAGGACGATAAAACAGTCACCGTACGAACTGTTAAACAGCAAGTAATTAGAGACTCGCTTTTGTAGAAGATGGACAATTCCTATCTGTATATCTACTAGGACAGCAAAACTCTGGTGAAAAGAAATCAGCAGTACCAATGGCAAGCTCAACGGTGCTGTCCTGTCAAGCCACCTAGAGAAGCACTTCAGCGCCCCCAACTCCAGTAGATGCAGTTATAATACGGCAAGGTGTGCAAAAACATGGAACATGTCAAAGAAGATCTTTGGCTAGCTTTAGTGGCACATCTACTGGATGCAGGTTAGTGGATGGTAATAGCAACAGGTGCTTGTCCTCATCATCCTCATCGCTGTCCCCAATTATAGATGAAGATACTGAATCCAAATCGTCATCTGGATCATATTTTAAGATAAACCAGTTAAGGGCAACTGATGGTTAATAAGATCACTAAAAACTAACAAATAGTGCAAGAATACATAGAATACAGACATCCATCCTTTGTTTACGGACCTTAAAAACTGTGGTTACTTAAAAGGGTAACTTAAATGAGTAATTATTTAACTGCAGTTGAGCATACCAAGAGCAAGGAGGGTAGCCAGCGAAGCAGCTCTCAATTCATGTAATAGTTTTGAGATAAGCATCAAACTTTTTTTATAACTCAATAAATTACTAGTTACTACAGACAGCTTATTTCGGTGCAAGTTACCAGATGCGTACAACATTTTTGAAATTGATACCACTGATTATTAAAACTGAAAGGAGGATATACAAAGTTATGAATAATTTTAACTACCATGTAAGATAAGAGTATATTTCTAACCTCCAAGGAACCACAAGGAAAAGGGCTACATCTTATTTAACTAAAATAGTGAAAGCCCACTAGATTTACAGGTAAAATGATCAGTAATATGATTTTTGCAAAGGAATGCAAACTATACAACTATTCTTAGCCAGATGCAATTTGACAAGAAAGTCACACTAACAGAAAGAAGCAACAGAGAAGTTTTTTTAAAAGGTTAATTGAAGAAAATTTAGGAAGATGCCGACCAGAAATTGGATGAAGAGTTGGGACACGTCCAACAGGAGAAACTTGGACACTTTCTGGTAGAAGACAGTCAAAAAATGAACCTAGAGTTTCAAGAAAAACTGCAATCAGTTACAATGATTTTCACCAATTCAGGAAGCAAAATATATGCTAGTGATACTAACCTACTCTGGCTAGCCGATTCACCCAGCCTGGGATGGGTTTTCCGGTCAAGTTCTTACAGACATCATCCGTGAAATGATTGCAATTCTTTGAAATCAAATGGTATGAGTTGCCATGATACTTCCCTGCAAGCTTTTCAATGAACGAGCGGAACTCTTCCAGAGACATGTCAGTTGTGCCTAGCCACACCGACCTTCTATAAACAAAGCCAGGGCAACTCTTCGCTTCCACCTCAAACACACCACTGGATGGGAAATCGTGGGCTCCAAATCCATATTCCATGCCATGAACTGCTCATTTGAGAGAAATGTGAAAAAACTTGAGCTCAAGCTTTTGTAGATCAGATAGATACTCAAATAGACACCATGTCATTCTGATTGAAATAGTTAAATATGACCAATGGCACACATAAATGAAATTTTCAACACAACAGTGATTGATGCAGCCAGATTGTAGCAATGCATACGATCACATAAAGCTACGGACCAGTCTAAGGTTCTTAAGTTGCAATGTTTGGCAAAACGCACTTATGGTAGTTTTTCTTTTCTGGATTTCCAAAGAACTTACAAACATTAATATTAGAAACTATTGATGATCAAAAGAGATTATTTCCTTCTTTCAAAATAGAATATACCAAGATGAATATCATGCACAATTCTCCTTGAAATTCTTGCCAAGACAACACATTGTTATTTCATCTTTGTTTCCCCCATTCGCCCATTAGTCTTGGACCATTGATCAGACATGAAAATACATTTTTGCAATTGTCCTACGAAATTCATTATCCTACCATTAAAGTTACGAAAACATCTAAATCGTTCCTAAGAGCAACAATAATTAAAAAAATTGTTCAAAAATTGGCATCATACGGCCAAATATTTATTAAAACGAAACAAACCTTATCTCTATTCAATCCATCATTTTACCCATATATATATAAAAAAAAGGGAGCAGCACATCACGTCCATGGAAGTCTGCGAAGGAAAAAGGGAAGGGAAAAGAACGAATCTATGCCTTCGATTCCGGAGTGGAAGACGCCGAAGCCGAGCCAGTAGAGGTAATCGTTGACGGGCGTGAGGTCGTACACGTTGAGCAACACCGGCGTCACCGCGCCGTCGTTCCGGGCGTCCATCTCCTCCCGCCGGCGAAGCCCACCAGCCTCCCTACAGATCTCGCAGCCCGCCCACCATCAACGGACGGGGGGCTAGGGTTTGGTGGGAGCGTGGATTCGTGGGGCGGACAGACGTCGAGACGCCGGCGGTGATGGAAATCTTCTTTCGACTCCGGTTTTCTGATTAATCAAGAATTAAGGGCCTGTTTGGCATCGTTGGGTAATGGGAATAAGCGAGGAATTAGCGAGACTTGAAAGGGGAAGCAGAGAATGAATTCCTACATTTAAGTTGTAAACTCCCATTCCCTTCTCCAATTCCCACCAACCAAACAAAGGATTTTATAACCCATCTCTCTCAATTCCCATTCCCTTCGGTCAATTCCCTCCAACCAAACAGACCATAAGGAATTGCCGTTTCTTTTGACCACGTGACGCGATCTTTACGCGCTGTTGTTTAGTGAATGGTGCGCGGGCGAGCCACCGTCGGGTACAAGTCAGGCCGTTGACGGTTCGTAATCAACCGGTGGTAGTCAGGTAAATTAGGCTTAGGCCCTGTCTAGATTAAGTGACAATTTTTTAGACGATTAAGTTTAAATTTGAACTAAATGTTGAAATATTCCAATGAAATATTTCTAATCAAAATACTCCCTTTAAGATTTTATTTGAGGGATTAATGCTCTGTTTGGAATTGTTTTAGTTTTGATTTCTTCCCTTTGTAAGCCAAAAGGTGTTCCAAACGGTTGATTTCTTCGTAGCTAGAAGTCAAAAGCCAGTAATTCATTTGTACTAGAAGAAGCTGAAAGTCAAAATCTAGTTTAGGATAGCTTTGCACAAATTCGGTGGATTATGGTTCTGACTTTACCACTAAAGTTGAAGAAAATTACCCCCTCCTACTAAATATCTCTACTACTTCTAATTAGGAGTTGGTGGTGTCACATCCGTTCTCCACCATCAACCTACAAAATCGAACCGGACGAAAAAAACCGATCTATTCTTTTTTTGCTTTCGTTCCTCGCGATAATTCTCGATCTCGTTCCTCCTGAACAAAACCGAACCGGCCCCTTCCTCTCCGGATAGCTCCAGATTTCGTTCGTCCCGATCTCATTCCCTCACGTACGCCATCATCGTCTCCGATCCGGCCCGATCCCCGCCCCATCGAGATCAAGCTCTGATCCGAAAGCACGCTTGCCGCTTCGGCCGAGCCCGACCTCCTTCACGAGCGGCAGGTTCTGGGTGTTGAGCACCACCACGCGGCCGTCGTTCTTGATGTCCACGTCCAGGGGCAAACATATACTACGTACAATATGTTTGGTTTTAATTCATGTCAAAGGGGGCCATAAAAAACTTTTGTAAACGGGAGAGATAGATGTTTGATCTTGTAGCACAATTTTCTTTTATTGCTTGACCTTTATGTTTCGTTACCAATTTTATTTTTCGTAGTAACGCATGGGCATTGAACTAGTAAAATCCAAAACCCCACCTCTCACCCTTTATTTTCGACCGCACCTCTCACACCAAAACCTAGTCTGACAAACATTAAAACTCTTCAGCCCAGCCGTTCAGACTTGCAGTCTAACCGAAAGTTACTTTTCAGAAAAACTACAACCATACCAATCAGGATCTATTTAAAGTAATAACAACCTAGGCTCTATTTCAAACATAGTGTAAAATCTATGTATGAAACTAAGAATCAAACATTCCAAATATAAGCACTATACTAAGGGCCTGTTTGGAAGAACTGTAGCTTTTCTGAAAAGCAGTTTTTTAGCTTTCTGACCTGAAAAGTAGCTATAGCTTTTTATAAAAGATCATTTAACAAATAGCTAATTTTTTCAGCAATAAGCTGCAAAAGCAGGTCCAACCTAGCTTTTAGCTTTTATATATGACTTTTAAATTACGCCAAAAGCCGTTTAAAAGTTGAGCTGTTTAAGAAAGTTTACTTGCTTTTCAGAAACTAAAACTGCCTTAAAGTCCCAATAGCGCCTGATTATGTTGCCACTCAGGTACCCAGAACTCGCTACGGAAATATATGTCCTTCACGTGTACTAAACGACTAGCTCGATGAAATCAATGAGCAACCAAGAACATCGAACACGGTGAATGAACCATATTTGACACTGTCGATAGACGACAGTAGTCAAGATGCAGATAAACTTTTTTTGGGTGGGATTCTCCATTTCTTCCTTCGAGTCAGTCCCGCGTGCTCTAATGATTTACTCATCGAGTAAATTTTGTAAAACCATACTATTTTCAAAATAACTAACACACTTTTAAGCATCAGTTTCACAGAATCACACTTACTTCTATATAATATTTTGTAAAATCGTACTTTTAAGCAATATTATCATATGCAATGGTCTTAATATGTTGGACCCACTCATCATACTAACAAGGATATGTTATTTTGTACCACCTCTACGCAACGGATCCCACTTTGCCCCACCATTGCACACCTACCTCCTTCCTCTCTTCTGGTGCGCACCTCCTAGACTCAATCGATGGCTTATAGAGGAGCTCAAACCCTTTGATCAGCCCCACCACAACATATGGTCATGCTAACAAGTTAGCTATTATCCACCATGACAATTACCTCGTGTTAGCAAAGGAAAATGGGTTTAGTCTTACTAGGGTGGGCTTGGGATGTTAAACCCATTGTATACTATAATATTGTTTAAAAATATAGTTTTACAAAACGTTATACAGAGATAAGTGTGGTATTGTGAAAATTTATGATTAGAAGTGTAGGTCTGTGATAGTTTTTTTAATTAAAAATCGCGTGGTTTTGCAAATTTCAAACACTATGTGTATTCGGTTCCGATTCAGCTACTCCTATGACGTGGTCTAGCGTACTCGTTTCCCGTTCCCCATTTGGCTCAGACTTCAAGTCTTCAGGATACGTTTGTACCCAAGCAAGACACGCACCGGCCACAACCGTGACGGCGTCGGCTAGATTGAGCAGGAGACATGCACTTGACCAGTCGATTGGGGTTTGGCGGTTCGGCCATTCGACCGGGCAGGGTGCCGCATGCACGGCACACATCCTATGGGGATATGCCAAGATGGACGACGAGACGGTGCACCACGGAGCATGTGTTGGATGCCGTGTGGAACTGCCGATGCTGCTAAGCTAACCAACAAACACAACCTACAACATTAGAAACAACTGCACGCACGGATGGTGCTCTGCACCCTCACCGACCCTGTCATCCAAGGCATCTCAGCCGCTTTGCACCATCCGCGTGTCGCCCTATCCCCCATGCCGTGTGCCCCACGACACGACCCCTGCCTCATCAATGGCTGCTCGGCCTTTGCATCCATTGAGACTAGCAAGTGTAACATGCTCTTCGGTCTCAGTGAGTCGCATCAATGAGACAAGAACCAAATTTATGCCCGATCAGATAAAGCAAGGACGTCGAGGAACACACAACAATTAAGACTCGAGAGTTTCAACTAGCACAGCCACAGCTGCACAATTCACCGAAGCTGGACTAGTAGCGGTGTTTAGTGGTGTTCTTTCTTGGCGAGGTGTCGTGGATCGATTTGAACCTTTGCAATGATGAGTCTATCTACATAGGAGAGCTAGCAAGCTTGTCGTGCTGTCTTGCACAGTAGTACTATATAGATAGCAACACACCATTATTGACGGTTCCTCATGCCGAAACTTGGGATAATCTTGGGAGTTGGGACCTTACCCTGAATAAATCAAGGGAGAAGTGAAGAGAGGATTAGCCGATCCGTCAAGTAGTGTCGGCGTCACAATTTACGTCCTCAGGCTCGGCAATGTTGTAGTATAGGGTAGACGTCCTGCTATTGAAACTTCGAGATCACATGGGGCGCTGTCAGCCTACAGTACCTCTTCCTGAGGTGCTGCACGTAGGTGTCGGTGTTCTTGAACATTGGGTTGTCCTAGATGAACGGCTGCTCGATGAACTTTTCAAGCGGCATCCACTGCAACACATGAAATAGAAGATTATGCTGAGAGAACATAGTACATTGAGCGGAGCGGTGACAAATAGCTCGATTAACTCAAAAAGCCTATATTCATTGAATGAACATTGTTTAATGTGGTACCTTTGCTGCTTAAATTTCAATTTCATCAATATTGATATCATTTCATAGAGGTCTCAGCATGTAGATGAACAAGTCAAACTTTTGGAACGCCACATTGTGCGCATGCCTAAGGCTGTTTGTATGGTTAAGCTAAAGTTTCATAAAGCTATGTATTGTCCTAGTAGTAAGTGCTCCAAGCAGCACCTATGCATGGTCAATCAAATCTATCAGCTCCAAACAAACAAACATTTCTGGAAGGATTTCAAATACATATTCTATAGGATGTAATCTGGAATAATTCATACCAGCAACCATCAAAGAAGACCAATGTGCTACTTAGAGCAGTGCAAGTGCATTAACTAATTTGTAAGTTTCAGCAAAGGCTATGAAATTTTCCTTTCAAAAGTTAACAGAAGACCAATGAAACATGAGCAAAACCATTACCTAAAAGCAATTAGTTCCACAAATTCAGTGCCAATCTGTATAATGCATAGAAAGGTACGATATTCAAGATTGATCCAAAAAGGGTCAATACCAAATAAGAGAATACATGTATCAAAATGTTCCATTTCTTACTCTAGCCTCCTCCTTGACCTCCCTAACAGCGCCTATAAAAATTTCTTCCGACTGCCACAAAGTAATGGAGCATTTTTCACTAACAGATATACATCACATTCACATGCACTTCATGTCATAACCAGGTCTTTGTTTAAGCTCTTACTGCAAGAAGGAAACCCATTGAGAGCTTCCAAGCACCAAGTAACGTTGAAGTAGAATACTTCTCATGCACCATAAGAACCTTCTCAATAGTTCCACATAATGCAAATATGTCATCAGGACTCCACAATCAGATTTACAAACTTTCTTTCACAGGCACACATCAATGAAAAAAATGAAGTAGCACATGAGAGACATACCTCCATATGATCATTGAACACAAACCTACAACTCCAACCTGGTGAGATGCAGTTGCCGGGAGCATACACGGCTCATCTAGGGTCCAGTATGTTAGCATTACATACGACTCCTGTGGGGCACTTGAAGCCTTCTTGCACAGAGCCAAGTAATTGCATATATTACAGAGCTTTTTTGGCTACTAATTTGTCGTCAAGATGTATCATTGATCAGAGAAGTAACTAAGAAGGAACATTGATGTTTGATGAACTACATATTAGTTTGAACATTGATTTAGTTAGTATTAATTATTGCATATGCCCACACAACATTTAGCAAGATCCATCGATACTTGTCACAATCCATACCTTCATTGCTAATGGAACATACTTAGATCGATCCATTTGTAACTTTAGCCACACTCCATTTTTCTGGTAAGAGTAACCAAGCAGGCAACTAACCATGTGCAATTTAACTCACACTGCACCATTCGACAAGGTTGCACGGCCTACAAGTAGCAAAATGCTTCAACTATTTCATAATAACCTGTACAAAATCTGTAACACCAGTTAGATCTAGACTATTGCATTGCGTCAGGGTGGGGAATAGCATAGAATTTTAGCAATTTACGCAACTTTACTTAGTCAAATGATCTACAGTGAAAAGCAACTGTAGAGGCACAACAATGGTAATGCTCCATAGTCTTTTTACATTCTGCATAGCAAAACAACGATATTGATTAGAAGGTATAGGACATGAAAAGGTCCTGTGTATGGATATGCATTTTAGCTAGAATCAAGACATTACCTAGAACGTGACATAGGACTAAACATTAGCTATAAGTGAGGTAGATAGGGTAGACAATATAGACATTAGTACAAAGGTTGTTACAGGACACCACAAGGGACATTCCCTTAGCTAGTTTAGTTGTTCCTTTGGGTAGCTCAAAACCGTGGGAAATGTTGTGGCAGGTGGGTCGCTGGAGCATATGGTGATCCACCCCTAATAGGACCTGTGTTACAATTTGGTGTCCCTTTCCTCCACTCAAACTTGAACGGGCAAAGGAACACTTGGACCGAATTGTTTGTACTACCTAAGAGCCTTTCCATCAATGTCGTTGCCACTGTCCTGGTCCGAGTAGTCACCGACTTGATCAAGGTGCACAAGGACTATGGACTACATCCTCATGTGGTTCCATGCATTCTCCATTGAAACATGCCCTCTCACTTCTTCGATGTTCCACTTGATGATCTTAGGTATCAAATTAACATCATGTGTCCACGCTGTTAGTGTGAATGTGGATAGATCTTCTATATGAATAGCACCAGAAAGTTCATCTACCACACATGTGTCACTTAGCAGCTGTGTTATTTTCTCTAGATTCCAGTTCTCTGCTAGAACACCTTCCAAAACCAACCGAACACAATAGCGCATGGGCACCTCAATTCCATGGAGATTGGACTTCCAGGGAAGTCATGGATCCCTCTATTGCTTCAATTGCCTTTGGATGTCACTATTCATATTGCCCGATGAATGCTAGTAAGTTCCTGGGCCATATGTAATAAGTTTGATGTCATCGATTCCACAACTAAACTTCACACCCATCAAGGCCCTGATCCTAATCGATGTTGGAGTGGGTGTACCGGTGACTGTCACAACACCTGCATCTTTCTACAAGCTATCGTTGAGAGTAGGGATGGCAACGGAAAATCATGAGGAGTGCCTCCCATCCCGATCCCGATAAGCAAAATTTCTCCAAATCCCAGACACGGGCTTAATTCCCTTAGTCCCCGATCCCCGACAGGTTTGCGGGGCCCCGACGGGGACTAATCCCCGAAAATGCTATATAAAAAATCACATGCTACATGAATTAATCACTAGAGTAATGGTACATATGTGATTGAAGTGTGAGTGAATCACTAGAGTAATTCATATTTAGCATATTTATTAATAATGACCACATGTATATTATTTTTTCTTTTGAGAATGATCATTTAATCCCACCTATTATTAATAGCAGGGGCGGGGCGGGGATCGAGGGCGGGAAGCAGTGAACGTCCCGTCCTGCGATCCCGACGGGGCAATATTTTCCCCGTTAAGCCCCCCGCGGGGAGAGATTTTCCTCGTCTCCGTCCCCTAATAGAGGAATTCCCCGCGGGGAAATGGGGACCGGGGCCCCATTGCCATCCCTAGTTGAGAGCCTGGGTGGCTCTAGTTCTTCTTGTAAATATCACTTTCTTGACATGATAGGCTATAAAATAGAGTGTCAGTGAATTAGTAAGTGGATGCAAGAAAGATAGTAACAGAGGCTATGTTTGTTTACTGTGCTAGCATATGTGACATTTTGTTGGGATAGAATCCAACTCAATTAGAGATAAATTAGAAAGTTAGAGATAGAGTTCGATTCTATTACAATTGTAATTCTCACTGTAAATAAAGAGTGTGGAATTGAGTTTTACCTTTAAGTTGCTACCATTCCTGATCCGATTTGTTGACGTCATCTACCATGCCATCCTCGATCCTATCTGACACAATCCCCGATCCGATCTGACGCCGCCACCTCCTTCACGCTTCACCTTAAGGGCGCTAGGTAGCTCAGGGGCTTCGGGGTGCATTTGCCCCTGAGGTGGAGGATCACCTTTGCCACGTGGGGGCGTCGACCACCGCCACATCCGATCAAATGGGGGCTCAGGTTTGGGTCACCGCACTGGGTTGTCGCTGCTCTATGCTGCCAGTTGATATTGATACTTGAAGGATTGTCGTGTTTATGGAAATACGTGGGGCATAGATGATTGATTGGTATTGCTCTAGTTGATCGTATGAGATGACTTTAAAAGAGATTTGTCGGCGTTTCGTAAACCGGCAGACGTACTTGTAGGTTAAGGGGCCGCGCGCCCCCTCTCCTTGGTGGTTGACTCATGGAGTCTCGAACACACTCTATCGGGCAGAGGAGTCTCATATGTATACTGGTTCGGGCTGAACGTCCCTACTTCCAGTTTGTGGCGGAGGATCTCGTTGATCGGGGAATGGCGGATTACATGTGAGGACTAAGGACAGGCCCTTAGCGCTCGTCTGCGCGGGTGAGCTCGGGAGCTTCGGCCAACCGCTTCGGATCAGAGAGAAGAGCCGGACGCTAGGTAGAAGCAGTAGCTTTTGGTTCGTGAAAAGTGAGAGCCCCCTCCTCAAGGTCCCGCCTCTCCTTATATAGGCGAAGAGGCGGGTTACATGAGGTTTGGGAGAGAGGAGCGACTAAGACACATTACCCTTGGCGATCGGGTTTGAAGTCTTCGGGGCTGACAGGTGCCCACATAGGTCATGATGGGTGGACGGGTCCAGCCAGCTATGCCCTATCGGTAGGGTTAGCTGGCGATACTTCGTCGAGAAGGCACGTTCCTGTCCTCTGTGCGGTTGTCAGAAGTAGGCGTAGCGTGGGCGGCGCCTCTAGCGTTGCCTTGGAAAGGGACGCCTATCCCTGCCCGGTCATCCCGTTCAGACGGGGATCGTCCGGACTCGAAGTTGATAGATGACGCGGCCCCAGTCGCTGAGACGGGGCTTCACCGGGGCTCCGACCAGCGACTGGGTCGAAGGGTGCTTACACTCCCGTTCTGCGGCCCGGTCGGAGCTCTCGGAAGTCCCGACCCGAAGTCCGGCTGTGGGCCACAAAGAGTCTTACCATGATGCAGTGGTGGCGCTCTGCGGATCATGGCGCAGGCGAAGGGTCCCTCATGACCCGATCGAGACCTCGCTGTGGGGTACCTCTGGTATAAGTATTCGTCAAGATTGAACCTGTAAGGAAGCAGGAGGACATCACGATGAAGATGACTAAAGAGAATAGGAGGGAAATTGTTAAGTCAGCTCCCTCACTAGTATTTTAGCGACAGGTATGATTGGTCAAGGCTGGTACAGGGGCATCTGAACCGAAGCTGGAGCTGATACCGAATAATGTGAAGTTAGAAGGAAGCAAGAATTACTTGAGTTGGTCTTGAAGGGCTCATCTAATTCAGATGATGAAGGGAGTGGAGTACTACCTGTAGGAGACTTGTGTTGAACCTTTGGACAGGACAAGCATGTATTGGAAGATGTGGAACACCACCAACTATGTGATGGTGGCTTGATTGCTGACTTTAATATCTCCATCCATCACTCGATGGTGGAGACGACGTAGATGCATCGGAGATGTGGAAGACACTGAGCAACGTGTACTCTTGGGCATGCAACTTGATGATGATGATGATGGAAGTTTAAGGCAAGATGGATCAGAGTAAGCAGGATGTCCTGAAACAAGAAAATAAGATCGTCCAGGAGTATGCTAGTGAGTTGAAGCAACTATGAGCATACTTGGATCACTACGATACCACTACAATCAACATACGCTGGTGATATTGAAGTTGGTAGACTGTGGCTGCAGTACAGGTGGGTTACAACCTATAATTTGAGAGTAGAGGAGCTACCATATTTCATTTGACGATTCTACCTACTATGCAGGAGGCTATTTCAACTATAGTACATGAGAAAGTTCAACTATGAGTCATGAGGGGCAACAACCCAGTCAGATCGGCTTGCATCGTATTTGATGATAGGGAGTATTACAATTGTAGGGTAAGAGGACACCTAAATCGTGTCTGTCCTCTCCCACGGTATGATGGAGGTCGAGGTGCAGATCATGGATGTTATGGTGATTGTGGAGGATAAAGAGATCATGGTCATGGAGATCGAGGTGGAGATCGTGAAGGTTGAGGTAGGGGAAAGTGTAACCCTAGAGCTAATATGGCTATTATAGAAGAAAGTATTTTTGTTATTCTAACAGGTGAGTAGGCTATACAGCAAGAACAATGGCACAAGAGCAAAGCATTAGAATCTTCTCAAGATTCTACGATGACAGCATATACCACATCCTTTGGTAACATTGCCAACTACAATCTCATGGGCAAAGGTATTCAAGCAAAGGCATTTGCATCTACATATCAACATCCTTATATTGATCATAGATTCAAGAGGATCTAAACATATCATATGTTCTATTAGGGCATTAGCATCCTACATTCTATATACACACTTTGAAACTATTCAGATAGCTGATGGAGCATCTCAATTTAGTCAGGGAGTTGGATATGTAGAGTGCACATCATCCATTACTTTATCTACTGTAATGCGTATCCCATCCTTTCCAGTTAATATTCTTTCAGTAAGTTCCATCATCGACTAATCAAATGCACTTTTTTATTTGATGATGGCGCTTGTCTATTCTAGGAGTAGAAACTGGGAAGAGAATTGGAACTAAAATTAGGCGAAATAGACTATGGCATGTTGACCAGATGTACACAACATTGGTCGTGGCTGCAAGAGGAGTGGAAGAGGAAGAGGAAGAGGTTTTGCTACATCATCGTTGTTGGGACATTCTTCGTTTGAGAGTTTGAGTCAGATATACTCTGAGTTGTTTAATAAAGTAGATAACAGTAAACTTGTGTATGATACTTGTGAGTTTGAAAAGTATACACCATCTACTTATAGTAGTATTGGTCTTCGAAGTTATGAACCTTTTATATTAATACATTTTGATGTTTGGGATCCATGCTCGGTTATATCTATGAGTGATTTTAAGTGGTTTGTCATATTCATTGATTGTTATACTTATATGTCTTGAATCTATATGATAAAGCATAGAATGAGGCCCTTCGATGCCTCCAGGACTTCCATTGGTTGGTGGCAACTCAGTTTGATGTAAAGGTTCAAATTCTTCAAATAGATAATGGAACTGAGTATGTTAATAAGGATTTTGCAGTATATTTCTCTGAGAATGGGGTACTTCAATAAACCACTTGTCCAGAAACCTATTCTCAGAATTGAGTGGCTGAGAGGAAGAATTGATATTTTTTGGAGGTAGCACTCTCACTCATGTTTTAGATGAATATGCCGAAGAGATTTTGGAGTGAGGCGGTGATGACAATTGCATATCTTATCGATTGCATGCCTTCTCGAATACTTGGGATGAAGTCTCCCACTAAACTTCTTTTGGGTTAATGAGGGTTCAAGGTCCCTTAGAAGGTGTTTGGTTGTGTGTGCTTTGTACAAGATCACTGGTCAACGGTTGGCAAACTAGATCCTCAGGCTGTGAAGTGTGTATTCGTAAGATATTCATCTAGTCATAAGGGATATAAGCGTTGGAACCCAATGAAAAATTGTTCATGAGTATGGATGTAACTTTTCGGGAGTTCTAGCCATACGACATGAGTAGTGGTGATCTTGGTAAATTCTTAGAAGAATTCTCTCCTGTCAGCAAGGGTGATAGACGAGAGGGGAAGTACAAAGAGAGTGGGAATGATATCCGGGAGGAAGAAGTTGTTGTGGGGACAATTCCATGTCCATCTCCGAAAGAGAGTAAGAGTGATAATCGAGGAGAAGAAGTTGTTGTGGGGACAATTCCATATCCCTCTTTGAGTGAGGATAAAAAACATTCAAGAGATGTGATAGTCCCAGAAGAATTAAAGTAGTATCAAAGAAGATTCTTCCAGAGACAGGAGGAGAAATAGCCATTGTTTTCGGCACCTACGTTGTCAGATGAGCAAGTTTTCCTAGAGGTAGTAGAGAAACTAGGGAGATAGGGGAAAACAGCAGCTGCCATTAACACTTGAGCGCGTTTTATCAGAAAAACCACAACCTGAACAACCAGCCAGCCCAGTTGATTCAGTCCTAGTCCTAAATCTCTCCTCAAGTCTCTCTCCATCAAGTTCCTTGCCTCCTCTTGGAGCAAGTGGTAATGATCCATATGATTCCTCTCATTTAGAGTTATCTTTTGCACAACTAGTGGTGAAGTCAGGAAATTTTAGGAGCTTGGGCAAACGTAATTATGGCCATAAATGTAAACAAGTCTATATACACATCACATAAGAAAAATTGTAACTGCAATAAGTTTTTCTACTAAAAGCATAATCCAATACGCATGTGAACATTCATGGACGAAAACAATGAAAGATGTGACAAGTATCTTACTACTACACTATCAGTGCTTCGACGATTCACCAACAAAAGTCTAACCACACACACCAATAGAGACTCTGCAAGATAAAAAAGGTTGAATAGTGCATCATATAATATAGAAAATATATTCACATTGAACTATTGAATTAGTGTATCACATACCACTAATGTGCTAATCACGTCTAGCACAAGGCAAACTCATTTTTTGAGTCTTCATGCTTTGGAATCGTCGTATAATGGTAACATCATCAAGTAATTTTCTAATTCTTTATGCATTGGAACTGTTGCAAAATGTTTAGCTCTTATCAACATTACATAATAGATAATACACCAAAATGTCAATATCAAAAAAAGATGCTTCTAATTATTCTACTTCAAATCAATTTTGTATAAGAGGTAATAGTCCAATTATTCTACCCCAAAATAGTAATCTATTATAGTCTTATATACCCTTGGTGGCTCACTCAGGACTCAGGAGCTTAGTGCTTTAGCGAGCTTAGTTCTTCAAAACAGTACTACAGTATAGTCTTATCCTTAATTAGGAAGTTAGGAGCTTAACTAGCCACTCGGCCACTCCTCCATCCCAGGCTTCTAGTAGTCCAGTCCTTCACCGAGGGATTGAGCCCCTGTTGGCCTGCTCCACCGACAAGCCACCAGTCCTCCACCGATGGCCCCTGCTCCTGCCGTGCCTCTGGCTCTAGGCCCTTCAGTCTTTACCAAGATGAGCTCCGAGTGACCGAGCCCCGCCTACTACCTCACCCCTTAGCTTCACCGACCCACTCTGGTGCCCCCCCCGTTCCACCCAGCTAGCTAGCACCCGATGCCTCCTATTTGTCCCTACACCTGTGGCCTACTCCATCACCTCCAGTCTCTACCCGCACAAGTAATTGGGGATTTGAGGAGACCGACGAAGAGAGTTAGAGGATTGGGGATTTGAGGGATTTGGGGGAGTTGGGGTTCTGGGGGATTTTGGATTTAGAATGAGTTCGTTTGTGGGCTTTGGCACTTTGGCCTGCTAGTTTGCTTTAGCGTGCAATGGCCCACTCGAAATGCCGACCGCATGCTTAGGAGGAGACCAGTACCAGAAGCTTCCACGGTAGCACGACGACAGCTGGAAGGCTCGGTGCACATCGCTGAAGAGCCCGGGCAGGCGCCAACTCTGCTCGAGAACTGTGTCCGCCTCTGTGCACAACATGAGGCAATTAAATCTAATGCTAAAAAGCCATCACCGTAGTATGGCTTTGAGCATGACATTGCAAATTTTATCTCATACTCTCATATCTCTCATGTATACAAAGCATTCATTGTAACTCTCTAGACAATGATTGTTCCAAAGGATTAGCGGGTTGCTAAGCAGGATCCTAAATAGAAGGATGCTATGAAAGAAAAGATTAGTGCATTTCAAAAGAACTAGACATGAGATCTTATTCCTCTTTCATTAGGAAAGAAAGTAGTTGAATGCAAATGGGTCTTTACAGTGAAACAGACTCCTAATGGTAAGGTGGACAAATACAATGCGAGTTTGGTTGCAAAAGCTTATAGTTAGATATGTGAATAGATTATGATGAGACTTTTACACTAGTAGCGAAGACAAGCACAGTAAAGACGTTGATTTCTTGTGCTATTATTTTTAGGTAGCCTCTTCATTAGTTGGATGTGGAGAATGCATTTATCCATGGAGATTTAAAAGAGAAGGTATATATAGAGATACCTCCTAGCTTTGAGAATAAACAAACTACAAGAAATATGTGTAAGCTTAAAAGGTCTCTATATGGTCTGAAGCAGTCTCCACAAGCACAATTTGACATATTTAGACATGCAATTTGTGGTGTGGGCTATTCTCAGTACAATGGGGATCATACGGTGTTTTACAAGTATAGATGTTCACATATCACCATATTAGCTGTCTATGTTGATGATATTATGATAACTGGAGATGATAGTGAAGAAATCAAGTGTCTAAAAGAGAGACTAGGAGAGGTGTTTGAGGTAAAGGATCCTGCGTATCTTTGATACTTTCTTGGAATTAAGATTGCTCGGTTTCCAAAAGCGAAAGTTCTTTCTCAAGAGAGGTATGTCTTTGATCTATTAGCAAAGACAAGAATACTTGGGTATCATCCTATTATTTTGTATATTGATACGAATCACAAACTCTATGCTGAGTTTGATGATCTAATTGACAAGGAGACTTATAAAAGACTGGTTGGGCATGTCATCTACTTGTGTCATACAAGATATGATATTTCGTATGCAATGAGTTTGGTAAGTCGATATATGCATGATCCTATAACGGGACATATAGATGATGTCTTTCGGATGCTATGATATTTGAATAGTAGCCCTAGAAAAGGGCTTTGGTTCAGGAAAAGTCAACACTTGAATGTGAAAAAATATTGTGATGCTGATTGGGCAAGCAGTATAGATGATAGAAGATTTACATCTAGATATTTTATATTTATGTGTGGTAATCTCATATCATGGAGGAGTAAGAAGTAGAAAGTTATGGCTCGATCTATTGCAAAGGTAGAATATAGAGTAATGGCATTAAGTTTGAGTGAGACGATCTGGTTGAAAGGACTATTGTCTAAACTTCGGGTATTGAACAGTGGTCCCTTGGTATTGTATTGTGATAATAAATCTATGATCAACATTGCTAATAATCTGGTACATCATAATCATACCAAGCATGTTAAAATTGATCAGTTCTTTATCAAAGAGAAGATGGATGTCAAAATTCTAAAACCGGAGTATGTCAAGTCTAGTAAATAGTTAGCTGATTGTTTCACTAAAGAATTATGTCATAACGAGAGTTCTATAATATATAACAAGATGACTATGATTGATATTTTTAGTCCATCTTAAGGGGGGAGTGTCGAGATAGAATCTGGTTTAATTAGTGATAAATTAAAAAGTTAGAGATAGAGTTCGATTGTATTATAATTGTAATTCTCGCTATAAATAAAGGGTGTGAATCCAACAGGATAGACATAATTTCTCTAATTCTACACATTTGGGCGCAGAAAACATCACCCGTGCGAAATATAGCTCAACTATAAAATCGGTGCAAAATATATTTGTAACATAGTGCATATGTGATTGATAAAACTCCAAAAAAAGGTCATCAACCAAGCAACATAAAGGTAGATCCATGGCATTTCACACATACTCGTGAAAAGACAACGTGTGGTTCGCTAGGATGAGGAATAAAACCAGGTGGCCTAGATGCAGGCAGGATGCAGGTCTAAAAGACGGTAGAGGAGAATTGGACTGCACACTTGTATATGGGAGCCGGTAGAATCGACGGACTGTCCTGTGCGATGCGCTCCATCCGTTAAGGTAGCGTTTGGTTGAGTGGATAAGGGTGGATGGGATATGGCGATCACTGGATTTAAAGTCGTTCTTTTGTTTGGTTGAGTGGATGGATGGGATATGGATATCCAGTTTTTTGGAATATTCCCTCAATATGCTGGATAGAGCTATCCTCCAAAAAATGCTGGATGAGCTCATCCAGTTTGCTGTCTTAAAAGGTGAACTCGTTCAAATTCAAATTTCGCCAAAGTGTACTCAGTCAAATTCAATTTTCGGTCAAAATGTGGTCAAATTTTATTCAAAAATTCAAATCTTGGTCCAAATTTGTCAAAAAAAATCAAATTTTGTCTGAAAATTCAATTTTCAATGATATTTTGTCTGAAATTCAAATTTTATTCAAAGATTCAAATTTTGTTCAAAAATTTAACTTCTATATAAAAATTTAAATTGTGGTCAAATTTTATCCGAACATTTCAAAAAGTTCAAATTTTGTCTAAAAATTCAAATTTTGATTAAATTTTGTCCAAAAATTTCAAACCGAAATTCAAAACCTTGATTACAACTAGCTCATCCATCCTCATCCATCCACCCAACCAAACAAAAAATTGGCTCATCCCTATCCACCCAACCAAACAGCCACCTGGATGACTCCATCCCATCCAGACTGGATGGCCATATCCCATCCAATCTCATCCATACAACCAAACTAGGGATGAAAACGGATATCCGAATTTCTGAACAAATTCGACATTTTTAAATAGATATATAACGATTTTGGTTTTCATTTTTTAACACTTTAGCAAGCTCATTATAAAAAATAAGATTATAAAATTAGATTAAAAAAATTACGCATTATTTGCTTCCCATAAATAAAAAGGTGAAAAAATATCCGAATCCGTATCCGATTGATATCCGAATTTTGTTTCTATCATTTAAATAAATATATAATGAATTTGAGGTTCATTTTTTATGAATTTGAATAAGCTCAACACCACAAACAAGAATATGAATTCGGATAGAAAATTCTATATCCTATTTGTTTCCCATTGAAGAACAAAGACAAAAAAATTGATATCCGAATTACTATCCGTTTTCATCCCTAAACCAAACGCACTCTAAGTGGATTTTTTGGAGTCTAGACGGGATTTTTTTTACTATTTTAGCTCCCTCTGTAAATTTTTTATGTAGCCTTTCTCGAGATGATTTTACTGTTTTAGCTCCCTCCGTAACTTTTTTATGTAGTCTTTCTCGAGGCGAAATTACAGATTTGGTCTCCTAGCCCCTAAATACAGCGGTAGGAAACTGCTAAAAAAATTTTTATTTGTTTTTCAACTCTTCAGAACTACTGAAAAATTGTTTAGATTTTTTGGTGCATTGGAAATAATTTTTTAATTTCTAACGGCCTCCGACTGCTAGATATTTTTTCCCGCGCTGATTTCCAGCGGTTCGGTACCGCTGGAATTTTTTTTATGCTAAAAAATTTTCAGCGGACTCTCTCCGCTGCCTTGATATTTCCAGGCCTTGACATTTCTAGCGAAGATAGTCCGCTAAAAAAATTTCGACGTGAAAAAGAATTTTTTGGTGGTACCGAACCGCTAAAAATCAATGCAGGAAAAAAATATCTAGTGGTCTAAGGCCGTTGGAAATTAAAAGAATTATTTCCAACGTACCAGAAAATCTAAACAATTTTTTAGCATTTCTAGAGAGCTGAAAATAAATATAAAAAATTTCAATGGATTCCTATCGCTGCATATGGTGGCTGGGGGTGGGCGCTAAATCTGTAACTTTATCGCGAGAACAGCTATTTTCGGGAAGAAAAAAAGTTACCTAGTGCGCGCATGAGTGAGGAAACAAGCAGCGAGATGGAGGAGGCAAGTGTTGGACACCTGGAGTTATCCATGTTTTTCTTTACCGGTTCCATCTCTCTCCAACATTAAGGCAGACTGGCAGAGGAGCATTTTCTATAGGCAACGTATCCTGTGCACACAGATTTTGTCGTGTATACATCGTGCACACCAACTAACAAAAGTCACGAAAAATTCTGAAAAAATTGTAGATGTACTTCATAGATTATTCTACCTATGTATAAAATTGTAGGTTCAAATTCATTATATATCAAGAGTTATAAAAAAGAGAAAATTCTGACAAGTTTAGAGAGTTTAAACTTGTCAGAATTTTTTTTTTTTTTGTAACTCTCGATATATAATGAATTTGATCTTGAAACTTTATACATAGGTAGAGCAATCTATAAAGTACATCTACAATTTTTTTCAAAATTTTTCGTGACTTTTGTTAGTTGGTGTGCACGGTGTGTACACGAAAAGTCTGTGTGCACAGGATATGTTGCCTTTTCTATGAGCAGCAATGTGCACGTACACGGTACACACTCGTTTTTGCAGGTGGTTCCCTTCGTCCGAATTCACAGGATGCATGTCTTAAATGATGTTGTTTATAAATATAGGACATATTTTATGTTCTAAAAGAGCTGATTTATGAAAGAAATGGTTTATTGAATCAAAGCAAGGGAATTCTTCTTTGAGTCAAAAAAGGTAAAAAAAATAGAGAGGAGGAAGATCTGCACGTGAATACGGAGAACATTGATTGAGGCCCATATAACCTAGTGTTGAACATGAAGCCCATGTATAACTGGAACTGGAAGACGGCCAATTTGAGATCCAAACTTTGGCCTGCATAAACAATAGGATGACAGCTTTTGATTATGATTGTACCGATTCTGATTCTCTAATAAGTTAATGGTGCCAACTTCTAATTTTGTATTCAAATCTATCTTTGATTGTAGGAGAATCTATTTAGAATCCTCTCTTTCGACAGATTATCCGATTTTATTTTGAATAAAAGCTGTCCCAAAACGGGGCCAAAGTTCAGCACATAAGCCGCAATCCTTTTAGGACCTAGGGTCGTAACTGGGTTGGTGGGTTTCGTTTTCCTGTTCCTGTATGAGTTTAACCGTGGGAAAACTCCATTAGTAGCAATGTTGCTTTAGAATTTGTGTCATGTATTTTTTAGATAGCACACAAGGACAATCCAATTCCAGCGTCCTGCCATGTAATATTTCAATAGATGGCTTTGGTTCCGATAGTTTCCGACCGACCAACCAGATATATTTGAATCGAATTCGAATAGTTATTTCAGATAGTTATTGAGTTTGGATTTGGTTTTAGATAATTTTTTCATATTCAGATGGAGGATATTAGTATATTACTATCTGCCGGATAGGGATATTCCAAGATGGTTTTTGGATATTTTCAAAAAAAATTATTTAGATATCCAATATCTAGCCGGCCCATTAGTTGTCACTTTGATCGTTCGGTGTTTTGGCCCAATAGGTTGACGGCGCGAGGTTAGACACATGACGAGGTCGGTGAGGTCAGGCACATGGCGATGTCAGCAAGCATACCGTACTTTTGCAACTTTTTTACACTACCTGATAAAATGACTTATTAAATTGTGATAGTTCTGTACTTCTCCTGCATTCGAACTCATATGGCTGATTAATCATTGTGATATATGTGCTATATGATTTATCTATTCTCACATGATATCCAACAAAAAAAATATTTGATATCGTATCGATTTCGCTTTGAATCTGCAATTGATATTATCCGCATTGTATTTGTATTCGGCATTATCCATATCTGATTCTGAATTCACAAAAAAATGGTTTAGAATACGAAAAAAGTAATATCCAACCAAATCCGAGCCAATTGAACCCCTAGTGGACACAAGAATTCCATATGGACATCACTGAGGCACAGGTCCAGTGAATTGTTCCCGCCAGTCTAAATGTGTAACAGTGTAAGACCCTTGTGTTCTAGCAGCGACTGTTCATGGCGGCCTCTGAGAAGGAACAGTTTGGACGGTTCTCGTTGCAATGTGGATATAACTACGGATTTTCCCGGCCCGTGCTGTCCGGTAGCGGCACCAAAAATTTCAACGTACAAACACGATCACCGAGCCGTGTACCGGCAATGGCGCACACATCCGGACAGGCGTGCGCATGCGATAGGATCGCCGTCCCTGTGACGCCGACGGCGCGCGCGGCGTACGCACGCACGCACGTACGTACGTACCCATCGATCTGTTGCGTCTCGTCTCCATGCACCGCTCCAGCCGAGCGCTTTCTTTGCCGCTTTATTACGCGTGCACCTTTCGCTCGCGCGTCACGCGCGCCAATAGCGGGGGCTAACTGCATTTGACGAGCGGCGCGCGGAGCCGTTTGACAATCGGGGTCTCAAGACGTTCTACCCCGTCGCGTCCATCATCGCCCATGCCCATCTGCTCGCTTGCTGCGATGACTGCCACACGAATTCGCGTCCCCAGCAGGGGAAAACGACCGAAACGCGCGCGCGGCACCGGCCGGCTACGGTCGACACCGCCCAAGTCCGCCGCGCCAGCGGCGTGTGATGTGTCGTTATAGATCGACCGTTTTTGGTCCTGCGGCAGTGCGTGCCGGCACGGCACGGTGGCTCATCAGAAAAGATTTTGTTCCCTCCTTTTAATGGTCTCGCACGGACAAAATCTGGCTCTTTTTTTTGTGTGAATTACCGGCCAGTTTCCCGTGATCACAAGAGCCGAAAGCGCAAGCGAAGATGGCCGGACGGGAGAGTGTGTGTGTACGGGGTTGACTGCAAATCGGCGGCCATTAATGGGCTCGCAAGGTGCTGTTCCCTCTGCGCGTCGACGGAAAACGACGGATGCTTTGCTTACCGAAATGGTCTGGCCCTCGCAGGCCGCTCCTGTCCTGTTTCGATCCGCATCACGAATTGATGTTACTGTCTACTGTATCATAAATAGTTATTATTTTGGACATCGATACGATCTTAGAAATATGAATTTGACTACTAATTTTAATATAATATATTTATAAAATTCAATAAAATTATAATATTATAACATTACTTTTTGGGATAAATCTACACATATGATTTTTATGTATGATGTATCCAATCCAAATATTTAAAAAGATATTGATAGACAAAGTTTTAAAATTTTGACTATCCATATACATAAAACGACAATTATTTGTGACCAAAAGGAGTAATGCATGTCGTTTCGATAGCTGCTCTCATTCTGATTCCACCTAAGACTTCGAAGCTGCCAAGCATCTGACTTTCACGAGGATTTGATGGCCTACATCGCTTCGCTCTGTATGTCAATGTTGTTGTTGGGATGCTAATGCCGTGGGTGTCTGCTCCATGTTTGGTTTATACTTTGTAGAGCTTAATTCGTGGTACTATTTTCTGTGGCCGGAGCTTCTGGAGAGACAAGATCGTGCGGCGTGTACATAACTAGTGGTGTGGGAATTTCTCAAATCCACAGGAACAATATTGGCATTTGACAGGACTTATTAATATGATTTCTCAAATTTCAAGAACCATTTTGTGTTTTCCATATCCGGACGAGGAGAACATATGTGAAGTTGCGCACAGACGTCAACCCATGCATTTGTACGGACTACACTTTGAAGTTTGAACTCTTGGAACCATATTTACCAGCTCGTATGTCACATAATTAAGTTTTTAGCCCGCCGTTATTGTTTACGGTAATAGGGACTCCATGGTACAGATACGTACGTACACGCACGCATAATCTGCACTGGACAAAGCTACCAATCACGCAATCACAGCGGGTTTTTTCAACGGCGAGAGCGACAGTAGTAAAGAGCACAAGTCAAACTCTTACTCCTTTGCTGGACAGTGCACCGGCAGGGGTCGTCGGCCGTTTAAGATGCATCGATTGGACAGCGTCCAATGACAGTTAACGATCGACTCCAATCAAAAGTCAGCCCTTGAATCAATTGTAAGAATGCAGTTAAAATGCGCGAGACAAGGAACAAGTTGAGACAAAAACTTCAAAGTTGAACTCTGCATTTTCTTGGCCCTTTACAGCTGCAGCGCCATTCTGTCAGCCGCTTATTCGTAGCACTGCATGCATCAGCGTATCTTGGTTCCAGCCTCGATCTGCCAACGGCAAGCAGATTCCCCAACAAGATTTCTGACTCGTTCAGTTTGCACACAGAAAGAGGAAGCTATGGGAAAGGGCACTCCCAACGGAGGATGTCTATAGTAGTGTCTATGACTCGCCATCTCAGATAGACATTACCATATGGAAATAGTGGTTTTAGGGCAGTCCCAACCCATGGTGTCTATAAGCAGTGTCTAGAGGAGAGAGAACAAGAAACCAATGCATAGTTTCCCAACCCATGGTTTCCATGAGCAGTGTCTAGAGGAGAGAGAGAGCAATAAACAAGCAATAAACCAATGCATGCACCACAAACACAACTTGATCAGCGTGCAGAAACGTCCAACCCTATTTTGCTGGTTTCTTGTGTCTTGATACCCGCGAAGACCCAGTTTCTTGCATGAGACATGGTTTCTTGGTTTTTCCTTCTCTTTCTTCCTTAATTTCTATGCCACATCAGATTTTTGCTTAGTTGGCAGCGTAATTAATTCTATGGACACCAGCTGAGGTGGAGGGTTGGGACTGCCCTTACAATAGCAAGTTTCTATAAATGTGTATTTAATACTCCCAATGCTAATATCCTCTCCCAATGCATACTCTCTTTCAGCACGAAGCACAAGGCAGTTGTTAGACACTACCTTTTATCCCAATGGTATTTCTACCTGTTTCTAGTTGTTTTCAATGTATTGGTCTACGAGTTTAAGTGGTGTCCCATGCAAGACACTGCTTTCTTCTCTCACTTCTTTTACTATCCCTCCAACTCATCCAAAATATGACATGGCATGTTATTTATTGTCTATAGACACCGCTGAGTTGTACCATTGGGAGTGCCCTAAGGAAACTGGAATGCATGCGTATTAGGTCCGTCACAGTGAGAGTTTCATTATTATTTAATAAGGTGACACATTAGTAAAAATGGTGATATGGTAAAGAAATTATGAGGAGAGAGAGAAGACGAGTTTCATCTGGATGAAACTAGGTATACATCATTTCCAACATATTGGAAACCGAATGAAACTGCACTGAGTGTGTATCGTTTCATCCCACGTATTCCCACGCACTGAAACCGAATGAAAATGCATCAAATGGAACACTTGATCATAACACCATGCAACAATTAAATGCTATGACTAGCCTATAAAACCACGAAATGAAACTGTGCATTGGAAGGTCTTGTTTCATTTATCAACCCAAACCCCTTTAGATGATGTGGCACTCCTGAAAATCATAAAATAAAACTTACCACTGGGATGACCTTAATTGCAGATTAGCCCTTCGATCCTTGTAACCTTGACCTTGATGATGTACCCTGTATGTAGGGTTCACTTTCCGCGCAGCTTTGGTTGTTGCTTGCTTGCCTCTGAGCTGATGGACGTCCCAACTAAAACGAAGAAAGATGGTGCTGGATTGAAGTGAATTACATGGGATTATGTCTATGTTTAAGACCTAATGTCTCTAGATAGTTGCAAGTTTCCGGAAAATCAAAACTACAAAAGATAGAAATAAGAGATTGATTTTTATTAGCTAAGCTGCTTAGTACAAATGTTACAATATCTATTAGGGAATCTAACATTCGATTGCTCGATACTCTGATGGTACAAGGGGCTCCCTATTTATACAGAATGAAGAGTCGATAGTTAAAGCCCATATTTTATTTTCTGGGCTTACGACGGTTAAAAACTAAACTCTATTTTTGAGCCTGCAACTCATAAAGAAAAGGCCCATAAAGAAGGATGGGCCCACGTTCAGCTAGTCGGTTAAGTCTGTGACCAACTTGCTGGCAAAGCCTATACATTGTTTCACACTGATTGTTCCCGACCTGTGTAATAATCACCCTAACCAGCAATGCCGATCGGAATGTGTCTATGTGTATAATTAACTAATAGGTACAAATAACTACTCTAACGTTATCTCGAAGAGATATTTTTTGGCGAAAAGACACCATTTGATGGGAAGACACCTTTTGGCCGTGCGACATCTTTTCGAAGCACAAACTGTCACATCTTCATTCTGCATAAATAGGAAGCCCATTTGTACTATCAGGGCATAGAAAAATCTAATGTTAGACATTGTAACACTCGTACTCTGTTAAGTCGCCTAGCCAATAAGAAGCAATATCCCATTTCTACATTTTATAGTCTTGATTCTCCAAAAGCCTGCAACCATTTCATTTCGTAAGCTCAATCTAGAGACTCTAAGTCTGGAACATCGATAAGTTTTTACTTCAAAAAGGTGTTGTACGGCCGAAAAGTGTCTTCTCACCAAACGGTGTCTTCTTGCCAAGAGGTGTCTCTTCGGGATAACGTCCGAATAGTTATTCGTACATGTCAGGTAATTATCCGCATGGACACATGTGAAGAGATAACTGCTTATCCTTACCAGTATTGCTGGTCAGGATGACTATTTTATAGGTTGGGGACGACCAATGTGAAGTAATGTATAGGCTACGCCAGCAAATTGGTCGAAGACGTAACTGATTTCATTCTTCTTTATGGGCTTTTTTATGAGTTGCAGATCCAAAAAAATAGAATATGGTTTACAACCATTTGCGAGCCTAAAAATAAAATTTGGGCTTTAATCCTCATCACCAAAGATCACCAGTCAACCATTCATGCGTAGTCTAAACCACATTTTCATATTGTCATGATATTTCACAGACGTCAAAGCATCATTTTGCATTTTTAACAGAATTTTATTTTGCACAAATTCCCAAAAGGATTAAAGCCCATATTTTATTTTTGGGCAAGCAAATAATTGTAAACCATAGCCTATTTTGCGCCCGCAACTCATTATAAAGAAAAAACCCATAAAGAATAACCAAGCCCATGTTTAGCTAATCGGTTACGTGTCAACCAATTTGCAGGCGTAGCCTATATATTACTTCACATTGGTCATATCTAACTTGTGAAACAGTCACCTCAACCAACTGACAGGTATGAATAATTGCTCGAACGTTATCCGAAAGAGGCACCTTTTAGTGAGAAGATATCGTTTGGCGGGAAGATACCTTTTCACCTATACAACACCTTTTTGAACCACAAACTATTGCTTCTTCATTCTCTATAAATAGGGAGCTCCTTTGTACTATCATAGCATTGAGAAATTGAATGATAGATATTGTAATATTTGTACTCTGTTAAGCCACTTGATTAATAAGAAGCAATCTCTTATTTCTACATTTTATAGTCTTAATTCTCTGATTGGCTACAACCATTTCATTTCCTAAGCTCAGATTAGAGACCCTAGATCTTGAACATTGACATTTGATTTTGTTGAAAAACTCATCTAGTATGTTAAGGACCAATCTATAGTTTGCTGAATGTAAAGTTTTACCATGCTACCATAAGTTTGGTATAGGACAGACCTAGTGTTGGACTCTAAAAAATACTTTCGAAGCCCTCTGTGTACAATGTACTAGTCTAACAAAAATTAATACATATAGTAAAGATGATACCATAACATATCATACGAAATTTTATTAATAATCAGAGTTTTATATCAAAGGTGGCACACAAGCCAAATAAAAGATTATAGCGGAAGCATACTAAAACTAAAGTAAATCCCAATTGAATTGTCACAGACAATCGACTAGAGCAGCGGCTTAGCATTGAGATCCTCATTAGTGTAGAATGGTTCCTTATCTAAAAACAAAAGATATAACATGGTGAGTACATAAAGTACTTGCAAGTCACACATGAAATGCAGTGTTAATGTAAGGATAACAAAAGGAAGGCATAATAAGGTTAATTTGAGCATAAAGCAACATTTGAAATACAATAAGTAATTTCTAAGGCGTATTTGATATAGTAAGAACTAAGTTTTAAATCAATCTTCAATAAGGGATCCATCACGGAGTTTCATCCCAAATTTTCCAAATGGAACCCCTTCTATCCACAAATCATCTTTCTCAAATCACTTTTAGAAATCCAAAGTCTAATCTGCGAGGATGGTTTGCTCAGCATACCCATGACCGTGGGCTCAACTATTTGAATAGTTTTACACTCTACAGAGGTTATACAACTTTATTCACAAGATATGATTATCTCCTTTTGCCAAAATTCACACTTTCTTTGGTGTGGAGTAGAGAAAATCACGACAAAATCCCTATTATGCTTCATAACATGAATCTATACCTACTAATATTTCACCACTGAAAGGGCTAACCACCCTAGTCAGAGGCCCCCTCTTACGTCGTGTGACAGGTTAACCATCCCCACATTTAACCGATTAGCATAACTAACAATGAAATGTCACATAGTGAACGATCACGTCTGTCCCATGCCAGTTGATAGCTTGTGGTAGATTTGCGGGGACCTAATACTCCTTTTGCTTTCCGTTGCTATACTTTCAGTTGGCATGCGAGCCAAACTTTGATGATTAAATGAATAAAATTCCGTATGATATATTGTAGTATCAGCTTTATTTACTATATATACTAGTTTTTCGATTAGTATAGAATACAAAGGGGTTCGGAGGTGTTTCTCCCGAGTCCGACACATTCTGTATGCCATATACAGTGAAGGCTGACTTTTGCTTTGATCAAATCATACTAGCGAGAGCATTGAAACATGGAAGCAGATTTAAAATGTGCCCGTGCGCACTAAGCCAACGATTTTTTTAATATATATAATTAAAATAATTTTATAAAAATAATATGCCGAAACAAAATTTTACAAAAATACACCTCTGTCGTCATTTAAAATGGCGACAGACCTTTTGTCGCCATTTGAATTGGTAATAGAGCTCTATCGCTAATTCAAATGGCGACAGAAATATCAGTCTTGTCAACCAAGTGAATTCACATAAAATAATCCATCAGCCAATTCAATCCGCGGCTAAACAGATCTCCCTATTACTAATTCAAATAGCGATAGAGGTGTATTTTTGTAAAATTTTGTTACGACATATTATTTTTATAAAATTATTTAAAAATATATTATTTTTAAAAAATTCCTAAGCCAACTTACACCAGTTGGGCTCACAAAATAGAACCCAGTAAACGGCAAACCTGCCAGTATTAATTTTCTAATTACTGACTAGGTAAACTTCTGTGAATGGTAAAATTTCTGTGGATTGAACTGCGATTCACTGACGTTAGCATTACGTTTTACTTTGGATCCACCTATGGTTGGCCCTGACGGTATACTCGTGTGAACATATGGGATTTAATTGTCGTACCTCATTCCAGTGCCCATTCTGTATGCCACGTACACTGAAGGCTGACTTTCGCTTCGATCAAATCATACTAGTGACAGCATTGAAACATGGAAGCAGATTTTAAAATGTGCCGCTGCACACTAAGCCAACTTACCCTATCTAGTTGGGCAAGCCTGCCAGTATTAATTTTCTAATTACTGACTAGGTAAACTTCTGTGGATGGTAAAAATTTTGTGGATTGAACTGGGATTCACTGACGTTAGCATTTACTTTGGATCCACCTATGGTTGGCCCTGACCGTATACTCGACTAGTGAGAGCATTGAAACATGGAAGTGAGAACATATGGGATTAATTATTGTACCTCGTTCCAGTGCCCATTCTGTATGCCACGTACAGTGAAGGCTGACTTTTGCTTTTGATCAAATTGTACTAGTGAGAGCATTGAAACATGGAAGCATTGACTTACCCTAGTTGGGCTCACAGAAAAGAACCCAGTAAACGGCAAACCGGCCAGTATTAATTTTCTAATAACTGACTTGGCAAAATTCTGTGTATTGAACCGCGATTCATTGACTTTAGCATTGAGTTTTACTTTGGATCCACCTATGATTGGCCCTGACCGTACGCTCATTCGAAGTTTTCAGGTCTCGATCTCAAAGGTCATTGCTGCAAAGATAAAAGTAACCAGTCAAAAAGCCGTATGGAATGGACTTTCTACCCGGCCCTTGCCACGAGCACTGTTCACTCTCCTGTGATCCTTTAAAATAGATAAACTGCCTGCCTACGACGAATACGGCGACAAGGCCAACCAGCCTAGCTTGTCGCGGTTTCCCTGGAGTTGGACCGATCTTGCCGCACATCGTACGCCCAATAACAGCTTGACTTGCGACCGGTTTGACCTCGATCGCGATGTCTGATTTCTTCACCTGTGGACGTCACTTGTGTTTTGTTAATCCGGGTAAGTTTTTGCGGCTTTTATGTCTGATTTTAGTGCCATGTCTTCTGCTTAGGGCGTAGGGCGTATCTTACTTTGGAACGCGGTTATGCCTATGTCATGGAGCCATTCCTTTTCGTCTAAACAGATGGGGGTTGTGCATGATTTAAGGCCTTGTGCGGTTGTGCCGCTTTCGGTTGTGCTCCATGGTAATTATTCAGGGCCAACTTGGCAATTCTCTAATTAGCGATTTTAACGTATAATTCAATATCAATAGTGTCTCTCTCTCACACTGATTAATAGTAGTACAGTACAATAATTGAGAGATCTGAAACCTTTCTAATTTTAATTTATGAAAAGGAACAGTTTGACCAAGGCCATATTGTTGCTTGTCGATCGGGTAGATTTCTCAACACATCAACGGCCCCGATCGACGGAGGTCCCATCTCTTTACATATGATACGTACATGCACTCATCGGGATCGGTGAGAGCTACGTACAAACAAAAGTTTTTCTCTACTTTGATCTTTTCAACACTACTGGTTGTTGAAACCAACCAAACTAGCAAGTGGTCCGCGTCCATGCATGGACATATCATCATTTTAGTTTGGATGAAGAAAAAAAGAATGTTTTATAAAATTTACATGTAGCGTTAGGCCCTTTGGAACACCGGATTTTCCCCCCCTTGATTCTACGGGAATTGAACGGTTTGCTATGAAATTCCTATAATTTTTTTTATGAAATTGTCGTGTTCCAAACAAGTATTTAATGATTATATGACTGGCCATGCATCATGCTAACCACGATGATTAGTTGATTTCCTATCCATATCAATATATTCTTCTCCATATAGCTGTGCATATTCATCCGGAGCCAAAAAGAGTAAACGAAGCAGAATAAAGAGGGAAGAAAGGGACAAAGAAAAGAAAGAATGAGATGGACCCTCAGTTGCCTTGAACATGAATGTCTCGCCTCTCGACTATTTCCACGTCACCAATACAATCAGTAATACATCATCAAGCAAATCGGTCAAACATCGGCCTCTAGCGATTGATGGGCTTGTCCAGGGTTTACCAAACCAAAATTCGAAATTCGCGGTATGGTTTTCGCAAAACCGCTCAAAAACTGTCAAAAACCGAAAGGTTTAAAAATCAAAGGTTTTTCATGAAAAACCGCTTGGTTTTCACCGAAAACTAACCCCAACCGTTTGAATGTTCTTCGAAAACGGTTTTGAGTGGTTTTTCAATGAAAACCGCGGGTTTTCAATAGTTTTCGAACACATAAATTTTTTCAAAAAATTTATTTTTTTTAATTAGACCGGTTTATCGAGCGGTTTTGGATTTCAAACCGAAACGATAAGATCAAAAACCGTGGCTTTTGTCGGTTTTGTTAACCATGAGCCTGTCACATGCACTCAGGCTGCTGCTGTTGCGGTGGGATTTGGGGCATGGTGGGAGATCGATGATGGCGCGGGTAGCATGGAACAGTATGACAAACAAATTTCGAAAATATGCCAATTATGCTTCAGGGCTTCAGGCCCGTTTGGAATGTGAAAGTTTTTCCTGATTCCTATGAGAATTGAACTGTGAAGTTCCTGGAAATTAAAAACACTTTTGTGTTGTCGGTTGAAAGATTTGTGCTGACAAAAAATATTACATGTTTTAGTTGAAACATTCAAGTATGGATAGAGCGCTACCTAGCGAAATTGAAAACGAGATGTGGTTCCGTACAGCAAAAGTCCGCTGGTCTCCATGGACCATGACCTATGCATGTGCCTTGCGTTATTTTTTTTTTCTGTTTCTCTCTAAGTAATTATCTTGTATAAATCCATAGTTATTCTTTAAGATGGGTTAACATGTCATACAGACTAGAGAGAATTCTATGGCCAATACATGTTCTTTGATGCATGCAACTCTAATTGAAAAGATCCATTAGCTGTACTTATCTCTATTAATATAAATTTGCAGTTGGTGACAGTGGTCCGTTCTTTCTAACCCCCCGGCATATCTCCAATAATGACAAGTCATTATAGCTAATTATTTTTTCCTGATTTACAGCCAGTCATATATCCCTAAATATGGCTAATTATTATAGTAAAATCCCTGATTATTGCTAGTAATTAATAGCCGGCCAATCATTCCTTTTGTACTCTATATATGTTGTACAGTTTTCACAGAATCAATCAAGAGAATTCATTCAAGATCTCTCATGTCGTGCCACCGCGGCGAATGAACTTGACGAACTGATCAATAAGTGATAGACTGACGTACATGGCCGCGAGGCGTAGGAGGCCGAGCGCCGCGGTCAGTAGTAACTGCAGCTAGAAGGACAGCCAGAGCGCGACGCCCACCGGATGCCGTGACCCCAGCGCCGGCCAGTTGGACGTGAACAAAGCGTACGGCGCTTCAGCGCGGTTGCCCGGCGACACCAGTGGGATATTGTCGGCGGTGAGAGAGTCATTGGCATACCCCTTGGAGATAAACGGGTTGATCCAGCTAAACGTCGCGAGAGAGAGGAACAACGCGGCGGCGCACAGCGTGGCAGACACCTCGGAGCTGGTGTTTTCTGGTTCACCTTCATGGGCTCTAACGTTATGGCCGGCGAAGACAGTGATGGGTAGGTACGCCAGAGGCATGGAGACGAGTAGGTCGGCAAAGGCGAGAGGGTCATCTGGGAAGAGTAGCGAACCATCGGCGCAGCGGACCACCGCCGAAGCGGAGAAGAGTGCAGCGCCGAGGGTGGTAGTGATCCAGAAGACGCGGAGGTGCAAAGGCTGGGTGGCGGCGGTGGCCCCTTTCTCCGAGGCGACTGACCACGCGGCCATGGCGTGCGCAACGAAGTGGGCGGCGAGGAAGGCGGACTCCACAGTGCGCCATAGCGTGCTCGACAGGAGGAAGAACACAAGCGCGAGGAGGACGACGGATGCCATGGCGAAGATGGCGGATGCCCCAAGCGCGACCACGTAGCAGCCAGTGGTCCGGAATGGCGGTGGCTTCGGCAGCAGCACCTCATGCTCGGGGGAAGCCCCTGTGTCGCCCCTGCGAAGACGGTGGATGATGAGGACGAGCGAGGCGACGAGAAAGACGAGGTCAACGGCGCCGAGGAGCACGCGCTGCGGGTATGACGAGAGGAAGAGGAACGCGTGCTGGTAATATAAATTGCAAAAAGGGATAAAAATGATTGATTGATTTTTGAGATTGGTAACATATATTGCTACGTACAATATATTTGGTTTTAATTCATACCGGAGAAGAAACCATAAAAACTTTTGTAATCAGGAGAAATAGATGTTTGATCTTGTAGCACAATTTTTCTTTTATTGCTTGACCTTTATGTTTTATTGATTTAATTGAGCAACTAATCATCTTGAAAGTTTTTGAAATTTTTTAAGGAGGGTCTTGAGAGTATGTCTAAGCTTACATAAAAATTCTAGATCATGATCAAGTTTGTTCATTTTTAAAAAATTCTGACAATGCTACTAATGCATTTATATTTTGATATTTTTATTTCAAAGCTAATAAATCGTGTTGGAAATTTTTTAAATTTTTTGAGAAGTGTCTTGAGTGCATTTTTAATCTACTATAAAAATTTCAAATCAAGATTAAATTTATTCAATTTTTAAAAATTCTGACAATGCTACTAATGCATTTAGATTATGAACAAACTTTTTCATTTTTAAATAATTCTAACAACGCTACTGATGCATTTAGATTTCACTGTTTTTTTATTTCCCAGCAATAAATCATCTTGGAATTTTTTTAAACTATTTGAGATAGATCCTGAGAACATGCCTAAGCTACCATACATATTTCAGATCATGATCAAACTTGTCTAATTTTTAAAAATTCTGACAATGCTACTTATGCATTTAGATTTCGTTGTTTTTTATTTCCCAGAGGTATCAAATGATTTCAAATTTCCCTAAAACTTTTTGAAGATGATATGAGGGTTACTTAGGATTTAATTAAATTTTCTTCAGCTTTTATGTTAGTTCTATTTTGAAATATAAATTTTAGAAACCTCATTTTGACCAATAAAAAATTGTTCTTTAAATAGTAAAAAAAGAGAGAAATTTGTAAAACAGTAAAAAAATCATACCAATGCAAAATAAAGATTTAGATTTAATTTTTTTATTTTGAGGTTGTGCTTTATTTAGATTTATTTTTTTTATTTTAAGGTTGTGCTTTGTATGTTATAGACGACCTCTGTTTTATAATGTAGGACATATTTTTCAAGTTTGTTTTAAATCATAAGGCCTCCAAGTGATTTTAATTACATTTTCTCTTTTTTCCCCTCATTTATATTCTCACCTCTTCGACATTTATGGGTAAACATTTAGATTATGAAGCCATCTTCCTTGACAAGCTTTGAGATGTAGTTAGATTTAGTTAAACTCCTAAAATTTTCTGGCTTCGCCACTACATAAGTTTCACCAGTTCCGTTAATTAACTGATTTCGGATTCTTATCTCATTTACATGTTAAAGTGTGGACATCCATCGGTTATGATTAATTTAATCTAAGTAGGCCTACTAAATTGAGCACCCGATGTTTCTCCTTTTTATTTAGAATTTCTAGCATATTTCTCTTTTTTACGGGCTTATAATTCGCTAAATATAATCATGGTCTATCAAATTAAGAGTCGGATGTTTTTCTTTTCTTTGAGTATTTCTTGAATTTGTATCTTTTTTATTAGAACTTTTGACCATGTATGCTTTAATATATAATAATAGACAAATTAATCCGTTCTGTGATTTTGCGTTAGAAGCGGTGATGACTGATGAGATTACGGAAGCAAATTAAGTTCATTGCGTAGAATCAAATGCAGTAAATTAAATCTTATACATATCTATATAGTATTACCAGCCGCTTCCTGTCATCTTGCAGTGATCAGTACTATAATCCACAGGAGATCCCGATGTAATTAACAATGTGCTTCCTGAGACTGGTTCCTGGTCAGATTCCAGTCGCGGAAAGCAACTGATGCCGAGTAGCCGTGTCGCAGAAAACTCTGATTTTTTTCCCCGGATTCATCTGTTCCGACGAGATCACTTATAGCCCGTTTGGTTGCCTGCACGCGCGGAGCGCTGGTCACGCGAGCCTGGCCCGCGGGAAACGGCCGCGCGCGGCGTCTCCGCGCGTGCAGGCGCGGCCTCGTATTTTCCACTGCACTGCATGCACTGGGCCAAGCGCTGCGGGAGAGATGCAGGCAACCAAACGCTCGCCAGATCGTGGTCAACGCATGAGTGGAGCCAGGCCAGGCGCGAGCAGGCTACCAAACAACTCCTTAACGTACTCTTGGCAGTAGTTGACATGCATGCATGAGTACATACATACACATGCGTTTACTGTGTTTTTTCTTGGTGATGACCTTATCAGTTGTCTTTCTTCATACAGAATACTTTCTTGCTTCATGCTTCATCAGAATTTGTTCTCGTTTTGAGTTAGGCAAATATTGCGCACGACAATGGAGAAAACCACCGGTGCACGTGCAGAGAACACAACAGCATGCATGCACCGGGTCGATCATGTGAATGCGTACGTAGAATTCATTTTCCGTAGTACTCGTACTTCGTCGTACTGGTAATAATACTTGCGTGCTAGTATTCTCTCTAATATAAATCGTATTTTGACTTCATAAAAGGATTAAAGTTCCGGTAAAATTTAGAAAAATACGAGAGAAAATAAGAGATAATACTTTATGTAGGTGGTAATGACTAAATGTATATAATTGAGAGAGAATAAATATAAGTATTCTCGTTAAATCCATATATAAGTCTTATATTTCTAAGTAAGGCCATTTAAAATATAGATGCTATATTTATGAACGGAGAGTACATAAGAAGCTACCTTTGAACTTGGAACGCTTCCTGCCTTTTAAACGTGTGCACGGTACGTACAGCGTAACATGCCTATCCGTGCGACCGTGCGTGCGAGAATGCGTGATGCATGTCAAGAACGCGAGTTTAGGCAGTGTGATCCCGAAGGCTTACTAGCTAGCCATCATCTACGTCCGGACATCAAGCAATTCGACGACACAGCTTTATATTTTTTTTTAAAAAATGACAGCGGCTCTGCCTTTTATTTAAAAAGATATAAGATCACATGAGAACAGAGTTAATTTGAGTACCAAAAAACGAAAACGAAAACAACAAGAGTGGGGTAGCCTGGAACACGGCGCTGCGGGCTGAAACAAACTCAGAACTGAAAATATGAAAACCAGGAAAGACAAGGAGAAAACAGCGCCGAGGCAGAGCAAAGCGTGTTGCTAACATCCTGACAACGTACGTTCTGCTGTAACAGCCGCAGATTGACACCGGCGTTAGGAGCTTTGAATGGCCATCTTTCGATTGCTCACGAGTCACGACTTGAGAAATTCAAATGACATCCTCCTGCAGCGACTGATAAAGATCATTGAAATTTTTTTCGTTCCTCTCTTTTCAAAGGTTTTAGAATTAAGGTGTAAATGAGAACCCCATCCACCTTGCGTCACTGTGACGAGGTCTGTTCTCGGACGACCTGTCACCACCGCATAACTAAAATCCCTTCTTGCGGCAGCGGAGGATGAATTTACATGGATGCAAGACTTTCCAAACTTGTTTTGCAAAAGGGTACCGTAACATCGAGAGTGTGGCCGATTTAGGTTCCGAGAAAAAAAAAAAGAAGAACGGGAGGCGCTATGGGCCAGCCCCTGATCGCAAAATTGTCGGCGGTATAGCGCTACGTGGCAGCTCTATATGACTGCTCTGGCCATACATAACAACAACTTCCCACGCTAGCACTTACAAATCAACGACCTTAATTGATTGTGTACTAGTATCTAGCAAGTATACACCACATGATATCCATGATCCAATAGAGGGGGCCAATAGATACATGCGTGAAACGTACACCAGATAACCGCTACATAGATAGAACTATGAATTTTGACTCCCAAACTAACAGCAGAAGAGTCTAAAAGCAACAAGGTACTGCGTTTACGACGTATAACGACGCGCGCGTGTATATTGATTTTGTGCGTTTTGCCTCCTATCTATATATCTGAAGTCCTAATCAAATTTATGGCACCAAATAAAGGGCCAACACAACTACACAACTACATAGATGTACGTCGATCTATCTGATCCAAAAATACATGAACAAGCACACAAACATCTTCACTTAATTTACGATATTATTACATCAAACACCCCATGCATACTATCATTTCTGATTATTACTACTACAACTATTATTATTATCCAAATACATGTAGTATCTCAACATCTATGACGTCGATGCATACGTACGTTCGCCTGTCACATGCATCCTAACATTCTATCACCTTCTTCCTTCATGCTGTACAGTGTGTACATAACTCCAAGCCAAGCTCCCAAGATGAGTCCAAAGCGAAGGCCGTCGAGAACTAGAAGCCACTAATTATTACCCGCTTAATTTACACTTAATTAATCATGCTTAATTAAGACGACGGCTTAGTTCACGGTAACCTCCGGGAAGCCCATTTGCGGGTGCGGCGAGAGCGGCGACAGGCTGCCGAACAACCCCTCCCACTGCTCCCACGCCCAGCTCGACGGCGTCAGCGGGAACGTCTCGTTGCCGTCGCCCTCGGACGAGGATGATGAGGAGGTAGAGGTCGTCGTTGAAGTCAGGGAAGACGCCGGCGATGTGGACGCCTCGGCCTTGACCGACTTTTCGATCTCCCGGACCACCTCGACTTCGAGCTCGGCCGCCTCGGGACGCCTCCGTTTGTTGTGGGATGTCGGCGCCGCGCGTGCAGTGTGCGACGGTGGTGGTGGGGGCTGTGGGGCCAGGAAGTCGGCGCCGCGGGAGCCGACCTCGTTGGGGAAGTTGAGGATAGCCTTGGAGCCGCGCATACGGAAGGCGGCGCGGTCGTACGCGCGCGCGGCCTCGATGGCCGTGTCGTACGTGCCGAGCCACACGCGGGAGCCGCGCTTCTTCGGGTCGCGGATCTCCGCCGCGAACTTGCCCCACGGCCGCTGCCGCACGCCGCGGTACTTACGGAAATCGTTCACGTCCGCTGCAGCCACGGCCTGTGCCGGCAGCGGCGCAATCGCCGCCGCCGCCCAGGCGTGCGACGTTGGAGGCAGCGAAATCGTCAGCGACGGCCTCCGGGGGTCCGACACCGGGGACTGCTCGCCCCCGAACCGTATCATCACCGGCTCCGCCCGGAAGGCCGCCTCACCGGCAGCCGCGCTAGCGGCATCCGCGTACTCGTTTGTCAGGTCCACGTACGTCCCAGCCGGCTGCTGCTGTTGCTGCGGTAAAAACGCCGTGGGATGGAAAGCCGGCTGCTCGGCGAAGGTGACGGCGGGGACGGCCAGGAGGCACTCCTCGCCACCGCCAAGCAGCTGCTCTCGGATGAGCTGGAGAGAGAAGTCGTCCATGTCGCCGCTGAAGTCCATGGCCTGCTCCGCAGTTTGCGCTCGAGAGTATGCAGAGGTCGCCGAGGGAGAACTCTCAAGAGTTTGGGGGTGTGGGCAAGTGAAACTGCGAGTCTGCGATGAGAAAGCCAAGCTCGGTTCGTCTACTTATAGGGCCGGGGTGGCGGGGAGAGAGCGGGCGACCGCGCCCACTAAAAAGGGTAAAATGTTTCTTAAAAAAAAGAAATGAATAGATTTATTTTACACCCTTAATTTTTTAAAATGATTATTTAACACCCCAACTCTAAGACCAATTATTTCCTCCAAACTTACAAAACCGGGTCAATTTACAAGTTAAACCAGTTTTGAAGGGTGGTTTTCATGATTTAGATCCACTCAAGATGATTTTCGTCATATTGGCAGCTAAGTTATCGAGTTTTGGTAATGATGATTCAATTTAAGGGTATTGATATCAACATCATTAATCTCTTTCTCACTTCTTTTCTCTTTATATACATTTTCTTTCTTCTTTTCGCCAACATTCATTCTCTCATTTAGATCTACTTCACAAAAAAAAAAGATTATATGGTTGTCAATATAGCAAAAACCACAAAAAATCATCCTAACTTGGATCCCTGTTAGCAAAACCATTTTATTGATTCAATTTTATAATTTTAATGTGCTAAATACTCGGTTTTATAATATTTCATTATCTATAAAAAAATAGAAAGTTAAGAGGTGTAAAATGAACGCATTCCAAAAAAGAAAAGCTAAATGGGCTGGGTGTGAGCTTAGGGTGTGTTTAGTTTTTTTTATCAAGTGGTATATGTATGAGATGGTTCAAGAAAAAAGTTATATATATGTTTGGTTTCTTGAATGGAATCATCCCATCCTAGATGATGAGATACAAATTTTAGAAATATTCATTATAAATATTGAACTATTTTATTCATTTAAAATAATGAAGCTAAATGATAAAAGACCACTCTATCCTATTTAACTTTATCCTACCCACCAAACACATTCCTAGATCACACAGGGGAATGAGAAGAAGATTTGGAGCCCGTGATTTGATTTTGACGAGCCGTAGGGGCCACCTTTCGGCGGGTGATCCGGCGTTCGGTGTCGACGTCCGGCTCGCCTAATTACGGTGCAAGGACACCTGCGATTGATGCTGAACCAACAAATGTGTGTAGGAATTTTAATGTTGGGAATTTAGCACATACGCACATGTATTTTGTCAATAGGAGTGCCGTATCTATATATCTTCTCTATTCTTGTGATGTACGGCAGCTCAGCCGCCTCGCCACGTTGCGCTTTTTTTTTTCTGTACAGCAGCTGTACACAGCCTTATGTATTTATTACCCATCACATTTCACAAGTAGCAGCTAGCTTAGTTGGCATAGGCTTTGCCGTGCGTGTGTGAGGTTTTGGATTCAAATATTATGAAAACTGGTTTTTTTCAGTCTTTTCCATCAGATTTGCTGATTTAATTAGGCTATTAAATTATGTTGAAAATTTTTGAAACTTTTTTAGAAGGGCAGATCATGTCTAGCATACCATAAAAAATTCAGATCATGATCAAATTTGTGCGAATTTTAAAAATTCTGATAATGCTACTTATGCATTTAAATCAGTTTCATTGATTTAATCGAGCTACTAAATTTGTAAATTTTTTAAAATTTATGAGAAAGGTCATAAGAGTATATTTATGCTACAGTAAAAAAATCAGATCATGATCAAACTTTTTATTTTTAAAAATTCTGAAAATGGTACTAATGCATTTAGAGCAACTTCACAGATTTAATTGAGCTACTAAATTTGTAAACTTTTAAAAATTTGTGAGAATGGCCCTGAGAGCAGGCCTAGGCTACCATAAAAAGGAGTCATGATCAAAATTTTGCAATTATTAAAAAATTTGACGATGCTACAAATACATTTAAAGCAACTGCACTGGTTTGATTGAACTACCAAATCATATTGGAATTTTTTAAAACTTTTTTAGAAGAGTTCTTAGAGCCTAAGCTACCATAATAATTTTGGATGATGATCAAACTTATGTGTTTTTTAGAAATTTTGACAATGCTATTAATGTGTTTAAATTTCGCTGTTTTTGGTTTTCCTGAGGCATCAAATTAATTTTATTTTTTAAACTTTTTTTAGAAGGTTTATGAGAGTATGCCTAATCTTGCATAAGTTTCCTTTTTATTTCTTAAAAAATATTTCATCTCTCTATTACTCCCTCCAGTTTGGTATTAGATGTCGTTTTAGACATGAATTAGGATACCAAGGTGGAGTTAATTAGGGAGTATACTACCGCTTGTACCCTTATTAAATGGAGGCATCTTCTTGAAATCTCAAAAGACTAATCAATGCTGAAACGGTCCAGCAGTACTTAATTAGGGGCAATATTGGCTAAAACCCACCAAAACAGCTAAAACGACATGCTTTACTATACTTTTTGCAAAATCACTCAGTGACATCTAATACCAAACTGGAGGGAGTAAATTTTTAAGACTTTCAAAAAAAACATTTTTTTAGAAAAAACGATTTTTCTAAGACTTTTAAATGAATATTTTTTAAAAAAACCTATATTAAAACAAATTTCCTTTTTTTATTTCATAAAAAGATTTTCTCTCTGCTAAGATTAACAAACCGTCCGCACCAACGCGTGAGATTTTAACAAGTCATGAAGATGAGTGTTTCTATGCTCCATGGGCAGATGTCATGTTCTAGATCTAGACGGAACAGGACTGTCACAGTCTGGTTACACTTGGCCATTTGTGTTTCTGTACCAACATTTTTGTGGATTGGGCGTCTTCGAAACACTGGAATTGTGCAGGAAATATTACAATTTCTTCATCTGTCCTTTGGATGTAACATGCCTAATGTACTTGAACCTTAAGTCAATCGATGCCACGTCAAGAGATAAGTGCTTGATGCTTCTATACTCCACCAAAATAAATTGATCGCATTAATCCCGAGGGGGCGAAGCCCATGTGTAAAGGATTGGAATTTGGACCAAAGTGGTCTATAATAGTCTCCAGAATCTGTGCACTTTCTATTTACCCGGAATATCGTCGAATTTTTTTTCCTTGCAGTGTTGCACAATTATCTTAGTACTCTACATTACACTAGCTGCTCCCACTATTTAACTTATTTTTTGAAAAAAATATTAAACTTATTTAGTACTGTAGTGTTTCTATATCACGCACTTTTTTCCTTGCAGTTGACTTTTGTGCATGATAGATTGAATCATTGAAGATTAACGAGTCCTGTACCTCAACATCGTAGTCGAATACTCGCTGAATTCATGTTAATTTTCTCTAATGTTATTAATGCATTGGTCTCCACTTCTTCTGCATCTTATGGAAACATTTCAACGAGACTACCATTGCTATACAACCTGTAGGCTTTATACTTTCAAAACCTGTAATTAAGAACATAAATATATACAGTACTCTATCCGTTATTTTTATAAGATACGATTTAACTTGATGCGATATCTAAAATTAAATTTTGACTGTTAATTTTTTTATACTATTATATTTATTGCTACACAATCGAAATCTTAAAAAAAATGCCTTCAAATAGAAAACCAACGACATAACTTTCGTATCATTGCACTTGTGTCTGCAAGTTGAGTTTGGTTGCTCGCTACTTGCTTCGGCAATGCGACATGGGTGTGCATTGCATTGATGTGTCCTATCCTATCGTTCTGCAGGAAATGAAAGGTAGTGAGCCGAACACGTGGCCATGCACACCGATTAGCGGATGCAGATCGACATGCACGCGGTGGACTCGGGCCGGTGTTAGTCTAACAGCACAGAATAGGCCGTCACCGGCTAGACGTCTACTCACTCCAAGTCTACGGGATTTAATTTTTAGACAGTCTTGTTTACAATTATATAATATATTTTATATTTTAATGTAAAAATTAGTGTGGTGTTTCTTTTACACTCTTGATAAATATCTATATTTATTTAATATTTTATATATGCATATAATAAATATAATCCTTATAGATAATAATTAAAGATAATCTAGCTACTTTTAATACCTCTTTATCTATATGCTTAAAAAATATGGGGTATAAACTTAGACACGGAAGAAGTAGTTGCACAGCTCAGGTCGACAGGCCCTGGATTTAAATGAGTCTCGCAACTTGGAGGCAACGGCTCCACCGCCGACGACACCGCTACCTTCGCATGGCAGGTCGGCCTTACCAGCTGCATGCTTGTCGGGCTGACTCTTAAGACCACGGATTAGTCATGACCGATTCCACCGTTAGGGTATGTGCTAGGGTAGGTATAACAGTATGTGCCTATACATTTTGTCATATAAGAATTTTGTTGACATAGGAAAAAGAAGGAGATAGAGTATAGCTATCTTTTCATGAATAGACGATTATATAGATAGTATAAAACACATTACTTAAATTATTGTTTATAATAAATATTTTTCTATGTTATAATTAAATGATTATATAATCTTATAGATACCATATAAGATATCATTTATTGTAGAAATTGTCTTTAATTTTATCTTTAAATGATATGGAGAACTATATATATATAGTACAGTCATCTCTTCTATTATATATACTGCTAGCTAAAACCATGGCGGTGTACGCGCGCTTGATTTGCTGTTGTGTTTGCGTGTGTATTTAGTCACTTAAGCATGGATGGAGTCAGCCATGTTCATCGATCCAGACATCAGACATGTAACTGTTGAGGAATCTTGGATAAACGTTCACAGGGCCGGCCAAGTCAATGGCCGAGTTAATTATTGCAATGGACTTGGATGGTATTAACAGTTTGCGCAGTGACATACTGACTTGTGAAGGACTTGGTCTAGCTCGTCAGTTATCAGTGTGCTAATAATAGCTTGTACAAGCTTATTTATATTCCCTCGTATCACAAATAATTATTGTTTTGGATATAGTATAGTCAAAACTTTGGTTGTTCTTATTTTTTAAAATATTTAAATTGGATGTATGAAAATTATGTGTACAAATTTGTCTCAAAAAGTATTTTTATAATATTATAATTTTATTGGGCTTTTAAATATATTATAATAGAAATTAGTGGCCAAAATTGTATTTGAAAACATATTGATGTCTAAAACGATAACTATTTATGATTGAGGGGAGTTACTGGCATGCGAAACAGTTAAATTTTCGTTAGTACATGCAGTTCCTTACAAAAAAATAGTTCCTAGACACAAGGGGAAAAAAATCCGCGTTTCAAGTGAGGCCTTAATGACCGGATTAAACAGGACGGTACGTTCTAGTACAGTACAGCATTCCTTTGGAGGCTGGGTTTGATGTCCCTAAACGTCCGTACACATCTCATTCGGCGCGTGAGACATTATCATGGAGTTAAGCACGTTTCGCCGGTCGGAAATCGATCGGATCGCCGTACGTACTGATCACGCATCGCAGTGATTAAAGATGGATGTGAAATCTTCTCTCGTTTGTCTTCTCAATATGACTGATAACTCCTTGGGTGCTCACCTTTTCGGAATCATCATTTTTCCTTTCAGCTAGCGCGATCGAGGTCACCACAGGGATGACCGGATTAGTACGCGATGGTTAAATGAGGCGGTGCCGGACTATTTGGTCCGGCCGGCGTATGTGTCACCAGACGGTGACACGGCCGACCGATCAGGTATCGTCGCTACCTACTCACGGCCGCGGCCACACACGCGCGCGGACACCAGCTGTCCTGTTGCTGGCTACTGCTTGACACGTGTTCTTATCGTTTCCCACAGGGGACCCGGCCAGGGGCATTTGCACCTGAGCTTTGTACACATGCATGCACACTGCTAGCATGCCACCCACGGTATCTTTCTCTGCAAATGGTCTTGGAGAAAACAGATGCAAATAATTGATAGTGATCTTAAAAACAACTTCTTTTCTTTAATAGCTATACTTGCAACAATATAAATCCATAGAATCAAGGAAAAAATATTGATCTACACCACTTATTTTAAAGAGAAAAATTATGAAGGTGTAAATTAATCACATATAGATTTCGCATCTGTAACATAGGTTCTTATCTCTCTCTTTTAACTTGTAACGTGTTGTTTCCAATCGTATATAATAAGTGACCAAAGTTTGATTCCCACCGATCACGAATTAGGTTGGTTATTTGTATGAAGTTTCCACTACATATGGTCTGAGGTTTGAACCTGTGATCCGTAGATCTTAAGCCTTAAAGGATTACACTAATCAATTATTCCCACCCCTCTCAAAAAACATATTCATGTAACAGATAGCTGTTTTTTTCCCTTGCGAGGGGAGTAAGCATAATTGTATTTTTCAATCCAACCATAAAATCACACGGGTATTTGAAGTAAGTAGAGAAAAAAATGTGCACCTACCCATATATACTCGAGATAAATACCGAATTAGTAGGGAAAGTTTGTTTAATACTCCCTCTGTTGATTCTTATAAGATGCGCACACATTGCGAGATTTTAAGTTTGTAATTTTTAATCAACAATTAATTCAACAATATATAAATTATATAACATAAACATGATAACGTTATATTCGTATTTGAAAGCACATTGCTATAATTACGATTTTATAGCTATAAATAAAATATTATAAAAAATTTAACAGTAAAAGTTTAACTTTAAAGACCATATCAAATCAAACCGTATCTTACAAAAATAAACGGAGGGATTGTGGAAAAGAGTGGGACAAAGAACGACGTTTACCATAGCGCGATTCACGGAATTTAAAACCTAAGACTTCCCACACCCAGTTAACCCACCTTGGGTAAAGGTCCAAAACAAAGTCTGAACCGGCGTAGGAGCGGGCAAACTATGGCCAAACGGGTGAACCACGGCAGCACGCAAACCCCGTTTGGGGTTTGACCCGATGGCGCGCGTCCGGTCCAAGCGCCAATTTAGCTTGGCGCCCCACCCCACGCGTGCGCCGAGGGCGAGCGAGCCGGCGCACCCCCGTCTTTTTTGGACGCTTGCTGGGCGTAGGCGTGATCTCATCTCAGTCGTTCTGGATGGAGCCCGGCCGGCCGGCCGAGCGTGCAGACACGCACGGCACGGCACAAAGTGCCAGGTCCCCTCGCTTATGTCACTCCTTGGCGTGCTGCACTGGTCTTCGGCATGCACGCGGTTTTGCCATATACTAAACATTATCCTGCTATAGTAATACTATAGTACTAGTATGTTAACGTTCCCGATTCCTCAGTTCGTTGCATGCCAATTCTTGCACAATGCAGCTAGACTGGTACGGGTACCTGTGCAGGTGGCTTACAAGAGTGCTAGTGCTATGATATTAGATTGTTGATCATGCGTCACGGGCAACGCGTGCCTGTGGTCCTTTGTGCTGTTAATCGTAGCGAAAGATTCCTGCCTAGCCTTGGTCTTCCAGTAGCTAGACTAGTTTATGATGGTACAGTCCCTATACAAGATGCTCAGCCTGGTAAGTGGCTACATTCACTAGGCATGAGCTGAATGGACAGGCAGGGACAGAGATGCGAATGGAATATGCAGGGTAAAAAATAGTAGTCCAACACTTTTACCGTTGTCGTATCCCTGCTAAAAACCACAGCATCCACATCACCCTGTCACATTGTCTCCTGGATAGTAACGAGCAGATTAGCTAGATTAAAATTAATTCACCGATGCTTTGATTTGAGGCCAGTACAGATCCCTGTTCAGCGAAAACTCTTATCGGTGTTGCAGGAAAGGACCAGGTACTTGTCACGCTGTCCAGTAAAATCATTAGAAAACAGCGGTGTTGCTTTGAACACATAAATCTATCGCTCCCCGGTCCACCTCAGAGTTCAAATCGATGCAGCAATGCAAATTCTTGAGGACTTCTCTGAGCTCCGAACTCTAAACACTGAAGCTAACCTCGAGGGGTAATCACGTAATGCATACGAGAGTTCATTGCTTCACAAACCCAGGCTCCTCGACGCCTTTGCCATGACACAAATCACCAGATTTTATCTCTAGATTCTTTGCAGCGTATAATAATAAGGGTAGATCGATCTCTGACCCTGAGCTGACCGTTTCAAGGGGCGATTACAAAAGCGAGCGCCCCAAAAAGCGTATTTTTGGACTCGGATCGATGGCGGCACGCGTTTGATCTGTTCGTGCGGTTTTACTGGAGCTTTGTCCGGCAGCGAGGGACAGCGGATTGCTTCGAGCAGCAAGGAGATTAAAACCGAACGCAGCAACGACGCTCAGCGCATGGTTCCAAGCTCCGTGATCCGGTCGCGACCGCCCTGACGCCATTAAAATGAGAGCCGACGGGGCCTAACCTAATCCGGTACGGTACAAAATCCCAAGGTTTAATTTAGCTCAAACTGCATGTGAAGATTTGGACATGTCGTAATAAGATATGATGATCCTGCGAGAGAGAGATCACCAGGATAGCAACCTGATTTGTTGATCTGATTGGAAGGTAGGGCTGGTGTTAACTTTACGTGGCAACTTGTTTGAGACCTGTTGTTTTGACTGGTTCAGCTGGTTCAACTGATGTTTTGAGAATGTCGCTGGAATCACCATCGATTTTAAAAGCATATATTTGTATGCCGGTACAGCACTATACTAGTACTACTTGACTAACAGAACCACTACTGGCATTATCTTAGTACGTACTGCTTAATCTGATGAATCATGTGGTCCACGAGATTCTTCCTTTTGACGAAGGATATGAACATTGCAATACGTGCTGCCAGCAACAGGACCTTGTAGTTATTCGCAGCGAAATCTAATGCCGGCTGGAAATTGAGAAGTTGGATTTGGATGGAATTCGCCCGGTCTTTCTTTTCCAGGCATGACGTGATTCCAGGAATTTTAGTGTTCAATAACAGAATGTATGTTGGGCCTCCATTGATGACTCGGTTGTATCAAAATGTCACAGCTAAATGCATTGGTCTTGCTATATTTGACAAGTACACTAGAGCTAGCAGATACCGGGTGACTTGTTCTCAGTTGAATTGTGGAAATAATTGACAGAAAATAAGCATGCATGACAGCATGACATTATGAGAATGGTAAGCCGGCAAGTGGGATGGAAATTGTGTCCGATTACCCGCGTGCCTATGGGCAAATACCCTACTAGAGACGGGTATGGATCTCATTCTTTGCCATTGGCATATAAATGGGAGCAATTCTTTACCCATCGAGCAAATGGATGTGGGTATGGGTGAGCTCCACCCGTACTAGTGGCACCCATTTACCCATCAAAATGAAACCCTAGAAACCCACCTCTCACTCCCACAACCCGACCCAATAGCAGTCGCTCTCTAAATCCCTAATCAGTCTTGCTCGGTTCTATTCCCAAATCCCCAATCTCTCTCGCAGTCTCGCTTCATTGCTCCGCTCCCAAATCCCATGACCCAACCACTATCGCCGCTGCCAAAGAGGACGCCCATCTACTATAGGTACACCAACCAGCAGTAACAACAGGCGTCGTTGGTCAATGACCAGCTGGTCGAGCTACAGGAGATCTTCCGCTCTTTTGACCGCAACAACAACGACAGCCTGATGCAATTTGAGCTTAGCTCCCTCCTCTACTCCCTCAGCCTCAAGCCCAATGCCGACCAGCTTGACACCCTCATCCAGTGCACCGACACCAACTCCAACGACCTCGACGAGTTCTCCAAGTTTGTCACCCTCGTCGTGCCCGAGCTCCTCGATGATTGGTCCCCCTACTCTGAGTACTAGCTTTGTAGGCTTTTCGGCATCTTTGACCGCGATGACAATGGGTTCATCACCACCACTGAGCTTGGCCCACTCCATGGAAAGGCATGGCCATGTGCTCACCGTCAAGGAGCTCACGGGTATGATCAAGGAGGCCAACACTGATGGTTGAATCAACTTCCAGGAGTTTCTTCCAACACAGGTATGCCCATGGGTATCAGGTACCATGCAGACGATGGGTATGGGCAAGGCTCTTCGCTTGCCACCCTTCGCGGGTACATCCATGGAAAGATTTTAGCTGACGAGCATAGATATGGGCGAGCACTACACCTGCCTGTCATGCCCGATTACCATCCCTACCCATAATCGAAACGAGTCTGAAATGCCCCATTTTGGGCCTCGGCCCATCCGGCCTCTTCCCCCCCCCCGCCCAGCGCGAGGCCCAGCTCCCTCCCTCATGGCCCCCTTGCCCCCTCTTCTCCCCCGCCGTCGGCCGCGTCTCTCGCCCCTCCCGGCCCGCGCTGTGCCATACGCCGCTGTCGGTGTACTCTGCACCGGGGTACCCTCTCCGTCGTAGAAATAATAGGCCCAAGAAGCGGCCTGGCCCAGTTTGGCGCTCTAGCGGGCGGCGGGGCGAGCACACCTTGATCGCCGAGCGAGAAGCCCGCGTGGCCCCCTAGTGAGCAGCCTGGCGATCACGCCGCTTTCGCCAGACGAAGCGACGACGTGAAATACTGGCAATGGGCGAAGACGTCCCGCCATTGGCGAGAAGCCCACGTGGCCCCTAGCGAGCGACTGGCGACCACGCCACCTTTCGCCGGCGGCGACCCATGTGGCGGTCTGGCAAGTGGGCGGGCATTCGGGCCCCCCTTGTCAGGCCACGAAGGCAACCAAAGGAATAAGGGGGAGGCTTCGCCTCGAAGTTTCCCTCCTCTGGCACCTCGTGTTAGGGTCATTAATTGTGAAGGATTCGACTTTCGACACGACGACGGTTCATCCCTCTGACGCCTCTTACCAAACCCATCGCAGGAGCGTCGTGTCCCGGACGGACCGGGCGAGACCACTCACCACATTAAATGAGGTTCGGAGAACAAGGCCACGGAGGCGTGCATAATAAATGAGTCGTGGGTCAACGTGGAAGCTAGAATGATGGGTGTAATTAATGTATTGTAGATAAGTATAGCGCCACCTTCTCTCCTGCCCAGGCTGGCCCGTCTATATAAGGGCGCCTCGGTGCATGGAGAAGGGGGCCGGCAGGCGAACTAACAGCATAGAGAAAGGAGTATAGAACAGAAAGCCATTGTAAACACTTCCACACTTCCTCAACGAAGATCAAGCAGGACGTAGAGCCATTACCCAAGCTGGGGGCCTGAACCTAGGTAAATCGTCGTGTCCACCGGTTTGCTAATCCCCGAATCCATCATTGAGAGACATAAGGATTTCCAGCTATGAAGATGCCCTCTACCGAATCATATCTTCCGTCTAGGGAGTAGCTTGCTCTGTTCATCGATGAGATCTTGTCAGGCGAAATACGCCGACAGGGGCGCGCCTGGTAGGGGGCTAGTGGTTGGCTCATCCAGCCATCTCTCTAGCGAAGTTCGGTCTTCCGTCCGAAAGAACCTTGCATCAGGTGATGGCGGGATCACACTCGCAGCGACAAGAGGTGGCAGAGGTTAGCAGCACCCAGAACATGTCCCGGCGTTCTCGTCGGACAAGTGATCGCCTCACGCCACCCCCGCAGGAAGGCGGTGGCGCCCACGGCGCAATGAGAGCTTTCAATTGGCGTCGATTGGCGTGGAGGCCGCCACTTCGCCCGTAACACGCATGCGGTCCGTCTCCTCCTGGACCACCCTCCGGTGGAACTTGCAGGAGACACCCCGGCCACGCCGTGGCTACGGGATATTGCGGGCCTCGTGGACGCGGCTTAGCTCCCCGTAGGGATGCCCGACCCGTCCGAGACCGTCGGTTCCCCTCGACCAAGGGTGCCCGTTGATTACACTCAAGCTTCCAGCCGCCCAAGCCGGAAGCGCTCTGGCCAGGCGGGCCAGAGTAAAGGAAAGGGCGTGCAAGAAGGTCCCAGCTCGCGAGAGCTGGAGGACTGAGTCCGTCTGGAGCTCGGCGGCCGTGGCTGGCAGCGATGTTTGCGTGATCGCCTGCAGCGTCGTTGTGCTCACGACGGACGGATGGCCTCTGGAGGTAAGAGTCCCTCCCGCGGCTCTCACCTTCAGGGCGAGGAGGAGGTCCGCTCCTCCGACTCTTTAGGGAGCCGCGGTCCACCCTCTCGGCCCGATTTGGGCGGGGCAGCAGGCGGCGAGGTTCCCTGATGTCGGATGCTAGGCGTTTTCCCGACGGCTGCGCCGCGTGGTGTGGCCCGAAAGGTTTCACCCAGTCTCCATCGAGAAGTACGACGGCACCACCAACACAGAGGAGTTCTTGCAGATCTACACCACCGTGGTGCATGCTGCTGGTGGGTCTGGAAAGGCCACGGCCAACAACTTCCCAACGGCCTTGACGGGGTCTGCCCAGTCCTGGTTGTTGAACCTCCCGCGAGGATTGGTGCACTCGTGGGAGGAGTTGTGCGGCCTCTTCATCGCCAACTTTCAAGGCTCCTTCGCGCAGCCGGGCGTGGAGGACGATCTCCATGCCCTCGAGCAAAAAAGTGGGGAGTCGTTGTGTGACTTCATTCGACGATTCTGCCACTGTCGCAACACGATCCCCCGGATCTCTGAGCAGTCGGTCGTCATCGCCTTTCGAAGAGACGTTCGCGACCGCAAGATGTGGGAAAAGATGGCGACCCGCGACATCACCACTACCTCTGAGCTCTTCTCCCTGGCGCATAAGTGTGCGCGGGCGGCAGAGGCTTGGGGGCCGACATCTGGAGCCGCGCGAGGACGCGACATGGACGAGACCGGGACCTCGAGGGGCCCCGGCCCTACGAGCAAGAAGCCGCGGAAGCGCGAGGTGGCTGAGATCAAGCGGGTCCTAGCCGCCGAGCGCAAACGCGAAGACGCCCGGTCGCCGAGGCGCAACTGCCGCGAACGGCGGGATGACCGCCGAGGCCGGCGTGGCGATCACCGCGGTCGGACGAACGACCACTACGAGGAAAAGGAGGGCAAGCCCTTCTGCCCGATCCACCAGACCAACTCTCATGGCCTGGATGATTGTCGGGTCGTGAGCAAGATGGTCGAGCGGTGGCTCAAGGAGCGCCGCCCCCGCGATGACGATCAAGACGAAGACCCCGCCTCGCTGGCCTTCCAGCAGGCGGATCGCGCTGTGGCGTACATTCATGGTGGCTCGTCCACCTATCCCTCCAACGCTTCCTATAAGTGGTTGAGGAGGGAGGTGTGCGCCACGGCGCCGAGTTCAGGGACGTGTCGGATGCTGAAGTGGTCGGAGGAGCCGATCACCTTCAATCGGGCTGACCACCCTGAGGGCACCGCCGGTGTAGGTCACCTTCCGATCGTGGCTTCCCCTACGATCCGGAATGTGAAGCTCGGCCGAGTGCTGATGGACGGAGGGAGTTCCATCAACCTCCTGTCCTTTGAAGCATTCCGGGAGCTCCAGGTGCCAAACCAGGAGTTGTGCCCCGCTCTGCCTTTCTATGGCATAGCCCCGGGGGCTAGCATGGTTCCCCTGGGCCAGGTGCGCCTTCCCGTCACCTTTGGGGAGGAAAGAAACTTTCGTACGGAGCTGGTCAACTTCGAAGTCGCCGACTTCGACCTCCCGTACAATGCCATACTTGGCCGACCTGCGTTGGCCAAGTTCATGGCGGCAAACCACTATGGTTACATGGTGGTGAAAATGCCAGGGCCTGGTGGCCCCATAACCATCCGGGTGGACAGGTCAGAGGCTTTGCGCTGCCACAAGCACGCACTAGACTTGGCCGGTGCTATCTATGGGAAGCCGGCTGAAACCGCCTTCCTGGGAGCCCCTCAGGCGTAGACCCGCGCCTCGCCCGGCTCGTCCGATGAGGTAAAGATGGTCTCCCTGAGCGCGGATAAGCCCGAGAAGTCCGTCTTCGTTGGCGCCAGCCTTAGCGCTAAATAGGAAGACGCGCTCGTCACCTTCCTCTGGTCTAATTCCGACGTGTTCGCCTGGCAACTGTCCGATATGACTAGGGTCCCCAGGGAGGTGATTGAGCACCGATTGGCTACGCTCCCTGAGGTGCGCCCGGTTCGCCAAAAGATCCGGCGTCAAGCACCGGAGCGCCAAGACGCCATTTAGGAAGAGGTAGAGAAGCTGCTGCGCGTAGGGATCATCCGGGGAGTCTCTCATCCTGAGTGGCTTGCCAACCCTGTTCTCGTCAAGAAGTCCAACGGGAAGTGGCGGATGTGCGTTGATTTCACCGACCTCAACAAGGCCTGCCCGAAGGACCCTTATCCCCTGCCGCGCATCGATATCATCGTCGATTCCACGGCGGGATGTGAGCTGCTGTGCTTTCTGGATGCGTACTCTGGGTACCATCAGATTAGCACGGCGGCAGAAGACGAAGACAAAACTGCTTTCGTAACACCCATGGGCGTCTATTGTTACGTTAGAATGGCTTTTGGGTTAAAAAATGCTGTTTCTACTTACCAACGTGCCATGCATATCACTTTCCGTCCACAGATAGGGCGCAACCTTGAGGTGTACGTCGACGACCTGGTCATGAAAGTGAAAAAGAGCGAAGAACTGATTGAAGACCTAGAGGAAACTTTTGCCAACCTCCGGAAGAATTGTCTGAAGCTCAACCCCGAGAAATGCGTGTTCGGCGTATCCTTCGGAAAGCTGCTGGGGTTCCTCGTGTCCTAGCGGGGCATGAGGTCAATCCTGACAAGATAGCGGCCATCGAGCACATGAAGCCGCCGGTTCGACTCAAGCAGGCGCAATGCCTAGTTGGTCGCCTGGCCTCCCTCGGGCGATTTATCGCCCGACTGGGAGAGAGGAGCCTACCCCTTTTCAAGCTGCTGAAGAAGACAAACCCCTTCGAATGGACTGAAGAGGCTCAACAAGCATTTGAAGACTTGAAGCAGTACCTCTCCTCTCCACGATCTTGGTCGCCTCGACTGGCGAACCATTGCTCTGACATCATTGCTACCCCGGCGGTGGTGGCCTTGATTTTGGTGGCGGAGAGGGAAGGCATTTAGAAGCCAATCTACTACATCAGCAAGGTGTTGCACGGCGAGATCGAGATACCAAGCGCAGAAGATCTTTGTCGCCGTCTGGTAGCGTCCAGGAAGTTGCGGCACTACTTTCAAGGGCGAGAAGTCACGGTGGTCACTGCCTACCCTCTGCGAGAAATCCTTCACAACCGAGAAGCAGAGGGCCGCATCGCCAAGTGGTCGGTGGAGCTGGGGGAATTCTGTCTTAAGTTTGTACCCCGCACCACCATTAAGAGCCAGAAGTTGGCGGAGTTCATTGCCGAGTAGACTCCCGCCGCTCCTGAAGCTGAAGAAGCACCCGTGCCTTCTCCCTGGACCTTGTTTTTCGATGGTTCCTTCAGGCTTGAAGGCGCGGGGGCTGGGGTGGTCCTGGTCTCTCCGACCGGTGACATCCTCCAGTACGTGGTCGCCCTCGACTTCAAGGCCACCAACAACGTTGTTGAATACGAGGGCCTACTGGCAGGGTTGCGCGTCGCCTCGGCATTAGGCGTCCGACGCCTCCAAGTTAAAGGCGACTCTTTGCTAGTCATCAATCAAGCACGGAAAGAATTCCAATGCTCTGATCCTACCATGGCCGCCTACTTGGCGGAGGTCAGGAAGATGGAGCGCCATTTTGAAGGACTGGGGTATACCCATATCCCCCGACGCGACAATCATTTGGCGAATGAGCTTTCACAGCTCGCGTCCTCAAGAGCCTCTGCTCCGGTCGGAGTCTTTGAAGAAAGATTCTCACGACCGTCCGTCGTTGCCCCCGCTCCCAGTGGGGAGGACGGTATGGCCGTCGTTGCCCTCGCGCCACTCGGGGAGGACGGCGGTGCCGCCGATGCGGCACTCGGGGAAAGGCCTGGCCCAACTGAGTACCTGGGCGATCACCGTGTGATCGCCACTCTTGGCCGGGAAGGCCAATGGATGGATCCCATCCTAGCCTTCCTGCGAGATCGAGAGATCCCCGACGATGATGCCTCTGCTGAAAAGATAGCACGAAAGGCCAAGTGCTACACTCTGGTGGATGGGGACCTATACCGCCGAAGCAGAAACGGAATTATCCTAAAGTGCGTCACTCGGGAAGAGGGGAGCGCCCTGCTCTCTGATATCCATGGAGGCATGTGCGGGAGCCGTATGTCCGGCCGGACGCTTGTCGGCAAAGCGTTTCGCCAAGGATTTTATCGACCATCGCCTCCAAGATGCTTGCGGTGGTGAGAAATGCGAAGCATGCCAATTCTTCGCCAGGCAAATCCACCGACCAGCCCAAGCTCTGCAAACCATCCCGCTCTCTGGCCATTTGCGGTGCGGGGTGGATATCTGAGCCCGTTCATGCGCACCAGCGAAACTTCACCCACCTGTTCGTCGCCATCGACAAATTCACCAAGTGGGTCGAAGCCGAAGCAGTATGTGCCATCACGGCTTCCGCTGCTATCAAGTTCATCCACGGGATCTTCACCCACTTTAGAGTCGCCAATCGCATCATCACCGACAACGGCACTCAATTCACCAGCGCGGCTTCCCTGGAGTTCTGTGAAGAGATGGGCACCAAGGTATGCTTTGCCTCGGTGGCCCATCCCAAGAGCAATGGCCAAGCTGAGCGTGCCAACGCGCTGGTATTGAGGGGCTTGAAGACTAGAGCATTTGATTGGCTCCATAAGCGGGGGGCGTGGTGGACAGAAGAGCTCCCGGCTGTGCTGTGATCACTCCGAACCACACCTAGCCGGGCGACTGGCGAAACACATTTCTTCCTGGTCTACGGCGCTGAAGCTGCCCTCCCGTTCGAGCTATCGTTCGGCTCGCCGCGTGTCTCAGCGTTCAGCGAGGAAGGACAAGAAGACCACCGTGGAGAAGATGTCAACCTTCTGGAGGAGGTGCGCGATCGAGCGGCCTTGCGCGCCGTCCGGTACCAGCAAAGTCTCAGGCAATACCACGCCGCCCGGGTCTGTGAGAAAACACTGGCAGTTGGCGACCTGATCTTGCATAGAATCCAGACGCATGCCGGGCTCCACAAACTGTCTCCCCGATGGGAGGGCCCTTTAAGGTGATCTCAGTATCTCGACCCGAGGCGATTCAGTTGGCCATTGAGGATGATCAAGAGCTGGCCAACTCCTTCAACGTGGAGTTGTTGCGAAAGTTTTACCCTTAAAAAATTGTAAGTTTCCAGTGGCTCGCCTTGATCAGTTGTGCGGGTGGGCTTTCCCCGACTGATCAGCGGCTACTGACGGTTAGCAAAGTTATTTATATTAAGAGCTTTTGCTTTATTCTTCCTGCTTGTCTCCTAGTGGGAAAGATTGCGTGGGGATGTCATGTGTTTTGGTGATTTAGCTGCTCTTTGCTAATCCGTGGTAACACCCTCGGGTGCCATCCCGGTGACGAAGTCCACCCGGCTATGGCCGGCGGTGGAAGAGACAAGAGACTGCACCATCGTGGCAGAAGCAAGGTTTTTCAAGCAAAGAAGGCGAAAGAGCAAAGCGTGAAGAAGACCAGAAGGCGTGAGCCGTGAAGTGGGGGTGTGCATATATATAGACACCCCACAGAAACGGTTCATGAACAGACAAAAGGCGCGGCGTTTCGGGTCCCAAGAAAAATCGGTGGAAGTGGGGAGGACCGAAGCGGTTGCGTGCGCAGAGGTGGTGGGCCCATCCAGGAACGCACTGGCATTAAATAAGGTCGAAAAATGGCGGCGCGTTCTAGGGCGGCCCCGGAACTCTTGTCGTTGTACTCTGCACCGGGTACCCTCTCCGTAGAGAAGTAATAGCCAAGAATTGCCGCCGATTTAGTGCTCTGGCGGACGGCCGGGCGAAAGACGCCGCTTGGCCGGGCGGCGGCGCGTGGCCCCGGCAAGCAACTGGCGATCACGCCCTTCTGGCTGGCGGCGGCCAGCGTGGCGCCCTAGCGAGCGGCCGGACGAGCACGTCTGCCGTCGGCGAAAGCCCACGTGGCCTCTGGCGGCGACTGGCGATCACGCCGCCATTGGCGAAAGCCCCATGGCCTGGCGGCGAACTGGCGACCACACTTTCGCCACGGGGCGGCTTCGTGTGGCGATGCGGCAAGTGGGGGCGTTTGGGCCCCCCTTGTCAGGCCACGAAGGCAACCAAAGGAATAAGGGGGAGGCTTCGTCTCGAAGTTTCCCTCCCCTAGCACCTCGTGTCAGGGTCATTAATTGTGAAGGATTCGGCTTTCGACACGACGACGGTTCATCCCTCTGACGCCTCTTACCAAACCCGTCGCAGGAGCGTCGTGTCCCGGACGGATCGGGCGAGGCCACTCACCGACATTAAATGAGGTTCGGAGAATAAGGCTACGGAGGCGTGCGTAATAAATGAGTCGTGGGTCAACGTGGAAGCTAGAATGATGGGTGTAATTAATGTATTGTAGATAAGTATAGCGCCACCTTCTCTCCTGCCCAGGCTGGCCCGTCTATGTAAGGGCGCCTCGGTGCATGGAGAAAGGGGCCGGCAGGCGAACTAACTGCATAGAGAAAGGAGTAGAGAACAGAAAGCCATTGTAAACACTTCCACACTTTCTCAACGAAGATCAAGCAGGACGTAGGGCCATTACCCAAGCTAGGGGCCTGAACCTGGGTAAATCGTCGTGTTCACCGGTTTGCTAATCCCCGAATCCATTGTTGAGAGACATAAGGATTTCCAGCCATGAAGATGCCCTCTACCGAACCATATCTTCCGTCTAGGGAGTAGCTTGCTCTGTTCATTGACGGGATCTTGTCAGGCGAAATACGCCGACAGCCGCCCCCGCCGGTCGCTAGCCGCCGCTCCTCCCTCTCTCCTCCGCCCCCCCTATAAACACCCCCCCGTGCCCCATTTCCTCCTCGCGCGAGCCGGTGAGCCTTCTTCTCCCTCGCTCGCACTCTCTTCCTCCCAATCCGGCTTTCCCACATGACATGCCTTTCTTCTCCCCCTCAGGCTGTGCCGCCGTCGCGAGCATCCGCCCGTGACCCACAGGCCTCGCTTTGTCACCCTTGACACCTTGGGTCCCCACTTTCCAGCCTCTGCGTCCCCCTCAAGCCCACCTATCGGCGCCTGTGCTCGCTAGGCCGGCCCAGCTGCTCCTGTGGACCGCGTGCTCGTGGGCCGCATGGGCTGAGTTCACGGTCACTGTGCAGCCCAATTTCAGAATGATTTTTTGATTTTAATTTTTAATTAAAATCCAAAAAAACAATTAAAAATCCAGAAAATTCTCAAAAATCCCAGAAAAAACCCAAAAATTCCCAAAAATAAATATTCTTGACTAGTTCGAGCCGCTTAGTCCAAAAATGATCTCCGTTTCGCCAAACCAAGTCTCTAAAATTCCCAAAATGCCCCTCAAACCCATTTCCGGCCATTCTCTCTCTGATTCAATTTTCGTTTTCTCTCTTTGGGTGTTTTTATTCGTTTATTTATGGGTTTTGCTTTCTCGCACTAGATGTGACATTGAATTAGCCCCTAGAGTAGTTCTCAGAGTAGGAGCAATACCCGGAGCCATACCTGGAGCAGGAGCCATCCAGGACCGAACACGATTTCGGCTACTTCCAGTTAGGAGAATCCTCGACCCCACAAGGCAAGCCACACCCTTGAACATGTTGATCCCATTGTTAGTATAGTACTATATATATTTATTATCGCATTATTTTCATGTATTTTAGAAAACTAGAAAGGATATAGTTTGGAATGACCTGATTAATTAAAACCCAACCCCTTGTTAAATCTATTGTTGTGCCCAAGTCTATTTTAACCCTAGGCTATAATTAATGAACCGCCATAGCTCAGCTGTTAATAATCGTCCACTTTTAGATCTTTTACTTAAAAACCACCGAGTGGTGACTCGGGAGCTTTTCAAAAACTGCTACGGTCAGGGCGACAGTGTTGGGCTATCCACGAAAGGTGGATGTCAGTTCGACCCCCGACCGATGACAAAGCCCAGGTGTTGGTCTGGTGGTTGGTATAGTGGGTACCATGGCTGGTGGTATGGGATGGGTCGAGTCTCAGGCACTTAAGTACCGACCCTCTTGGGCAAAGTAAATAACTTCAGTTCTCCCTCAATCGCAAGTTGGGCCGATCAACTCTGTTGACCTGATCCAACACAACTCGGTACCTTGTATTTCCCCTTGGAATACCTATGGGTGGTAGCTACCATTCTCGCTTGGAAGAGTGAATCGCAGAGCGATCGGGGTGGAACGGGAATGGAGTGGCCATTCGCTGGTTCTCGCAATAGTAGGTATTCGCAGCGACCAGATCGCGTTTCCCGCCTTGGCCAGTGGGTCCTGGAGACTGTGGATTCTCGAAGCCTACTGGATAGGGACTAAAGAGGGGAAATCCAACAAAAGGCTATGATCATCTCGGTCCGGCCACCTGCATTTGAGTTGCATGTTAATCGCGTGGCTCTAACGATCGTAAATATCTTGTGGGTAAAATTGAACAGCTCTGCAGAGTGATTATGATGGTATTTGAATACGCCGTGGTTCCGGTCAATGAAGCTGAGTTAATTTAGGGTGATTCCTGTAACTGCGCTCGAGTAGTTTTCAAAAATTGAACTTGCCGAAAATTTGAACTTTGCAAATAACCCCATGATGTTATCTGTAATTGGTTTGTGTTCCAAATGTAATATAAAAACTGGATTTTAACTTACATCCACAAATACTTAAAACATATGCCTATTCCTTGTCACTCTGTGCATGTAGTATTCTGAATTTTCGTGTGGTTTGTTAAGTACTGCTGTATATTCACCCTTGCCTCCTACCCTCCTTTAGACTTTCAAGAAGACGGTGACTTTCAGGAGTCCATCGATAGCGATAACATTTGGTTTTGAAGGTTTTGATCTATCTGCTCAGGCTTTTTTGTGGGTATTTTTGTAATATATCTAGTGCTAGCCACACCCTTTTGTAAAACTTTGACCGTTAGGCCCTTAAATTCTCTATAAAATATTCGCTTCCGCTCTTATGTTTGGCAATATACACTTGATCACCTACAGCTAAAATCCTGAATAACTGTGAAGGTATTTAAATGCACCATCTAAAAAGGGCGGTCTGTCACAAAGTCAGCACTCGGCAGTTTGTCATGACCAACTTGAGCCCATATTGGAAAAAATGCTTGCTGGAAAGCTTTAACTAAATACAATATATTACAAATAAGGAGGGGAAAACGTGACGAAAAAAGAAGCGTGCCCTGAACGGCAAACAAAAGGTCTGTACATAAAAAAACTCAGACATATTTCGTAGATCGTTTGATTTCAGGAAATCAACTGTAATATATTGTTCAGCCAAGACTTCCCATATACAAAATAACAACCGCAGGAATGAAATTACCGTGAAGTCTGCACGGACGAAAGCATCCAAGACCCTCAAGACATAGTATTCACACACTGTTATTCTCTACACATGCTCTGGAGAGAGTACAAGGTAAGCTGCGCAGATTGACTATCAGCCCATGTCCATAGCTTCCAAAATCTCAAAATGCATCAGTATACTGCGTGGTCTAGCATCAAAATACTTCTTTTCGGATAACAGCAGTCTCCGTTCACATTTTTTAGCCTCCTCTTGAAGCAACTGCAGCATTGTGTCTTTCTCCTCCCGGATCCATGAGCGGTTTGGATCAGACCATTGCCTCGGAGTACCATGAAGTACAAAACGGAGATTCTTACTAGTGTGTGAAACATAATTCGCTATCTCCTTGATCACTGCATGATCAGTAATGTACGCTCCAGCACAATTGAGGCCAACATCCACATAATGGAATTCGGAAGTACTTGATAGAACATCGCTAGTTGAAGCAGCGACAAGGAGATTATTGGTTGAAAGAGATGAACTTGGTTGTGAAACGGCGATTGATTTTTTCATTGATTTTGATGCCCAACAAGAAAGTTCTGTCACAAGCTGGTTGACAACAACTCCACCCTTACTGAACCCCAGGATGATAGTTCTAGGAGCAGAGTAGGATGACAAAGATGCAGTGGGATGTTGACTGTCGACTGAATCCTTCAGTGCGCCCCTCGAAATGATATTTTGTATCTGCTAGCCACAAAAATGTTGAATGGAAAATTTTAACAAGGAGAGATGAAAAGGCAGAGTTTTAGATTACCACGGCAAATTTCTAGATTGAAAATACTACTAGGATATTTCAACTTAGCAGAAAGATATAAAAATTCCTATAAAACGTACAATATTTATCATAACAAATGCATGAAAGAAGTATGAAATGGTGAGATCTTCTAAACAACTAAACATCCCAGCAAGACCAAGAAATCACACTGGAGCAAAAGAAAACACACTTATACTGCATGCATTGTAGTAATGCACTAGGTTTTCTCTAATAGTGATGAGAAAGATTTATTCTCTAAGCAACATTCTGTTAAGTGCACTGAAGCAGTATGTCATCAATATGGTAAGCATTATGTCAGCACAAAAAATAGAGGAAGATCTGCTCATGTAGTCAAAAGGTGAATCAGGTAAGACAATTCCTACTACAAAGAAAGAAATAGTTACCTTAATAACCTGATTCACCCACCCTTAGATACACCCATTTTCTTGTACCATTAGTGAACTAAAAGAGTGTCACCTTATCCCCAATAGAGGTCCAAGTTTTTTTTTTAATAACCAAAAAGTGACAAAATACCAAGAATACCTCAGTTCCTGTAACATCATAACGTAACCACAATGCTCACTACATCAGTGCTGAAAAAAATGTCCCATGATTGCATCAATAATTACTCCTACATGACCAGTCCATATAAGCATCCAAAGATAGTACTAGCTACTAAGATAGCAAGTCTGAAGAGTGAAGAAACAATTAATGTACCGATTATTTTATCTTTACATCAAAGAAGCAACTTTGTGCTAAGCACAATCGTACCTTGGCAACTAAAATGGCAACTTTGAATGAATTTACGAAACTATACCTCGCCAATGCAATGTGCCAAGATGTTGGCAACGCCAGCGGCCGCCGGCAAGCCAGTGGGATCATACCGCTTGGGGTTGCCGACGGCGTCCACGGACGGAACGAGCTCCCGGTAGACAGCAAACGGCCCAGCGAAGCAGGCGGCATCGATCACCCACGCATTGGCCTCCCCGTCGAGCTTCCCAGCGAGGAGCCCGGCGAGGTAGGCGGAGTCCGACAGCCGCTCGATCGCCGGTTCGCCGGTGCCCCGGACGCGGTCGCCCGTGAAGAGGATCGCGTTGGCGCGTGGAACCTGGCGGTCATCAGCGGATCAGGCGTTGGAGGCGACAGAGGCTAGCGCTCGTAGAGGAATCAAGGGTAGGGGGGGTCTGGCCTTACGGCGAGGGTTTTGGCGGGGGAGAGGATGAGCGAGGCGGCGACGCGGAAGGGTGGGCCGCCTCGGGAGAGCGGGACTTGGAGGACGCCTGTCCACCGGTCCATGCCGGCGGCGAGGCCGCCGGAGTTGGAGCGAGGAGACGGGTAGCAAGAGGAAAAGACCATGTTGCCCATTTGCTTCTACTGCCTCTTTTGCTTGGGCCTTGGTGGTCAGTGAAGGTATTGTTAGCCTTGAGCCCATTGCGAGTTCTGGGTTTAAGAATTTCAGGCCCATTTTGTTTGCATGCCCTCGGTCCAAACTCCAGAGCTTCCTGGGTTTCGTTGTTTCAACATCCAAGGGCTGTACGTAATTGGGCCATTCATGGCGCAGTGTTTTCAGCCATATTTGTGCCTCTTTCAAACTGGGCTGTATGTGCCAAACCGCAGATTGGCACCTTATGTTAGCCTTTGAGTCCGCTGATCTGTTCAGCTTAAACTAGTTGATTCTCGAACTTAAGATTGTGACTTTTGTGCTAGAAAGTCCAAATAAACTCAGGCCTTGTTTTAGGGAGGAAACCACAGGAGCCGAAAGGAGTCATTTCGTCAGTACAAAACGAGCTTACGCTTTGAAGGAACCTGAGAAGCCTGCACCTCATTTGCCGCTTGGAAGCGGAGTTCCTCCAAAAGGGTATGAAACCATCACATAGCTAGAGACCCCGGGTACGTTTGGGTCTTTAGGGTGTGTTTTATTGCTTGTATAGTTATACCAAGTGATATATGTATAAGACGTTTCAAGAAAAAAGTTATTTATATGGTTGGTTGTTTGAAGGAAATCATCCTATCCTAGATATTGAGATATAAATTTTAAAAATATTTTTATAGATACTAAACTATTTCATCTACTCAAAACAATAAAACCAGCTTCCAACCAAACACACCCTTCGCTAAGATAAGCTTCGTACACGTGAGCCTTCAACTAACCTTTCAGCCCATGGCCAGCCCCATCAGCGGCAGAGACCGCACACCAATAGAAGACTCCAGAAACGACGAGATTCTTGTTTCACAACAAACGTGAATCTCGCACCCTAAGTCCGATTTCTAAATAGAAATTTTAGATTTGACGATTCCCATTCGCTATTCGTCAGACTTTACTCCAAATCGACACACCTCTCAGCAGATATAGCGTATCAACGGGCACAGTCGTCGTCTCGTCGCTATCCATCCATCCATCGAGCGCGCGCCGCTACACCAAGGACTGGAATAGGCGTTGAATAAACCGGATGGCGACCGTTTGGACCAATTTTGCCTCCCCTGTCAGGTCACTAGGTACGTGACCAGCGGTTTCTGTCGCGAGGAAGCAGCCTAGAAGGCGGGAAACACTGCAAGTTGCGCCTGCATGAGCTCGGCCCCGTCCCCGCGACCACGGCGACCGTGAGTTAATCAATTTTTCTCCGCCGGATGGTCAGCAGAGCACGTGAGGATTAGTTCGCGAAAGGTCTAGCCGGACCAATTTTTTTTTCCCTTTCTGCTCGGATGGAGAATATAAGACCGCTTCTTCTTCTTCTCTTGGTGACCTGGTCATCTCTTCGCAAATCCTTGTAACGTCATCTCTGCAGCACAACGAAACTGCAGCGATACTGTTAGAGCATGTACAATAATACATGTCAGCTATTTGTAAAATCATGTCACTTAGGATTTTAGGTGATGTGGAAGAGAGAGAAAGTTGCTGTCTACAGTCTGTTAATTAGATGAGAGATCATTACAGACAACTATATAGACGATCTATTGTATGAGTTATTTTTAGTGCTGTCTATAGATAATACGGAGATATAATATAGACAGCTGTCGTCTATACTACTATACATGCCCTTGTCCCAAAACCCTTCGTTTGCTGCGTAGCGCACGGATTTGGAGATGTCCAAATCAGAAATTGCTGCTGACGAAATGGAAACTCCTCATTTGCGGTAGTTATATGCACTGTAGCTTAACTTTTGTTGGCGTTTAGCCAAACGACGTCATATACAGTTACGTATAAATCCACGTGGTGCAGTAGGTTCTCCTTGTAACGAGGTGATTTTGGCACGTGGAGTAATAGAGAAGTAGAGAAACTTAGTGCGAAGAGCAAACTACCCCGAAGTTTCACTTGTCCCTGGTCCCGTCTCAACGGGAAAATGAAAACATGATTGCGACTACATGACGCCGGTTTTTCTTCGACCGTGGAACCTTACACCGACAGCCGCAAAATCCCGCTATATATCCTTTTCATCCACAAAAAATTTAGAGTGCGCCGTACTAGTACTACACGGTGGATAGAAGAAATTAGTCGAGCTACTAATTTGTTTAGAGTATTCATACTAATTTTTATCAGAGAAAATATAAATATATACTATCTAATCTAATCCAATCTTTTGGCCTCAAAACTTCAGAATGTGTAATTGTGTACTACAACTTGCACTGTATGCATTCTGTCACAAATAAAATCTAAGTTAGAATCATCCCTATATTAAACATGGGAAGTTTTACGCGCTCTCACGCGGCCACGTCAGCGCTTTGCTACAGTAAAAATACTCTCCCGTGCGTACGGCTGACTTGTCGTGCGCCCACGTCGCCCGCATGCTAATTCGCTTGTTTAGGTTAAGTAAATATTCTGCTATCTTGTACACGAAGTGGTGCGTGGCGCAGCGGTAAAGCCTTCGTTAGCGCTAGCAAGGTTGAGGGTTCGATCCTCGCTCCCCGCACGCGCGCGTCCGCGAGCGAATTTTCCTAAAGTGACGCGTGTCAAGCCTGCGTAGTGGGCCCCGCCGAGAGGTGGTGTGTCTGTTTTTTTTTGGCAAGTGTTTTTTTTGGCGAAAAAGACCCTGAGTGTTTCCAAAATTGCGTATTAGCCTATTTTTTTATATGAAGACCCCTGAAGCTATTGAAATTATTGTTCTTTTGCGTGCAGACCGCACAAAATTATGAAGGGCTTTTCAAAAATACATTTTAATCCATATTTTTTACCCGGTCCACAAGGAAGCCCCTGAGATTTTTTTAAAAAAAAAACATAAAAAACCAAAAAATACGTGAGATTCAAAAAACCGCTAAAAGACCAGAAAATACGTGATATTTCTCCGTCGACTGCGCGGTAGACCATTTTCCATCACCGACGCTCGCGCGCCGCAACGGTAGATAGGCTCACTGTGGCGCCCTCGGTCTCGAGTTCGATTCAGAGAAGGCCTTAGGAAATTTGAAATTTTGTTTTTTTGCCAAGGCCTCTACATGCCACCTGTGTTTTTTTTGCAGAGAAACCCCTGTAGGTTTCGAAATCGCATCTAGGTCACCTTTTTTATGGGGAAGACCCTAAAAATACGCATTTTTTCACAGAAAAGCCTCTAGAATTCTCAAATAGATTTTCAAATTTCCAGCGGTTGGTACGGCAAAAATCGCATCTAGGTCACCTTTTTTACGGGAAGACCCTAAAAATACGCGTTTTTTCGCAGAAAAGCCTCTAGAATTCTCAAATAGATTTTCAAATTTTCAGCGGTCGACACGGCGTGACGCGGCGTGCGCCGCGCCAACGTATCTAGTAATTTAGATGGAACGGAGCTTGGCTTGGCTGGGTACTACAACGAGGTCAAGAAGACCTCGGGGTGTCTGGATGCATGGTGAAATGCACCGCGTGCCACAGCGAGAGCTCCACAATTAACAGGAGTTGAACAGTACAGAACTAACGTTTTATCTGCTGATCAATCTTTACTATATAAAGTAAGAGTTTCTTTTCACATCACTTCATTAAAATTATCCATCTTTGCCACTGCGCTTTAATTACCCACCTTTACCTGTGTCACTTCATCAAAATTACCCACATTTGCCACTGCGCTTTAATTACCCACCTTTGCCACTATTAGTGCTCTTTGCAAATAAACTTTTTATCGTAAATTGAGTTTTCGTTACAACGCACGGACATATAGCTAGTGCGAATAAATCAAAAGGAATAGCGCACGTTGGATGGGGAGGGTACGTATATATGCAGTAGTTAAAAAGTGCGGCAAGCACTTGATTGTTGGTATGCGTACGAGAGAATATGGTATAGAAACGATGTAACGCACGAGTACATGAAGAACCTGGCTCTGTTATATAACACAATGCCGTCGTATGTTTACCAATTTGATGGCCCGCTTGTGTGCATTGTGGATTAGTTATTGCTGATCGCTGTTTGAGTGCACAAATCATTATCTTCCTTTTCTCTCCTTTCACTTTTCTTCCTCCGTTAGCCCCATATGGGCTGTTTTAAAAACAGAAAAGGTATGGTCTTACAACATTTAGCCCATCAACGTTTGTTCTATGTGGGAAATTGTTTGAGATGCCTTTGTCTACACTCTGCACCAAAAGGGATTAACCCCTACATAGCACTCCCATTTTCAAAAAGAAAAAAGAAAGAAAATCTATTTTATCTTCGGTGTTGCTAGATCTGTTTGCGAATTCTCCATGCCATACTTGATCCGCTGATTTGTCACCAAAAAAAGAACATTGAAAAAATTAATAAGAATAATCATAATATGCGGGGCTTATGTGTTAGTAACTATAATTTTCGATAAAACTCCTTTGCTTTCTTTTTTTGTAATGTGTGAGCATGCCATAGAGAAATGGACATGTAATGCAATTTTTCTCATTATAAATTCATTGTGCAGACATATGATGGGTAATCACTACCCCTAGACATCAGTCGCGGATTTACATTATACATCAATCGCAATGTTTACCAACAAAGCCCAAAGTCCCAAGTTGTCGAGGTGATAACCCTAGTGATTTTCATGCTATATCAGACTGGATGGTTATTGTAATTCTTTTTCTGGGCAATGGTTACTGTACTACTAAACGCCACAGTGAAAGTCACTTTACTACTTGCCGCCTTCAGCATCTTCCAAAACTAATAAAAAAAAATAAAACCATTGCATCACGTGGTGAATGCCGGAAAGTTCAACGAAACTAGAAGCAACGCGACAAATGACGACGCCCTCCCACTCCGCTCTACATATATATAAACCGGACGGCACGCAACTCCTCCACAACTCGGATAATCCGATCCAAACACGACACAAACATAAATCAAATCACTGGATAAAAAAATGTTGCCCACTCCGGTGTCCGAGGCGGCAGCGCTGGACAGCATCCGGCACCACCTCCTGGAAGAGCCGGCGGCGAGCGTGGCGCTGCGGCCGGTGTACTGCCGGAGCACGAGCTTCGGCAGCCTCGTGGCCGACCAGTGGAGTGAGTCGCTCCCGTTCCGCCCCAACGACGCCGACGACATGGTCGTCTACGGCGCCCTTCGGGACGCCTTCTCCTGCGGCTGGCTCCCCGACGGCTCGTTCGCCGCCGTCAAGCCCGAGCCCCTACCCTCCCCTGACTCCTACGACGGTTCTTGCCTCGGCAGCTCTCTTGCGTCGTCCGAGCCGGAGACGCCGGGCGAGGTGTCGTCGACAACGCCGGGGAGAGGGGAGGCCGAGGCCGCCGCCGCGGCCTCGAGGGGGAAGCACTACAGGGGGGTAAGGCAGCGGCCGTGGGGCAAGTTCGCGGCGGAGATCCGGGACCCGGCCAAGAACGGCGCCCGCGTGTGGCTCGGCACGTTCGACAGCGCCGAGGACGCCGCCGTGGCGTACGACCGCGCCGCCTACCGCATGCGCGGCTCCCGCGCGCTCCTCAACTTCCCGCTCCGCATCGGCTCCGAGATCGCCGCAGCAGCAGCACCCGTGGGCGACAAGCGGCCGTGTCCGGAGCCGGCGAGCTCGGACTCCTCTTCTCCCTCCTCCTACTCCGGATCGCCGAAGAGGAGGAAGAGAGGCGAGGCCGCGGCCGCGTCCATGGCCATGGCTCTGGTGCCGCCCCCGGCGGCGCAAGCTCCCGTCCAGTTGAACCTTCCGGCCCACCAGTGGTTCGCCGCCGGTCCTGTTCAGCAGCTAGTGAGCTAAGTGGCGAAGTAACAAGCGATCGTGTTCGTGACCATAAGTTGCTTGATGATGGCTTGAACAAGCTCTGGAACAGAGCATCAAGTAGGGGGCCTAGGGTCCATGCATTGCACCAAGAAAAAAAAAAGGTTGCGTGAGAAATTTGTTTTGTGTTCTGAATTACGTATTGGCGTCGAATTTAGAAATGAGTGCAGCGGAAATTGAAAATTTGTTTGTGAGTGAGGCGGTGATGGTGCAAATCTTGCACAAACATTTCTACCTTCTTTCTAGAAGGAAGAATATTCTTTGTTCTTTGGACAACAGTTACAGCATCATTGATTCCTCTTAAATTGGCAGCTTTGTAGTTCATACACTAGTTTTATTGGAACAGCTGAGCGTGCATTACCGTTGTTTAGTGCAAATTAAACTGGAAACAAATGAATTTATTATGAGTTATGGGCAGGATTGCACACTTTATATCTATGGCTAGCTTCAGCCATACATTGTCACACTCACATCACAATTCACAAGAAATGCCCAACTAAACTGAAGATATGGCAAACAAACGGAGTAACAGAGACCGGAATTCGAAACCAAGACCAAATAAACTGGTGGTAGCCGTTCAAATATAAGTGAATTGTTCATCTTTTCTTATTTATTTAAGTTTTTTGATGAACCGATTGGTGCGTGTAGCTCAAATGGTATTAGAACAAAAAAAACACTCCATACGTGAGAGGAGTGTTGAAGTATAACTGAATTGACTGCCTACCTTTTCTTATCCGTTTACATTTTTAGATAAGCTAGTTTGTACATGTAACTCAATAGTAAGCTAATCTCATAGCCTTGAATTAAACAAATAAAATGGTTCGCACGTGCAAGACCGGCACGCACTCGCGATTAATTAATCTCCCTTTGCTTACTGAAAGCCATCGTGCTGTGCGGTGGAGCCAGAGGGCAACTGTGAGGCACACAAGATTCGAGATATCGTTTTGTAATTACGCACGCCGGAATATAATATAAACAACAAGCGAGCAGCCAAAGCAAGGTGTTTAAATAACTAATCTCGTTCTTATCCATCATAAAGAGCCATCATTAGTAGTGTGAAGAAGGATTACTTCGATTTGATTCCGGTCAAAATCAGGTGCCAGGCATTCTGCTCTACAGCTGGCCTTGAGCCACTTTGGGAGTCTTAAGAGTAGAAATGCCTTTCCACGGTGCAAGAAGTGGGAACTCAAGGGTACGGGAGGCACATTCACATCCCACCTGCCAACCAGCGGACTGCACTGTTTACATTTGGAAGTACGAATTTTACGGGAATTCCACAGGGTTTTAAAAAAGGGATTTGATAAACATCAACCGGATGTTTTTTTGGTTGAAATCACCCAAATCTAGAACTATTGGATCATTATTGAGATTCGGGAGTATCGATTACATCCGATCCTATGATTTGATCCAACGGCCCGGTGAATTTGGATGTTAGATCCAACGGCCCACATCCGATCCTATGATTTGATCCAACAGCCCGGTGAATTTGGATGTTAGATCCAACGGTCCGGTGAATTTGGATGTTAGTTAAGACAAAAACATCCGGATGATACCTATACACTCCCTTTAAGAAAACAATGTAAATCATCCAAAATTCTTAAGGCATCTATAATAAGACCACCTTAATTTAATTTTAGTATGTACATGTCAGTTTTGTCATTACGTAGAAGAATAAGAGAAGATGAGAGAAAAGGGGAGTCTCTTATTTAGTAGTAAATATTGTATGGAAGCATAGATATACAAGAGAGAAGAGATAGCTAATGCACAGTATCTAGAGCTAACTTTTAGAGATAACTATTGCATAAGTTAACTTTAGTGCTTATTCTAGATGATATAGATAAAAGATAGAGGAACCAGCTGATTTCGTTATTATACTTACCTTTGTGCAGTTCTAACGTTCTGAACAAGAAGCCTAAGACAAGGAAGAAGGAACACGATGTAATCATCCAAAATCCCCATGCCAATTCCAGCGTTATAAACAGAAACCTGAGACAATGTTACGGCATGTCTTGGGATAAACGAACGAAATGCTTCCATCTCTTGCCCCTCTTCCGAAGCAAGGGAACGTGCGTTTCGGAAATTTGAAAACTCACCAACAAACCAATCACACCAACCCAACTAGTCTTACTGCTGACTCAACGTGACGGTGAAATATGAGGACGCAGCATTAACCCAGAGACGAGACGACCATACGAAAGGTGAGGAGCGTAGACCGTCTAGAACAGAAAGCGGCAGGTGTTGACCGTTCCGGCTTGGCGCACGAGACCAACAAAATGACCAACCTTGACAGGACAACATGCGTGGCGTGGGGCTGTTCGGGGTTGAACGTGTTCTGAGTTCTGACCGTTGCTGATCCTTTGTCGCCTTCGCCTTCGGATGCCACGTACCAGTACTGATTGTCGCTGATTGTTGAGAAAGCTACCAGATGTAGTTCAGGGTTTCTCGGCAAATCGAATATAATAAATAGAGAGACAGAGTGTACGGAGGAACGGGAATTCTTTATTACTTTCTCTCGTGTGTACAATAAGGGGGGACCCCTCCTCTATTTATAGCTTTTATCTAGGGTTTCGGCAAACGGGCTATTATGGGCCTTCGTGGGCTTTAGGGTTTCTTAACACTCCCACTTGGGTTTTTTGCTGCGAGATGCATATGCCTCATCAAAACTCCAGAAAAATCCAGTAGGAAAAATACTCGGAGAAAGAGTACATAGCATACGTTTGCTGTGTTGCACGAATTGCCTCATAAAAAACCTTACGTGAGAAACTTCCGTGAAAACTCACTAAGAAAAAAGAGTACAATTCACCAAAACTTCAATGCTAATCTTCGAGATCAATGTTAGGTACTTAAACTTCATGTTTAAGATTTATTTAGGTGTATGTGAAATATCTCCTCCTGAAATCTGCACTTCTCTAAGTCTCATCATCCCAATTCCTTTAACGCGCCTTTCAAAAGTAGATGCTGGGAGTAACTTAGTGAATAAATCTGCGAGATTTTCACATGACTTAGTATGCAGTACCTTAATCTCGTTCATCTTATGCAATTCATGAGCATAGAAAAACTTGGGGTTGATATGCTTCATGAGATTGCTCTTCACATGTCCCATCTGTACTTGAGCAACACAAGCTGCATTGTCTTCATAGATGATCGTGAGAGATTGTTCAATGTTCAAACCACATGACTTCTAGATGTGGTGAACCATTCTTCGAAGCCATGCACATTGACGGAAGGCTTCATACAAGGCAATGATTTTCGAGTGGTTTGTCGATGTTGAGACAAGAGTCTGCTTAGACGACTTCCAGGAAACTGTTGTTCCTCCACAAAGGAAAACATATCCCGTTTGGAACTTTGCAGTATGCGGATCCGATAGGTACCCAGCATCGGCATAACCGACCAAGTTTAGTTCGTTCATATTTCTATAGAATAGGCCGAGGTCCTTGCTTCCTTATAGGTAACGGAAGATGTCCTTAACCTCTTTCCAATGCCTTTTGGTGGGTTCTGCTTATTTGTCTGGGATAGCGATTCACAATGACGCAATGTCCGACCTTGTGCTATTTGCAAGGTACATGAGCGCTCCAATTGCACTCAGATATGAGAATTCCGCTCCCAGGACTTCGTCCCCCTCTTCTCTAGGCTGTATGGATCTTGGTGCGCTTGGAGTGACCTTGAGCCATTGGGGTTTTCGAGAATATAATTTTCAAAACCAAATCTTTCCAACACTTTCTGCGTGCAGGCTGATTGATGTACCAAGATTACTCCTTGGACGTATTCAAGCTGCAAGCCTAAACAGAACTTAGTTTTACCCAAGTCTTTCATTTCAAACTCAGACTTCAAGTATGAGCATGCCTCTTCAATTTCTTCATCTGTTCCAATGATATTCAAGTCATCTACATAGACGGATATTATACAGAATCCATTCGGGGATCGCTGTATAAATACGCATAGACAATCTTCGCTGTTCGTGTAGCTTTTCTTGCAGAGAAAGTCACTCAAGCGATTGTACCACATTCTTCCTGACTGTTTTATCCCATATAGTGATTTCTCCAATTTTACACTGTACATGTTTCTGTTTGCTCTATCTTGATTCGGGATAGGGATACCTTCCGGTAATTTCATGTATATCTCCGAAACCAAATTTCCATCTGAGATATCTTTGTGACAACATCCATTAACTTTATTTTCAACTTCAAGTTGGCGCCATTGAGATCAAATATCTAAAGGTTATTCCTCCATGACCGGAGAATAGGTTTCTTCATAATCAACCCGGGCGTTGAGTGAAACCTTGCGCAACAAGCCTTGCTTTGTACCTTACAACCGTTGTTTTCATTCCTCTTCGAACGAAGACCCATTTGTGACCTCACGGGGTTTATATGGGGGAGGCGTCGACATCTTAACAAACACCTCTCTTTTGTTCAGAGAGAGTAACTCTGCGGTGATTGCCTTCTTCCATTCTTCCCAATCTAGCCTTTTCTTGCATTATGCGAGAGATGCAGGCTCGGGATCATGATCAATGATCGAGGCGATCTTCTTTGCAAAGTATGCAACGACATTGGCTGTTGCTCTATTCAGGGATTCTCCTGTTATTACAAAATTTATGGCCATTTCGTCATGGGGTGCTTCATGCACTTCTACTTGCTCTTCACTACTATTTCCCATCACAGGAGCAAGTTCCTTTAGCTTTTCATCGCCCATGTGTGCGCACACATTGTTTCCGGCGGCTTCCTGCAATGGAAGATTCAAATCTGGAATTGCCTTTTCTATAGACTTCTTTCCAGCGCCAGGTCTCAACTGGCTCCCCTTCTTTCCTTGGGGCATCTTTGTGATTGGCTGTGGTAAGTCCTCTTGCCCAGTTTTCACCAGACGTCTCCGAGCACTTTGGGTTTGAGAAGACAGATTTCCTGTCCTTTTCCTTTGAGGCCTCTGAACAGGATGAGGGATACATTCTGCTTTCTTTGGTACTTCCACCCTCTCTGGTGCATTTCTTGCAAGTACATGCGACTTAATCACGCCTTTCAGATCACAAAAATGATCAGACAGTTCATTCGCTAAGTTTTGCAAATCAATTATCTTCTGGACTTCTTGATTTGCTTCATTAGTTCATGGTCATGCGGGGATCGATGGAATGCCATATGATTTCTCGATATTTTTCATCCAAGGTTGACTTCCTCCCCTAATGACGGAAGCGGTCCTCGTCAAAGATCTGATCGGTGAATCGAGTGTATGCAAGTCTCCAGTCATGGGTTCCAAATACCTGATTATGGATGCACTTTCAAAACCAATGTATCAATGTTCTTCGGGATGACCCCTTGCACAAGTTGCATAGGAGAATGGATGTTGTAGGCCGATGGTCTGAAATTGATGAGAGCTGCTGCGTGCAAAACAGCGTGTCCCCAACAGGTGTTGGGCAAGTTACAACTCTGCAAGAGAGGTCTAACAATCAATTTGATCCTCTTTATTAGTGCTTCGGCTAGTCCATTTTGCGTATGGACGTGCGGTACAGAGTGCTCAACTTTTATTCCTGTTGCTGTGCAATAATCATCAAATGCCTTTGAAGTAAATTCGCCGGCATTTGTAGGGTCGAGGATGCGCCTAGAGAGGGGGTGAATAGGCGTTTTACAAAATTCGATCGCTCACTAAACAATTCGCTCTAATCAACCCCTATGTCAAAACCTAATCAAATATATATATGCGGAAGCGATAGATAGGTTTTGACAATTAAAGCCTAAATCAACTAGGCTCACTAGTGCACTAACTAAATTATGTCTCTAAACTAGAATTGATAAATTGATCAATCAATTAACACTATGCAATTCTATTACAATCAAGCAATTGAACAATATACTAGAAATGTAAATACTTGAAAGTAAAAGAGACAAGAGGCAAACGATGTTTTTTCGTGGTGTTCGGAGACTTGCGGTCTCCTAGTCCACGTTGAGGCAAGCCCAACCACTTGGGTGGCTCCGCTCGAGCACCGCCTCTTTCCACTAGTTGTGGTTTTCACGCTTTCGCGTAGGCTCAACCCGAACATTCACAAACTTCGCCGGGGCTTCTCACACCTTGAGAGCTCCCGCGCACAACGCTCTACGCCGTCTAGGAGTCGGCAACCTCCAAGAGTAACAAGTCGATCCTTCGCTTGAACTTCACCGAACACAACACATGCGCTCCCGGTGATCACCTAGTGCAACACATGCACATAGGCTCCTCCTCAAGTGCAACACAAATACAAGAGACTCTCAACCCACTCCTAATTGCAACACATGCAATTTGTCTCACTCTTAGCTCAAGAATCAAATATGAGTATGCAACACATGCACCACCTCATGCAAAATGCTCAATCAACCAGCAAATGCCCCCCATGACCTCCTTTTATAGCCTCACAAAGAAAACTAGCCGTTGGGGGCAAAGCGAGCATAAAAGTCTTTGAAAGCGGCCGTTGCTTACTGATTGCAGCGGTACTACCAGCCCCTACGGACGGTAGTACCGGCCTAAGACTTCAAAAGAGCCTTCTCTGGCAAAAATCTACCGCAAGGGCGGTACTACCGACCCCTACGGGCGGTAGTACCGCTTCTTGATAATCTGCATGACAACATTCACTAAAAAGCTCATAACTTTTTACTTCGAACTCCGATTTGGTTGATTTTTGATTCTATGTGAAGCTTATCACGAGGGATACAATCTCCACCCATTTTCAAGATTTAATCAACCATAGATATTTTTAAATATCACCAAAACAAAACTCTAATGTAGTCACTCAAGTCTAAAATCTGATTTTTCGAAATCCCTCACATAGACTTGATCAAGGATATGACTACAAGCTAGAAAGGGGTCAACAAGATTAAAACTTGAACCATATGATGATCAACTCATGATCAAAATAATTTGCAAAACACATTTGCAAATACTATTCACATGCTTCAAAGTACCGCATGTAAACTCCAAATCCAACTTGCTCGGGCATCCTCGTTTTGCAACACATGTAAAACCTAGCTCCAAGCAAATCCAAAACAAACTCAAATGCACGAGCTCTTTATTTGCAACACATGCAAATCTTAGCTCCAAGCAACCACTTTGATTTAAGAAAGATTTGTGTTTTGTAAACGAAACATGAAGCTTCAACATTTGCAACACATGCAAAAGTGAACTTCACTTAAAAGCCAACGTATATAGCTTATCCTATTTGCAACACATGCAAATCAAAGCTTTATGAAAACCAAATGCATCGCTCTTCTTCTTTGCAACACATGCAAATCAGGCATAATGCAACAACAACCAAACACAAGCTTAACACATTAGCAACACATGCCAAATGGTTAACTCTTATGCAAAAACCAAATCCAAATGATTTGAGCTCGAGTGAGCAGCAGTTGAGATCACCAACACATGATGAAACTCAAGCTAGAGACAACCCCTCTTAATAATGCGGCGATAAAACTAGACTCAAAGACTACAAAGTCCTTAGCCTATCTAGTTATACCTTTGCACGCCTTATAAGCAATCCCCTTTGGGGTCTTTATGATCTTTACTTCATTCGCTTCCCGGGATCATCACTCGACTCTTCTTTATCTTGGGATCTTCTCTTGGCGCCCATCACCTCATGATCTAGTCTTTATCCCATTCTCAATCATCCTTGGACTTAACCTAACTCAATCACAACTCATAGAATAGTTAGTCCAAGATGCATGGTTGTCTCAATTACCTCTTGCACTCCATTAACACATAATGGATGCCTTTAGATCAATTGAGCGCAACCTAAATCAATTGGAATGATTTAAGTATGTCTTAAGTACAATAATGCAACACATGCTTCATTATACTTAAGAACTATTCATTTGTCCTTAATTAATCAAGGAACACCATCAACTCATGATGAAATGTTCTTTAATGATTAACAAGACAATTGAACACAATTTAAATTATCATTTAAATTGATATGAGTATATTAACTACACAAGTTTTCATATACTCATGTTGATGAAAAGTAATGATCCATTATGTGTAAGCGATAAGGAATTGATCATTACTCTACGTCATCAACTATAGAATAAACTCCACATGTATATGTGCATAAATATGACTGACTTGGATATAATATGCACATATTCAATTTGATCACATTAGAGTATATCCTATATTACCATGAGTATACTATAACAAGGCAATTCAAATATATATTCAAGGATATAGTTTCTTTGTCTTGATCCTTATATGTGCCAATAAAGAATAGATCAATACAAAGAGACTTTCAAGTTAAACTACAAACTCCCCCTAAGTGTGTACATCCATGTAATATATGGATTGGAAAACATGATGCACATTTGTGGTTAATACAATGGGGATGTTCATACTTTAACTTGAATCCAAAGTATGCAATTTATACTTAAAGGAATGCGCATACATACCTTGGGTTTTCCATTTTCAATGCGATGAGACTAATCAAGGGTATTCTAAATAAACGAGTTAGTCTTGATATAAGATTTGTCATTAATAACAAAATCACATTAAAGGATAATCTCAACATTAGATTTGTCATTAACAACAAAATCACATTAAGGGATAATCTCAATATTAGATTTGTCATTAACACTTAAACCATAACTAATGAAGGTTGAACTTACAGCATTGTCCATTTGGATGGACTTCACACGATGATCCGGAAATGCATTCTTAATTCTAATGATCTGCGAGACCAGCTTTGCAAATGCATGGTTTCTAGTTGACAGCAAGCATACATGCGACCATTTTGAGGAAGCATCGATAAGCACCATAAAATACCGAAACGGCCCGGACAAGGGCTGAATCGGGCCGCAATGTCGAGCCCCGAATTTGCAAATCTGGACACTCTGTGTATTCTGCACTAGTTCAGGATCGCGCTAGTGCACACAGGCTAAACAGGGTATAGTACCACAATCATACACAGCGTCATATTAATAAAGTACATCAACCATGTATGTAAACGAGTTGTACGACCTTATGGTCCCTTACAATAGTCTGCCACACACTACTACAGAACCGGCTACTACTAGCGGTTCGTAACCCCCTTTAGAAGAGGTTTTATAACCGCTTCTAAGCAACAGCGTGTGATACCGTCGGGTATCTGGCGATTCTTTCAACGACTTTGTCTTTGTGGCACGAAGCGGTTGGGAAGGTGTTGGGAGGGCGATGGAGCCGCCGTGGGGAACTCCTGGCGGTTCGTTTACAAACCGCTTGTGGAGAAGGATATCGAGCGGTTAGTCTTACCAACGCTTGTGGAGAGCGGCACTCGAAGCGGTTGGAGTCACCAACCTCTTGTGGAAGAGTTTTCGATTATATGTATTTTAGAATATGTTCTTCGGTGTTTTTGTATATCGTTTTTGACCATAAAATTAAATATGAGGGAGGAGTTTTTTGCGCAATTAAATATATATTGCATATGCATACTCATACACATGTTCACAAGCTAGCTAGCTCACTACGAAAAAACGAACTTAATAGTGTAAAAATGGACAAGTACATAGAGCGCAACCAATGTTTACAATTTTGAATGATGAAAAAAATGATTATCGAACTCATTTCTTGCATCGTCACTCTTTTTGTCCTTGGTCGGCGTGGATGTCGTCGGCGAGTTCAGCGATGTTCAACTCTGGAAACCTTACGTGGAACTTCGCCATTTGAGATACAACCTCGTCGACAATGAAGCCGATGAGTTGTTCTTGGAGTCGCAGCGCCGGTGAGGCGAGAACACGTTAACGTGCTCATCGATGTTAGGTGACAATTAATTAAGCGGGAAGTATATAAATATCCGATCACATGCAATTAATTAAAATGTAAGTTGTAGCTAACAAATTGACATGCATATCTGAACCTCGGCATAATGTTCGACTCATCACCATGGATAAAACTTTGAATATAGTGGAACACGTAGTAGCCACATAAGTTGTTTCGGTAGTCGGCATTTAACCTTCACGGGGAGAAATTTGAGAATATCGGATGAAGAAGCGATATGGCGCATGTATATTAATAATAGTTTTTGTAATGCGTGCACGAGTGCTTACTATGACTTGAATTCTTTGTTGAATTCTCCTTGTTGCTTCTTCTTGAACTTTGCAAATGTCTTGTTAAGGATGTCAACGAACCATTGGTATTTTTAATTTGGATTCTTCGTGAGTCATAAGCGTAATCCTCTTTGTTGTCAAGCTCGATGACTAGAAGGATCGATGAAACCTATTCGTATATTGCAACATATGCGTAAGTAGCTACTCGTACTATCAATGGCTTAAGAAATACAAGAACAAGAGGTTTGTGAGAACACGTACTTGAAGTTGAAGGGCGAAGTATATACGGTTTGTAGTCTTGTTTCAACGATTGCATGCAAAAGGTATGCCTCAGCGGACGATTTTTGCTTGTCGTATGACGAGACTTTCTCGTTGACAATCTCGGGTCGATGAAGCCAGCGTTCTGTTTGCCCGATCTTGTACATCGTTGTATCTCCATTCTACATAAGAAGGATAACTAAGTTAATTAGATTTTCAATTTTGTGGTGCGAGAGGAAGCAAGCGGTAAACTTAGTAGATCGACACTTACAGACACCGGCGGGACATGAAAGACACGTTGACCTCGTCTCCTTGGTACACATGGTACAAGTCATCGAATTTCACCATAGTTACGTGTTGTTCCCTGGAAGAAATACTCATCTTGGAAACGGAGGAGGAACATTTGCTGTCCTTTAGATGCCCTTTCCATGTACCATTCATGCATTTGACGCATCTTGGTTGGGAGATCTTTTATATCCTTTGGATCAATTAGCGGTTTGCCCAACTCATACTTCCATCTGGTTGGTGCCACTGGAAGATCCTCGTCTATTGACTTGAGTCCCGCCTCCTTCAGGAATGCCATTTTCCTCAACTCCTCAGCACTCTGCTGATCTTCCACTTTCTTCTTCTTTCCCGCCGAAGGAGCCCGTGTATTTTGCACTGTAGCCTTTCTTATTGTCCTTTTGTAGTCGCTCATCACAGGCGGCGGTGCCGTTCCGCATGACTGAAAGTGCTTCACAGTTTTTTTATCTATTTTAAGCTTGGGCTCGCTTCTTTGGCATAATTTTGCCTGCCACATCCGTCTTCTGGATCGACTAGCTCCTCATGATCGAGATCATATGGCCTCTTTGGCGGTTGCTTTGACATTCTTTGGGCTGGGATGCCGACTTCGTGGGAGGAGGTGCTAGTCTGAGATCTCTCCTTCGACATCGAGCTTCTTCCTTGGGGAGATCTTTGGGCGTGGTATTGCAGATGTTGGGTGCTTCTTACTTTCAGGCGGTGGCGGCAGAGTCGGGCTTCTTTGTGGAGCGGGAGGTGGAGGAGGCGTGGCCTGGACCACCGGGGAAGCATTGCGTGCAGGCGACGCTGGAGGAGTCGTGGGTTGTCGATGTGGAGGAGGTGTGCTTGCTCCTGGAGCTGGCTCAAATTGCGGGGCCTCTCTTGCTGGAGATATAACCTCCACACCATCTGGAAATATGATGTGCTTTTTGCGCGGAGGATGAATGTGCCATGGAGGGTCTGGTCCAAGCTTTGTCACGTCGTCGCGACAATCTCGAGCACGAGATCTTGAAGCCCCCACCACCTCTTCCACCGTAACCTTGAGTATCAGGAGGGTATCGGTTGCGATGGAATGTCCGCCCGCCTCCACCGAATAAGCCATGCCGTAAGCCACCTTGAAGGTGAGGTTCGCATATCAATGTGTAGCTTCGCCTTTGGCGGCAAACCTTGATCTTGTCCACGGGATAGCGAGACTGCGGGTCAAATCTACTACGAGGCCACGGCGGACGCCAAGCTGCTCTTTTGGCGCGTTGGATGATCACGGATTCGGCGCCGCTGAACATTGGTCGAGCGTAGTGCTCCTGAAGGCGTGGTGATTGCCGGACACTTTTGCGTGACGGGACATCGATGGAAGCCTTCGTAGCTCTAAGCTCTTCCTCCAATCGGCCCACTCTACGATCTCTCCTCTTGCTACATCCGGCTCCTGTAAGTGCTTGAGTCTTTGCAAAGCCGTGCCTCCATGGCACCTTCCGAAACCTCGTGTTCGTCCGGGTGCTCGGGGTTTTGAAGGGCATATGTTAGCTCGTCATTCTCCTGTCCGTCACCAAGGATCTGGCCACCAGTCGCTTTCGATGGCTTCTACAATCCTTTCACCAACTTCTTGGGTATCGGTGCCATCACCAAGCTACCAAATCATCGCAAGTTTGCCCGTGAGCCAAGAACCAATTGCTTGTGCGGGCTCCCAATCCTCGTTTTAGGTAGAACATCGTCTTTGCAGAAGTTCCTCTTCCGCTTGTCCCATTTCTTTGCGGCCTTGATGTAACCACGGTCCCGAGATGGTGGTGGTATTTCTTCTTCACAGGCATTCACCTGTTTTTTGTCTCTCGCGGCACATCACGCATCCGATCGCTTGTATTCCTCGAAAGCATCACATCGACGATCGGGATCGCCAACCATAAGAAGTGAAGTGAAATTCGATGTATTATGAGACCGAGTGTGTTTCGCTCGAGCGGAGGAACAAGGCGATCGTGATGATGGTGAACAAAGCGATAACGAGCACGAGACAAGGGTTTATCTGGTTCGAGCCCTGTGAGGTAATAGCTCTACTCGATCGCCTTGCGGCGGTGATTCTTGTTATATCGATTATGCGGGGAGGTGTTTACAACTCAAAGGCGATATGATGATTCCTAGCTCAAAATGCTGTGTGTCTTGGGTTGTCTTGTTGTCCTTGAACTGCGGCGTCTTGGCTTTATACCTCCTTTACATGTAGCAGTGGCGAGATCCTCGGAAGTGGCCTTCATGCACATTGAGGGTTTGGCGGTAGCGCCGGACTTGCCGCACACTCTGAGTCATCCTCACGACCCGCTCTCGGCAATTGCCGTTCAAATGCTAGATCTGAAATCGAGGCGGACCAAGGCTTGAGCGAGATCCGCCCGAGCTAAATGTCGGCGGGATCGAGCTCGGGTTCCTGGCGCTCTAGGTCGGCGCCTCGATCTACTGGTCGTGGTGAGGGCCTTAGAGCTTGGGGATCCGTTGACCATGGCAGCGGGCGGTCAAGGAGCACCAGCCCTCGTCGGCTAGCCCCGAGGCTCTAGGTGGAGGAACTCCCAAGACGACCTCGAGCCTTTATCTTAAGCGGGCGACCTTCGCGAGTCTTGGCTCCTTGGCGAGGTTGGCGGAGACCCTGGCGAGTTTTTGGCCTCGACACTGGCGACCTTCGGACTTCTCGATCTTTGATGCGGATGTGAGCGATTAGCGGGCACTGGCGGCGTCTCGACTCCAGCGGCCGAGCCTTATCGCACCCGAATCAAATCGCGGTTGTACGCCTTTTGCGTAGTGGAATTTGGATTTCATTGTGTTGCGGTTTATAAACCAGCGCCGCATCGTCGTCGAAAGTTCTCGCTCTTCGCCGCTTCGTCTTCCAAGCTTTCTCGCCCGAGCAAGGTCCTCCTTTCCCCTTCAGACCAAACCAGCCACAACCGCCATGGCCAAGTTAGGAAGGAGCACTCTGTCGACTCGAGGATGAAGGAGCTCGAGTCAGAGGCTGCTAGATCCGTTTCATGGCGGCTGCTAAGAACGAGACCGAGCCGCGCCCCAAGAACGGCGAGATAGTGCTGCCGAGCATTATGCCCTCTTTAGCTTGCGGACCGGGAGAGTGAGTTAAATGCATAAAGGTCCTTACCAGTGCGACATCGAGCTCATCAACTGGCGTAAACTCCGTTCTTCTCCTCACCATCTTTTCCCATCTATCGAGGATTTCTAGGGATCCTCGACTCCTCGCTCTTCTTCGATGCCAGTCTCTTCCGCTCGGGAAGGACCCGTGGTCGGATGCCTCTACTTCGGCGTGAGTCGGGCTCAAGTGGGCCTTCCTAAGTACCAACCGGGATTCCCTCGGCCGTGGAGCGCGCTGGTTCTACGAGGAGGGTGAGGCAAGGACTATTTGGTGTCTGAAGGACCCCCATCGCCAACCGCAAGAAGGAGACTCGGTCGGACGGCCTCAAGGTCGACGAAGAGGCCATCACCCTCATTCATATCTGCGCCAGCTTGAGTCTCAGCAGGCGGCGATGCATGCGATTTCTGTGGAACCACGTGTCCCCTCTCGGGCGGAGGAGCACCCGTTCTTGAGATCCGGGGTTCGGCGATCACGACCAGCGAGGCACATCTGTAAGTCTTCTTGCCCCAAGGTCGGCTCGCGCACACCCTCCGATCTTCCCTTGACAACCGCTTGTCTTGCAGGCCGAAAGAATCACAGGTCTCACTTGGGATGGTCGAGATGTTTGGGAAGCGGTAGCGCGTGAGTGCGTCATCGGCAACCTGTCGAAGAACGTGCTCCGTCGGAAGGACGAGGTAAGTCACCCGACCAAACGCCCGAGTCTTTTGCCCACGAGCCTTCCGAGCCGCTTGCACGTAGGCCACGAGGAGTTCTTTGGAAGCGGCGGAGGATGCTCCGTTACTGGCGAAGCGAGCAAGAAAGGAAGAAGCGACCTCCTCCGGCGGATCAAGCAGACGGGCGAAAACGCCATGTCGAGTGGGGGACAGCGCCATGGTAAGGGCCCTACTAGTCGAGCCCCGAGCTTGTGTTTATGTGCCTTGCCGTTTGATGAGCTTTCCCTTATCAGCGGCAGGCGTGGCCGCCCATGCCAGTCTTCAGCCAGTATCGCCCTCGAGCCTCGAGCTCGGACCCCCTTGGCGAAGCGTCTGGTAGCTCGGACCCGATACCTCGGTCTCGAGGACCATAGCGCAGCGCCCCCTCGGCTGTCGGGGCAACAAGACCTTGACGACCCTTGGCGAGGAGGAGGCGGTGACCAAGTAAGCTCAGTCGTCGATGCTGCGCGCCCTTTCGTATCTTTACGGCTTAGTGTATGCTTTTGATCGCGGACCTTGGCGCCGACTCGAAACTTGCCGTTTGGCGATGGTACATTGTCGAGGTGAGTCCGAGTCAGGAGCAGCCAGTGGTCCCCGCCTTGTGATCGTCGTCGGGCACATTCTCCTTAGAAGTCCCAATCCATTACACGGTGGCGAGTTCTATCAAGGGCTCGACGACTCGTCAGGAGATCGAGCCGCGACGGTGAGGACCCGACAGGCGAGGCCCATGACTCGGCCGCCCCGATGACCTTCAGGAGTCCGGCGAGGGAGAACACTCGGGGCTTTAATGGCGGCACGAGGTAGCCTCCCAAGCTCCGCCGGCCACGACCGCTCCGGGCATCGAAGTCCGCGCATGCCGTGGCATTGAAGGTGATCGGGTCGTAGAGGCTTCAAAGACCTCCCGTTGTGTGGCAGCGTCGGCGCGGGTCATGACATCCGTACCCGAAGTTGTGAATCCGTGGCGGATCCGTGCGCCGCTCCTTGAGGCGAAGCGGCGGGGCTCGACATGGTCGGGTCTAACATGGCGACCGCACCTTCTCCGTCGATGGGCTAAACCCACCGGAGAAGGCAATGATTGACGATCCGCCCGGCGGGGTTCAAACCCCGGCCCAGCGCCCGGTGATGGCGGGATCGACCGATCTTGGCGATCACGGTCGGCGAGGAGAAATCCCTCGCGGTCGTGTCGATGGCCGCGAGGAGTTCACCAGCGGCAGAGGTCATCTCAATGGGGTGGCGTCTTCCGCATACTCCATACTTGGTAGTCCGAGTTTCTTGTCCTCCTCACTTTGGACCGCCTCTTTTGCGTGCGGTGATCGACCATGCCTCTCAAGGGCTACAAGGCCTCCAAGAGCACTCCGTCTGTTGAGAGGCCTCTGAATCTGATAGGCGGGAAGGCTGGCGCTCAGGCTCATCGGGACCATCGAGGTTGAGCGGGGGAGCTCGGCGAGATGGCCGGGAGCTCGCCGACTGCGCCGAGACGATGAGGGCTCGGGAGGTGGTCCTGTGGTAGAGCTCGAGCAAGCCGGGACCTCCGCGCGAGTTCGGCTTTGAGGCCGTGGAGCAAGCGCGCCGCAGTCGGCCAAGGCACTTTCGAGGCCAGGCGGGCCAAAGTCATGTGGAGAAGGCTTCCGAGGCGTCGCTTCTGAGCTCGAGGCCAAGATCCTCGAGCTTGAGGAGGAACTTGGTAGCGCCAACAAAGCGCTCGAGGACGAGCGAGCTAAAATCGAGGTCTTTGAGAGGGGCTCTGCTGAACAAGCATCCTCTATCCGAGGCGTCCCGAGCTCGAGGCCAAAATCCTCGAGCTTGAAAGGAAGTTGGAGGCGCCACCAAGGTGCTCGAGGCCGAGCAGACCCAAGGTCAGCTTATTTGGAGAAGGCTTCCCGGAGCGCCACCAGCGCCGAGACCAAGGCCCTTGAGGAGAGGCTTCAGCGCGTCGTGAGCGGCAAAAGCGCCTGGCCCAACTTGAAGGCGAGGCGCCAGGGCAGCGGATGCTTCCAGCAAACCCTCCAACTCGAGCGGTGGCGACCACGAGGCGAGTAGCCCGGCTCGGCGAGGAAAATCTTGCCGCGAGATGGCCGACTGTGAAAAACATTAACAAGCAAGGGATGTATTTAGCGAAACATATCGTTTTGGTAAACATAAGAAACCTCGTCCTGTTGTAAACCCGTGGCAGGGATACTTGTAAGTCTTTCTTGCTTCTTTGTTTGCCGTGCCCGTGCTCTTTAGGTGCGTGCGTAGGTAGCCTTACCTAGCCAGATTGGGCAGAAGTCGGCGGGCGTGCCTTGGGCACAAGGCGTGAATCTGGACGAGAGGCCACGACACGCAAAGTTGAGGACAATTTGCAAAGGTAGAAGGACACAAAGCATGACGTCGTTAAGTAGATTAGTGTTAAATCACAGCCCTTGCAACCATGCGCATTGCTCGGCCAGTCAGCGGCGAGGTTCTTAGCTCGAGCAGGGCATAGGGAAGAGCTAGATTGCGAAGAGTTAAACTACGTTTAGCTCGTCTGCTTGGGGGTGAGCATGAGAACCCAGCGCCACATAGACTTAGAGCAAATGCGCGCCTGAAGGTCGTGATCGAAAAGAGAAGGAGCCGCCGAAAAAAGAAAAGTAGCAACACAAGGGAAGCAGGATATAAAGGGCAAAAATGAAAGACCGACTTTTATTGAAATGTGAGGCATAGAGGTTACACATAAAACTTTGAAGGCGATCTATGTTCCACGAGCTAGAGAGCTCTCTACCATCGGGCATCGCTAGCAGTAAACCCCGTGCGATCTGTTGAAACAACTCTATAGGGGCCCTCCACAGGAGGATAACTTGTTGAGTCTTGGGCGAGCTCAGATCCACCTCGGGGCTGGGTCCCCAACAAGGAGCTTCTAGGTCGTCTGGCAGGGGCATGTCTGCGAAGAGCTTGCGGGTAGTGCATTGATCGTAGTAGTGCCTGGCATCTTACTTCTAACCTGCGGTGAGGTCGAGGCCGTTCGTGCTCGAAATCGACTTGAGTCGACCAAGGTGACCTGGCGAGCCAGCGTGACCTCGGGGAGGCGGGGCGGCCGGTGCGAATCTGAGCTAGAAGGTGTGAACCACAATGGCTCGGCTTGTAGTGGTGCTGAATAGACCATGGGGCGGTGGAAAATTCGTCCACCCGGCCTTGCCGTGTCGGTCGACTCATCTGCAACCCGTTTCTTTCATACTGGACAATTTGCGGTTATTGGCATCATTGCTCGTTGCTTTGGGGTGGGCCACGAAGCGAAGCATATTTTGATCTTTGAGTTCCTCGCCAAAACTCACGGAACAACTCAGCTTGTAAAGGTACCGTTGTCGTTGATAAGTTTACATGGAACCCGTACTGGTGACCACGAACAAGCGGAAGAAAGCGGCTATGCCCGGCGATTATGGTGAGACGGTTCGACCTCTATCCACTTGGTGAAGGTAATAAAGCGGCGAACGAGCAGAACTTCTTCCCCGGTGGCTTGAGAAAAAGGCGAGATGTCCACCCCCATGTCGAGAAGGGCGGCGGCGGGATGGTGCGGAAGCGCGTGGCGGGGTGATCGACTTCGAGGCGTGGAATTGGCATGCTCGGCGGTCGCGGAACGATATCACGGCGTCTGGCGTCGAGGCCAATAGTACCCCATGCGGAAGGCCTTCGAGCCATTGTCTGTCTGAAGAAGTCGCCCCTGAGCTGAGTGAATGTCATGTAGTAGTACTTACCCTCCTCGGTGGAGATGCAGCGTCGAGGATCTGGGAAATATTGCGTCATGAAGCTCTCCCTCGACAAGCGTGTATAAGCTCGCCGCGCTTGATCCGGCTCCTCTCGGCGAGATCGGGTGGCGAATCGCCCGTGAGAGGAAGTGTGAATGGCCTCGGCCGGGGAGAATGCCCTCGACCACGGCGACCATGGCCTCTTGGTCGGAATCGGCCAGGTGATAAGCGTTTCGGGATGGCGTCGGGTGGGATATCGTCGTCGGAGGCCGAGCTTGGAGAGGAAATCCGCCTGGAGTTATCCTTTGAGGATATGCTTGACTCAAGTTTTGGAACCACTTCTCCATCTTGGCGCCTCGGCGAGTACTGCCATCGAGTCTCCAGAAACCTTTGGTAGTCCTTGTTGGTGGTTGATGCCGGTGGGAGTCGCCCTTCCGCGACCGAGCGGCGCCGCGCCCAAAAGCCTTGCAAGCTTCGTAAGCGGCGGGAGGGCTTCATACTCCGCCACATTGTTGGTATTTGGAAAGCCAAAAGCAATTCGTACCTCAACTTATCGCCGGCGAAGCAGGATAAGGATCGGCCCGGCGCTTAGAGACCTCGAGCCATCGAAGAACATGACCGGGGCTTCTCCTCTTCATCTTGAAGCTCGGGGTGGGCTGCGACATCTGCTTTCGACCACGAAGTCGGCGAGCACTTGCGATTTATGGTTGTCGTGCCCGACACGGGCGTCGAAACGCCGCCCGGCTCCATGGCCCTTGGCGATTAGCGCCACCCTCCGGGTTCCTCGGGATGTCCCGGCGGGAAGTTGCTCGGGGCGACCACAGTGCGCTTTGAAATAGTCAGGAGCTTCCTCGAAGCCATGAGGAAAGCATACACAACCGTACTGCGGGTAGCGCTCGCCGGGCCGTGCAAGACCTCGGCGTAATAGATTGGGTCTTCTTTGAGCCCCGTTCGCCACCGGGGCCAGCAGCGGCGTGGCGGTGGCCGCAAGGTAAGCGACAACTTCTCACGAGGTTGCGGCGTTGTAAGGAGAGGTGGGGGCGATAGATATACCTTGGTCGTCGAAGGACGTTCGCCTCTGGAGTCCTCAAAGCCCGTGCTTGCGGTCGAAAGAATGAGGGCCGCTGCCAAGCCTCGAAATGAACTTTCTTGAGGCGGCCATGCGGCCGTGAGGCTTACTGCTTGATCGAGGTCGGCGCCATCTTCTCGTCGCCTCGATCTTCTCGGGTTTGGACCAACCCAAGGCCCCGATCATGTAGCAGAGCACCTTCTGGGGCCTTGCGCGCGAACACGCATTTCTCGGGGTTGAGTTTGATATTGTGCTGTTCGGGTTAGCGAAGGTTTCCTCGAGTCCGCAGACGTGGTTGCCTTGAGAGGCTTTTGACTATAATATCGTCCACGTAGACCTCGAGGTTACGCCCGTCTGTGGCTCGAGCGTCTGTTCATCGACTATGAAAAAGTGGCCCCGCATTACTTGAACCGAATGACATGGTCGTGTAGCAATAGGTGCCAAATAGGCGTGATGAAGGCATCTTGCTCGTCGTCGGCCGCCCGACTTGATCTGGTGGTACCCGATAAGCATCGAGCTCAACATCGGCATTTGCGGTGGAGTCGGCGATCAGGTCGATCTTGGCGAGCGGGAAGTTGTCGCCGGGCAAGCGAGTTCAACCCGTATGGTGGCGCATATTCTCCACTTCGCCTTTCTTCGAGCGATGGCCGGGTTGGCGGCCACTCGAGGTAATCAATCTCCGGATGAATCCGGGCTTCAAAAGCTTGTCAAAGTTCTCCTTGATGGCTGCGACCTTCTCGGGGGAAGCGGCGGACTTCATCATCTGGTCGGGGCGGATCCACACGCAATTTGTGCTTCGATCACCTCCCTCGGGGCGCCCGGGCATGTCGCGGGCTCCCCAGCGAATATACCTTTGTTAGGTAGCGAAGGAAGGTGGCGAGCTCGAGTTCTATTGGAACTCGGCTCGGTGGAAACGTGGGCCTTTTGGTGGGTCGGTCTCGTCGGCGACCACGGCCTTTAGCCCGCTAAGTGTGGATCGCCGCCGGCGGCGTTCTTAAATCATCGCCTCGGGGCATATTTGGAGCAACATACCTACAAGGGCCAAGGCCTTGGTCTCGCATCCATGTGCGCTTTGTGGATCGCCTGCGGTAATGATGCCGTTAGGGCGGGCGACTTCATGCATCGGTGGCCATAGTGGTTGGCGGCCATGAATTTGACCAAAGCGAATTCGTCCAGGATGGCGTTATGCGGGAAGTCGCCCTCGACCAGCTCGGTCTGGAAGTTGTCAGAAACCACGAAGGTGACGGGCAAGACCACTGCCCGAGGGAATGGTCGAGCTCCCGGGCATGATCCCGAAGAAGGGAATGGTGATGTTCTTGACCTTCGACCGGAGAATCTGCATCCGGTCAAGTGCCCCTGACTGCAGCAAGTTAAGAAAGCTGCCGCCGTCGACCATGGCCATGACCGGCCCGCGGTGTTCTTGATGGTGGAGTCACGACCAAAGCGGTCTTGGTCTCGGGCCATACCTGGGAGAGCGTCCTCTGGAGAGAAGGTGATGGTGGCCCCAACCCACTTGCAGGGCTGCTCGATGGGTTTCCCGGCGGTGACCTGGTAGATGGTCCATGTGGCGGTACCAACCTCGGCGCTGATGCAGTGAGGCGGCGACCACGAAGATGACATCGATCCGGCGCTTCGCCTTCTTTGGAACTCCCAATCGTGGTCGTGCGTGCTCGTCGGTATTTACCTGTCGGGCTGGTGGTAAATCGCCAGAACACAGGCATCTCACCGCCCATCGTGAAAGCATCCGACTTATTTTGCCAAGCCTGCGGTGTCCGCGGTCGTGGCGACCCATACTGTGGAATAAGCGAGAACTTGGCTTCGTCGTACCGTCGCCCTCGGCCCTAACGACCGAACATCGGTCCATGGGACCGAACCCGTTAGCCCTCTGCTGGTGGTTCTTCGCTGGTGGGGTCGAGGCCGACCTTGGCGAGGCTTAGAGTCCTCCAGGGTTGACCTCGGACCTCGAGGACCTCATGGCCATCCGTAAGCGATCACCGCGGTGAGCCTCGCCGCCCTGCGATCGCTTCCGCTTCTTGGAGGAGGTCACGGTGGTCGGTGCCCCTGGGCTGGGCGGGCGGCCACATTTGGTTTAGACCAAGCTTACCTTGGTCGTGGTCGCGCTTCAGTGAGACGGCGTCGTCGGCGTCCGCGTACCGTTCCGCCATGCGAAAAAAGCTTGTTGACGCAGGCCTCGGCGTGATCTCGAGTCCTCGGTGGCGTCGATCCTGAACCCCGAACAGAAGGCTTTGATAGCGGCCTCGTCGGAGATGCTGGGGATCGAGGTTCCTCGTGCGGATGAATCGCGCGCACAAAAGTCGCGTGGCGGCTCATTCTTACTACTGGATGACCGGTCGAGTCCTTCTCCTGCCCGACGCTCGTAACAACTTTGAAAGTTGGGCGAAGGTATCTGAATTGGCACCCGACTGAAGGGCGGGCTTACGGTTAAAAAGCCGGAGTCCTCGCGGCCGCCGTCCAGCCGCGGTCGGGAGGTAGTTTGCCATCTGAGCTCGTCCCCGTAGTAGATAGCGGTCGAGTAGATGGACAAGAACTTCGTCGGGGTTCTTGGTCCCGTCAGCCTTCGTCGGTCGGAGCTTGAAGCCCAAAGCCAGCCACCACCTGACGAAGGCCGTCGAATCGCCATCGACCATAGGCGGCCGGGTGCCGCCGGTCGTGGTCATCGCCGAAACAAGATCATTTCTTTGCCGGATTAATCGAGCTTGTTGTGGCCCAACTGCGGTGGAGCGCCCATAGTGCGAACACGGGAATCACTGGTTAGTGTCACGGTGGTCTGGACCCTCTGGCGCTGGGCGGAATGTCGAGAAAGGTCCGCGAGACTTCTTTGCCCGGTCGACTCGGTGTGTGCAGCTCGGGCTGTCCCTGCTGGCGGTGCCGTGGTATGCCCGTGCGTCTGCGTCAAAAGCCTCATCGAGCCCGTTGCTCGTGTAGCTCTGTCGAGAGGCGTCCGTAGCGGATAGCGGCGTGGCGTGTTATCAATACTTCTCAGGGGCGGGTCCCGAATCGCGGCCGGTCTGCGGAATGCGACCTCAGTCCGGCCCGATCGAGTTCTTCGGCGGGGCTCGGCCAAAACTCCGACCTCGCCCTATCGGGGTGACCATGACCCAGCGATAAGCAGAGGTGCTCCCGGTGGGTGGGGAACTGGGCGGCCCGAAGCGTCTTGACCTTCTCTGGGCCTCCGTAGGGAGCAGTTATAGCTTTGTTGATAACCTTTGCACCATCCGTGGCGTCTTCAAGTCTCTGGATCACGGTCATCCGCTTCTCCCTCGGCGCCTTGGCGTCGCCACGAAACGTCTTTGCTTTCGGCGGCGAAGGTAACGAGGACAATGGAGTCCGTGCGAGAAAAATCGTCGATGAGGTGTGCCATACTCACAGGATCTGAGTGTCGTTCTGCGAAAAACAAAACAATCGGGCCCCACGGTAGGCGCCCGTTGTCGGCGATCGGGATCGCCAACCGCAAGAAGTGAAGTGGGAAATTCGATGTATTATGAGACCAGTGTGTTTCGCTCGAGCGGAGGAACAAGGCGGTCGTGATGATGGTCGAACAAAGCGATATGAGCCGCGAGACAAGGGTTTATCTGGTTGAGCCTGTGGAGGTAATAGCTCTACTCGATCGCCTTGCGGCGGTGATTCTTATTATATCGATTATCTGAGGAGGTGTTTACAACTCAAAGCGATATGAGTGATTCTAGCTCAAAACTTCTTGTGTGTCTTGGGTTGTCTTGTTGTCCTTAGACCTCAGCGTCTTGGCTTTTATACCTCCTTTACATGTAGCAATTGGCGAGATCCTCGGAAGTGGCCTTCATGCACATTGAAATTTGGCGATGCTGCCGGACTTACCCTTGCTTACTCTGAGTCATCCTCATGATCCGCTCTCACGGCAATTGCCGTTCAAATGCTAGATCCGAAATCCGAGGCGGACCAAGGCTTGAGCGAGATCCACTTGAGAGCTAGAGGTCGGCGGGATTGAGCTTCGAGTTCCTGGCGCTCTAGGTCGGCGCCTCGATGCCCACCTAGGTCGTGGTGGGGCCTTAGAGCTTGGGGATCCGTTGACCCGTCTTGAAGCGGTCAAGAGCACCCGACCCTCGTCACATCAATGATCGGCGGCTTAGGAAATTGATTGAAGTCGGCCTTTCTCCTTTGTCGATGTACTTGCGGGTGAGGGCGACTTCCCTTGCTGAAAGAAGTTGCCATCTTCTTCAAAGCCCATCCCTTGGCCATACATTCGTATCATACGGAAAAGTGAAAATTTTCTTCATATCATTCGAGGCGGTTCCTTGGTAGGCTGCGGGGACTTGACCCATTGCGGATGTTGATTGGGGCGTGATCCCTCACGTGGTAGCCCATAGCGTTGTTGAAAGGGCCAATTCTGATTCCGGGCTAGCACACTCCGTCGTTGCCCACCGGTTATCACGTGCTTTGTCGAAGGCTTCTTGTTAGGTCCTCGGTGCATTCGATTTGGGTGGCGATGAGGTGCAATTTGGATACACAAACACATATAATATGAATGATTTTATAATAATTAACATGTTTACGGTGATTTTATAATGGGTAAGTATACCTCGGTACCGGTGTTATGGCCTCATCGGCAGCGTCAACTGACACCATCGCGATTTTCGTATCGGTGTTAACGGCCTCATCGGCGTCCCGATGCACCTTAGCGATTTTTCGCGTCGGTGTTAACGACCTCATTGGCTAAGATGCTACAGTATAATGGTCTCGAACATCGAGATTTTCCTCCTCATCGGCCGGGTCTGCGTCTTGGTGTCGCCATCTAGAGTAGAAACAAATCTCGAGGCTTAGATTATATATGAAGACAATATTGTTGAAATTTTAACTCTTTGAGGTGTGAGGGCTTGAGGAACTTACATTTCACATGATACATATACAATTGACAATTCACATATACTTATACATTTCACATAAACTTACACATTTCATGATACATATACAATTGACAATTCACACATACTTATTTGTAATAAAAAAATACAATTGACAATTCACACATACATATACAATTGACAATTCACACATATCGGATGCTCTCCTATGACGGGCTTCTCAAACTAAAATGATTTTAAAAAAAATAAGCCCTGCAAGTTCAAAAGTGTGGATGTCACGAGGCGTCCAGTTACAAGGCGAAGCCATGAGGAGACATGCTCGCTTGAAATAGACTTGGTTCTTGTCTTCTCCGTACCACTTGTCCATAGGCTTCCTCCGCTCCTCTTATTCATTGATCTGGAGTACTTATCTCAAAGCTATCGGTGAGAGGTAAGTACTCGGGATCAATGAAAGAAGGAAGACGAAGCCATCATGAACAGCTGAACTGCACTTGAAAATCATATTAGTGTGGAATAAAAATGATACATACTTATACATTTCACATATACTTACACATTTCACATGATATATATACAAATTGACATTTCACATATACTTACACATTTCACATGATACTGAGATACAATTGACAATTCACATATACTTACACATTTCACATGATACATATACAATTGACAATTATATATTATTGCTTATTCTTTGAATAAAAATAATAATGAATGACACGATTACCACTGCATGCCATCATTTACAAAAATGAAATAACGTTATAAATCCATTATAGTTGTGGATTTGTAACTTTATTTCATTTTTGAAAATGATGACATCTAATAATGAAACCGTGTGATTCATTATTTTATTTTATTGAGCAAATAAATAATATCTAAAGAATATATGAGTTGGGCCCTGTATCTTGGGCAAATAAGCAAACTCAAGCTCAACTTTTACCTACCATCCTCCCTTGCATAGTTTTAAGTTTTAAGTTTCAATACAAACATTGCTAAACATTAGGCACTTGCTTAGGCCCTTTTGCATCGAGTTCTTGCTAGTGGAACATATATGTTTCATCTGTAGTGCCTTTGAAAGGAATCATCCAGATGTGTAATCCGGCACAAAAAGCAGAGCCAAGCATCTTCCTTGAGAAAACACCTTGTCAAAAACATTACAACATTCTACTACTAAATATATGACCAATTAAAGAGCATCACGGAATCAAAAAAGAAAAGGATAATAAATTGTTAAATTAAATTCTACGGTTCATGTGCAGAAAAGCAAACTTATGTGTAGCTAATGAGAAATCTAGCTTCTACTAGCTTGCTTGCAAGAAAATGGGAAAAAGGTTACAATTTAATTACAATTTGCAAATGTTATCAATATCATGTTATCACGAACTTATTGGTCCTGAGAGCCCTCATGTTATCAATCTTTACGTTAAGCTACCCTCCTCTCGGCCTCTCCTCTGGTCATTTATGTACTACTCGTTTAGTACATTTCTTATCATGAGAGATTGAAGCTACTCTGAAAATTTCTTGCTAAACATTTTCTAAAGAATATATGTAAAGCAATGTTTTAAGTTTCAATACAAATCATGACCTTACACACACAAAAAACCTTGTGGGCATTTAGTGAACACCTGTGGGCGTGAGAATAAAGAGGAGGAGGAGGCGGGCTATACCACATCCTCGGGTGGAATGGTGGCGTGGCGGCTTGTGGGCGGAGCCTTGGCCAGCCGGTGTGGCAGGCGTCGGCGAGGTGGGTGAGGAGGCGGCCGAGAGTCACGCCATGGGGTCGAGTGGCGCCGGGATGGTGTAGTGGCCGGGGAGGTGGAGTGGCTGGGATGGTGGTGTGGCAGACGAGGCCGGCAGCGTCGGCGAGGCAGCGCGAGATCTGGAGCGGGCGGTGGCGGTGAGACACGAATCCGAGGTCTGAGGCGAGGGACTAAGAAAATTTGTGAATGGCGGCGGGGACTTAGATAATTTGAGTGCGTGGACGTTCTTATCTTAGGAAGTCACCTCTACAAGCGGTTGGTATTAAAACGCGCTTGTGGAAGAACTTTACTAGCGGTTAGTAATACCAAGCTTGTAGAAAATATAAGCAGGTAATATTCAAAAAGTATATGGTGTGCATATCGTTCGATAAGATCTTTCCCTCCCCACAGCTAGCGCGTGGCGTTTGAGTGTCTTGAGCTCGTCCATCCGCTGGTTGAACCTGCTCGCACCCTTGCCATTCTTTTTTTTGTGCATCTTCTACAAGCGGTTGTTACTAAGAACCGCTTGTAGGCGTACCATCTAAGCGGTTGGTTTTACAAACTGCTTGTAGAAAATCTCTAAGCGGTTAAATAATCTGAACCGCTTGTAAAAAATGAAGTAAACTTTAAATTGTCTAAGTCCCCATGCACTCTCCCACACCTTCAAATTTTCTAAGTCCCTGAGCGCCTCCTCTCTGTCGCGCGCTCCCTCCTGCTCTCTGTTTTCATGCCCACAAGGTGTTCGGTGAAATGCCCACAAGGAGTTTTGTTCATATGTTGATGTTGGAGTAATGAAAAAATATTGTTGATGCTAAGTTGTTTCACTCTTTGAAGCTATTAATTCATGTCGACGGCTTCATCAAATGGCGAGACGAAGAGACAACTAGATGCATTGCGGATGAAGCTATCGTGTCCTCGATGCGGAGATCCTGTAAATGTGTTCACCTCCGTACATCAAGAATCCATCCCGAGTGTTCATGAAGTGTTGAATATGTCGGTAAGTTTTTGAAGTTATTCATTTGTTCATATTCCTTGACTTTCACCTTCCGTTCCATTCTTTACATTTGAAGGGCCTGGCATGTCCGTATTAGCGTTAAAATTGATAAAGCCGACCATGGTCTTGAAAATCTTGCAATGCAAATTGCTGCATTACAAGAAGATTTCTTTGCCAAGTGATGATGGCCGGCGAACGTAACATTTAATCTGTTGCAAGCGGAGAGATGCACATCCGGTACGCTACGATGACAACAAGAGTATTAAAAGCTAGAAAAATGCATGGAAAGAGTAGAGGACATGCTAAAGAAATTAGTTAATATAGCTATCATTGTAATGTTGCTCCTTTTAGTTAATATAGCTATCATTGTAATGTTGTAAATTTCACACTACTTTTGGGGTTTTTGTATAGAATTTTAGGGCTTTGTTCTCATTTTAAAATTTGTACAAGCTGGTTTTTCGAGGCTTTGTTTTCATTTTAAAATTTGTAGAAATAATTTTGTAGAAATTATGTACAAGCAATGTTAAACATCAACATATCAACATGATCATATGGAATAATTTGTATACAAGTAGTACATCTTAAGTCTTAAATCTTTACAATTGTTCGCCGTTATGATCGTGGCGTATGTAGAAGCATCGACATCACTATCACGCGGGGCGTTTATGTAGACATCAAGCGTAAAAGGAGGAGCTCGTCGAGGCTGACCATACTCTTCCTCGTCGGTGGCGTTCTCAACTCCTACAATCCTTCGTTTGCCTTGGAGAACCACATGTCGCTTTGGCATTACCTTTGCTTGTCCTTCGCTTTTTAGGTTTGCTTGACATGTCCATTACATAAGACACTGGATCACATCGTTCGCGAGAACAAGCGGTTCGCGCCTATAGCCGACTTCTGTGAGATCCACGGTTGTCATGCCGTGTTGTCGACCTTCACACGTTTGGAGTCGACTTGACCCATTGGCACTTAAATAGAGGACCTTGAGAGGTCCATAGTCGAGCTCCCATATTTCTTCTATGAAACCATAATATGTGTCCAACTTTCTTTTGTTTTCTTGGCGTCTATCGGACACTGCCATTACGGTTGGTGCTCCTGTTATCTGGGATCGGTGTAGAATGTGTAACCATTGATCTCATACCCCTTGAATATCACGATTTCTTGTGATGGTCCCAAGCCAAAGCGTTGCAATAGTTCATCGTTTGACCCTTCCTCAAGGATGTATACATGGCAGTTGCCGAAAGAATCCATGTGCTTGGGGTTATCCAACTCTCTGTCTTCCACTGTGAACTTCATGACGTAGGACACTCTTGTCTTGATCTACATAAGGCGACTATAGTTGATTGCTTGAGCGATGAAATGTGCTTGCTTGAATGCAACAAGATCATTGCATGCAACCGATTGCCTTCCTATTGTCCCTTTGCCCGTAGCCTCCCCTCGTGTGCGTGATATGGGGGCGCCGATAGGATTTAGATCATTCATGTAATCAACACAAAACTCTATCACCTCCTCCGAATCCGTAGCCCTCGGCAATCACGACCTTCGGGACCTTGACGATTCGGACGTACTTCTTGAGAGACACTCATGTACCTCTCGAAGGGAACATGTTGTGCGAATACTGCTGGTCAGAGGATACCTATCTCCTTGACAAGGTGAGCGGTGAGATGAACCATGATATCAAAGAATGCGGGAGGAAAGATCATCTCGAGAAACTTTGTACCACATCGACCTCCAACTTAGGCGGTTTAGTGGTTCGACAACCTTCTGCGAAATGGCGTTCAGAAGAACATAGCTTTGTGATTGTCCCCGCACCCCACTCAGGCGATATACCTCTGCTGACTACAAAGAACAAGCTGTGTCATCAACACAAAGCGATCATGGGATTTTAGGCCTTGAAGTTTGTTCTCTTCGTGTTCTGAGTCTCTTTACATTTGAGGAGTATCCGGAAGGACCTTCACCTTTATTCAGACACTCAATCATGCTTTTTTTCTCTTCTTTGCTTGGAGTGTAGCTCGCGGGATGTAGAAAAAGTTGTTTTGTCCCTTCTTTGTTTTTTGGATGTAGGTCACTCCTCACCTCCATGTCTTCAAGGTCCTTAGGAGCTTGCGGTGTATCTTCGATTTGCCATACATATCTATGTAGCCTAGCGAGTTCAAGCAAACATTCTTCGTGATGTGCATGAAGTCAAGCAGTGTGAACCTCAAAACTTCAATCTGGCGGAGTCCCAAAATATTGATTTCTTCTTCCATGTGGGTGCATGACCATCCTCGTTAAACGCGGGTATGCTTCAAGACCCTTCCCAAATACTACTTTCGGATCCTTTACCATAGCAAACACATATAGCCCATTACGATCTTTGAGGCTTAACACAATTCTGTTCCCAGATTAAATTCTTGCCTTTCCACCTCAAAGCATGACTGCTAGGAAGAAACTGCGGTGGCCCATGTACACACACTTCGAGAGTTTTTCAAGTACATGCAGTCCGTTTCATCTATACCTTTGAGTGCGAGCTTTAAACCCTTTGTGATTTGGTAGGACAGATTCTGAAAGCGGGCCAATCGTTGATTATTACAAACAACAATGCCTTGAGTTGAAATACTCTCTTTGTACTCATCCCAAACCGTATACCATCCTCCCACAACTTCACAAGGTCTTCAACCAATGGTTTGGTGAACATCGATGTCGTTTCCGAGGTTGCCAGACGCCTTGATCAATAATGGCATCATGATGTACTTAGCTTCATGCAGACCATGGAGGAATGTTATAGATGCAAAGCGTTACGGGCAGTGCTATGGATCTGCTCAAGCGGCGAAAAGGATTCATCCCATCGGTGCTCAACCCAAACCTTACATTTCGACCTCATTTGCAAAGTTAAGTAAGCCGATCGACTTTCCTCACTGCGAGCCATCTGCGGGGTGTCTAACATCCGTCTTCCTTCGCTCTTCTTCATGCGGTAGCATCATCTTGGCATGACCGTTCTAACAAGCAGGCCTTCAGCGGGGATCACGGGAAATACCACAATACTTTGGCTGCGGTTCTCTTCTTCGTGCGATTCCCATCTAATTCACGGATCGTCCTTTTTGCCTTATCTGGGATTCTTCGCTGCGGAACAAACCTCCAAATCGGCATACTCATTGCGTCTGAGGATACAATCGTTAGGCGCAGTGTATCTTCGTACTTGCAATCCTAAAGGGCGGAGGACTCGCTTCGCTTCATCGTAGATCGGTAGAGTGTTACCTTAGGAAGCAACTTCTTTCTGATGATAACAAACCATTGAATGCCTTATCGACACACGTTTGTGGCCTTCCATTGCGTGAGCTCTAGTGTAATCTGTGACTTTTTGTGGCCTATCCACAGTTTGGGTACAAAGTAGTTCTATGGTCCTCTACCATGCTCTGAAACTTCTTGTATTGTCTTTCCTCTGTGAACTCTCCTCTCGAATCACGGAGCATCGATCTAGCTCATCATCGCCAAACTTCGTTGTTGTATCTTCCATGGACCCGTATTGAGTGGTGTCCGGCATCTTTTAGCTCTATCTTCCTCTTCTTCGTCTTCTTCATCGTCTTCTGTCGAATCGCCTCTGTTTACGCCATGGTGGGTCCAGCAGGTATAGTTTGCCATGAAACCTCTCGTGATCACATGCCTCATAACCATCCATCGTTAGAGTGCTCCTTCTCATTCTTGCGATCTCATACGGACAACGTATGAAGCTTCTGAGAGCAAGAATGCAGCGGCAGCGTCGAGAAACTCCTTCATGCCATCTGAACTCTCTTGGCCAAGCGGTCCGCATTGTACATCCATTGCGGTTCATCTCGCTAATAAAAATAATAACAACATCTATCACAATATTTAATTAAACCTAACTATGTCTAATAGTTTTGTATTTTTTAATCATTACGTATTCTTTTAACTAAAGCCAACTAATTATTTCTAATCCTGCTTTGCATTTTTTTAAATAAAACTAACTAATTGTTACATGTTCATACAAACCTTTTCTATCATTCGCATTTTAATTTTACTAAATAAAAATTATTTTTACCTTTTCCCCACCTTTGTAATTTTTCATCGTTTCACATTTATTGCATTTCATTCCAAACACCAAACAATATATCACCTTAAGAACAAACAAATAAGCCAACAACAAGCAGTACTAATAATTCCCACAAGAACAAAACATGATTTCTCAACATCAATGCACAAATATATATATATATATATATATATATATATATATATATATATATATATATATATATAGGTGAGAAGGATGTAAATAACATATTACTCACCTTAGAAACAATTAATTCCAAGCTAATAGCCTCAATTGAAAATTTTGGCGGCACCTCCCCCATGAATTGCTATCGGCCCACCACTATCTTTGTCTGTGTGAGCTCGGGGAGAAGATGGGGTTTAAATCTTGTTTGGCGGGAAGGGGTCTCTAGCGGTTCTACACGGCAGCTGCGGATCCCCACCTATAAAGCGGTTCGTTTCTTGAACGCTTCTAGATCTCTAAGCGGTTCTGAACACGAAGCCGCTTCTAAAGATGAGGACTCGAAGGGTTCGTGTCAGAACCGCTTCTGAGATCCTCCGCCCGTTGCCCTGAACTAGCTTGTGCGTAGAGCACAAGCGGTGCGCCTCTTCCGCTTGTGATAGGCCGGTTGTGGCGGGTTACGTAGTAGTGACACAGGGCTTACAATAATCAGAGTGAACAAAGTTTAATAGCGGAAAAATAAAAGTCGTAACATTCCATTCTTGGCCACAGGCGTCTTGACTGAGACTTGCTCTCTAGTTCCCTGGCTCTTCGACGTACTCCTCTTCATGTGCTGGTGTAGTCTCTTCCTCTGGTAAATTTTATCTGCAAGGGTGAGTACACACCGTACTCAACAAGTCATACACAGAATGCAGTTCTATTACTACATGAATGGGTTGTTACAAAGGAATGGCTTTACTGGTTATTTTGCTTTTGCATCAATATTTTAAACTACTTCTTTATTTAGATTGAAAACATCAAAACCATATAACCATTATATATCTCAAATTGTTTTCCACATTGTTTTGGACACACAGTCCCTAATCAGCTTTCTTCATCAACTTTGGCACAGTCTTCCACCCCATTTATTTTCAAAACACTACCCCTTAGTACATAATTCCCGAGCATTGTCGATCAGTGGACTCGGCTATTGAAACAGTTTAACACTCTGCGAGAGGTTGTACACTTTACCCACAAGATATAGTCACATACCACAAAGGCAATTGGCCGTAACAAAGCCTTTCGAGACTTCTATCTCCACCTAAGAACCTCTCGGGTTGCCTTCACTATCACTTCCCTCACTTAGAGCGAAGTATAGGGACAAACAAACAACTTGTTGGGCGGTACAAAGCCGTATACAGACACGTTCCCCATCTGATTACCCCGTATTGCTTGCCACCCGAGTATCAAGGTAAGACATCAGAATCCTACTAAACTAGGTCTTCCCATTCAGACATGTGGTTGTATGAGAGACTCAGTTCAAAGGCTTGCAAGGTGAAGTCCTTAACTGACCAAGGCAAGACTTCCTTCTCTCAAATTGGCACATAGCCCTCACATCACTCAAAACCCACCAAATGCCACACAGGCCCACCTAGCACGAAGTCTCGGTCAACTTGCCCTAGTCTAAATCAATTCCATCCCCAAGTTATTAACAGTGTAACACATGCCCGTAATCATCCTTCATGTAGAACCACACAGGTCTCTACATTCCAACATCATTACCAACAATATTCCACCTTTTATCGAAAACATTCACTATTTCTTTAATCAATATTGCTTTTGTAATCCAAACAGAATTGTTCACGTTATAAGCGTGGCTAAGCAACTATTCACGGTCTAGCCTCCCGTGTTGGCACAATATTATCAACCAACTAGTTTTACCAAACTTAGGGCATCAAATGGAATCATGGCATACAAATACTAGTGACAAGGTGGCATTAACAAATAGGTTTATTAGCTATTTCACCCAAGATATTTAGATCCATTTTTAGTTGAATTAGCATGCATAGCTTGAAACAAAATACATTTCAAAATTTAGGAGCAACATGGTCAAAGCATAAGTTGCCTTCGAAAAGTTGCTGGTCTTGATCCGAAGTTGGTTCTTGTGCTGGAAATTCCCCTTCGAAACTCTCTGACAAATCAACGTCTACTCAAAATAATTATACACACAATAAATATATTTTACAGAGAACCAAGATCAACTCTAAAAATTCAATAAACCAATAAATAGATCTTGATTTTACAAATTTTTAGAAATTGGAATCACTCAAATCGGAGTTAAAACGCAAAAGTTATAACCATTTGAAGTTTGAAAATAAATCAAAAAGAATAATCCGAATTTCTTTATTTATTTTTATACTAAAAATTCGTAATTATGACGTCAGCACCGAAACCATTTTCGATCGAATATTTTTTTTATTTTTTATTATTTCAAAATTATTTATAGCGTCCTTTGGCGTCATCATCTCTTTGTCTTGATAGTGTCAAGTGGGCCCCCTGATAGCGTCATCCTCGGACATGCGTGGCATGATCTCGCCGTGACGCGTGTCGAACGAACTATCAGCGAGAGCTCAATTTAATCTCAAGCTGCCCGATTTAAAATGGGCGGTGAGATCTATCCGCAACTTTGGCTCGGGTTATTAAATGTTGACACATGGCACAATTTCAACCTTTGGATCAAGATCTAATAAGCGGAGATCCGTCGAATGGCGACTCGGTGACCGGTCAAGCGCCAAGATTATATGCGCTTGCCGCCGCGTCTCAATCACAACCATGAGATGAAATCAATGGCGAGATTGCCGCAAGCGATTTAGCTCTGTCCATCCGGAGGCGGCGCGCGTAACACAATCTCGACCCTCGGATCATCGTGCGGCTAAAGGTGAATCGGGCGGCGTCGGCGGCAAGCGGCAGCCGCAAGCGCCTCGTTTCCGCGCGACACCGCGGCAACAGGATTAGCGGTGCGCGCGCAATCTAACCATCTATTCAAATTGAGCGGCTCGGATTGAATCTAACACCTTGGCGTGATTGGCGGCGTGGCTACCGGTCTTGCGGCGGCGTGGATGCATCCACAACACACGATCATGATCTAACGGCTAGCAATTGAAGATGAGGTTCCTTTATTACCGTGACTCGTGGCTAAATCCAGACCATCCAACACGAATCCGGCGGCTATGACCTATGCGATTTTGAGCACCGCGTGGGCGATCACTTCTGACGAACGCGTGGCGCTATCCTAGCCATACATCTCTGGATCTCGGCTAAGGGATGAAGATGAGACTCCTTGTTTGAGAGAATATGTGGCCTTGATCGTAGTCGTTTGGCAGCGATCGAACGGTATGAAGCTCAGAGTCTCGGCAAAGCGCGGCAAGTAGAGTGGCCGGGAGTTGAAAGGCGACAACGGTGGCGGCGCTCGGGGCTAACCCGGTGACAAGGAGTGGATGACTCGTGCGGCAGCGAAAGTACTCGGTGACCTTGGCGGCGGCGGAGAACACCGGAGAAGGCGCCAAGCGGCGGCAGGCAGCGAAACTCGGCAAGCAAAAGCGGCGCTTACGGTGGTTCTCGGGATGCGTGAAAGGGCTCAAATTGTGCGGAAGAACGTGCTTTATCTGTCGCCCGGCTAATAAGCGGAAGAGATGCGAAGTAATGGCGGCGTTTTTCTTCCAGTAATGCTCGTGGCGGTGCTTTAAAGCGAAAGGCGGGCGGCGTGGATGCATCAAGCGATGTCTGCGTGGCGACAATCCAGGTCGCGGTGGCGATGGCCAGCAAGCGCAGGCGCTTCCGCAGCCGTAGCGATCACGGATCGGACGGTGAGGTCCATCGGCGCTTAGGTTTTTAAACGGGCGGTTGGCTCACACGATGAGTGGGCGGCCCAATACTATTCATTGGTTTTTCCTCGAATTTTTAAATAAAAATAATTCTCGAAATTCATTTAATTCATTTGAGGCATTTAAAATATCCGAAAAATTCTAGAAAAAATCCAGAAAATATTTTAGAGCATTTTGAACTTAAATAAAATATTTTCAATTATATTTTGCAAAAACTTATTCATTATTTAATTAATTTACAAAGATGAGTTAAATTCCAGAAGTTGCAAATAAATACAAATAAATTCCAAAATTTCTCAAAAATTCAAAATAAATTATAAAATTAAAAATAACCAAATTTTTGGGATGTTACACGCAAATATCCCCTTGGATACGTTCCAGAAATGTAGGGATTTCACTTTGCACTTTCATAATAGAGGGTCTAGTTATTAATTTTCCGGTGGCACATGCAGGGCACACAAAATCTTCGTGATTCGGAAAATTCTTAATATTAATGCCATGACCCTGTGAGTTGTTCACTATATTTCTCATCATTCTCAGACTAGGATGGCCTAATCTACAATGCCATAAAGAAAATAATTCAGAGTTTCTAAAAACAGTCTTCAAAGATGTATACACTTCGGGTGCATGAATTTTCGTGTAGTACAACCCAGATTCATATGAGGTACATTTTTCTAATATAATTTTTCTACATACCGTGTGCTTCATGATGCACAAGTATTCTTTGCCATTTTCTTCATTGGTTTCTACGTGAAACCCATTGGCACGGATGTCTTTGAAATTTAAGAGAGTGCGTGTTAATTCAGGGTACAAAAGGGTTTCTTCAATTACCAAAGTTGTACCCATTGGTAATATCAAATATGATTGTGGCTCTTCCAGAACCTATTATATAAGAATCGCTTCCTACGATTGTAGTAATTCTTCCAGCGTTCTTCGTGATCGACTAGAAGTATTTGGACTCTCTTAGGATAGTATTTGTTGTGCCACTGTCAACAATACATATCTCCTCCATTTGGGCGCTACACGATTTCTAGATAAAAGAAATATAATTCCAATCAGACAGTGACAAAATAATTCAAATATTACTTGCAAAAATAAAATACTGGAATGAAGGATAAATTACATATTCATTCATGAGAAAGAAAAAGTATGCTCTTCGAGAGCTTACAAATCATTATTCAAAATTCATTAACAACCACAATCTAAAATAGATGTTAATAATACAATTCACGCTTTGGGCTTTCCCTGAACCAGATTCTTCTCCTCGTTAGTGATCTTCTTGCCACATAGAGAGAGATTGGTACAAATTTTGTGCAAGGTAAAATTGTACTCGGGCACTGTTCTGTAGTCCGTAAACCTCAGGCGAACCCAATCTTTTTGTGCTTGGAGCAAGATGGTGGACTTGAGTTTCTCGAACCGCTTCTGAAGTGTAGTCCATAACTCAGGTGCACTCTCCTCAGCCATATATTCATTCTTCAAAGTGGCTGAGAGGTGATGCCTGACGAAGTGCAAAGTTTGATCGTTACGCTTTCGTGATGAGTTGCGCATCCTTCGAGGACCCTAGGCGATGGCGGTTGAAACTTCTTGCTCCTAAGCACGATCTTCATATCTGGTGTTCATGTGAGATAGTTCTGACCGTTCTGGGCCAGTTCTTAAACTCACATTTGACAATGCTATTCATATGCATATTCATAAGATTCTTTCATTAGATTACTTTGTGCAATCTAATAGAGAATGGTTGCAAGTTTCATAAATATTCACAAAGATTCATAGATATAGTTTTGTGCATGTATGTGATCGACTTCGTGCGATCGGTTTCATGCATGCGATCGGATTCATGCGCGCATGCGATCGGCTTCGTGCACGCATACGATCGGCTTCATGCATGCGATCGGGTTCATGCGCGCATGTGATTAGCTTCGTGCGCGCATACGATTACTGTGTATTTATAAATTTCATCATTAGATTACCGCGTGTAATCTGATAAAAGTAGTTGCAAAATTCATAAAATGCATAAATTAAATTTCCATAAATTCTCAGTGAATTAAATATAAAGCAATAAATGCAAGATTCATACATATGCATAAAAAAATGCTGAAAATAAAATATCAGATCCTAATAATATCAGATCCTAAAGAAAATCAAAAAGGGGCAAAGGGGTAATTTCCCTTTCCCTTCCCTTCTGTTGGCCGACGCAAGGCCAAAAACTCCACAAACACGGGCTTTCAATTCGATCGGGAACTTCAAGTCCTCATGGCGCCGCAACCGGTGATCGTCAGGACCGCCCTTCGGCCAGCGCATCGTCGGGGCAGGCGATAATCGGCTTCAGTAGCGGGAGAGCGGCAGGACGCCGGCTTCAATCTCGGGCCAGCGGAGGCGCCGGGCGGCAATGTGTCGGCTTCAAGCTTCGGCGCGTGGAAGCGATGGCGCGGACGCGAACTTTGGCGGCGGCAGCGCGCCGCGTCGCGGTGGTGCTTCGAGACAGCGAGGAGTTTACGAGATGGCCGTGATGGCCAGCAGTGCCAGAACTCCTTGCCGTCTTGAGCGGGCAGCCAGCGGCGGCAGCGGCGGCAATGGCGATCGAAGTCACCTTCAATAAGCGGCGGTATGCGAGGCCAGTCGCCAACCTGTGAATCTTGGCGCTTATGCGCCAGCGACATCGCGGTCTTGCGGTGACACTCCGGACGGCAACCTGGCGACATCGGCGGCGCGTAAATTTGAGTCTTGGCGTGCGGTCTTGAGCACATAGGCCGAGATAAGCGGCGGCGCCTTCGATGCGACGGTGGCGCGTCTGGCGCTGCAGGCGAAATGGCGGCGTGTGCGGTATGGCCGAAGCTTCAGCGATGGCGTCTTCGAGCCGCGACACGCGAAATCTTGGCGATGGCAGCGCCAGTATGACAGCAGCGGTGGCCGGGGTAGGGGGCGCTCGTGTCTTAGGGTAGGAGGCGCTGATGCATGGCGGGAAGGCGGAAGGCTAGCATGCTTCAAGTCTTGGCAACATCGATCTTCTTCTCCTTTTTCTTTCGATTGTGTCTGTAGCTATGAAGGCGGTAGCTTCATGCTCGCAAGTTACAAAAAAAGCGAGGCGGCTTGCAGGTGTAACCGTGCCGCGTAGATGCATCGTGGGATTCATCTGGCGAGATTAGATCAATACCCGTATCTCACCTTTTCAATCCTGCGTCGGTGGAGGCTCGTCTTGCGATAGCGTGTTGAGAAACCTTGCTACGGGTGTAGTCTGGTGGCGAATACTCATACCGAGGATACCCCGGTGGCGAAACACCAAATGGGCGTCTTAGGCCCGGCTACGGCCAAAGGCCTCGTTAGATCACGAAGGACCCTCGACCCGATCAAGCCCACGGGGCGATCAGGCTGGCAGGTCGGGCGCCCGCGAGCTCGGCCTGGCCTCATGTCGGGCGCCAGCGAGCCGACCAGCGATCTCCGCCCGGGTCGAAGATCGTCGCCGATCGACTAAAAGTGGTCACCATGGCGGACACGGCCATCTTTGGGCGGTGGCTCCTTCCCGGTGGCAGGAGGCCGCCAAAGTCAAAGCGATCCCTTCACCTGTCATGCACGATGGATAGGCGCTCCCTCTCGGCGACACGAGCCTGCGTATGCTTGGCGTCGGCTTATCGGCAGGCGTCTGAGAGGCAGTCGCCTGCCCGACGGAACGCCGCTCGGTGTGTCTACCAACCCAGGTGTGGGATGAACAGGAACCTGTCAGTCACCAAGACCGAAGACCAGGACTCTCTGACGTAGGACACCCCATCCTTTTTTCTCCAAACTCCCGTGTAACCTGCCCCCTCCGCCTATACAAAGGGAGGCAGGACCCTCAGGGAAGGGGGACGCACAAGCATAAACGAGCAGACCAGAGGCACTCACGAGCACTTACGAGCATAAAACTCTTACGAACAAACAACTCTAGCTTACTCCGACCTCACCCACTCATACGAGGTGCTCAAGGCCTGCCCTTAGCCCTCGCTTGTAAACACCGTGCAGTCCTCTGCACTCGTAATACATAACCACCACACGAACTGGAAGTAGGGACGTTCGGCCCGAACCAGTATACATCTTGGGCTCCCTGAGTCAACCATTCAAGGAGAGGGAACACGCGGCCCCTTGACTACAAATTTACTTGCCGGTATGCGAAACACCGACACCAAAGTTTCTCGACAGATCGAATATAGCGAATAGAGAGACAGAGTGTACGGAGGAACGGGAATTCTTTATTGCTTTCTCTCATGTGTACAATAAGGGGGGACCCCTCCTCTATTTATAGCCTCCATCTAGGGTTTCGGCAAACGGGCCATTATGGGCCTTCGTGGGCTTTAGGGTTTCTTAACACTGATTTATAATAACGCAAGCAAGCAAAAAGCTTTTCCAGTTTCCAGCCATTGGTTTCCAAAGCAAGGTAGCAAAGATCAAGAATCAACCTTAAAAAGTCAGTTTAGGCCATTGGTCGACTCAAATTTCGTTGACACTGCATGCGAATAGTTAAAAAAACACACACACACACACAAAGCTCCCACCAATCTACGAGCAATTTTTTTAAATAATATATTTTTATTTAAATTGTAAAAATATACTTAGATCTAAAAAAATTACAAAACTATATATCTATCGCCATATAGTTGGACGACAATAGCGTAAAATGCAGAAAAAAATGAGTTAGCGCTGATGTGGCCTCTCTGTCACCAAATAAAAAGGTGACAGGGTTCTGTCGCCAAACTATTTGGCGACAGGAACCTGTCACCATTTAAATTGGTGACAGTGAGCTCCTCACACTAAACTTAATTGTTTCGCGGTCTCTATCGTCAGTTGGTTTGGCGACATAGAGCACTTCCCCTCTGTTGTCAAATCAATAGTCGATTTTTGTGGCAGGAGGCTTCTATCGTCATTTTATTTGGCGACAGGGAGGCTGACCATTTTTTCTTCTACGTGGTGCCGACGTAACTGTTTCTCATCAATTCAAATGGCGACACAACTCTTTGTCGCCATATCATATAGCGACATTTCCCTCTCGTCATTTCAAACGACGACAGAGGTATAGTTTTACAATTTTTTTGAATCGAGGTATATTTTTGCAATTGAATAAAAAAACTATTATTTAAAAAATTCATCTATGAGCATTCCAGAGAGAGAGAGAAACCACGTTAAAATCCGGCCATCGTTTATGTAAGGCACAACCGCACAAGCGCGACGCTGTGGTAGCAATAGCAGATATGAAAGTTTATACACACATGAGCGCGCGCGCCCATATATGAAAAATATCTTTTACTCCTGGGAGTAGTTACTCCCACTTAAATGAACTTGAAATACTCATTTATCACTTTGGGTATATTCATACACTAATTATAAGATACTTCAATGTGAGCCACATGAAAAAATTGTAAGGGAGTCCATAATTTTTAGCGTATTTTGGAATTTTTTTAAATAATATTTTTTTAAGAAATTGCGACATTAATACGTGGATTTAAAAAATTGCAAGAATAATACATCGTAGCCAAACCATTTGGAGAAATTTTATTTTTCGCCAGTTAGTTCGGCGAAAATACTATTTTCGCCAAATCATTCGGTGAAAATGCATTAATCCATGATTATTATGCGATTTAAACCGAAATCACCGAGATCACCCTATTTTTGCCAAACGGTGTGGTGAAAATAGGTATTTTCGTCACACTATTTGGCGAAAATAGTTATCGCCAAATGATATGGTGAAAATAAGGTGCTAACCAGTGGCGCTGGATCCCGAAGAATAGATCGAACGCGGAAGAAAAAAAAGAGCCAGCAGTTGGGCGACTGGGGAAGAAGAAAAGAGAGGAAGAGAGGGAGAGGAAAGAGAGGGAGAGGAAGAGAGGGAGATGGAGAGTTCGGGAGAGAGAGGAGGGAGGGAGAGAGCGCTCGGGGGAGGGAGAGAGGAAGAGAGAGAGAGAAGAAAAAAAGAAGAAAAAAGAGGTAAAATCGTCACTTTGTAATTTTGTTGTTAATTTTTCATGGTCAATATTAGGATAGTCAGATATTTGGTATTGATGCAATATTAACGATTTTAGATATTGATGCAACATTAGCGATTTTAGATATTAGATGTATACTATAGTTAGTGATATTAGATGTGTAATATAATTAGTCAATGTTAAAGTTAGCTATAGTTAATATTCTTGTCAATTAGTGGCTCTATTTTAGGTTAGCAATATCAGATGTGCACTCTAATATTGTAGTATTGGTAGCGGGGTAGTTAATTAGCGTTGTTTAATTTAGGTTAGCGATAATACATGTTAGGAGTGATCTAAAATTTAATTTTGTTTAGTTAGTGATATTCTAATTGGTAGTTAATTAGCATTGTTTAATTTAGGTTAGTAATAATACCAGATAAGTCGAGCTACTCATATTTCGTATAAGTATCGCCTAACTATAATTAAAAGTTATTACCCGAACATGCAGGTTGCCCACTCCTCGGGGTATGCCGAGCCTGACTACTGGGCGGACCAATTCTTCACTGGTACGCAGTTCACGCAGCCCCCTCCACCGACGCAGTTCAAGTAGCAGGACTACGTCACATCCTCTGTGTGCGTTGCCTCCCAGAAATATCGACTGCAAATACATGCATTCTTCAAGATAAAAAATTGGCTGGCGCTTAGAATAGGCTATCCTACACGCAAATGTAGAATAGCGTGCGCGTACACACACACACAATATATATATATATATATATATATATATATATATATATATATATATATATATATATATATATATATATATATATATATATATATATATATGAAAATGATTCCATACTCTTGGGTGTACGTACTCCCACCTCTAATATAACATTTAAATGATGTTGTTATTCCTCTTTATCCTTTTGAGTGTACTCTAATATTGATTATAAGATTCTCCAAAATGAGTTCCACGAAAAATTTCATTAAAATCCACCCTTTATAGCATAATTTCTTTACATATTCTTTTTACATATGGAAAATGGTATGTAGCAAAAAAATAAAGGGTCTGATGAAAATTTTTTAATCATGTTGTATTAGAATATCTCAGAATTATTATTGGAGTATATCGAAAGTGATAAAGGAGTATAAAGCGTTTATTTAAGTGGTATATTAGATGTAGGAGTATGTACTCCTGGGAGCACGGAAAAGGCTTCCTATATATAAAGCTTCTTTTTTACTCTTGGAAGTAGTTATTCCTTGTGCTATATCTTACAATATATGGAGTATCTTGCACAACGGAAGGTATGTACGTATAGTATACGAGTATATAAGACTAGTTAGGTGGTATTTACATTTTTTTCAGATGTGGTATATATATTTTTTAGACATACTCCTTTTTATGTTCATATATAAATGTATTTACAAAATACGCTAAAATTATGTACTCCTTTACAATTTTTTCATATGGTTCATCTTAGAATATCTTATATTTAGTATATGAGTGTAGCCAAAGTGATAAAAGAGTATTTCAAATTTGTTTAAGTAGTGTTTCAAAGATGGGAGTAACTCCATCCGGTAGTAAAAGATATTTTTCATATATATATATATTCACCTTTTAAACTTACTATATATATGTATCCTGTTGCTAGTTCAATAGACAGCTTAATACTTTTTAAAGATGGTAAAAAACCTCAAAACAGATATAGGCTGTTTAAGTGGGCAACGACTGCTGTGCAATTAGGGCTCCCGTGCAATCACCGCGCAATCCAACTAAGAAAAGTTTCAAAAATTCTGAAAAAAATCGTGGATGTACATCTCATCTTACCCCATCTACATATAAAATTTTATGATCAAATTCGTCCTATACTAGAAGTTACAAAAAAGACAAATACAAAAAAGATAAATTTGATTTGTCTTTTTTGTAACTTCTCGCATAGGACGAATTTGATCATGAAATTTTATACGTAGATAGGGTAAGATGAGATGTACATCCATGATTTTTTTTTTCAGAATTTTTTGAAAATTTTCTTAGTTGAATTGCACGATGATTGTACGGGAGGCTTGATTGCACAGCAGTCGTTGCCGTTTAAGTGACATGCTCATCTTTGCGGTGGCAGACTGGCAGATGTTAGCGAGGAAAAGTGTAGCTCGATTTTCAAGGGTCGTGGGCCTTCAGTTTGAAGCCCAACGTGGCCAGAATACTAGTAGTACACAGCTGGATCATTAACGATTACATCTACCCGAACCAAATTAAACGTGTCAAAAATACAGATACTTCATTGTCCTGGCAACGTAATCACATTCACACCTAGCTCTGTCAATTTTGACGATTTATGTGATCATCTTTTTTTCTCCCACAAACAGAATTGACTACTTAGCATCGAGAAATTAAACCGTCTAGTTAGGGCATAGGCATTAGGCACAGGCTGCAAACAGTGACGGAGTCAGAAATTTCTACAGAAGAGGGGCCTAAAAATGAAGTAAATCTCTACTAATGATTTATGTCTTTTCCTATTACTATCTCACTTTTCTCCAATTTCTCAACCAAACGCTTATGTTGATCCTGAAGTAATGCATCTTTTCTTTTGCAAGAAGCTCCAACAATATTGACAATTATAGTGATATAGTCGAAAAAAACACTAACACCTCTACTGCTTTTAGAAACAGAAACAACTACCAATTGTAGTTGATGTACAAAGCAATGTATATAGTGAGCATGAGGATTTTCATTTAAAATCAATGCCTTTAGACCATTAAACTGACCTCTCATATTAGATGCACCATCACGCCTTCTTTGTTGAACTTACACGTAGTTTTCTCTATCTAGAACACGAACACAGTCTTGTATCAAAAGATCAATAAACTAGATCATAGGCTTATGCTTATTAAACAACTTCCTAACCGTGCTAATGCCATCTACCAACAAACTTTCATGGGCGCCCCGGTGGTTGCGAATCGTGACTTTGCATAATAATTGACCCGTGTCAGTAGATATTTGTGGATGTGATTTACATTTAGTTTGGTTCTCGGTAGCTATATTTTACTATGCCTTACCCTTTGTATAAATGAGTGCTCGAAGGCATTATTTTTTTTAGAGACTGTCTATTAATAAGGTGCCTATTTTTTTTTTCTATCACAGTCACTTTTTAAGGGTGTGTTTGGTTAGGTGAACGAAGATGAATAGGATAGAATAGTACAGGTTGGATGGGATGTTCTGAATGAGATGAAGAAGGTACAGGAGGGTGTTTTGTTGCCGGAATAGGGTGGTACAAGATTTCATTTGGTTACTTAGATGGAATGATACCGAATAGTACAAGATGTTATTTGATTGGAGGGATGAGGTTGGTATGATACACTCTGATTTGAGTTTTCATTATGTTACGAATTTCACCGAATTTTTGGCAAATAAGAAAATGCTTTTAAATAGTCAAAAATGTGGTTTCTTAATTATATATTTCAAAATCAAATGATCATAAAATTTGAAGAAAATTTATTTTAATCCAAGACAATCCCCATAACTCTTCCAAAAAATTTTAAGAAATTTTGAAATCATTTAATGCCTCCAGAAAATCAAAATTAGCAACTTTAAAAAGAAAAGGAGGCGCTGTCAAAATTTTATAAAAATTCACAGATTTAATAATCTTCTGAAATTTTTATAAAAGCTTAAGAATTATCTCAAAATCATTCAAAAAAATTTTAAAAATGTTTGACTAGGTTTGGTAGCTCAATTAAATAGAAAAGTGAAGGGCTGTTAAAATTTAAACTATTATCTCTCCTCTCTCATAGTCAACCAGACCCACCCGCTAGCCTCATTAAGCATAAGCGGCGACAGGGAGGCCCAACGGTGGTGAGGGAGGGCCGGCCTCAGTCGTGGGCACGGGGAGCACTAGGGGGCCACGTCGATCCTGGGGCACTGGCTGGCGACAGCGGAGCGGCGGTGAGGCAAGCTGACGACAGTAATAGGCAGCAATGGCGATGACGGTCGGTCGGGAGGGAGGAAGAAGGTGGCTTAACCTCGGCAACCATGGGGGAAAGCATGATGAGGCTCCTAGGGTTCCATTTTGGGGTCTCACCTCGAGGGAGAAGTGAGTGAGAAGCTCCAAGGAGGTTTGGCGATGGTGGCGGCCCGTGGAGAAGAAGACAGCCATGGTGAGTGCGGCGGTGAGGCAAAATGTGTCTGGCGTGCGTATGTGGGCGAAGAGTGCAAGGGTGTCGTGTGGCTGGCTGACACTAGCGTAGGCAGTGAGCATGGCGTTCCAGGCGACGGCATTGCAGCAGGGGCATCACGTTGAACACAGCGTGCATGAGCGATCCCATCCGGGATGAGATGGTTCGCCTGATTTTGCCGAACGAACTGATACAACATCTGGGTGGAATATTCTGTAAAGTTGTATCTTCTCATCCGGGATGGATTGATACGGTCCCTTCAGCCAAACAAGCGGACAACGACATATACAAGACTATCCAATCCTGTACGAGCTTATCCACCGAATCAAACATAGCCTAAGTTATAGGATTTTCATCCGATGTTCTACTATATTTTATCCACCCCTCACATCTAAAAAATACAAAAACAAATACGAAACCACAAATAAAAAAGTTCTTTGAACTACACAAAAATAAAATAAACCTAGGCGAACACTACAAATACAAAAATAAATAGAACTAAAAATTACAGTAGAGTGATATTAAAATTGCACATTACTTAGCACTACAATTTTAGATTTAATCTTATACAATTTTAGGTGACTGAGAGATTAGGAAATTATAGGCAATTAAGAACTAGCAAACCTAGATCTTTTATGCTATAGCTACAAAATCTTCTAAAATTAGATGATAAGGTTCCTGCAACCGACTAGATTTTGCAGCAGCGTCACGTTACCCGCAAATTGGCCTTATGTGAGTTTTTTAAACAATGGCCTGGTGCCTTCACTGTCTTGATCGCGCACAGCTCGACTTTGTCACCCCATTTCCTTGGACCAACTCCTCTGCATTCCGAATTGTAAAGCTATGCGCCTACTGTGGATTTTGCTTCGTGCCTCAGTAAACACCAACCGCTATGACGCCCGAATCATCATATCCCCATCAAACCTCCAGCTTTTCCCCTATCTTCCTCCATCGCCATTCATCCGAACCCAAAACTAGCAGAGAGAATTAAACAACGGCAAAATGGGCTTTTCGAGCTTCTACGCGTATCATTCATACGGATTCAGAGTTTCAGACGCCTTTGAGAAAAGCAGCTCGAAGAAAAGCAGACGCACTGAGCGCGAAAGTTGAGGACAAAAGGTAAACAGTGGAAGGTGACGCGATGCGTCTAGCGGCTTAGAGATAAGCATGCATACGCTGGTTTGGTCTCCCTTTTTCCTTAGCCGTGTATATTTCGGTCGTTCGCGTGAGATCCTCCTTTCTTTCGAGCCGACAACCCACGATTCAGCTTCTTAACGAGTGAAAGGAATTAAGAAAAGCCGACATGGGTCGTCGCCTCGTAGGATGATGTGGTCCTGCTCTATTCATGTGTGCAAGGAGAAGTTTTACTCTTTGACGTCTCTAGGTGCTGGAACAGATGTACCACTGTAAGCAGGGGCGGAGGACCGGGTATGGCAAGCTCTGGCAGCTGCTATACCTAGCCCACTGAGGCTCCTTTTGCATGGAGCCATTTCTGTAAGTCAGCTTCAGTTGTATGGTGTCATCTTCAGGTACCAGAAGGGTTCTAGTTGATGGCACATGCGTTAGTCGATGGATCTTGCTTTCCTATTGCCTGCCTGATAAGCAGCCCTTCTGCAACATGTGCTGCAACTCAACATCCACGCATCTAAAGTCTCACCACAACAGCAGCCAATGAATAACTTTGATTTCATATAAAATTATTAATCTATACTAAAGAATTCGTCACATCATAATTTTGTTCTGTCCTCCGCCACTGACTGTAAGCACCCAAGTTTAGCGAGGCGTGATTAAATTGTCAGGCTAAAAGATAAAAATAGATATTTCTAACCGATATTAGTTTAAAAAAAGTAAAGTTAAAGATAGCATTATGACCGATATTGATTCAAAGATAGAATTTTATCTATATAAAAGGCAGATTAGGATCATGATTGGCAACATATTGGAGAAATATACGATCGACTGATGCATTATAAAAAGGGGATTGAGAGCAAGCAAGAAAAAAAACAACACAATCAATCAATCAACCTGTATTTACTTATTCTTGTCAACTAGGAGTAGCTTTATAATTTAGAATCTCCCTTGTAATCCGATTTTAATTGGTAAAGTTGCGCATCGCCAATTGTTGATCTTCTATGATTACGCTAGGTTTAGTTTTCTCCGATTTTGTTGCGCATCCCCTTCTTGAAAAAATTACCTTTATCAACCATCTAATCAGTTTTAATAAGCTGTTTAAACTTATCATCACTTTTGATTTCATTCGTTTCTTATAGCTGTTTAGATCTTTGCCGATTATTGCATTAGATCGGTTTTAACCATATTTTCTACCTATCTAGCTTGCCGATTGCAGGATCAAATCGACTGGCACGTCTTGAACCTTTTGAACCCGGCGTTTGCATATGTTTGAGCCGATCAGTCAATTGTCATATTTTTCGACGCAACAACGACCAAGGCGCACATACAAAATATTGTATTACCTCTTTTTATTGGGTAACTTATTATTTCTTTAGGTGATATACCTTACTCTATTCCATGTTAGTAAATGATATTGGGAATAGCTAAAAAAGAGGGTTATATAAGAAAAAAATGGTAAAAGATCAACTTGAAATTGTAGGATGACATATATTTACGAATAAATTTTGAGAGCTAGAATGACATGTATTTAGAAACAGAAGATAGTAACCGACTAAGCCACGTACTCACATACGTACATTGAAAACTTAAAGACATGTATTACCATTCAACACACTTGGAGTTTCTGCATATACATATTGCACACGAATCGATGTGCATACAGTGGCGAAGCCAACAGGGGGCACGTTTGGGCTCGAGCCCACCCATCGTTTGTCGTACCCTAAATACCCTCTTTAGCACTAATGCTTATTTTTTGGCATAGTAGCGATGAATGCATATGTGCTCAGGCTCATCTAAAGAAAGAAGAAATCGTTTGGGCTCGAGCCCACCCTTCGGTTGTCGGATCCTAAATACCCTTTCTGGCACAACAAGGTGAATGCACATGCGCTCAGGCTCGTCTGAAGGAAGAAGAAATCATTTGGGCTCGAGCCCACCGTTCAGTTGTCGAATCCTAAATACCCTCTTTGGCACAACAGGGCGAATGCACATGCGCTCAGGCTCTTCTAAAGGAAGAAGAAATTTTGTGGAGTGGTGAGCTACTTCCTAAATCGTGTGGCTTGGTGGGCTACTGCTCATTGAAGATCTAATTTAGTAATTGGTATCTTCTCTCGCTATCTGCAAAGCTAGATGTAAACCCTACATGCATGCATAGACTATGGAGAGAGAAGGGTGGCTCAACACCTCTCGTTTATGAGAACATGTCAGCCCACTGAGTTGAGGGCGTTTGATGCACATTGCTTAGAGTCGAAGATTGCGAGGGCACGCCAAGGGTGCAGGCATGCGACGACAGAAAATCTATCGCGGCGACAGCGAGCAGATAAGCAAAGCGGCGTAGCGTGAGTTGCCAGGTACCTAACCGGCTGAATGGGCTGACCATAATAACAAATAGGCATGTGAGCTCTTCTTCTAATATATAATTTTTTATCGATTATAACTGTGTCAATATATTGAATAAAGACAATCGCTGATTTATTTGATTGATTGGTGTTAATTTGTTTATAGATTTTCAAAAGTTTGAGAAGCATATGTTGCATAAATATTTCTTAAATAATAAAGTACTAATAGTAATATTTGAACAGATAAAAATACAATATAAAATATTTAATACATTTATCTCAATTTAGACTAGTCGTTTGAACCTATCCTCTATTTTCTCCGGCTTCCTCGGTACGCTCCACTAGTAGCAAACCAACCAAGCCCTAAAATGTCTCGCGGGTTGTACACATGGGCAACATCTGAATAGGCGAAATGCCCGTCCTTTTCCCACCACTTTCCTATCATTCTTTCTTCTCAGCTTTGCCTTAATTTTGTTCCGTCTCCATCGTGTTTATAAACAACGACGCTGCCGATAAGTACGTCCCTCTACTTAACACCACTTGCATGCACCCTCCTCAACCTACCGAGCTACTTCTTGCTCACCTCTGATAATTAGTCCCACATCGCTCGCGCCACCCCCTCCAACGCTCGAAAAGAACCACCTTGCCGTGGAAGCAGATTGATGGGCGCCGCCTCGTCGCGCCAAGCGGATGGCGGCCGGGCGGCCGCGCGCGAGCACACGAAGCGGTGCAGGGAGCGGCGCCGGCTCATGAAAGAGGCCGTGCGGCTGCGGCGCCAGTTCGCGGCCTCGCACGCGGCGTACCTCCGGTCGCTCAGCCTCGTCGCGTCCACCCTCACGCGCTTTGCGGTCGGCGAGCCGCTCCTCGTGTCCGACCACACCCCACCCGCCGTGCTCGTCAACCGCCCGGTCGTCGTCCCCTCCTCGCCACCGCCACTCCTGCGATCCATCGAACAACAGCGGCGCCAGCAACAGGAGGACGGTGTTGTAACTGAGGTTGTTGTTGTTGGTGGCGGCGGGGCGTCGTGGGCCACGCGAACGGAAGTCATCGGCGTCGGGGGAGAGGAGATGAGGGTGGTGGTGAGGCACCGCAGCCTCGCGGAGGTCGCGGCGGGATTGGAGGAGTACTTCGTCAAGGTCAGCGTCGCCGGCGACGCGGTGTCGAGCCTCCTCGAGGCCAGCAACGCGGAATTCAATGGTACGTAAGCCACTTCACACACACACACACACTTTCAAGTAGAGCATATGGTCACTCGCCAATAGAAGAGTGTGTGACATTTCGGACGAGCGGCGTTACGTGTGGCATCTGAACACTCAAAGCTGACACTTGACAGATCATGAGTTGCAAACGGAGGCTTTCTAAATGGTTGCATCTGATTTACCTGAATTTTCCTGCAGGTGGATCGAACAGCTTCTTGGGGGCGCTCTGCTGCCTGTCGGCGCCGTCGGTAGCACACGACCGCATTGACAGCATCAACGGCGGGCAGAGGCATAGCTCCACCTTGCAGCAGCTCCTGGCCTGGGAGACGAAGCTGTACAGAGAGGTCAAGGTGATAACATATCGACAAACTTGGTTCCTGCATGCTGCACATATGTTGCTCAAACTAGCTAATCCTCTGACCACTCGAGTGATGTTGATCTTGCAATGCAGGCGAGAGAAGGGCTGCAAATTCGGCACGACAAGAAGCGCGCGGAGCTGCAGGACCAGGAATACAGCAAGAAAATCGGCGTCGACATCGAGAAGCTCAAGGCCGAGTGGGACAGGGCGCGCGCACAGCTCACGACCGCCACCCAGGCCGTGGACGCGACCTCCTCCGCCATCGCGGAGCTCCGCGACACCCAACTCGCGCGCCAGCTCCTGGGCCTCTGCCACGCAACGCTCGACATGTGGAGGGCGATGCGCCAGCACCACGAGGCGCAGTGCCTGATAGCGCAGCAGCTGCGCGGGCTGAGCAGCCGGACGTCCATGGAGCCCACGACGGAAATCCACCACGAGGCCACGCGGGCGCTCGAGGCCGCCATGGCAGTCTGGTGCGCGGCCCTGGGACACATGGCCAAGCACCAGCACGACTACGTCCACGCCTTGCATGGCTGGCTCAAGCTGACGGTGACGCCGGCTAACGGCGTCGCGGCCTCCCCCCTAGCCGCCGAGCTCGCCGCCTTCGTCGACCAGTGGAGGCAGGTGCTCGATCGCGTGCACTGCGCCGACGTGCTCAAGTCGATCAAGAACTTCGCCAGCGCCGTCCGCGCGCTCTACGCGCTCCAGAGCGACGAGCTGCGGGTGGCGCGTCGCGTCAGGCAGCACTCCCGCGAGCTCGACCGCAAGTCCCGGATGCTGCGGCAAGTCGAGAAGAGCTACTACGACTCGTACGTGCCGACGGGCATCTCGCTGTGGTACCGGGGGAGGCAGTGGAGGGACGACGACAGGCAGGTGCACGACGCGCGCAACGAGGTGGTGCAGAGGAGGGAGGAGATCACGGTGTGCCGGAGGATGGTGGAGGACGAGATGCGGAGGCACGCAAAGGCCATCGACGCCACCAGGTCGGCGGCGGTCACCGGCGTGCAGGGGACGCTGCCCGCCGTGTTCCAGGCGATGGCCGCGTTCCCGGCGTCGCTTGCGCATGCGCTGGAAGCTGTGTGCAGGCAGAGTACGCATGTGCAGTAGTTACATACACGTTGATTCATTTGCGTTGGCGATTTTCCCTCTTACCCATCTGTACATGTCAAAGATACACATGAAGTACTGGTAGCTAGTATCTAGGAACACGAAAGAAACGAGACAATAAAATCAAGACCTTACTGAGTTCTCCCGTTTTTGACCATGTGTACATTCGCACTTTTGGAGGAGCACAAAAAGGAGTATTTCGATTTGGTTTTATCATAAACCCATGTATATTTTTGCCTAGAAATCTTGCGTCGGTAGCTGCTCTTGGTTTGGATGTTATGGACTGATTTTGGGAGAGGGTAGGTGGGGTAGAGAATTGGAGAATAGCAATAGATTAGATGGGATTAATTAGCAGGAAGACAGGAAGATACAGATTGGAGAGCCCTTTGGCAGGGAGAAGGGGCGTGAGCAAGAGACTTTGATTAATCGAAAATGGAATTACTAGCATCCGTGCGGGTGCGGCCCCAATAGGCCAATACATATTCGGAAAGGCCCACTAGTCACTATTGACTGATCGCTCGTGATTAGAACGTCGTTGGTCACCATCCACCGCAGAGTCCAACCCGATTGCTTTCGAGAGCTAGGGCATTTATAATGGTATATATCATCTGTTTATAAAACTATACTATTTAGGTTTTTAGATGATGTAAAGGAGATAGAAAACTGCTGTCCACTATTTAACAGACAGTTCTATAGACAGCTTTTTATTTTGTGTGTTATTGTATAGACAGTCTTAATTAGATAAGAGACTATTACAGACAGCTATATAGACAATCCATTGTATGAGTTATTTTTAGTGCTGTCTATAGACGATATGAAGATATATTATAGAAAACTGTCATCATACCACTGTACATGCTCTTATGAGACTCCAAGCAAGCCACAGTTCAGCCGTTGGAGTCATTAGCCAAAAATAGAGCATTCATCAATTTCCCTGGCTCCGCGCATCTGCTAAAACTTATCAGACGAAATACCAACCCATCCGTGGCCATGGTGTGCACACTAGAGCAGCGTGGCCGTGTCTTCATCCTCACCCTTCCTGGTGACGGTGAGCATCGCCCGCCCACTCCCTCATATCCTCTATCTGCTTCGTACTCTCCTCCGACGCGGCCTCGACCGGCCCCGGCGTGGCCCTTGTCACTACCGCCGAGGGCTGCTTCTTCTCCAATGGCCTTGACATTGGCTGGACCAGGATCTCTCTCGCGTGACTCAGGGAGCTTGTCGACGCCCTTTGCCCCCTCACCGCCAACCTTCTCACACTCCCCATGCCCACCGTTGCCGCCATCACGGGTCACACCTTCGCTGATGGCTTCCTCCTCGCGCTTTGCCACTATTACAGCCTCATGTGCGCGAACTGTAGGGTGCTTTACATGAGCGAGGTCGACATTGCCCTCACCACCTCCTCCTTCTTGTTTTTTCTTAAAATGTTGCAGTATCTTTTATCCATTGTTGCAAAAAAATGATTTATTTTGCTGCAATGCATCTCACTGAATTTTGTAGTAAATAGGATTTCGTTGCTAAGGGTTGTCGAATTGATGTTCCGGAGGAAATTTTTGTTGCAATATATTGTTGGTTTTGTTGCACCAATTTATTAACATAGATTTGTTTTAACTGAAGCCATTTTTTGTTACGCACATAGTTTCTCATTGTTGTGCTCACCACAAATTTATTGCACTAGTCATCATAAATTTTATTGCTTCCCTCTTTTGGAGGATATTGCACTATTTTCACATTTTGTTGTACATGTTGATTAGAATTGTTGCACGCATTGTTCAGTGATATTGTGCCAATGCGTATAATAGGAAGCTTCACATCAGATGTCCGATTCCTATCCATTCTCTTAATTAATCCTTGCTTAAATCAATAAACAACCGGATGCCCTTTTAAGGGTATGTACAAGAATGTGATGTCAGATATCTATATGTTATACCACGTAAAATTGGTGTTGATATGAAAGAGAGAGGGGGAGAGAGAGTGTATAGCTATCTCTTTTATGAAAAGATGATCATATAGATAGCATAAAATACTATTATATGAGTTATTATCTATGATAAACACTTTTTCATACAATAATTAAAAGATTATAGAATCTTATAGAAACGACCTTAATATGTTATTTATTGTAGAAGTTGTTTTAAAATTTATTTTTAGATGACATAGAGGAATATTGAAGATAACTCAATATCTCAGCTTACCAAATTTTTTGGTTTTATTCTAATAGGTTGTTAGTCTAAGTCTTTAATAACTAGAACTCTTTTGACTATACAAACCGTACCTCTGTACATGTAATCTTTGAAGTATTATAGTGGATTATTTTTTGCTAGAATTTTTTTGCGTTAAATCATATCTCTAATTATTTTATCATATTGCTAACCTTAACCAGTGGTATCAAAACTTCAGGTTTTGACCATGCCCTGGGAGAATGCGGCTCCCGCGACAACACTCGCACGGCAATGATTTTTAATCTACTATCGTGCTGGCCTTCATTGCGCGACGTCATCATCAACTGCCGGCTCATCGCCTCTACTGGCCGAGCTCTACTTCGGTCAACGCCAGCACCAGTCACCATCCGCGCCATTCGAGCCGCCTCACGCGGCCACTAGCCTGTGCTGGCCAGCACACTGGTCAAGCCCACCTCCGTGCCGGCCGTCTTGGGCGACATCCACCTCAGTCGCACCTTCGACGACCTCCATCGCCGTCGCCTGCAACCGGTGCACCCTCCTACGCCTCGACGACCACCCACACCTGGCACGCCTTCGCGCGGCCCCAAGGCCTTTGCGCCTATCCGCTCGCTGAGCTGCTTTGGCCACCCGGTCTCACCTCCTGCCGGCATGCCCCAACTCCGGCTGTTGCCCTTCCTGCCAGTCCATGTGAAGAAAAGCCTCACCGAGAGCCACCCCGTGAGTAACCTGAGCCATTAATAGCCATTCGGCCAATCTGAAAAGCTCATTTTAATTCAGTTTTGAATCCCATTGGCTCTAGCTTCTTGAATCGGCTCTTGCTCCTTGAGCCTTGGCTCTGGCTTTCTCAGCTTTGGCTTTTTGTTTTTCAGCTTCAGCTTCTATTTTCGACTAAAATTTGCTACATGCATCTGAAGCTTACCAGGAAGATTTTTTAAGAATCTATCATATATTTTTTCATCTGCAATTTTATTATTCACCATGTCATTTACTAATTTGACATTGAAAAGTTAGATAGTAAGGTTAGTTTATCTATATACCAGATTCAAATGAGAGCTATTCTTCAATATGTGGGCGTGAGAGCATCTCCAACAGTGCCTAAAATCCATTTCCAAAACCTGATTTTGGGCTTGATTGCAAAAAAAAAATACTCCAACAGTTCCTCTTTCTAGCTCCTCAAATTTTGGCACGACCAAAAACAGCACCCCGACTCCTCATTTTTGTGCGCTCTGTCCGCGCTCCCAATCAACATTATTTCGCGTCCAGGATGGCCCACCGGACCAATTCAAAGGTGTTTTTGGGAGAAAATATAGGAACTGTTGGAAAACAAGGTATTTTGTAGACCCAAATTTTTTTGGGAAGATCCCAATCTAAGAATATTGGGAGTCTAAATATTAGGAACTGTTGGAGATGCTCTGAGGAAAGGATTGTTTTTTACCCCGGTGACTGTTTCAATGCCAACAAAAGTGAGATTTTATTGCAATTTTGATTATTGGCGAGATATTATGCACAAATTCAGACTTTCATGCTTATTATTTTGTACTTATTATTATTGGCGGATTTCTTATGAAAATTAAGGATTTTATGCCTATTATTAGCGAATTTCATGCACAATTCAGGTTTCCATGTTTATTATTTTGTTCTTATTATTGGCGGATTTTCATCGCAAATTCATGCTGTCATACATATTATTGATGATATTCATGTACAATTCAGGCCATTATGCATATTCTTAGCGGATTTTTTTTGCAATTCAAACTATTGTGCTTATTATTGACAACATTCATATAGGATTTATCATTGGCAGTTTCTTAGATATTTATTCGATGTTTCATCATTGGTTTCTTTGATATTTCATCGTCTATTTTTGAGAAGAAAAAAAATATGTCAGTTGAGAAGACAATTGAATTTGGTGTTTTATCACCGTTATTTTGGTGTTTTATTCACCATTTGTATACGTTGCAATTTAGATCACTTGCGCAACCATTATGGAGGTTTTGGCAATACTAATTTGAAATTTGATGCACTCTGATGATAGCATTATACTCTTCAGAATTTTTTTTAGTAAAGTTTTTGTTCCAATATCAGTTTGAGATGAAGCTTTAAAGTGCAAGAAAGTGTTTGTTTCTACGTAGATATTACAATGTTGTTTTGTTTTTTTTTTGTTCAATATGAGAGGTCTACTATAATTTATACTCTATTGATGGAATGGGAATTTTTTCCTTATATTGATATTTTTTAGTAGTCTCAACCATATTATGGATTTTTATTAGTGAGCTTGCTAAAATTTATGTTCCATGTGAAGCATGTTAAGTTAAAAATTTATGTTATGTGTTCTTAATTATCTACCCATCGCCATGAGTGATGTCTTAGTTTACGCCGTTTGATGATTAAGTATTTGTTTCAAGAGGTCAGTTGCACAGACTTAGACTTTATTAGGGTTAAAAATTATGGAAGATCTAGTTTTCTTCGTCTACTTTGTTATAGCTGTATGTTTAGATTGATTATTCCAATCTTTCTCTCGACTTACTGGTGGTTTGCTCAATCTTGTTTTTGATAAGCGTTTGGATAAGATTGATCCATTCTTTTATACTCTTTGTGTTTTTTTGCATTACAAGTGTTTGGATTGACTATTACAGTCTTTTTTGTTCATTAGCCCTTTAGAGTTTTAATGCACTTGTATTCATAGTGCTTAATTACCTTTCAGGATTTTTCGGAAATAATTTCATTGTAGATTTTACATTAAGGGGAGGTTTGTTAGAGGTAACTCAATATCTCAACTTACCATATCTTTTAGTTTTATCCAAGTAGTTTGTTAGTCAAGGTCTTCAACAATTAGGACTCTTTTGGTTATATAAGTTGTACCCCTGTAAATGTAATCCTTGAAGCATTATAGTGAATTATTTTTTATGGCTTTTTCCTGCAAAGGGTTTTCATGTTAAATCCTATTTCCAATTATTTTGCTGTGTTGTTAACCTAACCAGTGGTATCAGAGCCCTAACAAAAAATATACAGCCAACAATCATATCTATTATTGTATATGCTCTTATATAGACAGCGTTGGATATATAACCAGCAGTCATATCTACTATTATACATACTCTTATATAGACGGTGTCCAACTCGTAACCGCCTATCTAATTGTCAGTGTTTCGTATAACCGGCAAGTAAATTTGTAAGTTTGGGGGTCGCGCGTCCCCTCTCCTTGAATGGTTAGACTAATGGAGTCCCGGATGTATACTGGTTCGAGCCGAATGTCCCGGGAGCTATGAACGCTCGCTTGGGTCGGAAGGGCAAATGAGATAGAATGCGAAAAATGAGAGAGTTCGTTCCCTTTCCCAGAAGACCCTGCCTCCCTTTATATAGACGGAGGGGACAGGTTACACGGGAATTTAGAGAAAAGAGGTAGGGGTATGCTACGCCCGGGAGTCCCGGTCTTCTAAGCTTGGCGAGCGGTAGCATGATTCTGTTCATCCCATCTTTGGGTCGGTGAGACACGGTGATAGTGTTCCGTTGGAAAGGTGCGCACTGCCCTCTGCTTCTTTGTCGAGATCTTGGCGTCGCTCAGGCCAGATTCAGTGTTGCCTTGGGACGGAGCGCGTCCTTCCACTGTGCCTGACGAGGTGAAGGGACGGGCGCTCGACCTAGCGGCCCCTGCGCCATCTTGGGAAGGAGCCACCTGCCCAGCATGGACGTCGTGTCCATGGGACAGGTGACCGGCTTGGCGTCGATCGTCAAGCGGTAGAGATTTAACGAGGCTGTGTCCGAAGGCCTGGTCGGAGCCTGCGGGAACGCCCGACCAGTTGCCTGGCCGGACGCCTGTCCAACATCCTAGTCGGAGCCTGTGGGGACGCCCGATCAGTAGCCTGGTCGGAGTGCCCCTGGCGGGCCTGATTGAGGCCGAGTGATCCTTCGTGTCCCCTTAGGCCTAGAGATGGGCCCAAAATGGTTCATCTGGCGATCCAGCCGATATTTAGGGATAATCCCATCTGCGAGGGACGGAGGCTTTGGTAATATCCCTTCCTGTACTCTGCATCGCCGTCAGTCTGGGCTCCGAGTTCAGATGACTGAGAGAAACACGATCTTGAAATAGATGTATACTTTACTGTGGGGTACCCCTGGTATGAGTATTCGTCACTAATCAAATAGTAAAGATACGATATATATAATCCTAACAAAAGGTAACTAATCTTAACATGAAGGAAACTAACGATAAGAGGATCTAGTAGTCCTGATCGGCTTAGCCTTCCATGCGGCCATATGCATGGGCCAAGGCCATGACATTTCTCCCCTCCTCGCAAGACCGAGCTGCGCTTCAGGGTTGACCGGCGTGCAGAAGCTGGTACCTTCTTTGATACGTCCGAGCCAAGCTCATGACCACTTGAGAATTTTTTTTAAATAATATTATTTTATTTACAAATTGCGATATTAATACACGTATTAAAAAAAATACAGAAATAATATACAGTCGCCAAAACGTTTGGCGAAAATCTGATGATCGCCAAACCATTTGGCGAAAATCTGATGATCGCCAAACCATTTGGCGAAAATAGGTAATCGCCACACCGTTTGGCGACAATAGCTTAATCCCGCGTTAATACTCGTTTTGAAGCGTTAACACTGAGATTAGGCTGTAATGCTAGAATTTTTAACAGCGTATTCAAGTAGATCGATATCATAGGTTACAAAGAAAATCAAGGGGGATTGTGATAGATGGAGGGCTACACGAGCTGGCTGCTTGAAAAAATTATTCTTATATTGTAATTGGTGGTGTTGGTTGTTAGTACGTATCGAATTCAGTCGGTGAACATCAATGTTTTTCGTTAAATTTACTTATTGTTTTGTTGTCTATCTCATAGTTATTCCTCCTCTCTTAATACGAAGTATTAAAGACATGCATTTCTTGTGGGTTCGAAAAAATAAATAGATGGGAAACTCCAGCTTATGAAAGCGTGGCACTCGGACGGCTTCACCACCAAGATATCTGGTGGTTGTGGCCGGTGTACTGTTGGCGCAATTGCCGGCGGTTGCGACGGCGACGCGGGCAGCAAGCCACTGACCGCAGTTGCAGCGTTCTCACCGGTCGACACCGGCAATAATGGCAAGTGCATGCGCCGCTGGCTTTGGTAGCAGCCCCGCAGACGACGTAGTGCCACCAAAATTGAGGGCCGAGCTCTTCTCCAACGACGTGATCAGGTGCACGCCTTGTGCCTCCACCATGCTGACCACCCCCGTGCGCATGGTGGTCACGTGCTGTTCCAAGGTGACCATGCGCTCGGTGTTGGCAGCGGCTTGCTGCTGTATGTCCTCCATGGTTGCGTTGGTGTCGTTGATCTATTTGGCAACCCCTCCAGTTGGCCAATCATCGCGTTCATCTGCTCCGCAAGTTGCGCCATGCATGGTCATAGAGTTCGCGTCATCTGAAGCCATGACAGCAGGTGCCAAGATCAACCGCTCTGATAATAAACATCGTAGAAGAGAGACTGACGCCGACGGTTTGAAGTCAGCGCCGCGCTTAGAGTAGAGAGTGCATGGTTTACAGAGAAACACGGCTAGGAGGAGGGAAGACGTGAGATATTATTATGTAACTAATTCATGTTTCTTGCTTGAGTATATCGACTACAATAGGTCTTCTTATATAAATAGCTCTACTAACAATTATGAGTAAGATCAATCTAAAAACGAAAAAGTACTATAATATCTCAAACTTTGCTCAAAAATTCGTTTGACACCCTGAACTATAAAACCATACATTTGACCCCTGAGCTTTGCAATACGTTCAGGATAACACCCTAATCAGGCTTTATACAATAGTATTGTCCACGTGGCTCGATAAGTGAGCAGTTTTACCCCATATAATGACACATTGGATAAGTTTAAGTGAATAATAGGTAAAGCTCACAGGGGATTCTTTGTCAGATTGAAATAGAGAGGGAGGGAACTACAGAGGCTTGTGGAAGCATGACTAAGAGCTTGGCGGGGATAAACCAATTTAAGTCACACCTGTCGTTGACCTAAATGACCAATGTGTCGTCATCCTTCATGGTAAAACCGTCCATTCATTACACCACACGAATAATACCACTTAGTTATTTTAAACTAGATTGCAAAATTTAGGTGTCAAATGTTTGGTTTTATAGTTTGCGATGCCTAATAGATCTCCGACTAAAGTTTGAGGTGTTATATATACTTTTTCTATCTAAATAATAACTTTGCTAAATAATAGATAAGGTGCCAAAGAACTAATCATTATCTTAGAAAATTAATCCAACTATTAAGGAAATAGATAACTTGGCACCGAATGAAGCCATCCTCCGCGCGCGGTGGGCCTACCGTTATAGTACCCACAAATACTGTTCATGTGCAGTACCACCCAACTTCTCCCTCCCTTCGTAACAGTTCATCCTCAAGCTGTGGAGGCGACCATCACTTTGACAAGCAACCGCGGCGCCTCGCAGGAGCGTTCAGCAGGGAACCAGCGGCGTTGGTTGGCGATGGAAGCGAGGAGCCCTTAGCGCTGCCTGGCGCCGAAGAGGTCAACGATAGCACGGGGAACCAGCATTGGGCAGCTGCGGTGCACGCCTTGCCACATAGTGCGATGGTGGTGGGAAGAGCTAGCTATGTGCACCACCCCTCCAATGGCACATTATTGATCGGCTGTCTGGACTCTGGAGATTACCGTGGTACAGAAGCAATATTGTACCGTGGAAATATTCTCCCTCGATCACTGCACTTAACTTTTTTATCCTTGTGAGGATCTTGTTGAGGGAGCACCGGCGAAGTCAGAAAAAAAAACATAGAGTGTGGACTCAAAGAATTGGGCAAGATTGAGATAAATGTATCAGACAGCTTGCATTATATTTTTATCGGTTCGATAGTTACTAATAATATTTTATTATTTGAGAAATACTTGTACAGTGTTCGCTTGTCAAACTTTTGTAAATCTATAAATTCTAGTCTTTCATTTGTTGAGGGATTCTATACTCTACTACCGGAGAAAGTATAGATAAATAGTAGATAATCTGATTTATGGATGAAAAAGAATGAACGGTCTATATGAAATTTAGTATATCACAAATAAGCTTAAAAATTAAGTACCGATTGTAAAAAAAAAAATACTTAAGTTCTAGCAGCTGGAGAGGTCCAGCCTAATGGAGCCCCTGCAGACTACGCCATGTGAGGGAGGCTTTGATCTCATCATCAGTGGCCTCCAGGCTCCCACTTGAAGCGCTGCACTGAGAGGGCGCATGGGTTGTAGAGGAACTCGACTGGGAGGAGCGGAGACTTTAGAACTATAATTCATGTTTCTTGATTGAGAATAAGGATGACAATAGATCTCCTTAAATAGAGGTGGGCTCTTCTAACAATTATAGGGCTATTCTAACAATTATAAATAAGATCAATTTAAATAGCATCATTTCTAACTAATCGATAAGATGCCAAACATCACCTTACAAAACTAATCGGGCTGTTAATGAAATAGATATCTTGGTACGGAAGAAGCCATCCTCCGCGATCGGCTTACTGCTACAGTCAAAGTGCTGTTCATGTGCGTCAGTTCCTGCGCATGGGCATTGGAAGTTTGGAACCGGAGGGGTAAGAATGACAAAAAAGACTGTACTGGAAGTACCGCTCTTCTCTTCCTCGCCAAAAACGAAAAAGTACTGCTCTTCTCACTCCAGCAACGTATACTCCATTTCGATACAAAAACAGGAAAAGACACAAATCCGTGATAGCAGTTCGATCAGGATTAACAAGACGAGAGTGTATCAACCAAACATATCAGGTCATACGATCGGAAATTTGTGCAACGGGCACAATTTTACTTTTATGCAACTGTAGTCTCTCTCTCCCCTTCGTAATATGCCGAATATCAACCCATGGGAAAGAAAAAGGTCCATGTTCACAAGAGAAAACCTATCCACTGCAGCTTACATCACTTCTTTGAAAGAGCCATGACGTTGAAGTTCATTGAGTCAGGGTTTGCCGCAATTCTGGCTTTGATGACTTTTGCAGCATCCTGAGAACAAAAATTAAAGTAGCTCACATTTACCATAGCAACACAAAAAAAGAGAAAAAAAGGAAACATATAGAAAATACACCCAAAGACACAAATCATAAGCATTTTGAATGTAAGACATCTGGAAAGATGAGAAAATGCTAAACGCATAAAGTGTATTTTACAATGTACCCCTAAGGAAATATGATTTATAACTTCCATTCACAAAAGGGACAAAAGCAGCAAACTATTTGGCAAACAAACTGCTAGCACAACAATAAATAAGGGTAGAAAATATATAAGCAACCTTTCTAATGACATAAATTAAAAAAAATAGAAGATGGGAAACAAGAAATACACAAGGAAATATTTTTACCTGCAGCAAGGTATCAGGTGATGAAGGGCCATGAGATATCGGTTGCGATTTTCTTCCATCAAGTTCATAAAGTTCACCTGTTGCATGCCATAAAGAGATTTTTTTTTAAAAAAAAGTTTGCCAACAAAAAGATGATTACTCCCAACAATAAGATTTGGCATTTAAGTAGAGACCATTATGGTACCTACCATCAACACAAGAGAAACATACAAAATGTTCATTCACCTCAACATTGGCCTGCACAGGAAAGACAATTATAATGACAGTCAAAAGAGGAGGAGGCGGGTAAACTTTAAGGAGGATATCACTAATATGGGCAAATTTTTTATCTTCCACTATTTTTTGCACAAAGGATGTTATTCCCCTCCAGCCCCATTTAAATTTATTTTCCACGATTATACTGCGAAGGCACTGTGGTATTGTAATTGGTTATTCCTTGAAAGGGTGAGTTTACAGATTGTCCTTTTGTAATACAAACAGCCCTCCCAAGCCCCACGCTCCAAGCTAAACTTGCGCATGACAACATGAGTGCATAGAAGCTATCCAATTTCAGCACTTGCATAATGACATTCTACCGGCAGCATGTACCATCAAGTGATTCGAACTGAAGAATGTCAGATTACATGATGGCAATATACCATGTTAACTAGTTGTCAACTCAACAGAAAATGTTTGATGCTATATTGCAATAGTGGACATATAAAAAAGAATGGAATGGGAGTGGTTACATCAGTGTCACCGGCAGAAGCAGCAACAGAATGAGCATCCTCCATCTCATCGTCCTCCTCAAGAAAGGCAGCACGCTGAATATAGCAAACATTTTGTTCATTAGGACAATACAAAAGTTGCTTATGGAGACTACAACGAATTGACGTATGTTAAAATACTAACCTGGACTGGATCCATATCAGCTGTTTGTTTATAAAACCTATCAAAATATGACCCCTCAACTGCAAAGAAGAAAGTAGTAATTAAATCTTGCTACAAGCCGAAGTAGTCAAAATTCAAAACTACAGCAACCAGGTGATATGTTCATGTAAGCCAATGGAACTGGTTCAAAGACATGCTTTTGATTGCTTCAGACTTGTTCCAATAGTCTATTCTATTTATCCCTCACCCTTTTTTTCCTTACATGTTGTGAACCTATCATGTTTTATGATATTTATCAAGAAAAGGGCAGGCGAAATAGCAATGGAACTGAACTATTACTACAATTTTCTCCTACACACCGATTGTGTAAAATCAACAACCTCAAGCAATCAATCCATTTCATCAAAGCTTTGTTCATATTCAGTAAAAGAAGCAAAATGGGATACAGTTTGAAGTTTCGCAAACCAACTAACCAAGCAAATTATTTATATTATGATATAATAAAATGGTAACTGTACGAACAGAATAGACCTGGATGCTTGCCATTTACTATCTGGGCAAACTAACACAATTGGATCATCGAAAAAGCATCACTTGAGTATCCTTTTCCTATCTATTGGATTATTTCTATTTGACACCTTTCCTTGTGTAACATATAAGAGAACATTTTGTGACATAATGACTCAATTATAGACCTTAGACTGTAGCCCATTAGCTAAATGAGAAACCAAAGTTATAATAATTACTCAGATTGATTTTTGATGCGGCGTTCCCTATTGCATGAATAACACCAACTGTTCCACAAGCGTTGCCAACAGTTTGCTTTGTAAAGTATACCTTCTTGCTTGAATCCTGCACATCAAGTCCTTGCATGAAGAACATAAAGGGCATCTATATTCACCACACAGCAATATTTTTGCAATAAAAAGATCCACATATTTTAACATATGCCAAAGTTGAAAACCAGTAAACTACAAATTGATGTGCAGTTTGGTATTATGCATCAATGAAGTAAAAGAGCACTTGATATATCTAAAATATCATATATTTTTGACACTTTTAGCATGCAGGATGAAGGAATTAGGAATAAAGGGAGGCCCCTAAAAGGTAGAATAAATTAGTAGCTTCCTTTGGAATGTGAAACATGTTTACCGAACCAAGCACTGCAAAATGCAACATAGGCAGGGTACCATAAAAGGCTCCTGGTAACATGAAATACGACTGGTAGAATAGAACATATTTTTGTTTGATTATGCATTCTCCTAAAGAGAGTCGTGGTGTGAAAAATGGATACACTACACTCAGATAACCAATATAATCATCATAAATTTAGTTCTTAAAAATTCAGCTACACTTTGTGTCTATGAAAAGTTAGCAGTTACCTAATATTTCGTAGGCACAACACAGTTTTGACCTCAAACAAAACAACATCCTAAGTTCCTAACCAGTTGTGGCCCATCTAACTTGAGAAAGGTAAAATGTAGCTCCAAACCTAGCATGTATTAACAGCAATTGCAGAATCACTTGGATTCTGGTTGATTAAACTTATATAGTCAATATACAATATGGGACTTGGAACTGCAGTTCACATGGTATCAGCATCATGTAAAATGTCAACCATTTATATATCATTAAGGAATGGAAAATTAAGCACCCAATTCCCCCCAATTTAATCTCTGAACTACTACACCTATGCTTCAGTTGAGCACACAGATTTCTTTGTTACAACTGTAACATAGGATGTTCCAAATTCCAAGTCCCAAGCAAAAAATGAGAAAAGATATATAAAAATGAAGTACTATGTTGTTGATCATTCACATGCATCGTCATTTTAAGACAAGATTTTATCCATTTTTTAGCCAGGACGTAATAGTTGTAACTATAAATGCTGCAAGAGAACTACCATTAAAGTTATTTCACACGAAACTATAAAGGAAGATGATGTTTGCACCTAAAATCGTCATGCTTCCAGATACCAGTGTTTTATTTAGAAAAGCACATGGATGTGACTTCTGGTGTAAAAGAAAACTCGTTGACAACCCTGATCAAGTGAAATGATATCTCCTCGCTGATCATAGCAACAAAGTTGAGTTTAAAAATATAACTTAGCAATTCTAGATAACTACCTGACGCTATTCCAGCCATATCTGGAGTTCACTTTATGGAGCTGAAAGCAGAAGGCATTCTTGCAATACATCATATGGTAATACCATGGAGGATCAACTTTCTGAATATCTCATAAACTAACATGTTCATCACATGAAACTATAGTAGATTCAACCAATAAAAATTGGGATAATTCATATTATACCACTTCAAATGTTGGCACTGCAGGAAATGCCACTCATTGTCTCAATGACATGTGGCCCCTAGACCCACATGCCATTGAAACAACGAGCGGTATTTCGTGAAGTGCCAACGAATGAAGTGGTATAATATGAATTATCCCATAAAAAATTTGAATACAATAACAGCAGAATACTGTGTCGATAGAGCGAAAGATCACAACTAAACAAGGCAAACAAACTCATGCACAATAATTTTGTGTTTGGTAAAAGAGGTCAATCATTTACCAACTTCACCAATTTCTGGACCTATAAAAACTACAAACAGAAGTTGCCGCTGACACCAATGAAATTGCAACACAGCATTGTACAAAATAAAATATGCATGACAAAAACCCAGACTCCATTTCAAACAATGGAGGACCTATCCTGACCCTATAGAGAGTTGATACAACAGCCTCCACAAACTTTGGAAGGCGCCATAGCACAGTTCCAACAAGACCTGTTTTGCCTATGGTTCAGAGCATCACACCGTGGGCGTGGCATTCTGTCGAACACATTAGATGCACTACGAAAGTACGAAGGAAAAAAAAAATAACAGAACGATACAACCGTACCTTGCCCCCGGCCGTGGAAGCGTCGGATTCCTCCTCCTCATCGTCCTGCTCGCCCCATAAAGCAACAAACTCATCACCTTCTTCGCATCACATAATTCAAAGCAAAGCAAGCCCCACGAGCGGGACAAAAGGAATTTTACCAGGGAGGTGAGCGGGTAAAGGAAGACGACGGCGAGCACGGGCTGGGGCACCATCGCGAGCAACTCGTCGTCGAGGCCGTAGACGTCGGAGAACTGCGCCTCCTCCTCGGAGACCCCCAGTCCCCACATGAACTGCACGCACCAGCACAGCACAAGACAGCAGAAGCGGGGAGTAAGCGCGCGGCCCAAACGAAAAGGGAACGAAACTCTAGCGCCGGAGGAGGAGTGGTGCGCTCACCTGGTTTATGACATCAGGGTTGGCCTCGAGGGGGATCCACCGCTTTCCCATCTTCTCGGCGTGCGGCGCGGACGGGCAAGAGAGGAAGAAGCCTCGAGTTTGGCGAGTGGCGAGAGACAATGGGCGAGGTGGAGCGGCGCGGGGCGTGGCGGTGGAAGTGGAAGGCTGGAAGCCAGTGCGCAAATTGCGTACGTTCTACGCCGGGTGGTAGTTGGCCAGATGGGCCGGCCCGAGGCACGGGAGTTGGGCCTGACACTAGGCACGGCACGGCACGACGTTCGTAGTGCCCGGGCCGGCACGGCACTACCAACCGTACCGTGCCTGGGTCTGATCCTTAGCCCGTGGGCCGGCACGGGCACGGCACGAAAAATGGGCACGGGACGGGCACGAGCACGGCACTATAAAGACACGGACAATGAGCACGGCACGGGCACGGTAAGACCAGAAACGGAGGTGAAAGTGAAACCCTAGCGGCCTAACCATATAAAAACCCACCCCTTCGGCGGCTCTGCCTTTCAGTTCCCCATCCCCATCCATTCGAGACCATTCCCCACTCCCGGTCCCAGATCCAAATTCCAAATCAATCTCCCCTCACGCGGTCACGCCGTGAAACCCTAGCCGCTCCGCGCCTCCGCGGCAAGGCGCCGCGCCTCTCCGTCGTCGATCCTCCACCGCCGCTTCTCCGGTCCTCCAAGACCTCCACCCGCCCACCGCAGCGGCAGCAAGCAATGACGATGGCAGAGGAGCTCGATCCTACCTCCATCGACCACGATCTCAGCCGCAAGGGACACCGGAGAAGACTTGGGCCAAGATGACTTGTTCGGTAGCAGCACAGCGGAAGCTGCTGGCGGCGACGCCGATGGCGATCCCTCTGCTACCGCAAGTCCGTCGCAAGGTGACGGTGTAAGCACCGGAGCCACGCATCGTGGCCGTGGTAAGACTAAGAGGCCCAGAGCCTCCACCTCTGATGTGTGGAACGACTTTGAAAAGTTGTTTAGAATCGATAATGGCAAGAAGGTGAGGTATGCTGCTAAGTGCCTCATCTGCAAATCTACGTTGTCTGCTCTTTCTACTAGTGGTACTGGACATTTGTCACGGCACCGTGATAGATGCAAATTGAAAGCCGGTCATTCGGCCAGGATTCAATCCTTGCTTCAGTTAAATCCCGACGGCACTGTTCGTCAATGGGATTACAGTCCTGAGGTAGCTCGTACTGAACTTTGTCGTTTGATTGCTAGAGAAGATTTGCCGATTTCCTTTGGTGAGTCTGCTGCTTTTGAGGAATACATTAGGTGTGCCCATAATCCTAGATTTTCCACCGCTCTGTGCAAACCACTACTAGAGATATGGAGAAATATTTCAATGAACGTCGTAGTAAGCTTATGGAAACTTTGCAAAAGTCTGTTTCATCTGTTGCACTTACTTCTGATATTTGGTCTGGTAATGCTAAGGAGGATTACCTTAGTGTGGTTGCTCATTATGTTAATACTGATTGGGAACTAGAAAAAAGGGTTATTGGGCTTCGGCTGATTGATGTGTCACATTCAGGTGACAACATAGCTGACCGTGTTTCCTCTGTTATCATTGAGTTTGGCTTGTCTGATAAGGTCTTTTCTGTTACATTGGACAATGCTTCTGCAAACACTAGTGCCATGGATAAGCTCAAACCTTTGTTTAGTGGTTATGTTGGATCTGTTTTCTTGCATCAGCGTTGTGCATGCCATATAATCAATCTAATTGTTAAGTCTGGTTTGAAGCACCTGAAGCCTTATGTTGAGGCTTTCAGAACAGCAATTTCTTTTTTGAATTCTTCAAACCAACGTATTGCTGCATACAAGAGCTATTGTGTTGCTATGGGGGTACGTCCTCGTAAGTTTGGTTTGGACATGGATGTGAGATGGAACTCCACTTATCTCATGCTCAAGCACCTCATGCTATACAAAAGCACTTTTTCAGTCTTCATACATACTCACTATCACCAACAGCAGGGGGCACCCTACTTATCGATGCACACCGGTATGTTCTTTGAAAAAGTTCTACAATTCCTAGAGATGTTCTATGATTCAACTGTTGCTCGTTCGGTATTTATTATCCCACATCTCCATTGATGTTGCATCACATTCTTGACATTCTTTGGACACCTTAACTCATATGAGAATGATCTTACGCTAAGAGATGTAGTTGTTCCTATGAAAACAAAATTTTTGAAATACTGGAGGACTATACCAATGCTATATGCCTTTGCATTTATTTTGGATCCTAGAGCTAAGATGAGAGGTTTCAACAATGTTCTTATGTTGTTATCTAATCTCACTGGTACAGATTACTCTAATTATTTAATTGAGGTAAGGGCTGAATTAAATAGAACTTTTTCCAAATATGAAACCAAGTTTGTTGCAGTCAGATTGCAGAGACCTTCACAGCCAACCACTAATACTGGTAAGAAGAAAACCGATTGGGGCAAAATCTTTGGGGCGGTGATTCAGCATCTTCTAGCTCGCCTCCGGCCTCGCTCGCTCTGTTGCAAATTTAGGTGATTCTGCACTTACGCTTCTCGTGTTCGTGTACCTTCCGGTGGTGGTGGGAGATCATCATCTGTTTCAACTTCGCCTTTCTTTGTCCAAAGGTTCATTTTCGAGTTGTCAACTTACTCGGCAAAGGACAACGCCGCCCACTACGATGATGACTTCGACATTCAATTGGTGGCATGAGCACAAACTTACTTATCCCATTCTGTCTATATTAGCTAAAGATGTGATGACAGGTTCGTGTCCACTATATCTTCGAATCTACTTTTAGTCTAACTGGCGGGGTGATCGAGGAGCGACGACGTCGTTTGAACCCTGAAATGGTGGAGATCTTTGTCTGCCTCAAGGATTGGGAGCAAGGTGAAGCTAGAGCTCAACACAATGTGGAGGACAAAGATCTTCAAGATTCATACACAAACTTGTTTCTTGATGAAGTTTTCATTCTGCTTTGGTCTTTGCCGACCAACCGACATTACTATCAAACCGCCATGTAGTGTCGTGTGTAATTATGTCTCATTATGTAATGGACTATATGGATTGTACTCTTTTCAACTTCAAACCGAAATGGTGTACTTTTTTTTTCCTTTCTAGGGTTTTCTCATGAGGTATGAGTTTTACCTAGAAAGGTTTTTAATGAGGCACCAAACATTATATAAACAAACTCAAAATAATATTTGAAGTTCATCTCAGACAGTATAATGTTTATCCTGCACCAGATAATGTTTGTGTTTGAGGTCGATTACTCGCTTGTTTGGGACTTGGGAGACGTTACGGCGTCTTGATTGTTCTGCCTCCAAACTCAGAGTTGTCCGCAAGCCCGCAACTTGCAAGGTTGATGGTGTGAGGTTGTGAGCTATGTCATGTGCCTATGTCGCTTATTGATTCATTTGTTATATGTTTCTCGGACCTCTCGTGATCTAGCTCGGTTCTAGTTGTTGCCGTGTTTTTGGGTGGTTGTTGTTGTTGCTAATAATTGTTGCATGAACGTAACTATGTGCATGTTGTCTGTTGATCTAAAAAGTGGTGTGGAGTCTAATAAAGTGAGTCGATAAAGTGATTGTTGATGTTTAATGTTTATCTTGTATATTGTTTAATGTTTATTTTCAAAATCAATCATAATTAAGGATTGTTGATGGTCCGAAAATCTGTTTGAGAGGTTTTTTGTCAGATAGTCTTGATGGGCTTCAAGACGCACTATGAGCACGGCGGGTTTTTCGTCTTTCAAGACGCACTATTTTTCCTCTTCGTGCGTGTTCGGCTCGATCTTGACGCGTGGGTAAGACGCACCAAGACGATTAGTGTTCGTGCTTTGTCGTGCCGATGCCTAAACGCGTCGTCTTCGAAGTCGTGCTCGTCTTGTGTTGTTGTGCCGTGCCGCCCATTTGGCTATCTATACCGGGTGGTGTGCAAACGGGCCGCTCGGCACGGTTTGAAAACGGATCGTGCCAGCACCGTCCGGGTGGTTCTCAGGCCATGTCGTACCGATACGGGTTTAACAGGCCTATGGGTCGTCTCGGGCTAAGACCGATCCGTTTTGGCGTCAAAAATAGAAAAAAAAAATTCGACAACTTTTTTTAGAAATTTAGAAAATTGTAAAAGTTTGAAAAAATACAGAAAAATAGGAAAAAAAACTATAATAATTAGAAAAACTTTTAAAAATCTATGTAAATTAGGAAAATAAAAAATATGAAATAAAATTCTAAAAGGAGACAAATAGTTAGAATTAAATTAGGGGTGGGCAATTTAAAACTGAAAAATCGAATCGAACCGCATTAACCGAATATTTTGGTTTTTTCGGCTTATAGTTTGTGGTTCGGTTTTTATTCTGGTACTATTCGGTTTACGGTTTGCGGTTCAGTTTTTAAGGTCTGAAAGCTAAAAAAACGTTTTACCAAATTACTCCGACAACTGACAACCACCGACCGACCGACGTACCGCAAGTCTTCAAAGTTCAGACTTCAATTCCCCAACTTCCTCCTAGTTTGCAACTCATCACTCATTTAGGCGACCCACTAACCCTACCAGTACCCAACTATGGCTATTCAGCGAACCAGCGGCACTAGCGCGCCACCACCTGCCAGCGCAGCCCCAGGCTTCGCTGCCCTCCTATCTCGCCATTCGATGCCACTGTCGTTGCCCTTCTGGCTCCCATCTGGCCATCTCCTGAGCCGGCGCAGGCCCAGGTGATGCCACTGTCGTCGTCCTCCCGACAGTTATGAGTGTTTTAGTGCTGAAACAGTGGTAGCACCGCCCCTACATGGGTGATAGCTCCGCCCGAGTGGTGCTACCGGCCCTAGATGGGTGGTAGTAAAAATTCCAGAAATGGTGTTTTTGAGCTAAAAAAATTAAAAATAGCCTGGTGCTACCGCCTTAGGTTTGGTAGCACCGGATTTTCTGAGTAATGTCTAGCTTTTCTAGCCGTTAGCCAAGAGGCCGGTGCTACCGGCCCTAGTATAGCGGTAGCATCGGGTTTACTGCTTTTTTTGCCCGTTTTTGCTCTCTAACGGCTAGTTTTCTTTGGGGAGGCTATAAAAGGAGTCTTGGAGCTGGCATTTGAGATTTATTGGCTTTAGGAAAGGTTTGTGGGAGTTATGTGCATGTGTTGCTCTCTTCTATTTGGTTTTTGAGCTAAGAATGAGCTCTAATTGCTTGTGTTGTAATTAGGAGAGGATTGAGAGCCTCTTGTATATGTGTTGTACTTGAGGGGAGACTTGTGCATGTGTTGCACTCGGTGATCACTATTGTACATATGTTGTACTTGGTGGAGCTCAAGGTAGAAGACTTGACTTGTTACTCTTGGTATTTGCCGACACCTAGACGTCGTGTGGAGGAGTCGTGCGCAATGACCTTCTCAAGGAGATTGTGAGAAAGCCTGGTAAAGTTGTGAAGGTCGGAGCTCACCTATCTAGAGGGGAAAAGAGCCAACACTAATGGAATCGAGGTGGGTGCTCAATTCGTGAAGTCGGTCCAAAGCGGTTTGGGTTTGCCTCAACGTGGATTAGGGGAGACCAGCAAGTCTCCGAACACCACGATAAAACATCGGTATGTATTTTTGTGTTTGTTTGCAATTCTCTATTTACATTGTTGCAATTTACATTTCTAAAATTAAATTGCTTGATTGTTTTTAGGATTGTATATTCTTGAGTAGAAACATAATTAGCTAGTGCACTTAGTGAGCGTAACTGACTTATACTTTGATTATCAAAACCTTAGTTTATCACTTCTGTATCTGTTATCATTTAGGTTTTGACATAAGGTTACTTAAGCGAGATTTTAACTATTTGTAGAAGAAATTTTTATAGTTGCCTATTCACCCTCTCTAGTCAGCATTCTCGATCTTACAGGCTCTCAATCTACTTCCTAATTGTAACACATGAAATTAGGGCTCACTCTTAACTTAAAAATCAATTGGAAGAGTGCAATATATGCAACCAACTCCCACAAACTCTCCCTAAAGTCAACAAGCCCATATACCAACCCTTGGCGTCCTTTTATAGCCCCACATGAAATCTAGCCGTTGAAGGGCAAGATGGGCAAAATCAGCATTTTTCGGTACTACCGCCCTTCTAGGGTCGGTAGTACTGGCTTCTACGGCAACAGCTCGAAATCTATCCGTTGCATAGGAAACTCGGTACTACTACAGGCAAAAGCCCTTTAGTACTAGCCTTCACAAGCGGTATTACCGGCCTCAAGTCACCTCCAGAGCAACCTCTCTGGAAAATAACTACCGACAGCTTGGGCCCGGTATTACCGTACCTCTGGTAGTACCGCCCATTGACCGTGGTAGCTCCGGCCTTAAAAAACCGAGAAAACACACTCTTTTGGAAAATAACTATCGGCTTTACCTGCGGTACTACTGACCTCCGATAATACACCTACGATAGTACCAGCTTTACACCTGCGATACTGCCAGATTTCCAGATAAAATTAGATTTCACACAAAAATCTTTTCTTTTCAAATCAACTACCAATAGTGATTGATTCTTTGAGCCATGTGATGATCAACATATGATCAAGCAATTTGCAAAAATATATTTGCAAACCCAATTCACATGCTCCAAAGAATCGCATTAAACTCCAACTTATTTGCAAAATACATTCACAAATAAACCACAAACCTATGAGATCAATCTTTTAGCCATATAAGAATTAACATATGATCCCAACACTTTGCAAAACACATTTATAAATACTAACACATGCTCTAGGATTGAAACCCATAACCTCTAGTTTATTCGCAAAATACATTTGCAAATAACAACTTCAATCACTTAAAAACAAATCTTGAGCCATGAGATGATCAACACATGATCCCAATATATTGCAAAATACATTTGCAAATGCTTGTCTCATTCTCCAAAATAAGAAGCAGAAACATCAATATTTTGTAAAAACACATTTTGCAAACTCAAGACAAACCACTCTTAGCCTTGTGATGATCAACACATGATCAAAACACAAGCTGAGACTCCAATGTGAGCTCTCCATTTGCAACACATGCAAATACCTAGCTCCATGTAAAGAACAACCATTAAAAATAAATTACATGAGCTTTCTCCTTTTGCAACACATGCAAAACTTAGCTCTATGCACAAATCACTTAAACCATATTGCATGAACTATCTCCCTTTTGCAACACATGCAAATCCATAGCTCCATGCAAAAACCATATCGATTAATATTCGATAAGAAACAAGTATGAGCACCCTTATTTGCAACACATGCAAATACTTAGCTCACGCAAAATCCAAATAAGAAAGTGAGCTAGAGTGAATCGGATTGAGTTCATCAACACATGATGAAACTCAAGCTAAAAGACTCAGCCCCTCTTAATAGTACGATACCTAACTAGCAATCCGGTCTCCCATCCAAATACTGAGATCAGTAAAAGACTAGGAACACATCCTTAACCCTAACTAGTTATACCTTTGTCTCTAGCAATCCACTTGGAGCTTTTATGATTTTCAATCATTTTCTCTTCAGGATTGAATCTTTTTCTTCTTGTTCATCAACACATGAGGAACCTTCTCTAGATCTTCTCTTCACTTTGGGATCACCTCTTGAAGCTCATCAATACATGATGACCTCTCGTTCCTGATTCTTTATCTTATTGGACTCAACCTACTTGACAACTCATTGAAAATCGTTAGTCCAACAAACATGGTTGCCTCAATCATCACTTGCACTATATTAACACATAATGGATACATCTAAGATTGATTGCCAAATCAATTTGAAAGATTTAAAGGTGTCTTAAGTACTTTAATGTAACTAATGCTTCATTATACTTAAAAACTTTTCGCTTGTCCTTAATCAATAAAGAGACACTATCAACACATGATGAAATGTTCATTGATTGATTGAAAAATAACCGAACTCAATTTAAACTTCACTTAAATTAATATGAGTGTATATAACTACACAAGTTTCATATACTCAATACAATGGTTAGTAATGATCCAAATATGTTTTAGTTATGAAAAGTGGTCAATACATTTAGACTATCAACTATAGAACAAACTCCATTAAGTATGTTAACTAATTGAACATGGAATCAATATGCATATAATCAATCTTAGATTGCATATGAGTTTATCCTATATTAGAATGAATATACTACAACTACATAAGTTATATATACTCAAAAGATTGTTTTAAAGTCTTGGTACTTTATATTATATGACAAGAGGACATGGATCAATACAATTGAAATATCAAGTTAAATCATCAACTCCCTCTAGATGTGTGCATTCATGTATATATAGATTTAGAAACATAATACACATATTTAGACTAAGGTAATGGAAGAGTTCATCTTTTAACTTGAATCCTAAGTATACATTAAGACAATAGAGTGAATACAAGTGTATACCTTTGGTTTTTCATTTTTCTTCCAAATTTGAGACTAATAAGAATGTAGCTCAATTAAACATGTTAGTCTTATAATAATTATATTTGTCATTAAACAATGATTAAACATTAATATTAAACCAATCACTAAAAATAATGGAGTTTGAACTTACACAAAGTAGTTCTTATAGAGCTTGAGGATGATACAGGTACTACAGCTTCTTCAGCTTAATAGGATGCAAGAAGCTCCTCGGGTGGAATCTTGAAAATAGAAGCTGGGAAGGATGTAAAATCCTGGTGTTCCATGAAGAAAATTACAAGAAATGATTATGCTATTATTAATTTAATCTCATAGAAAATAATAAGAATAATAAAAAATTAAATCACTATTCTTACCTTGATTTCTTGCTAGAAGCCGGAAGCTAGATTTTTGACAAAACTATTTTGAATTTTATCAAATTATCATCAAGAATAAGAGAATTTCCATAAGAGAATGCATAGAAGAGATCACAAGTTTGCTGGTGAGGAAATGAGAAGGATTGCTACCCTATTTATAGGAAAATTTTTAGGACTTTTTAGATTTTTTTGAATCTTTTTAGTTCCCAACGGCTAAAACGGCTATATTTCAAATAAACAGGCCTAACAGTAGTCGTGTCGTAAACAGCCACACTGTTTCATCTTGTGTTGGGCAGTGTCTTGTGTAAGCCTAACCTTGTCGTGCCATGTCATGCCGACCCAAGCACGGCCCAGCCGAATGGGTCATGCCGTACCTGGGCCATCACTATTCTACACCGCTACGGGGCTATTCGGCACATGAACTTTCAAGGGATTTATTTTAACTAAATTGATTAGGAAAAGACTTATTTGTTTCCTATTTTTGGTACGTTTTCTTTTACTCAGCAATGATGTACGACAAAATCCTATTTGATTTGGCTATAGCTTATCTGAAAAGTAGATGTTCGCTATGCTGCATGGTTATATGGCTGAATGACTGAGCTAAAGAATTTTGATGTTTACTAGTATCTTTTAGTGTAGATTTTAAGTGTGAGAGATGCAGATTGAGAATGAGGGTAAGAGAGGTGTGGTTTGGGATTATATACTTGGCGGAATGAGGTAATTTTCTTCAATTCTAGTGGCAAAGTCAGAACCCTAACTAAGGATGACAATCTTACTCTATTACCCATGTACCTGTGGGTAAAAATCATAATAGAGATGTGTATATTCCTCTTTTATTGCCCATGAGTATGTTTATGAGGGCCTTTTTGTCCAACGGGCAAACGGGTTGGGTCTAGAGGAGTTCCACACGTGCTAGTTTCGTTCGATTGCCACCTTAACCCCAACTCACTGAAGTCGTGGGAAGTTACCCCAGATCATCTTTTGGTTTTTAACTTCTCCTAGTACAAATGGGCTGCTAGCTTTTGGCTCTGGCTGTGAAAAAACTAGCCATTTGTAATAGTTTTCAGCTTCTAGAGGGGAGAAATCGAAGCGGAAGCCGTCCCAAATAAGTCCTAAATATCTTCAAATTTGTTCAGTTATAATTATTTAACCTCCTCACGAAAAATACATGCGTTTAAATTTTTATTTAGTCCAACACGTCCTTGACTTGTATTCCCTCTTGTCATAAATAGTTGTTGTTTTGGACAATGACATGGTCTCCAAAACACATCTTGACCACTAATTTCTATTATAATATATTTATAAAATATAATAAAACTATAATATTACAAAAGTACTTTTGGAGATAAATCTACACATATGATTTTCATATATCTATTGTAAATATTTAAAACAATATTGATTGTATTTTTATCTAAAATGATAACTATTTGTGACCGAAGAGAGTATATGGTTTCAAAGAATATGATTTTAAATGTAGAACCTACTTTAGTGAAAAGGCCTTGTCTAGATCCTTGAAGCTTCATATGAAATGTTGTTGAAAATTTATATCACCATATTGATAATGCGACTACAAGGTACTTTTTCATTGCACACATTTTAAGGATCCATCCAGAATGCAAAACTTTACCTTGAGAAGCATCCATCTATAATTTCTGCAGAAATGTTGACGAATACTCATACCATAGATACCCCAAGTGGTCCAAGATGACGAATGGGCTGCCCCAAGCCCAGCTCGGTCAAGGTCTCTTTGGCCACGGCGACACTCGCCCCCGACCTAACCGATCAGGGGCGGTCCGACCGCCATGGGTCGGGCGCCCCACAAGCTCTGACCAAGCCAAGGTGATCTCCGCCAAGGGTCGGATGCCAGATCATCACCGGTCGATGGCCACCTGCCCCACGGACACGACGGCTTAGAATGACCGTGCGAAGGGCAGGTGGCTCCTTCCCGAGGTGGCGAGGAGGCTGCCGAAGTCAAGCAACGATCTCATCGTCCGGTCATGCACAGTGGGAGGATACGCTCCCTCCTGAGGCAACACCAGAGCCAGGCGTGACGACATCAGCACCTAGCAAACGCGCAGGGGGTAGGTGCGCCACTTCCCGGAGAGACGGAAAACTACGTCACTCGATGTATCTATCGACCCAGCATGGGGAGAGCAGACACCGGTCAGTCGCCAAGACCGAAGACCAGGACTCCAAGGCGTCGGACACCCCATCCTTTCTTTTCCAAATTCCCATGTAACCTGCCCCCTCCGTCTATATAAAGGGAGGCAGGACCCTCAGGGAAGGGGACGGTTTTTTCACGAGCGAACTGTTCTTACTTCTCTGACTCATACGAGGCGCTCAAGGCGAGTCCTTAGCCCTCGCCTGTAACGTCGTGCAGACATCTGCACCCAGAGCAATACAGATCCATCACACGAACTGGAGTAGGGACATTCGGCCCAAACCAGTATACTTCTTGGGCTCCCTGAGTCTGACCATTCAAGGAGAGGGAGCGCGCGACCCCTTGACCAAAAATTCACTTGCCGGTACTCAAAACACCGACAGTTGGCGCGCCAGGTAGGGGCTTCGCGCGTTATCGTCGTCATCTCCGGATTCCCATTCACATCCTTGATGGCTTCCTTCACCCGCGACGGCGTATCTGCGTCGAGGAGCTGGATTCGCTTCGGCACCCTTGACTTCGTCGCCACTTCGGCGGGAGAGCTCGTGCTTGTCCCCGCCACCTCTCGGGACCAGGCATCCGCTAGGAGCCTGGATTCCATTGTCAACATCCTTGGCGACCTCCGGCTCGAGGCCCCCGCGTGTACCCCGACGCCGGAGCCCATCGAGCGCTGCACCACCTCTGGCGGTGGCACGCGTGAGCTCAAGCGGGCAGTGACGTCGCCCCCCGCAGGCTCACAGCTCGTGGCAATGACCGGCTATGCGCCGGCCTCCGTCCACGACTTACTGGAGGACTCCTCCAGCCACGACTCCAGCTCCGACACGGAGTGCATGCGGACGGACCGCACTCCCGCGAATGCAACATAGCAGGCGTGACCGACCCGGCCGCAACTCCCACAAGTCTGGAGTTTCCACCGGCAGACCAAGCGCAGAAGCGAGTATCAAGACGAACACGCTGAAGCGCCTCTGCTTGGCGCTGGCCGAGCTCCAACAACAGCCGCTGATGAGTGGAGGCTCAAGGGCCGAAGCTTGACAAACTCCAGCCGACTGAGCAGGTCAGCCCGAGCCCCACTCGCATCTGGCGGCGCACGTGCGCGTCAGGTATATCATCAGGTGGCCGAGGGGTCTGACGGCCTTCCGTTCTTCCCCACGCAAGTTTAACGCCGCCCATTACGCAATACGCTCCGCAGCCTCCCCGAACCGGATGACCCGGAGGCGTGGCTACGCATCGAACCTCCGAGGATCGGTGGAACGTCTTCTTGGCAAAGACATGTGGCTCCGGCCCCACCACTCGGCGCCTCCTCGCCGTTCGGCCGTAGTTGCCGCGCCAGATCGGAGTCCGGCCAGACGGTGCCGCACTCGAAGCGGCCCTGGCCTCACGACTCCGGTGAGCGGTAGCAGGCAACAACCATGACGTCCGCGCCACTCTCGAGGCGCGAAAAAGGGCGATAGACGAAGCGGCCCAATCACGGGCCGTAGACAGCGGTCGGCGCAACGACCGCAGCCCGAGCCCAATGGCCCAGGGCCACGGTTGTTCTGCCGGGAGATCCACGACGCGGACTTCCCTGCCAGGTTCTGGGCGCCGGTCAACATAACCAAGTATACAGGGGCAACAAACCCCAGTGTTTGGTTAGAAGACTACCGGCTCGCATGCCGGGAGGGTGGAGCTACTGATGATCTCTTCATCATCCAGTACCTCCCCATCTACCTCGCGAACTCGGCTCGAGCCTGGCTCGAGTACTTGCCCGTGAGGACCATCAGGAATTGGGCCGACTTGAAGAACCTCTTCGTCGGTAATTTTCAGGGCACATACAAGCGCTCGAAATTCTCGACTCAAGAGTCAGAAGCAGAAATGGGAGACTCTCCGGGACTACATCCGGCGTTTCTCCCAACAGTGCAACGAGCTCCCCGACATTAGTGACACCGACGTCGTCGGGGCGTTCATCTACAGCACCACTTGCAAAGCCTTGGTGCATAAACTGGGCTGCGTCAAGCCCAGAACCACCAAGAAGCTATTGGACATCGCAACCAACCACGCCTCTAGCGAAGAGGCAGTGGGGGCCATCTTCGAGAAAGGGAAGGCCAAGTGAGAGCCCGGCGCCGAAGCCGGCACCCCCTCCGACCGCTCTGACAAACGGAAGCGGCGAGGGAAACAAGGCCGCGAAGGCCACTTGGTCGCAGCCGCCGACCGCCCTGCCAAGCAGCAGGCGCGGCAGGCGCCCGACCATTTCGAGAAGCTGATGGACAGCCCGTGTCCGAACCACGGGTACCCCGTCAAGCACAAATACCGGGACTGCGAAGTCCTGAAGCGCTTCATCTCTGGGACCCCCACGTCATCGCGGGGCAAGGGGAAGAAGCGGGACTCGGCACCAGATGCCGAGGAAAAGGGTGGACGCCGAGTTCCCAGAACCCGACGGCTGCCTCATGATCTTCGGCGGACCGGCGTGCTACGCCGACAAACGGCGGCTCAAGCTCGCCTTCCGCGAGGTCCACACGGTGACTCCCGCCGTGCCCGAGTACCTCCGGTGGTCGAAATCCCCGATCACTTTTGATCGGACCGACCACCCCGACCACATTCCGCAGCCAGGGAGGTACCCACTGGTCGTCGACCCCATCGTGGGGCCAAAGCGCCTGACTAAGGTGCTCATGGACGGCGGCAGCGGCCTCAACATCCTATATGTTGAGACGCTCAACGCCATGGGGGTCCCTCGCTCGTGTCTCCGACCAAGCAAGGCGCCCTTCCACGGTGTCGTCTCGGGCCAACAGGCCCATCCACTCGGGCAGGTCGACCTGCCCGTCACCTTCGGGGGCTCGGACAACTTCCGCACCGAAACCCTCACCTTCGAGGTGGTGGAATTTCCAGGCTTCTACCACGCCATCCTGGGGAGGCCATGCTACGCCAAGTTCATGGCGGTCCCCAACTACACCTACCTCAAGCTGAAGATACCGGACCCGCAGGGGGTAATCACTGTGGCCTCATCTTTTCAGCTCGTTTACAACTGCAAAAAAAGCAGTTGTGAGTTGGCGTCGGCGGTCATCGCATCCACCGAGCTCGTTAACCTCCGGAGGGAAACCTCTGAGCCCGCCCCCGACTCCGCCAAGTCGGGGCCAGGTTCCTTCAAATCCGCCGAGGACACGAAGGAGGTCGCGGTCGATCCCGAGGAACCGGCCAAGACCGTGCGGGTCGGAGCCACGCTCCCCGCCAAATAGGAAAGTGCGCTCGTCGACTTCCTCCGCGCCAATCGAGACGTCTTCGCATGGGAGCCCTCCGACATGCCTGGAATCCCAAGGGGAGTCGCCGAGCACTCCTTGAACATCCGACCAGGCTCAAGGCCGGTAACCCAACGCCTGCGCTGCTTCGACGAGGAGAAGCGCAGGATCATAGGGGAGGAGATTGCCAAACTTTTGGCCGGAGGGTTTATAAAAGATGTACGCCATCCTGAGTGGCTGGCCAACCCTGTACTTGTAAAAAAGAAAACCGGGCAATGGAGAATGTGTGTTGACTACACGAGCCTGAACAAGGCATGTCCCAAGGACCCGTTCCCGTTACCTCGCATCGACCAAGTCGTCGACTCCTCCGCAGGGTGTGAATCCCTATCCTTTCTGGATGCCTACTCGGGCTACCACCAGATAGCGATGAGAGAGTCCGACCAGCTCGCAAGTTCTTTCATCACTCCGTTCGGCTCGTTCTGTTGCATAACGATGCCATTCGGTCTAAAAAACGCGAGTGCTACATACCAGCGATGTATGCAAACGTGCTTTAACGACCAAATAGGCCGTAACGTCGAGGTGTACGTCGACGACATCGTCGTCAACACTAAGAAGGCCGGCGATCTTGTAACCGACCTAGAGGAAACTTTTACGAACCTCCGACGGTTTCGTATCAAGCTCAACCCTGAGAAATGCGTTTTTGGGGCCCCAAGGGAAAGTTGCTCGGCTTCATCGTCTCCAAGTGTGGCATCGAAGCCAATTGGGAGAAGATCTCCGTGATCATGAAGATAGGCCCACTCGGCAACCTAAAAGGAGTCCAAAAGCTGACAGGATGCCTTGCAGTCCTGAGCCGTTTTGTGTCTCGCCTCGGCGAGCGCGGAATGTCGCTCTACAAGCTGCTCAAGAAATCCGATCGATTAACCGACGCGGAGACTCAGAAGCCCTCACGATCAAGGAAGGCGTTCGACCACCCCCGAGATTGGTCACCCCTGCTCCTCGCGTAAGGCATCTGGGCGTCCACGCCGACCAAGGCAACGTCGAGCTACGACGTAAAACTAGCACTCGGATACCAGAACCTTGCCAAAGGCATCTGGGCGCTCATGCCGACCAAGGCAACAACATCGAAGAGTAAACCCCGACCCGCTCGGGCTACACCACGGAAGCGCTTCAGCAAGACCCGCCAAAACCGACGACCAAGTCGGTCCGACTCTCCAAACCAAGGCAGCCACGACCCGCCGGCACGAATCATCAGATCCGCGACGCGCCCAATGGATTTCGTCGACCAAGTCGGATGGACTTTACTTGCCAAGGCAAATCCTCTGAGCGCACCCGGGCGAACAGCCGACCAAGTCCGCTCGCTGCACTTGGTCGGATTTCACCGACCAAAGCAAATCCTCCGAGCGCACCCGGGCGAGCGGCCGACCAAGTCCGCTCACTGCACTCGGTCGGATCTTGCCGACCAAGGCAAACCCCCGACCGCCTCTGACGAGCTCGCTTGGGGGCTACTGACGAATACTCAAACCATGGATACCCCCAGCGGTCCAAGATGACGAATGGGCTGCCCCAAGCCCAGCTCCGGCCGAAGGTCCCGCTTAGGGGTGGGCATTCGGTTAATTCGGTTTTTTCGGTTTTTGAATATTTCGGTTTTTAGAATTTGCTAACCGAACCGAAACCGAAATGTTCTAAAAACCAAACCGAATTAATCGAACTAAATCGATTCGTTAATTCGGTTTTCGGCTTAACAGAATTTCAGACCGCCATGCGACGCCAGAAACTTATCGTGCTTCTAGTTAACAATTTGACCTAAGTAACATAAGCATGCTTCTAGTTATCCAATTCTCTGCTCAAAAGTAAAACTTAAACCGTAATGCATGTATACAATGATTTAAAGAAGAAATTACTCCCACTATTAGGATTAGCAACAAACGATCACTCCTGTAATGTTTTGGAAGCATACATCATCGAATCTACAGTAACTTTGTTCTAGGATCAACAACAAACGAGCATGACAAACGAAAATCGCAGGCGGCTCAATCGCAACCAAGATATGGATTACGGAGGGGGAAGAGAAGCTATACCTCATCAAGGTGTTCATCGGTACGGATTCTCGGAGGAGGAAGAGAAGCTTCTTGTTCTTGAAGCGAGATCGGCGCTACCGGTTTGCGCCGCTCGAGGATGTCCGGATGGGAGCTAGGAGGCGGTGACGCTGAGGATGGGAACCGAGGGCGGCAACGCGATATGACTGGTGGGGCCGATTGGCTCACCGCCAGTGGAGGCGGCGATGGTGGCGGCTTTGGCGAAGCGAGATGGGAGGCGGCGGGTTCGCGTGCGGCGCGCCGGAAGGTGGCGGCGCGTCGGCGCCACAGTTCGCCAAATCGCCGTAGCTGACTCGCCATACTAGGGTTGCTGTGGTCGATTGCCGAAATCGCCGTAGCCGAAGTTGGGGAAAGTGACGAAAGTCTGAAGACGTGGTGCATTCGTTGCTGACTCGGTTCGGTGGTGAATGTTATTCGGTTAAACGGTTTTTCGATTTCCAGCTCCAGAAAACCGAACCGTATACCGTAAACCGAATAGTATCAAAATAAAAACCGAATCGAAAACCGAAAACCGAAAAAACCGAAAACCGAAAAAACCAAAATTCGGTTAATTCGGTTCGATTTTTCGGTTTCAGTTTAAAAATGCCCACCCCTAGTCCTGCTGGGCCACGAAGGACACTCGTCCCCGACCTAACCGACTAGGGGGGCGGTCTGACCCCGCCATGGGTCGGGCGCCCCACAAGCTCTGACCAAGCCAAGTCGATCTCCGCCAAGGGTCGGATGCCAGACCATCACCGGTCGATGGCCACCTGCCCCACGGACACGACGACTTAGAATGACGTGCAAAGGGCAGGTGGCTCCTTCCTGAGGTGGCAAGGAGGCTGCCGAAGTCAAGCAACGATCTCATCATCCAGTCATGCACAGTGGGAGGATACGCTCCCTCCCGAGGCAACACCAGAGCCAGGCGTGACGACGTCAGCACCTGGCAAAAGTGTTGGGGGTAGGTGCGCCACTTCCCGGAGAGACAGAAAACTACGTCACTCGATGTATCTACCGACCCAAAGATGGGAGAGCGACACCGGTCACCGCCAAGACCAAGACCAGACTCCAAGGCGTCGAACACCCCATCTTTTCTTTTTCAAATTCCCATGTAACCTGGCCCCTCCGTCTATATAAAGGGAGGCAGGACCCTCAGGGAAGGGGACGGTTTTTTCACGAGCTGTTCTCGTTTTATTCGACTCATACGAGGCGCCAAGGCCGATCCTTAGCCTCTCAGAACGCTGCAAGTGAACATCTGCACCCAGAGTATCTGAGATCCATCACACGAATGGAGTAGGGACATTCGACCAACCAAGATACTTTTGGGCTCCGAGTCGACCATTCAAGGAGAGGGAACGCGCGACCCCTTGACTAAAAATTCACTTGTCGGTACTCGAAACACCGACAAATGTTTTGTTGATAGAAGGCCTTAGGATATGTACAATAGTGTATGTTAGCTGTCTGTAAGGTTATGCCACGTAGGATTTTAGATGATGTGGAGGAAAGAGAAATCTGCTATCTACTATTTAATAAACAATTTTATAGATAATTTTATATTTTGTGTACTGTTGTATAGATAGTCTGTTAATTGAATAAGAAACCATTACAGACAACTATTTAGACGATTTATTGTATGAGTTATTTTTAATATTGTTCGTAGTTGATATGGAAATATATTATAGACTGCTGCTGTCTTTACCACTGTACATGTCCTTAGGGTTTAATGTGGATAATTTAATAGCATTTGATCATATGATATTCTTTATGTATATATTCGGATCAAATATATATAAGAGAAACTTTCTTCTCTTGAACAAAATTCTCCTTGTAGGAAGTCCATCCACCGAATGCCATTGCAGCTGCCACTAGTCCATTCCCACCCCTTAGATCCTACAATTAAATCGGTGGATGTCTACTGCACTGTTGCTACAGAACTTGGCAAATTGCATACATACTTTTTTTTTTAGGGGTGCGAGGGATTGATCATTTGACACCGTAAAGATACTAGATGGATGATTCGCCACTCAAAAAAATTTCTTGATAACATACCACTCCAGTCTCCAAAGCTTGAAATAACTGCCCTTTGCCACTCCTCCGGTATTCCTCTATTTCTTAAATTTAGTTGTGAATTGACCTTTTTGCCCCTGCTCCAAACCGGTCTGAATCGCTGCGGTTTAGGGGCTTAGGCCAACTAAACAACCGGACCGGTCTTGACCGAGGTGAGGTGCTTGACCTGAGCAACGACTACCTGAGGCGCGCTGTCGTGCCTCTCCGAGCGCCTGGCGAGGCCTGCAGATCAGCAACCTCCCAACCCACGCGGTCTACTCCCTCATCTGGCCTCGTCCAGGCGGGCGCGCGCAGCCCAAACCTCTCCTCGGCCGAGCCCAACAGGCAGCAGCCGCCGCCATCCTAGCCCTCCCCGCGGCTCGCACACGCGCGCCTATCGGCGTCAAATGTCAACACACTTCCACGCAGCTTTGCTTCCCCCGTAATCCCCACCGTGTCCCCGCAGACTCCCGTGCTCCACCCCGCCGGCCGTGGATCGCTCCGCCGCGGCCTCCGCGCAGCAGCCCTACTCGCCGCGGGCTAGGCCCCGCGGGCCCGCGAAACCCTAGATCGCCGGAGCCGTGCTGCTCGTGGTTTCCCGAATTTGCTGCTTACTGCCGTCCATGGCCTCCTCGCCCCCGGACGCCGGAGGGGACGCCGGAGCGTCTTCTAGCGGTATCAGTCAACTCCTCTCCTCTTGGTTGCTGCGTGGTGCTGTTAGCTGGAGGATCGGATTTTGGTCTATTTACATGATTAGGATGTTTGGATGTTCTTTGCGGTGCTGACTGAGTTGGTATCTGTGCGTCATTCATTTTTGCTATGTGTTGGGATCCTGCTAAGCTAGTAATTCACTTGCGGCGCCATGCAAGTTTGCTCTACTTCTTTCTTTCTTTTTTTCGAGAAGGAAAGCATTTGTGGGTTGGTTCTCTTGTTGTCCTGTTGCTAAGGGGCTTGTTTGGGAATCGTTCATTGTTTTGGCCCCCTCCCCTCTTCTTTTTTTTTCTCCCTTCCGTTTTTTTCCCCTTTCAAAACTAGCTCTTCTTCACCATGGAAGGACATGGGATGACACCTGGCACCTTTCGCGTCAGGAGATCATGGGAAGGGAAGTTGCCACACATGTGTGGTGCGGGAAGTCATGGCGAGGCGGCTGCCGCGCTCTGGTGGCGCCGAAGCAGGCCCAGCCGCAGAGTCAGGGCGTGGGAGGCGCGGTGGCGTGCGCGGGAGCTGGTGCCGCGGAGGGGTGGTGGTGGTGGTGGGGGAGGTGCTTGCGCTGTGGACCATGGAAAATGCCTTCCGCGGTAACCAAGAGGCTAGTTTTGCAATTCTATTTGGGAGGGAACTACTTTTGCCAAAAAAAAAAAAAAAACAAAGGGAGGGGCCAGAACAGCGAATGTTTACTTGCTTGGCACCATGGAAGAAATTTGTTTCTTGGTTCCTGAATGCCTCACTCATTTGCAACTTGTGAAAGTAGCCATGCAGCAGATTGACAACTCTTTAGATACCAATTGTGAAAGAAGGGCAGATTTGTGAGAGGGGTCAAGAATTAGAAAGAAATTCTTTTAGTACTAAAATTATAAGTTGAAGAGAGCTGTGATAGAAAATCTCCAAGGAATGATATATTGCTAAGAGCTCTAATGTACTTGTTTGGAAATAGACTAAAGGATTAAAAGGTGAAGGATAGATTTTTAATGGGGAGGACTACAACACGGTATACTATTGGGTCTGAACTGTATAGCATCTAACCGTCCATCATGACTTTAGCAGCCCTCCCCTTCTCCCTCTCCCTCACCTCCACCGCCAACCTCCTCCGTTGCCACCGCTGTCGCGCCAATCACAGCTCTGCGCCTTCTTCACCTCCCCCTGCGGACAACAGCGAGCTTGCCGCCTCACCACACCTCGGCTCCCCCTCCCCCGTTGGTCACCCCGCCCAACATAACATTAGTGCGTCACCACGTCACCGTCCCGTCCTCCGCCGCCGCCCACCGCCGGGCAACCACCGCCCGGCCTCCCTCTACAATTGGGGGCACGGTGAACTCGTTGACGGCAAAAGTTTCAATAAGTTTCAGAAGGTTTCAACAGGTTTTATCGAGTTTCACCTAAAGTTTCAACAGGTTCCATCGGAACAAGCAAAGAAAAAAAGCCCTGGCATGCTCACCTGTGGTTGCCACTCATCAACAGCACCACCTCCTCCCCAAGCTCACCCAAGAGGGTGAAACCAGAGCTCAAAGTCGTCTATGACACGTGCGGCGGCGAAGTGGGGCCACAAGGCGAAGGGTGAAGTTAGCATTGGACCGCTCTATGACTCACATGAGGAGGCATGTGAGGGTCGTGGGGAGTTGGTGGGTCCTGTCGTTGGTGACGAGGAAGATGACCGGATCCTCCTCTTATAGCCGGGACTGGGCTGCTTCTAGCTCCTCCTCCAACACCGCTACTGCTATTGTTTTGCGCCTCACACCGCCAGACGCATTACTTGCTCACAACCACAAAAAACCCTTCTCTAGCCATTCACCGGTGAGTGCTTGACCATAGCCATTCGCCGCTACACCCGACATTGCCCCACGGTTGCTCACGACGCACCTCTGTGACCTCCTTCCCAACTGTAGCCATTCGCCTTCCTGCGCGTTGACTTGCTGCCTACCACCCGCTGGCTGTATGCCACCCATCGACTTTGTATGACCCACCACCACTCATCGCGGCGCTTAGGCAAGCCTGGGGAGAGTTTGCCGATGACCTAAGGCTCGACATGCTCAATGTTGCCGTAGCCTTGACACCACGCCATCAAGGCGAGCACAACCGTGCAACTCGCTGTGGCCTTGCCACTGCCATCTAGCCAAGCACTGATGTGGCCTCTCATCGTGCATCGCCAAGATCTGCTGCGCACCATTGCCAAGAGCTACCATGCCGTCTTGGCTGAGCGCTGTTGTGTGGTGGTGCTCGCATTTGGGAGAGAGAGAGAGGATAAGGACTGATATTTGGGGATCGCTTTTTTGGCTTCGTAGCTCTGGAAGGATTGGGATGTCTCCCTGATCTGATGGCTCACGACACAACAGACCCCACCTAATCAACGGGCCTATCATACGCTGTCTGATGGCTAGGAAACGGTAATACCGTTCTAATTTATATATTGAGGACTAAATAAGAAAGGAAGTACATGGAGAAACCTGAACTTATGATGGCACTAGTGCTGTTTTGGCAAGGTTGGAGGCGGCCCAACAAGCAAAGCATGTTAAAACTTGAAACATAAATGACTTAACACATAATTTTAAGAATTATTCGGAGCATGTGAGTTCATCCCCATTTTATAATTGTGCATTCTGCAAGCCGCATTGGTCATTAGTCTAGGCAAGCTTCAGTAGCATGGATTGGATGGAAAGGATAGCTGTTTTCTTTTTTGCCACATTTGTGCCTATGCACTTAATGGACCGTCTAAAACATTCATGAAAAGACAGACAATACATGGTACCTATGCTTAACGAGTCAGTTGTCCAGTACAGATGAAGTGGTTCTTGTGTGGTTTTGTGGAATGGTAGTTTCTCTGCTACTGTAAAATTGCTTGTTCAATTATGGCATGGTGCCAAATTGTTGTATTTCTAATATATTACACTTTCTACCTTTTGAATCTATCATGGAATTAACTAAAGCAATAGAAAATGATATATGTTAAACACATGGAAACAAACATGCAGTGTTATTAAGTCATCGCCTAGGCACCGCCTAGGCGTTCGGTTGCTGGAGGAAGACCGCCATGGCCGGTCGCCTCGCCTGGAGGAAGATCCGCCGCGGCCTCACGCGTCTCCAGCCGCACCACCATCGCCTCCCATTGCCGTTGCTGCAAGATCTAGCGTTCCCGCCTCAGTCGAGACCAGATCCGGCAGTTATGGCATTGGGGACAACTGAATCCGGCATCTCCACGTCGCCGCCGTCCCCGATCTGGCCGCCGCTCCGTGTTGCCTCTGCCTGTTGTCTCCAGGCTCCAGTCCGCCAGCATCTGTGCCGTGGCCACTGGTAATCCCCGTTCGCCTCCCCCTCCGCCTCCCCTTCCCCGTCCGCCTCTCGGCTTTGCCGTCGCTCTGCCCCAGAGCTCCTCCTCCTCTGCCCCGGAGTGGCTCTTCACTCCTTGTTGCGCTGCTTCACATCTCGACGGCGGCTAGGAGCCTCGGATGGTAGAGGAAGGTGTCGGCTGGGAGCATGCAGTCGAGACTTGAGAGATTTGTTTGTCAGCCGATGGGCCGACTAGGCCAGGCTAGGCACATGGGCCAAATTGATTTTATGAATAGTAAAACAAACCGGTTGGCCATACAAAAGTAGCTTTACCAGGGATATCCTTTGATTGCCTAATCCTTGCCTAGGCGTCCGCTTAGGCGCCTAGGAATCCAGACGCCCTAGAGGCGACTTGCCTTGCCGGGATGCCGTAATAACCATGCAAACATGTCCTGCCACTTTACTTCTGAGTGTGCACACACATGCATGTTTTGGGGTGATTTCTTTAGTTTACTTTGTCTTTTTAAACCATATGTTTATTTTACTTGCAGCTTGTTATTCCTAAAGATTCCGGATATCGTAGCTTTTCAATAATGTGATGGTCACCACCTGTTGTTGAGAGTTTATAAACAATCTCCATTTTTGCACTCTTAGGTACTTTGCCACAGGATATCAGTGATGTGTCAAAATCTATAGTTGACCGGCAGCAGGTAGCAGAGCAGGAAGGAAGTGCCCAGGCAAGCCAACAAGTTGTGAAACAGCATATGAATGTAGCAGATCAGTTGTCTCAACCAAAATTGGTAACTGAGGATTCAAAAAATGAAAAGCCTATCCAACTAGAGCAACAGCGTCACCGGCCAGAACAAGAACAGCCACATTCTGAAAATCAACTGCAACAGGCAGAAATAAATAGCTTCCAGTTGGCTGAAAAAGAAACAGGCTATGTTGGTCAACAGAGTTTTGCAGGCTCCAATGTGGATGTGGCTCAGGCTTCAGGTGATCAGCAGCATATGGTTGGTCAGCAAGCACCACCTTGTGCCCAGGATACAAGGAAGAGGGGACATCAGCCATCTATACCATTTAATATGTTAATTCCGATCCTACAGGCACATCTTGACAGAGACAAAGATATGCAGCTTCAAACTGTATGGGCAAAACTTAGGGTGCGTTTTTGTTCATTCCTCTGTTCTTAGTTGCTGTGTTTCATCACCAAATTGATTTATAGAGAAATTACAGCCTTTTTGAGGCCAAGAATGGTGGGGGTAAAGAAAAACTACATATTACATCTATTAATTTTTTCAAATCTATATATCTTCTATATTGCAAATATCGTGGTATAGACTTCTAATGTATGCATTTGTTGCCAAAGCCGCTAGAGGAAAAGGTCAAATTAACACTAGTGTGTCGCCTTTTTACCTTCTTTTGGGAAACAGTAGCTAGTGGAAGTAGAATGCATGAGCTACTCTCCTTTGAAGCCATTGGATTGATAAGAGCAGCTTGGGTCATGCTTGGGCAAGAGTTTGGCTGTTATGACTTGTGAAAGATTATCCCACCAATTTGTTATGCTCTCAATATTAATGACAATCCCCAAGCATATGTTTATAAGATGAATCCTAAGGGGAGTAATGCGATCCGCATTTCCTTTGGTACATGTTTCCTTATCTGCAAAAAAGGGAAAGCATGATGAATTGAAAAGGAGCTGGTTATTATTCTCGCTACAAGTTGTTCAAATTGTTGCTCATGTGGAGGTAGCACACAAAAGAATAGTAACAAAGGCATATGAGAATAGAAAATACAGTTTGCACCAGTGTCACTAAACGGAACTAACTCAGCTGTACTATTCTATGTTTGTAGTGTAATGAAGTCCATAAAGATGATTTCTTAAGAGTCATCAGGAATATCGTTGGGGATCAAATGCTCAAGCAGGCAGCCCATAAAGTTTTTGCACAGGTGAATGAATTGTGTTATCTTCATTGCTTCCCTTTGTTTCCTTGATAACTAAATATTCATCAAGTGATGAAAATGGAGCCACTCTTAGGTAGTGATTCAATTCTATGAGGAATATCTCATGCCCATGTTTGCTTTATTTGATCTTGTTTTCAGGTGCAATCCCAGGCACAACGAAATAATCAAGCAAATGCAAATCAGCATTCTTTATTATCTCAAGCATCTACACAGCACAATCCTTCCAGTGGTTTGGTACAATTACATGATCAGCAAGTTCGTACACCTACCCCACCCAACCTGGGTCAGAAAAGCCTGGCATCTTCTTCACCTCAGGCCTTTGTGCCACTTTCAGGCACTCAAGTGCAAAACAGTATGCACTATTTTGCTCATGATAATTCCACCCAAAAGCCAGATACAAAGGGGATGCATGCTATTCCAAATCGACCACCTAGTGTGAGCCCATCAATTTCACGGCAAACAATGAACAAACAGCAGCCTCCCACACAAGTCCAGCAAGCCTTGCAGCAAACATATGGAATGACTGACCCTCCTGCCCAGTCGTACCCTCGGCCAATCAGTGGTTCAATTCCTCTTAGACCACTGAGTTCAGAATCAGAAACACGGCCTTCCCTGCATCCTCACGGAATGGTTCCTGCAAAAATAGGGACCATTCCTACTCATCTGACAGTGCAACGCAATGCCACTTTACGGCAAATGCAACAAAACAAGGATTTGAAAACCAATGCTTTTAATCCAGGTGCTAATACAAAACAAGATTCTGAGCCTGCAGGCAAGGCCCGCCTGGTTGGCACAGGAGGTTCGTCAGCGAAATTGCGTGGAAAGCAGGTAATTTGACCTCCTGCGTAATCTCACCTCTCTGTTGTACAGCATCTTCCTATCAAATTCCAAATCTGACATGCAATTCAACTCCTTCAAGTATTATCCCTCTGAATAATCTAGACCGTCAAATAATTTTCATTTATGCAGTTCAACATATTACAAAGCAAAGGGATAATCACCCCCCCCCCCCCACACACACACACACCAACACACACACAAAACCTTACAAATATTTTTGCTTTCCCTCAACCATTTTTTTTAACGAATGTCAGAATAAACAGAAAAGGAGATCTCAGAATAATATTAGTGAGGTCACCCTCAGTTGTTCAGATAGAAGATTGCTATACCTAGGATACCCAATCATTCTCGTGAGAATGAAGTTTTGAAGCATTTAATATCAGAACATAGAACCACCGGTACACTAGAGTTGAAGCATTGTTGTTACACTAAATCGCATACAAATTCACTCAGTAATTACCTTTTTATTTATACTCCAAGCCACCATTTCTTCATCGTTTGCAAGCATTGTTGATACCAGACTGTTTGACTGTGGATTGATTGGGTATCTATACTACAAGGTCCGGTTGTTACATGGATAGTTTCAAGACCATTTTTATCAAGGCATTGCCTTGGCATCCAGTCAGTTGGGGCTGGATGCCATGGAGGTTCACCTCACCTGGAAACGGTTAGGCAGGCACTTGACCTGTCCAGTTGTTGTCCAATGTTTCCAGGGACAGACTTGGTGGCCACCTGGGTCAGTTAGACCCTTAAGGCCCAGCATGCAGGGTCTTAAACTGAGAGAGAAGGATGGGGATTGAATCATGAGAGAGCTAACCTAGCTGCCGCCGTTAAAAACCCCATTTGCAAATCCTCGCTCCTTCTGATCTGTGTGACGGTAGCCCCCAGGCGGCAGCGGCATCGAGATAGGGTTGGTGGTGGCACACCTCTTTGTTTTCTTTTTCATTCCTCTCTTAATCTCTTTTATTTCTCCAATTTTCTCCTCTAATTGGTGCTGCATCCTGTTCAACTAGGTGACACCTGGGCTACTCCCTTCACCTGGGTGCCTTGATAATAGTGTTCAAGACTGTAAAGGTCCTGAGGGCAGCTTCTTGGTGCGTAATGAAGTCTGCAAAGTACATAAGGGTGCAGGGAGGAGGGGGTGGGTGGGTACATAAGTCTGCAAAGTACATAAGGGTACTGACAGTAGCACAACAAAGAGCGTTGGGGTAGGGAAGGGGAGTGCTTGCAAGGTTGGAGGAGGCTGATGAATTTTGCAAGATAGTTTTAATGAGTTTAGGAAGAAGCTCCTGGTTGGTAAAATATGTGTCATCACAAAATTCTAATAACCATATGATATTTTAGCGGTTCTAGGGATATTTGTTTTCACAATAGCCTGTGAAAATTTATATGCTTTATAATAGCATATGCAGAAATGCTCAGTTTTTGTAGTGTGTGTGTCTATATATATATATATATATATAATTCAGTGAGTTCCATTTGCTAGCATGTTACAGCCTTTGTCAAGGCTCAACGTTATAGATCTGATGAAGCGCAGTGTTTTTTGGGTACCTATTTTTCGAATGTCAAACAGCACTATGCAATTTTTAAATGCCTTCTGTGTGTAAATTGTACGTTTACTCATCTGACTGCACTCTCAGGCCCCCCCTAACACACCTACACCACCTGCCGCAAGGACTAAGAAATCTGGTGGGCAGAAGAAATCATTGGAAACAGCAGGCTCTACACCACCACCATCTAGGTTTTTATAATTTACATCAACCCATCTGTTTTGTTTTATTATCTGATTTCTAAATGTACTATGGAGTATTTGCATTTTATGGATAACTCCAAGCTGATTTCCTTCGTGTCACTAGCAAAAAGCAGAAGACATCTGGAGCCTTCCAGGAACAAAGCATCGATCAACTTAATGATGTCACAGCTGTTAGTGGTGTTAATCTTAGGGTATGCATCTCCCTGGGTGATGTTTGCTTTCTTTTCGTACACCTTGTTTATATTCCATCGGTACTCTTTTACTTTACCAGGAGGAAGAAGAACAGCTACTCTCTACCCCCAGGGACGAGAGCTGTGCTTCAGAAGCAGCACGAAAAATAGTACAGGAAGAAGAAGAAAAACTCTTTCTGCGGAAGGGCCCACTTCTAAAGAAACTAGAAGGAATCAGTTAATTCCTTTGAACTTGATTGACACTGAAAAACTGTATTACATATACAATATAAACTTTGAAAGCGACACTTACTGACGACATGTTTTTGTCAGTTCTTAAATGCAATTTGAAGAACATTAGCGGTGATGTTGAGCATTGTTTATCAATGGTGAGTTATTCATAGGACTGTCCTTAAGAATATTGTGGTTATGTGTCTAACTCTTGCTCAGTGTGTGGAGGAGCGACTGCGAAGATTCATAAGTACTCTCATAAGAATTTCAAAGCAGGTCTGTTTTTATTACACAGCATTCAGTTATGAATTTATGATATAGTATATTTATTCTGAGATACTGACCATGCTTTTCTTATTGCTAGAGAATCGACACGGAAAAGACTGGGCATCGGCTAGTTATTACTTCAGATGTCGGACGTCAAATTTTGCAGATGAACCAGAAAGCTAAAGAAGAATGGGATAAAAAACAAGCAGAGGAAACTGACAAGAACAAGAAACAAACTGAGGTGTTTCACAACTCACATGACATGCTTGCTCCATTGAACTATCATGCTATTATTTGATTAATGGCACGTTATCATTGCCTGAAGCTATTCACTAAGTTGTCTTAAACAATAAACTCTTTGTTTATTTGCGCCCTTCTGTATTTTATGCTGGTTCGGTATAAATCTAGTCTTGCTGTTGCGGATGCTCTAAACTGAACAAGAATATTGGAAATTTGTCCCTGATTTAGTACCAGAAATCTATTTGTGCACTTTTAGTTGCCAAAAATTTAAGTGTTAGTCATTTTAATTAATTATATCCTTGTGTGCAGGTTGACGTCAGTGGTGGTGCAGACTTGGATAAAGAAAAAGAGGAAAGTCGTCCAAAGAATGTGAAGGTAACTTTTCTGATGTGATCTCTCAGTTTGACAGCCCTTTTTTTGCTGATACCCTTAACCTCCTATAGCCCAACAAAGAAGAAGATGATAAAATGAGAACGACAGCCGCAAATGTTGCTGCCCGACAGGCAGTTGGAGGAAGTGACATGCTGTCAAAGTGGCAGCTGATGGCTGAACAAGCCAGACAGAAGCGAGAAGGCCTTGATGTGGGATCTGCTTCACAGCGAGCACCAGTTCCAAGGCCATCACATATACATGGAAAAGGTCCCATGGAAAACCAGGAATCTTCAATGAGGACCCATTCTGCAGCCTTCGGAACTGGTAAAGAAGCAGCCTCGCATAATTTTTTTTTGCATTTTCATATTGCGGTAATATAACGTGTTCTAAACTCAGGATACACGTCATACTGTTTATTTCAGGTGGCATGAACAGGCAAGGCAGGGGTCCATTCGCAGTGCCTCACTCAAAAGGGCCACAACGAACTGTTTCTGTGAAGGATGTAATCTGTGCCCTTGAGAGGGAGCCTCAGATGACAAAATCGCGGCTGATTTATCGTCTCTATGAGCGATTGCCTGGAGATTCTTACACAGATTAGGCTGGAATATTCATATTAATGTAACGTACACCCATCATGTGTAATGATGTTTTTAGCGAGAATCATGCGTAACGATGTTAACGCATAACTTATGGCTCCTTCCATTCGGTGTGGTTTGGAGTCAGAAGATGAATTGACGACAGCGTCAGATAGTTGACATGACAGATCTGTTAATACATAAAATGGTGAATTGTCATCAAAATGATTCTGTAAAAATTGCAATGTAAAGTGTGTCTTGTGATGGCAAGAAGATCGCTCACTGCTTGTGCCTGAACCTGCTTGTTCATTTGTTCTTGTGTTCTCATGCAATGCTCAGTGCAGTGCTGCAATCGATAATAGATAAATCATGGTTCCAATTAATATTTTCCTGTCCTGATTGCCAGTGCGTTAGATACGTGCGAACTAAAATAGCGCTAAATCTAGCACTGGTCAAATCAGATCCAGGAACACCGCATGCTATTAAAAACGAAACAACAATGGCCGCCGCCACTAAGCACATCTAAAAGAACTCGAAGTCGAGGTACTTCCCGCCGGACTTCACCTCGGCGCCTGCGACCTTCTTGCTGCCGCTCCCCAACAGCTCGGCCACGCCGTACTTCGCCGGCAGCTCGGCCTCGACGTGCCTTGGCACCTCGGGGGGCGTGCTGCACCGGATGAGCGCCCAGTTGACGCCCTCGAAGAATGGGTGCTGCTTGATCTCGGCGGCGCCCCGCTTCACGCCAAGGCGATGCTGCGGCTCCTTGACCAGGAGCCCCCTGATGAGGTCCCTGCTCGCGTAGCTCGTCGACGGTGACTCCGGGAACCTTAGCTGCTGGCCGACCACGTTGAACAGCGTGGCGCGGTTGCCCGACCCCTTGAACGGCGTCTTGCCATAGAGGAGCTCGTGCAGGAAGATGCCGAAGGTCCACCAGTCGACGGCGCTGCCGTGGCCTTCGCCCTTAATGATCTCCGGGGCCAGGTACTCATGCGTCCCAACAAAGGACATTGACCGAGCCGTCGTTGGCTCGGCAACGAGCTCCGGCAGGGTGGCGGCGCTCTGTCCCAGCTCAGACCTCGGCTTCCTGCCCTGCTTCATGCTCTTCTGGCCGAACAGCTTGGGCATGAAGCACGCAGGCTGGATACAGACTGACGAAGGCTCCATGCAGGCTGGCTGCACGCAGAACGAGCCGCCTGCTCTTCTGGGATCGGAATCAGATGCTGATGCTCTGACGAGCGTAGGCGACACCGCACATCGCAGCGAGAGGTCGAAGTCCGAGAGCATTATGTGGCCGTCGTCACGCACCAGGACGTTTTCCGGCTTCAGATCCCGGTAGACAACTCCCAACATGTGCAGGTATTCTAGAGCTAGGAGTACTTCTGCAGCATAAAACCTGCTCATGGTACAGCACGCCAATCACGTCAGTACTTGAGCTAGAATCCAGACGACGATCCTATGTGCTCAGTACTAGTACACAGTAGTTATTACACAGAAGAAGCTACCGCATGACTGTAAAACACTCCAGGAAAGCATATTTGAGCATGGTTAATTGCTTGTCATGCTATCCACGGTAGGCATCACCACAAGGCATAACTGTACTACATGTACTAATATATGTCCCAATCCGTGGAAATTGTAATGTAAGCATCATGGACCCTCTGTTCATAAATACTGTACCGTACTCCATGGATGTTGGTCTTGTTACGACCTTTCGTTACCAGTTTCCCAAATTTCCATCACTAAACAGCAAGTAACTTCAAAATTCAAAAAAGTATCGTATAAATGCACTACAATAGTTAAACGACATTGAATTCCAAAATTAAAAGAGTGCTAAATAAGATATCAACATAAATGTGACAGTAAGTTTTATTCAGAGTAAATTGCACAAAATTACAAATTTCTTGTACAAACTATTAGAAAACTACAGGTTTGAGCTCCTATTTCACATACAACTACATATTTTAGGAAAACTTATATTATAAAACTACATGTTTTAGAACCATTTCTTATAACGGATATGACAATATGGGCCACATGGTAGCCTCACGGGCCCCCATTTCCAGTTTCACTTGCGCGTAAGACTACCATGTAGGCCCATACCGTCGGATTTGTTACAAGAAATAGTCAAATCTTAAACCTGTAGTTTTATGATGGTTTGTATAAGAAAATTGTATTTTTGTGAAGTTTACTCTCTTTTTTCCAAAAAAAATGACAGTAAGGCAAATGGCTTGCTGAAAAATGAACTGCTCAATATGCAATATTGCCTAAGAAACTGCCATATACTCGAACATAGATTACCTTGCTGCATACTCAGAGAAGTGCTTTCGTGGTTGTCGCTGTCGCAGTGTGTGCAGATCACCACCGGGACAGAACTCCATGACCAAACACGAGAACCTGTCGGTCTCAAAGTGTGTGTACAGAGTAGGAAGGAATGGATGATCCAGAAGCTGCAGAATCTCCCTTTCAGTTTGGGCCCTGCTCAACTTTTTCCTGCTCGCCAAGGATGCCTTGTCCATTACTTTCATTGCAAAGTAGCACCTTGTACCACTCAACTCTGAGAGGTACACACTGCCAATGTCACCACAGCCAAGGCGCTTGAGCAGTCTAAAATGGCTCATCCCAAGCACATTGTCCCGAGCTCGTACAGCAAGAATGGCTCTCCATCTAGGATCATTGCCCTTGTGAGGTTTGCTTGCACTTCCTGTTATGTTACTCCAGTTGCTGTCATCGCTAATGCCACTGCTATCACTCGCTCGACTCATGCTAGTCTTTGTGCTTTCCATTGAGTTGCCTCGGAAGCTACCCTTTGTGCTATCGCGCGTCTTGTCCACGGTAACCATGGGTTCACTGGTTAGGACTCCACTTCTAGAAGTGCTTGTACAGCTGTTCCTGATGCTCATGGCAGCGACCACACCGGTGCTGTCGCTGCTACTATGAGGGCTGACATTGACACTGGGAGGGAGGGAGGCATCCCACACACAATCCTTCTCCGATGCCTGAGTTGAGGGCACACCAGGCTCTGGAACACGTGCCACAGGGAATGGTGCCACCACAGCACCGGGCACCTTCCTCTCTTCAAGCAAACCATTGACACTGCCTATGCCGACAATCACATCCGTGCCATGGATCGAAAGGTCTTCCATAGACGGTCCTTTAGCTGACAGGCCTCTCATCAAGCACCCCAGTGGCTGGGGCTTCTCCTCGTCGATTGCAACATACACCGTACTCATAAGATCAACATCAATAGGCTCTAGGGGGTGGCTGACCCCGGAGAACGAACTCCGGACACCCTCATCCGATGACTCCTCGCTCTGGAAGCTCTCCTCGCCTTCAGCCGACAGATCTTTCTCATCCGGCTGCTGTGATGTCTGCCCATCCCTTGATGCATTTATCACTACTGATATTGGCAACTCTAAATTATTTGGCTGCTGAACAGTGGCCGCCGAAGGGCCCTCTGGCTCGGCAGTCTTATCAACTACCTCCATCAAAACTTAGCATCACCAGCGCTCAACCACCGAGCAACATATGGTCGCCTCTAGGTGACTATGTGACTATGTCCACCAAATGAGGCAAATCTTGAAACAATTGAGAGGATTAAAACTCAGGAGAAGTTTTTCACCTACCAATTCTTGGCACTAAGCAAGCTCCAGAAGAAGGGAGCGCCGCAACTAATGAAAGCACAATTTTTTCCAAGAACCCGAAGCAACCTGCAACTTCTCTGCAATCGAAAGGATTGGAGCCACCAAGAATCCAGCCTTCTCCTCGACCAATTATTGGCACCAAGACGGCAAATGTAGGAGCCGGAAGCACTCGATTCTGCAGAGAAACACACAAGAAGCAGCTTAACGCGCCAAATTGGTCATGAATTTGTTGAGTAAACTCCAATCCACCGAACTAAGCCTAAGTTTCTTGAATCCTAAGCATCCGGAAGTCCGGAGCCAAAGCAAAAATCCTAAAATCCATCAGACAATCTATAGGAAAACTAGACACATTGAGATCTTGCCCTACATAAATGAAGGCAAAAAAAAGAAAAAAAGAAACAAGAGTAAAAATCACTACCACTTCCCAAGAAACAAGAACGAAACAAGACAAAACCAAACCAAACAAAGCAAGAAGAAAGGGAGGGAAATCACCTTGGACAACTAAAGATGGGGATCCCGGAGCGGCTTGAGCTCGGTTTTGTTTCACTGTCCTCTCCCTGCCTCTCCAGCCTCCACTGATACTGCTAGTTCCCGATTAACTTCCCACTCACACCACGCACGCCCGTCCCGTGCGATGCGAGGGGAGCGAAGTGGAGACTGGAGAAGGGAAAGCAAACGTGGAAGTGGGAAGTGGGTGCAAAACAAATTTTTAAGGAAATAAAATAACAAGCAACAAAATGGAAAAGGCTACGAGAGAGAATATAACCGAGTAAGAATGAGGGCCCTGATGCAATTAATCAAAACTATTATTATGTTTCACTTTCACTTTGGCTCTCTTCGTATTGTTAATGTTAGTCCTCTAGCTACTTACTGCAAGCCCAATAACCTGAGTAATTGTTTGGTCTCATCTTTCATCATCGATATGTGAAAAGTACCAAGTGAATTTGGTATTGCTACATTCATTATGAAATATGTTTTGTATTAGTATGTCTTTCTGATTTATAGTATTATTTATAATAAAAATTAGTAGTTAAAGTAGTTTATCTAAAACAACCTATATTTAGTGATGAAGCGAGTAAGTTTTAAAATATTCTACTCCATATTTTTTATTGTTTGACGTCTTAGAATCCGTGCCACCAAACTTTAGTTGTACCGTCAATAGGTATAAAACTATCTGAGTTGGCTATATAAAAATTATATAATTAGATTTATCATTAAAATACTTTTATAATATTATAATTTTATTACTACATGTTAATGTAAAGTTATAAGAAGTAATAGTTAAAGTCGTATCTTGGGCTGTAAAAATAAAAAACGTCAAGCAAAAAAAATAGGGAGAGAGCATTGTTGTATCTACATATATACTAAGCAAACACAAAAACGAGTTGGTCATCTATTTAGTTCAGGCTTCAGCTTAGAAAAATCTGTTAACTGGAGAGTCGGTGCAGAAAACTGATGCAAAATGGAAAAGGGCCAAGGTGCAAACTGAAACTATGAGATATGCTCCACGGAGAACAGATTAGTTGCAATTAAAGCGAACTAATTGCCATGCTTAATACGGGCCGGGGCTTTGAAGCACGCTGGGCCCATATGTCTGGCTCTTTAGGGCCACGAGACCCCACCTGTCACCATCCATCCTCGGCAGTGGCGCAGGCCGAGCTAATGCGCGGAGGCAACTCATTAAATGGTGACGCTTACGGCTGCAACGTCCAAATCGCCTTCCCACCAAGTCGTTAATCATGCCACTGTACTGTACATGCATTCGTGTGGATAATTAGAGAAATAAACCGAATTACCTGAGCCGGTTAGTGGATATGGATTATACACAAGATCTGCGCTGTGTCTGAGTGCGCATTGCTCGCGTGACCTTTGCTGAGACTGTCGGATAGGTTCGTGCGGTCAGCATTCCGTCCGATTGATCTAGCGAATGGTTCGAATCATTCAACAGTATACGCTACACTGGTTTTTATATAGTATTTCGAAAAGATTTTAATCATCGCTTTTTGATCTAACGATCTATATGCAACTACTTAAGTTGCAGTTCTAGAGGGGACTACAGTGGATCTCCATCCGAGCTTGTCAAGCCGTCAAAGAGCTCATGCTGCTCTTGGAACGTGAAATTTTTACAATAATTCTATAGATGTTATAATATCTCTTTTTTTAAAAATCATATGTTTCAAAAACATATTTTATTCTTAGCTGTCTTCAATCTAATGATCCACGTGAGTAGGGCTGAGGGCCGTGTGGCATCGCACTCATGTTGCCTTTGAGTTTTCGGAGGTTTCTTTTGCTCTCTTGAGCCAAAAGACTCGATCTATTCCAAGGCTCCTTTGGATTGGTCCAATTTTATCCCCTGTGCTATTTTAGCATACGTCGCATGCAGTAAAGTTTGCTCAAGTTCAGACGTTACTGTTTTTGTAGTTGCAGACCAATGAAAACGTCATGAGAATGAAATCGAACAGTATAAACCGAACTATAAATTGACTGGTGCATTGCTGGCTACATTCTTTCTTTCTTTCGTTCTTTCTTCTTCTAAAACACGCAAAGCGCGTCATTTCACTGGCTACATTCTAACTATTGGTGTATTTCGGTGCATCCTCTTCGAAACACCATGAAAATGATCATGGATAATTCGGAAAGAAATTGGTTAGATAAGACATTGTGCAATCAAGCATCTTGCAAAAATTCAACTGAAAACACAACGTATACTAAGAGAAACAAAAAAGATAAATTTTCAAAAAGAAAAGCATAGAAGCACCTTTCATTTAAGTGAATAGTAGCTTTATCGTTTTCTCTTTTTTTTTTTTACTTTCTGATTTCCTTTTCAACAGATTTGACTTTTTTATGTGTAGTTTAGATGTGAATTTTTCTGGCACAAAAGATCGATTTTGTGTCAATGTTATTAATTTTTTTCTATTTTTTTTTATCATTTGTATTGTGTTTCGAAGAGGATGCATAGGGTGCACCAAAGGTTAAGATGCACTAGATCTGTCAGCTGTAAACTTGTACTATCTCCATTTTGCCATGCCGAGTTTAAGAATGCTTAAACTGCACACAAAAGATGTTCCCAGGATTCCTGTCACACCTGAACTGACCTAGCTGGACTGTAACATTCTAAAAAGGGAAACTTGGAAAAAAACATGTCTAATCAGCTAAAAATTAAACAGCATGTCATACTGTGCCATGCCATGCATGCTGATTACCATATCCTCCATCTCAAGTTTTCACCCTGCACAGTAGCCCAGTGTTGCAGGAGCACGGCTTCCCGTTTGCAGCTTTCACATCTTTCGGTAGGAATGTAAGATTTCTGCTTGCTTCTGAGCTTTTGATATGCTCACGGCGTTGGGAATTATGAAGTATCATGCACTCTATCAAGAGCAGAGGAGGAGAAATGCTGAGAAAACTGAGGACGAATCATAATCAAGGGAGGACTGCATGGTAAAATGATTACCCTGCAGATCCTAACATCAACTGGCCCCATTAGCCAAAACTGTTAACCATTGGGATTATCCCAAGTCCCCAACAGAAGCAATAATCAATGGCCCCATGCCATAGGCAGCAGAAGGGCCACCCTTCCTGACAAGTTCTTGACATGAAAACAACCACATGGCTCCTTTTCTTGCTGCTCCCTGGCCATCTAGGCATTGGAATCGGGGAAAGTTGAAGAGAGTCCAAGCTCTGGTCTTCGGGAGGCATCCATCGACCCATGGCTTCATTCTCATCAGTGCCATGAATGAAATGATGCCTAGTTGCTTCCGCCTGATAAAAGCCTGTGAGAATCTGAAGGCTGTGGGGCTTCTCTCTTGCTTGCCCCCACCACCATGAGAAGTCAAGGGAAGCCTTGGCATGCTTGTGTTTTGCCTCTCAAAGTTCATCATGGCTGCCTTGCATGGCAGACAGGGTTGGCAGTCTCTGGAACTGAACCTTCATATTCTCATAATCTCGTTTCTCTTGGTATTTTGGCCTGGAGTCAAATTCTGTATATGCTAGATTGCTAGGCTCTGGTGGATGCAGAACAATATGTGTGCGAAATTTGTTAAGTTGCGGCTTGTTTTTGTTGTAGTACAGTCATGTGACATGCTGGAGAATGGCGCATCATAAGTTCCTCAATAATTAAGCATAAATAAAAGAAGAAAAAAATCAATGCATATGGAGATTGGAGAGACTAATAATCATTCCCTTGTTCTTGGAATATTGTTTCTCAATTATGAATTATCATTTATTCAACATTTTGCTCAAAGCAATGCAGAGATCATACAGAACAGTGTCCTATTTTAGAACAATTTGTGCCAAACCATTAATTTTGTGCCGCGGTTTAGCTGTGTCTGTTCTTCTACAGGCATGTACTTAAAATTTCTGCATGATAGTCTCAAGTACGCTTCTTACATAACTAGTGTAGTTTACGTAGTCTATAGTTTATGCACTTCGAAAAAGGTACCACAACCAACTATTCCAATATGTCGTACTAGGCCTGAATTAGATAAGAAAAATGTGATGCTAGCTTACCACTCAAGCCGGAAGGAGGCTAACAAGTAGCAGCGCTAAAACACGAAAAATAGGGCTCCTTTCTGTTGCCCATTAGTCGTCAAAGTGTTTTTTGTGCCGCTTTTTGTCGGCCTAACAAGATAGTTTGCGATGACCTGACTAAATTGCAACACCTTTATATGCTACTACTAACCTTTCAGGGGTAAGTATTAGTACGTTTTAGTTCTAGGCATTTAGGTTGTTCACTTTTACCAGTCAAAGTAGAGCATCAGGATGTGCATCGCCGTATCAGATTGCAATGCCAATACACCAGGCAATCCTGACAGTGAGAACAGGTGCATCCCCATTCACTTGCAAATATGTAGTATGCCAGATGCATCTTATTTTTCTGAAATTTATGGAGAAAGACATGAATTTGCATACATCTTGTCACCCATCTGAAGATGAGAGGCTCAGAGAGCGACTTGCAATTTTAAGACCATCTACAACTTTACTTCCCTGTGTATACAGGTTTCCTTTTCTCAGCAAATGCAGCTAGACCTTCAAGACGATCCTGAGTATGCAGAACTTGCTCGTAGCATTCTTCTTCGACAGCCAATGCGGAGGACAGGTCCACGTCCATGCCTTGATTGATGGCCTTCTTGGCCAGTCTTATTGCCAACGGACCCTGAAAGAAATACATTCAGAACAACTAGAAGGATGGAGCACTGATTTAGTTGGATTTAATTCAAGCCAGGTAGAATCCGTATTTACTGGGAGAGCAGATGATTAAAATTTGCTAATCTTGTGGCATACAAGTGCTCAATCAGATCAAATAAAGCATGTAATTCATTCAGAGGGATCTTACTTTCTGATTTATCTCCCGGGCAAGTTCAAGAGCTTTTTGATAAGCCTCCCCAACGGGAACACAGTAGTTTACTACTCCTGCCATATAAAACATACGTCATACTGATTCTTCTAAGAAGTGATAATAGCTTTAGTAATAAGAAGTCATTACAGGACGAAGAAAATGTGACGATGCTAGCCTTACCCATAGTTACAGCTTCTGTTGCATCAAATCTACGACCAGTGAATATCAATTCCTTTGCTCTGGACCTTCCAACAATCCTAGGAAGACGCTGTGTTCCCCCAGCTCTATGTATTGTAACAAATGGATGTTAACAGCTGAAGCACATCATTTTGCTCTGGACATCCCAGATCTGCTATCAAGTACAATGAGAAACATAACAGCCTTTTCTTTTAGTAAAAAACTTAAATCATGGTGGATGAAATTTTCCACTTTGTTATGAAGTATGGAATGATTGCACCTGAGCGAGAAAATTGTACAAAGCGAAAAAGTTTGGCCAGTACTGCTATGTATCTTCATAAGGAGAGAATACTCCAGTATTGTTCAAGATAATGTCAACAATACATAAAAAAAATTTACTTACAAAAGTAAAGCGCCATCTTGGACACATACCCAGGAATAATAGCAAGGCCAGTCTCTGGCAAGCTAAATGTTGCATTCTCTCCTGCAAAACATGCTTACGAAATCATTCTTGAAAGAAAGGAACAAAACTAGTTTCCATAAGATAGATGGAATTTGATCAATGCGGAATAAAAGCAATACCGCATATACGAAGATCACATGAAAGAGCCAATTCTAAGCCACCACCAAAAGCAGCTCCTTCAACAACAGCAATTGTAGGAATGGGGAGTGCCTGTTCATACAAGCGGCACTTTGTAAATATTATAAACATACTATAAAAAGGAACATGCAATATGTATGTTCAGGTTTTATTCAACCATGGGCCAGTAATAAGAAAGATGAGCATGCATATAACTTAAAACAGTGTAGGTTTCTCTTATCACAAAGTACATGTTAGTTTACTAAAAATATGAGATACACTGGGTGTAACATAATATATTAAAATTATGCATCAAGGAACAAACCTCAAAGGATGAGAATGTAGATCTCAAGGAATTAACAAATTCCCATGCTTCGCCAGGGCCCATTAACCTCCTTTCCTGTCAACAATTCATATATTGTGATGAGGTATGGATTATGATCAGCACAGCACAAAGGATAGAGGAAGTAGAACAAAGGTATTCACCATTTTCTATACAATGAATACAAATCTTTTTAGTTCTATAACTGATTTGAAGACCATCTATACCACAATTGGTAGCACTTGTTTCAAATTTTCATAATTTTTTCTAGGCGTGTCAGGTTAAGGCTTATTTCCCCACACTTCGTATTTAAGGTAGAAATGAGACTCGAACTTGGGTGGGTTTATAACCTTGTGTGCCCACCATTGCACCCTAAAAGAGTTACCAAATTTTCAATAATTTAAACAAAACAAATTGCTTAAAAAATCAATATCATCAACACTGCACAAAGACCCTCTTATTAGTTGGTATTGTGCTGACTAGAGTTTGCAGCGTTTCAGCCCAACCGATAAAACATATTTGCATCTCTCTAAATAAGTCAGAACCTACTCTTGACCCGCTAATTTCTCAATTTATCACTGAAAGGTTAAAAAATTATGGCAATCTTTCTGTCTCATCTCATCTGATATTCCTTGAGACACCAGCTCCTCCATATGGTCACAACTCAACCGAGAAATATCATTTTTTCTGGACTCATTTAGCTCCTGATTAATCTTGGAGGCTTATTAAATGATTCATAAGCTTTGATTTTGACATTGTACCAATATCACCCATCTATTTTCCTAACCATCCTTGTCTACTACCCCATCATTTAAAATTTGAACAATCACTTAACATATTTCACTATAAATCAAACTGAAACATAGCAATCGACCAATCCTAGTCAATTCCCTCCAAAGGAATTCCACGCTACTGAATACAATCAAGCAGTTCCTTGCAACCAAATAAATCATCCAGAAAACGTGACACTAGAGCTAGCAATAACGCAAACGTCCTACAGCAGCTAAACTAACAATGTTGCGTAAGCATTTCTTGTACTGAAAGATACGAGTTTCCCAATGGGAACCAAAATCCCAAGCTAAAGAAAGAAGTTCTTGCAACTAGCTATTTCCAAATGCCACAAACGGATGTATCCTAATGAGCACAGATTCATCAAACTTGCAGCACAGAACTGATCAAGCTGGCACCTTGAGGTCAGCGCCCGCGCAGAAAACCTTGGGCACGGAGCTCGCCAGCAACACGACGTTCGCTGTCGCGTCGGCCTCCACCTTCTCGATCGCGCTCCGCAGCCCCTTAAGCACCTCCTTCCCGATGGCGTTCCTGGCCTCCGGCCGCTCCAGCCTCAGCTCAACGATCCCTGGAGCCAACCACAGATAGACCGAAAACAGGTTTCCCCCAGAAGGAGGTAAAAATTCTCCCAAGATAGCGAGATTGAGTGGGTCAGGCACGGACCGGAGTCGGGCGCGGAGAGCTTGTGGACGCGGACGGGCTCCGGATGGGAGAGGATTTGGAGGGATCGGACGAAGAGGGCTCTGTGTGGGCAGGAGGAGGCGGTGCTCGCCAGCGCGTGGCGGCCGGAGGCGGCGAGGATGGTCAGGAGGCTGCGCATCCTGGAGCGGTCGCCGGTAGGTGAGAAGAGGCGGGTGAGACTGAAGAAGACTGGGCAGAGAGGAGGGGAGATGGGCAGGGCAGAGGCAGCTACGTTACGTCCACCGTTGGATAGAAATCTCGGTGGCCCAGGGTGACTTTTGCTAAAGAAACCTCAGTTTATGTGGTATTAATATAACGGCCCTCTTCCACATGGATCGCAAAATGAAAATCGCGATCGTGGTGGCCTGGTGGGCTTCTGGAAATCTGACGGGTCCAAATCGCGCTGCCATGATCAACTAGACACGTGGAGTAGGGTGGATTTTTTAAAGAGCCCTCGTTTATTTAGTATTACCGTAAGAACCCTTCCTCACGTGGATCGCATTGCGATCATGTGGCCTTCTGGACTAACTGTTGGATCCAACTCGTGCGGCCAGGATCGACTGGACAAGTGGTGTAGGGTGAATTTTTTGAAAGAGCCTACCGGTTATTTCGTACTAGCCATGTGTCTGTACGTTGCAACGAAAACTCAATTTGTGATAAAAATTTATTTGCAAAAAGCATTAACATTGTCTAAATAATAGCGTTTAATCTGAATGTACAATGGTTGAAACTTAATTTGCGATAAAAAGTTTATTTGCAAAGAGCACTAACAGTAGCAAATATGGATAATTAAAGAGCAGGAGCAAAATTGGGTAATTAAAGGCCACCTTTATCCCCTGGTTGATGGCCTTCTTGGCCATTCTTATCCCCAAAGGACCTTGGAAGAAAGAAACGAGTTCAGAACAGCTTCAAGGATGGATTTTGTGTGTACCGTGGCGTACAAGTGCGTGATCAGAACTCTCAACTCACGAAGAGCTTCATGTGCTCAAATTGAGAACTTTTTTGTTTGGACAAATATGTTCAAAGTTGAGAATTATGGTTCTTACTTCTTACTTTCTCGGTTATCTCACGGGCAAGTTCAAGAGCTTTCTCATGAGTTTCCCATGCTGGAACGCAGGGTAGTTTGCTAGTCCTGGAAAGCAAAGATACATTGAGGATTCTTCTTTGAAATGTTTTTTTTTTCTGAAAAACCATCGAAGTGATAGTAGGAGGAAAACTTGGAAAGGCTAGTGTTACACTGCTACCATCATTACAGCTTCAGTAGCGTCCCATCTACCGCCAGTGAATGTCAGTTCCTTTGCCCTGGACCTTCCAGCAATCCTAGGTAGACGCTGTGTGCCCCCCGGCTCTGCAGGATAGAAAAACAGGTGAAATTCGGCGTAATTTGGCATTTCAGACCCCTCCTCCCCCGAGATTACAAATACCGGATAAATTTAAAAATTCAAAATTTTTTAAATGCTACAGTAATGTTTGGAAATTTCAGAATATTTCACCGAAATTTCGGGTTTTGAATCCGGTTTTTGAAGTTTGAGCACCGGATTTGGTCCAATAACCTATTAGAAAGTGATCTTCTATGAAAATTTGTTGAAAAACTAATTTTTTGAGATTTTTTAAAATTTGGACGAAAACACTGTCAGATTTTTTTAAAAAATTACAAGCTTGATAATGATATGAAAAATTTATGGTACCATTATTAGTAGTTTGGGATAATACAAAAAAAATTCAAAATAATTTAACATCATTTGTTATCTTTGAAAAATAAAAAACAGAATGGACATAATTGGGACAGTAAACTTGTTAGATTTTTATAATTTTTTTCGAGTGTGATAATGATCTAAAATTTTATGACAGATTAATAATTTCCTCAGTACCATTATATAAAATTTTCAAAAAATTTAAACTTTCTTTGTTTGCTCAATAAAATCTATCAATGCAGTAAGCACTGAACTTAATTTGTTGTATTATATTTCAAAAATCAAAAGAAATAACATAAATGGCACTGTGCCTTATAAGAATTTTATAAATTCATTGGAGCGTGATCATGATTCAAAATTTTTATGAGATATTAATAATTTCCTTTTCACTCTTATATAAATTTTTAAAAAAATTTAAACCTTTTTTATTGCTAAATTAAATCTATGTATTGATCATCGGTCTTTTAACAGGATAGTAGCACTGTTTGAATTTTTAAAAATTCATGACACTTGATCATCATATTAAAATTTTATTAGAATATTATGGATATGTCAGGACCATCCAAAAAAATTTTCAAAATTTTATAACCTTGTTTGTTCTAATTTTCATTCGGATGAAATTTACCGCTTTTACCAAGACAGTACCAATGCTTGAATTTTTAAAAATTCCTCACATTTGATCATCATTTGCATTTTTACAGAAATATCATAAATATGTTAGGAATCTCCATAAAAAAGTTAAAAATGTTCTAACATTGTTTGTACTATTTTTCATCCGGTTCAAACTTGCCGATCAACGTTTCATCTACATAGTATCAATGTTTGAATTTTTAAAAATTCCACAGACCTGATAATCACCTAAAATTTTTATGAGAATATCTCTAATAGGTCAGGAACCTCCAAAAAAAAATTCAAAAATTTTCGTCGTCGTTTGACCCACTTTCCAGCCAGTTCAATTGGGCCGAAATTTCGGGTCCACTGGATTTGAGTTTTTGTTTTTGAATTTCATCCGAAATTTCCGAATTTTGCCGAAATTTCCGAATTTTGCCGAAATTTCGGATTTCGGCCCACCCCGGTTTTTTTCTCAAAAACGAAAATTTGAACCTTGCGGCTCTGTATATTATAGCAAATGGAGGTTACCTGCTGAAGGCTGAAGCAGGTTGTTTTGGTAGTTTTGTAGGAAGGATGTTAAAAGAATGCAGATATACTTTCTGCAATCAAAAACATGCAACAGACAAATTTCATTATAACTACACACAGTGTCGATTTTGATTCCACAAGAAAATGAACTCGATCGTGTTCTCTTCTGGTGCTTGGCAGTGATGTTTTTTAGCATCAGATCGACTGTTGCAAGGCATCACATTGATGTCATGAATTGTCTACTTATTTAAGGTATACTACAATAGACATGCAAGTGTGCCAAAAAAGAAAAAGAAAAAGAAAGAAACACTCATTTTCAAGAAGACATCTTACTGTACTTGCATCATTTGCTATACTATAGACTAAAGGTGTGGAGACTGTATAATTAGCCCAGAGTAATAATAGTAATACCGTCATTATTCTGAGTTAATTATATCGATCTTGACATATTAGCTAACAAAGTATCAAGCGCACCAACATTTTATCAGTTAATATACCGTATTCAGAATGTTGCAGTAGAATAATAATTAGATATTGAAATAGAAGCTTATTACAATCCATTTACAGGCTGACTACAAGTCCATCGTTATCAAGCTCTTACATATTATATATAGTACATCCATAAATAATTTACATGAATACTAAGTACATAATGAATCAATGAACTCCACCATATGGTCAACTAATCCACCCAGTCCTCGTGATAGTCCTCCGTTGCATCATCACCTTGACCTTGCGGGTTATTCTCAGCCTATGCCTCGCATGCAAATCCATAGTCCTCAGCAAGAGTGAGTACATAAATACTTAGCAAGCATTAATAACAAAATACATTATATAAATTTTTCCCCATCATCCATTTCATGCCCATATTCATCTCAAAATCATTTTCTAAGAACATAGGGTTTTATTAGAAAAACATGGGTTTTCAATTTTAATTATTGAAATTGCTACTAACACTCATATATGAGGTAAACTTAACTTCCGTAGATCCAATTCATGAGACAGGCATGAATTCATGATTTTACTCTACGCAAGTTTGTACCATTTTACCTATAGTGAACCCAACCTCAATTGAGAATCCAGAATATTTATCATTATTCAGGTATTAGATCTCCAACCCTAGCACCATTGCCAGTTATGCTCTGACTAACAACGGCGGCACTCAACACAGGCGTTTAAATATAGCACCAAAATGAATCAACCGCAGGTGATGTTTGTGTCCTTCACTAGGACTCCCGGCATATCCAGTTTCACACTCCTAGTTATTTGCTCTTATCCAATGTGGAGATCATAGTACCATCATAGGGCAACCCTTTTCTGTCGTTTCCACGCACCGTGGTTGATACGAAATATACAACTCATTGCCCAAGTGTAGTGGTTCATGATTCATCCTTATGTTATAGCCATATGAAGAGGGGGCCCACCAACAATGCTCATCATCTATGGCACCCTTTACCCACCATATATAAATATGTGTCACTGGCCCTATTCGTTAGATGAGCCATTTTAATACATCACAATTCATATACTGCCTTAGTAGTAATCATCAAAACCATCATTTCAACAGCATCTGATTTATTATTTTCTTAACAATGGTTTTCCATGCATTGGTGATATCACATATAAGTAAATATGATTGATTAAAAATATTTAAATATGATCAAGAAATTTCTTGCCTGGATTTGGGTAAAAATAATTATTCTCGCATGATTGCTAAAGATGATCACCGGTCGGATTTGATTAAATTCCTAAAATTATACAATAATATATTTTAGTAGATTTTTGCATGTTTTATGGCGTCTAAACATTTCCTGACTTGATTTAAATTGGTACAAATAGATTGTTTTTTTAATTTTGGATAGATTAATTCGGTGCATTTTAATTCGACGCATTTTATATGTAAGTAATTTAGCTTGCCATATTTTAATATGTGCAGTTTATTAAAATTTTGGGTTATGATTTCATTTTAATAAAGGCATTATTTTCTATTTTTAACTATTATGGCAATTGCTAGTTTTATATGTCTCTTTATTTAATTATTCGTTGGCATTTATCCTCTTTTTATACTTTCAAATTTTACTGCTAATTTCTATTGGTGTTATTGCGGTTTATTATATATATATTATTTTTCTTTTCACTTTTCGCCTCTCCTTTTTTTCTCACTGGCCAGTCTTACCGCTTTCCCCTTCTCCTCCTCCTCTCTCTCTCTTTGATCTCCTCCCAATCCAGCCCCTCCACCTGTCGGCCGTTCTCCACGATGCCGAGCCCGGCTCCCTGCGTGGGCCTCCCCGACCGTCTCTCCTGTCAGTCCCCACCGCCTCGGCCTCGTCGTGCTTTCCCCTAGGGTTGGCTACCCTTGGCCGCCGCACTTCCACTGATCGTTCCCTGGCCCGAGTCATCCCCGGGCCGCCTTCATGCCCTCCACCGACCTCCTCTCTCGGGCCCCATCCCTGGGCTAGCCTTCTTGCGGCTCCGCTCCGTGGTGACCTCCGTGTGGCTACGCTTGCCCTAGACCGTTTCTGTGTTGACCTCTACTGTCACCACTGCGTCGTCCCTAAGCTGCCACCGCCGACTCCATATGGTCTTGGCCGCTGGCCTCTATGTTTATATAACACCGGTTGATGAAACTCAATCTAGCGAGAGGTGCCGACTAACCCTGGATGGTCTAGTATCTCGATGAGCAATACCATCACATATGAGTCTAATAGCACACCTAACTGTTTAAATTTTTCTTTAATTGCCTTTTTATTACACATGCGGATGACTAACCATTTTTAGGGTTTTGAGCTAAAGATCAAAGGAAGCTTAGTTTATTAGGGCATTTTGAAATACTTGTAAATATTTCTTTTTTCATGTAATTTTACATTTACGTAAATTGAATTGTATACAAGTGTGTGACATTTTGCGCATGACATCATGGTTATTGAATGAGAATAGACTTGTTGATTGTTTTAATTATACACATCATTACTTGATTGATGATCAGTCTTTGTTGAATATTTTAATTAAATGCATTATTAATTTGCTTATGATCCCTATTTGCACTAATAAAAGTTTGGGTTGTTTCAAAAGGCAACACCGCATATACGGAGATCACACAAAAGAGCCAGTTCAAGCCCACCACCCAAAGCAGTTCCTTCAAGACATCAATTGTTGGCATAGAGAGTGATTGTTCAACCAAGCTGCAATATGTAAGAGCAACATCTGTACAAGGAACTAGGGTTTACATTACTGAATTGAGCTCGAAAATCGCACCCCTAGGCGGTATCGATTTTTGTCAGAAATCGGTAGAAACCGAACAAACTGCAAAGCTAAACTTTTTAAACTCGGCAGACAAACAACAACAAAATAAATCAAAAACCGACTGGTTTTATCAATTTTTGATCGATTGTTATCGGTTTTCCAATTTACTGATTTTTACCCATTTTTTACTGGTTTACATCGAAAATCGGCACACTTAGTGGAAATTGAAAAAAAAATCAACGAAACTTGGGGGAAAATGCTCAGCAGTGTTTTTATAAATATATGTTAAGATAAACTCAAATTCCTAGCTAGGTGTCCAACACTCTAAACGTGCGAGAACAACAAATCAAATATGACATATCAAAAAATGGTCATCTTATTTGGGGGGGCATCAATGATACAAAAGGAGGAAACTTAATTTCTAAATTATATTAGCATTTGTAGAATGCAATTCATACAAGAGTGGTTAGGATTTGCTCATACACTAGTGTCAACTCTTTGTATAAGTTAGCAAAAATAGTTCGAGAAAGACAATAGAGAGCTTGTTTAACTGCTTTTTGAAAATATTATGCAGTGTAAACATCAATTGTACCTCTTGATCATCATCTTGGATGCTTGTTGTTTTCCCTAGGGATCTCTAGCTAAGCATTTGAACAATGTTGCTTCTTATCTTTTGAATTTGAGACCCATTGGCAGGAGATTGATTGCCACCTATTGTCCTCTCAAGCTCTTCTGAAAGTGCTTTGACAAGGTTGTCAAAACGGCACTCGGCCCTAGGGTACCTCGATACCGACTTTATGACTCCTTGCAATCCTGTATAGGATCAAAAGAATCAGAAAAGGAGCAACTGACGAATAGGAAGAGTGATGAACAGAAGCGCTTTGCATCACTAATCAATAGTACTTGTTTTTAAGGTATGCTTCCTCCTCTTTTGTAAAGTTCTCAGCTTTTATTTGCTCTTTGATGACCATAAGAGGATCAAAGAACCAATGGAAGATTGTAGGCCTATTATCAGATGTTATCTCAGAGCCATCACCTGCATATATATAGGTAAGTCAAGCTAAGCCATCACCTGTGTCGGGGATTGGATAAATTACCATAAGGACCATCGTGCCCCGGCAGCCCTTCTTCGGTCGACCATGCTCCCTTTTGATGTCGTCCCAAAGGAAGATATTCGAACGGACCAGCTGCTGGCCATACCCGTCCGCGAGCATGCGGCTCAGCCCTCCGAGCATGGTTGCTCGAGCTGGCGGCTAAGGTCGGTCACGACCAAGGAAGAAACCCGAGCATGCCCCATAGGTCATGCTCGGGCTGTAAAGGCGACGTGGCGACAGCTGCGTTAACCGTTATGCCACGATTCGGGCCCATCACATCCACAATGCCGCTTGGCGGAAATCAAGGGGCAGTTGCTGCCATGCGCGGACACGTAAGGGCGTGATATTCGGATGAGGTTGTTTTAAACCACCTATAAATACCTCCTCAGAACACGCCAAAAGGGCGCACATGCGTGGAGAGAGGAGGAAGGAAATACGCGTGGAGGAAGAAAGAGAGAAGCGCGCGCTAGGAAGAACCAACTTAGAAAAGGCATACACAAGTGTAATAATAGCAACACTCTTTTGTAACCGGGTATAGGCAAAGCTAAACCCTGCCGGCCCCTTGTAAGCACCAAGATAACGAGCAAAGAAGCACTGGACGTAGGGCTGTTATCTCGATCGTGAGAGGCCCGAACCAGTATAAAAATCCCTTGATTCGCCGCCCCTTTGGTAGCTCGACCTCCTTGCACGGCATTCTTCGGACGCTAGCCCTCCACAGAGAAAGGGGCTTGGTTGATCCCTCAATCAACAAGTAAGCTCGGCGAGGGGCCTGTTCCCCAAACGCCGACAACCTGGATCTCAGAGTAGCATATGATGCTTTTCTATTTTCTTTATTCATATTTGCTCAAAAACATCTCACAAGTTTGGTTTTAAAAAAAACATGGAATATGGCAAAACGCTATTAATACTAATTTTAGGGAACTTTTGGACAAATTTTCTGAATTTTTGAATTTCAATTGGACCGATTTACCAACAGGTTTTGTTTATGGAGCCAGACCAATATGGTCAAAAATCACGATTGTTGAGCAATTTTCATCTATATCCGTCGATATTTCAAACCCTGCATGGAACAACCATTGGCCAACAACAACAACATAGCCTTTGTCTTAAACAAGTTGAGGCAAGCTATAAAAGAAACCCGATTAAAATTACACTACCTCTTTTTATGTTTTTGAGATGAATTAAAATTCCACTACACATCGATGCCTCAGGAGGCCTCCTTTAGAAATGTCCAAACCATCGCAGACAATTTTGAACAAGCTTTTCTTCAATAGGTGCCACCCCCAACTCTATCACTCATATCATCATTGCGGATGCAATCTCGTCTTGTATGACCACAAATTCACCGCAGCATCCACATATCTGCTATGCTCATTTTCTGTACATGTTATCTTTTTGTCGCCCAACATACTGCTCTATACAACATTGCAGGTCTAATCGCCGTTCTATAGAATTTATCATTTAATTTTTGAGGGACTTTTCAATCATATAGGACACTCGATGCTTAACACCATTTCAACCACCCTGCTCGTATCTTGTGGCTCACATCTTCGGAAAAACCATTGGCCAATCGTAAAAAAATGAAGCATGCACCGAATTTTAATATTAATGTAATTAAATGTTTAGTCTTGCATTGTGGATTTACTATTATAGATGGATGAAAAAGAGCATGCTAAAAATATGGATCCAGGTACAAACCTCAAGGGATGAGATTGTAGACCTTAAGGAATTAGTTAATTCTCGAACTTTGGAAGAACTCATTAGTCTCCTTTCCTGTAAAAAAAAATTGCTCTGAGATCTTGATCATGTGGATTATACACAACAAATACAAAATGCAGAAGAGGCCATACAATGAATGTGATATTTTTTATCTACTAACTGATCTGAAGATCAAATTTATGGAATACTGGTATTGCAGTAGCAATTATTGTTGAGTGAAAATTTAAATGTGGAGTCTGGTATTTGGTTGGCCCGTTGGGCAACTGGCCATGGGCTTGGCCCATTAGGGCATGAGTAAAATGAAGCAGGAAGCTGAGGAAAGGAGTTGATCCTCTCCTCATCCTATTCGTCACGAGGCGGTGGCTGTGTTTTTGGTCCTCGCACATATATCATACGGAAGCCGGTGGCCATTGTGGCGTTGTTGCGAATATGGAGGCTGAGAGCTCCCGTTCTTCTCCTTTTCTAGCCCCCGATCTGGCTCCTCTCCAGATACACAAGCAGAAATTTTCAATCTGGTTTTTCTTTTCCTCTCAAGTTTGTTGCTTTGCTTTTGGTATTGTAGCTAGTTGGTGATTTGTCAGCTGAGTTTTGGGTTGAGAAATCTTGATCCAAGCACTCCAACATTCCTGAGTTCTTGGGTTAAGAAATCTTGATCCAAGCATTCCAACATTGTGTGATTAGGCTTGATCTCGGTGGTGTGTGCTCCTGGGTTTTAATCGAACCAGAGCTCACTTGCACTGTGGTCTTGTGTTCGTCTCTGGCTGCTTGATTCCAAGAGCAAAATCTATTGGTGGTTGATCTTGCATAGCTGTTGTTTGAGGCTCGAATCCGTTCTCGGTGTGTCCCGAGTGCGGAAAGGGCTTTGTATCTCTGTGATCCAGGCCGGCTACACCGCGACACTAGCGGCGGCGATTGGATTTCTGGGTCAGCGACATTCTGTCGTGCCTAGCCCGTTCTACTGGACATCTTCGAGTGATGTTCTTTTATGAGTATATACATATCCAGATTGCTCCTTTTTTGCTACCTGGAGGATTGCTCAATGATGATAATGGGTCAATAGAATAATTTGACAGTTAATCTTGTGAATTAAGCCTTGAACTAATAGACGTGCATACTAGAGAATATTGATACATATTGCTGTTATGATGTAATCTGATCATTTATCTATACTTGAAATATTCTCTTTAGTTTCTGAAAGGACCGATATGTCGCCTAGAGTGGGGGTGAATAGGCGTAATTAAAATTTGCAATTAAATAAAATCACCCGAGGGTCAAATCCGATGTCTGAAGTTAATTGTCCAGGATAGTCCGGAGTTAATGTCCGGATAGTCCGGAGTAAATGTCCGAGTGTCCGGGACAAGTGACCTCGAAATGAGAATTTTAAATCCTTGCAAATTTTCAACAATCTAGCTGGATACAAATGTTCTAAATGATCTCAGGTACCTTAGAAAAATATAGATCTAGAGCCAACCACTAAGATGAAGTAGATCGGGGCACCAAAAGATTCAAGAACTACAAACCCTAGCTCAAGCAAATGAAGAACACAAAGACAACAATTTTTTACCGAAGTTCGGATTCTTGAAGGGAATCCTACGTCTCTGTTGAGGAGGCACAAAGCCCGGGTCCCTCTTGACCCCTTTCCTCCCGGTGTTGCACGAAGCACTCGGCGGTCTTCACTTCTTGCCCTTTCCTTTGGAGGTGAGGCTTGCCTTCACAAGCAGCATCGAGGCTCTCCACACGAGGATTGAGGCTCCGGTGACTTCTTGCCGTCTAGGAGCCCTTCAAACTCCAAGAGTAATGAACACGCCGCTAAATCGACTTGGAGGATGAAACTTGTGCTCAAGAATCAAACAAGCAAGCTCAAATCACTTGAATCCCCTCCTTTCTCCCCAAAGATGCAAATCAAATCAAAGATTTAAGTGGGAGAAAGAAGCTAGGGCTTGAGAGAGTGAGAGAGTGAGCTCTAGACTTGAATGCTGCAATGAATGGGGTTGGTAACGGTTAGAAATGGAGTGAGGGTTTAAATAGGGCTCCCAAAATCCAACCGTTACCTTGGTGCTGCGCAAACTCCGGAGTGTCCGGACAAATAGTCCGGAGTGTCCGGACTTAACTCGCTTTACACACCCGAGAGGGTGAGCCCGGAGTGTCCGGACAATATCTCCGAAACTCCGGACAAAAACCGGATACTCGAACAATAATCCGAGTGTCCGGACTAAATGTCCGGATACTCGGACTTACGAGAGAAATTCAGCGAGGACCCTAGCCCGGAGTGTCCGGATTTAATCCCCGGATACTCCGGACATTTTCCCCGGAGTGTCCGGACTAAATATCCGGATACTCCGGACAGACCTCCTCGGCCAGGAGTACCCTTTCAACGGAAATGCATGATTTTAAAATTCTTTTGAGATGCAATTTTCATCCTATGAGCACACGCATATCCTAGAAGCGATTTTCCGTCGTATCCCCCTTAATAGTACGGCTATCCTTAGACTCAATAAAATAAAAGATTTACAACCGAAGTCTTGATGCCGCCTTCTTCAAATTTTAAACATGGTGGGGATCTCCAATCGCCTTTCCAACAATGATATCTCCTTGATAACTGCATAGAATCTCACTTGCACCGTTAGTATACATAATTGTGTTGCCATAAATCACCAAAACACTTTGAGGGGCCTAGATGCACTTTCAATCTCCCCCTTTTTGGTGAATTGATGACAACACAATTGGATTTAGATAAAATTTGAGAAGATATAGTATTTGGAGGACCAAATACATGGGGGTGGAGCTCCCCCTAAATACATGCATTGGAGAAGTTTGAGTAGATTCTTGAAATGCACATATTTAAGAGAAAGGGGTGCAATAGCTCCCCCTAAATTGTTGCTTATGATAGAATATGACATGATAATCAATAAGTAATTTTGCACAAGTAAGTAGATATGACATGATATCACACAAATGCATAACGGAAAGGAAATTGATATTAAGCAAATAGTTCGACATCCAATCAACCAGTTCACGAACACAACCACAAGCACAAGTAAAGGTTCAACGAGATACGAAAACAAAACAAAGCACAACCAAGCACGGCAAAGAAATAAATCTAGCTCTCTCTCCCCCTTTGGCATCAAGACACCAAAAAAAAGGAAGAGTCTACCGCTAAGAACTACTCGTCGTCGCCGGAAGGCTCGTAGTCCTCCTCCTCGCTATCGTCGTCGCTGCCACTGACGCTGGCCTGAGGTGCAGGAGGTGGTAGATCGAAGAGCTGCCGGGTAGCGGAATCCACTGCAGATACATGAACTGACTCCTCAGACTCGCTACTGGCTGGAAGATCCTCACCCTGCTGGCGGCGGTAGGCGCGGAACTCACGGCGGTGCTCACGAAGCTCACGACGGGTCTCCTTGACTTGTTCAGACACATCTTGGCAAAGGCAGAACAGGCACTTGAGCATTCTTTTGATAGTGTCGCGGCTCGTGCGAGGAGAACCTTCTCCCGTGGAAAGCTGGGCGGCCGGGCTGGTGGAGGAGCAGAAGCCGGAGGAGGCGAGACGAGCAAAAAGCCGGGTGACAGGAGGGCGACCCCAGGGCGCTTGTCCACAGGAGGCTGCAGGAGGCCCGGCCGAGGCGGACCTTATAGGATACATGCTCCACATCCTTCACGAAGTCGAGGCCCGTGACATGCTCAATCACAGCCATAATAAACGGCGCATATCCGCAGCTGCTGGAGTTGCTCAAAGAGTTGTAGCGGATGGCCTCCCAGATGAAATCAACCACGTCAAAACCATGAGTGCGCTCAACCAAATGAAATAGCAAATTTTAACATAAGAACCGATGGTTGACGCATCTCCTCCTTGGGCCAAAGAGTGACCCAAGCAACCAGAAGAAGAAACGGTGGCAGCGGCAGGACCCTTGATAGTGCCCATCACAACATCTTTGAGGCGAGTCATATAAATCTCCAAGCGCTTTCCAGAGCCATGACCTTCTTATCATGCGACTTGGCATCCCCATCGGTGACCACGGATGCAACACTCTAGCAAAGGTCCTCTTGGTCACCACGTACCCACGGTTTATCGGTCATCCACCAAATTGCATCTTGCTTTTTATCAAAAATAGAGTGGCATAAAATTGCATGATTACCTCATCATTCCAAGAATGCATAAAGCTCATAATGTCCTTCACCTTATGCCGCTCACAAATCTCGATGACCTCGTCGAAGATGGGATTTTGAGCCTCAGACATATATAGCCAATCAATCCTCTTCATCTTCATCACGGGACGCTCCATAGGCAGAAGAACTGTCTCATAAAAATCAGAGTGGAACCTGTTCCAGAACCGCTTGTCGACGTACTGATCTTGGTGGAACTCGAGCGGATCTTTGTTCCTTTGCGCAACTATGGCCTTGCCCTTGCCAGACCCCACACGATAGTCAACCACACGAAGTGGCATCATCTGGCCTGGATAACTCCACTGGGGCTGAAGCTTCTCAAGGGGCCCAATCGCCAACCTTGACTCTTGATACTGCTTTTTTTTCTGCTCACGACGCCTAGCATGTTCATCCGCGGGATGCTCTTCGGCAGGATTTTCTTGAGGGTTACTTTGAGCAGGAGACGGAGCATCGGGAAGAGCGGTGAGGAGGTTTGCACGGCCTTGGGGAATTTTCTTCACGCCTAGCCTTTTCCTTTTGGGGAGGAAGGTGAGGAAGGAGGTGACTCAGCTGGCGCCACTGGCACCAGAACCACCTTGAAGAAGCCATCTAAGAGGAACAAGGATTGGAGTGAAAAAGAGTTGCCAAAGCAGATTTCACAATTTAAATTTTTGGGCGAGAGGTGCAGCTCGGATACTCAGGACATTTAGTCCGGATTGTCCAACAATTTCTCCGGATACTCGGGTATTTAGTCAGGAGTGTCCGGTTTTGTCAGGATACTCGGATAAAATATCCGGAGACTCGGGTTGTCTGATTCGAACCCAAAACCTAAATTGCAAGCAATGGGGAATCTCTTACAACCACATTCTAGGATTTCAACAAGAATAAGAGTGAACTCTCGAAAGAAGCCCTAACCCAAGGAATTTCACAGATCAAAAAGAGATTAGGGCAAAAGATGTCATACCACAAAGATGAACCACCAAAATGAAGAAAAGTCGAGGAGATCCTTCCCCAAGCCCTCCAAGGATGATCCGGAGGCTCAAGGTGGAAACACGGAGATGGAGGAGACCCTGAGGGGCGGCTAGGGCGAAGTTTTGAGGAGGATCGGTTGAAACAAATGAGAGAGAGAGAGAAAGAATGCCCCTTGCGGGTTAAATACCAAAGCCATCTCGGTCAGGACACTCGGACATTTAGTTCGGATACTCAGGACAATTTGTTCGGATACTCAGGACAATTAATCCGGTGTCCGGATTTGAAAGCTCGGGATCAAAGAGGAATTTCAAGGATTTGAAAGAGATGATTGACTCGAAGAATTGAGAAAAGAAATCCTAAGAGGGCCTTTGCACCTTGTGACTAGCGAACACAAAATCAAACAATCCATAGTCACATGTCATTGGGCACGATCAGAAGATCAAATATTTCAACCAACACAAAAGATTAGAAAAGGATCAAATGAACTTTTCTAAAATATTTTGCACACATCAATCAATAGTGTGCACCTTTCAAGCCAAAATGCGAGAATCAAGAATATTTAGCCCACTCCTCAATTCACAAAATCTCTTCTCATCAAGAGGTTTTGTAAATATATCGGCTAATTGATCATTTGTGCTCACATGTTGGACATCGATATCGCCTTTAGTGGAAGGGAGACTTAGAAATTTGCCACTCCTCAATTTGGAAATTCGATGGCCCATACAAAAAATGCCACTCAGTGGCATTTTTTCTACATGCAAATCAATTTCCAAATTGAGGAGTGGCATATATCTAATTATTCCTTAGTGGAATGATCCCTTAGGAAATGGTGGCGAATATCAATATGCTTTGTACGGGAATGTTGGACGGGGTTGTTGGCAATTTTTATGGCACTCTCATTGTCACACAAAAGTGACACACGGTTATAGGTTAGGCCATAATCATTTAGAGTTTGCCTCATCCAAAGCAATTGCGCACAACAACTCCGTGACTATATATTAAACCGGTGTGGATAGAGACTACGAATTTTGCTTCTTAGAGGACCAAGAGACAAGGAATCTACCTAAGAATTGACATGTCCCCGAAGTACTTTTCCTATCCACTTTACATCCGGCATAATCCGCATCGGAATAGCCGACTAACTCAAATGATGAACCTTTAGGATACCAAAGCCCGAAATGAGGAGTGTGCACTAAATACCTCAAGATTCTCTTTACGGCCACCATGTGGCACTCTTTTGGAGCGGCTTGAAAACGTGCACACATGCACACACTAAGCATGATATCGGGCCTAGATGCACAAAGATAGAGTAAAGAGCCGATCATCGAACGATATACCTTTTAGATGACCGGTTTACTTTCTTTGTCGAGGTCTAGATGCCCGTTGGCTTGCATCGGCGTCTTGATTGGCTTAGCGTTCTCCATGCCGAACTTCTTGAGCATGTCCTTGGTGTACTTTGTTTGGCATATAAAAATTCCTTCCTTCAGTTGTTTGACTTGAAATCCGAGGAAGAACTTTAACTCGCCCATCATGGACATCTCGAATCTTTTAGTCATTATCCTGCTAAAATCCTTGCATAAATGTTCATTAGTAGATCCAAATATAATGTCATCAACATATATTTGGCACACAAATAAATCATCATCGATATGTTTAGTGAAGAGGGTGGGGTCGGCCTTTCCGACTACAAACCCTTGATCGAGGAGAAAATTGCGAAGACACTCAAACCACGCTCTAGGTGCTTGCTTAAGCCCATAAAGAGCCTTATGTAGAAAGTAGACGTGGTCCGGATGCTCTGGGTCTTCGAAACCGGGTGGTTGCTCGACGTAGACCATTTCGGAGAGTGGTCCATTCAAGAAGGCGCTTTTCACGTCCATTTGATACAACTTGAAATCATGGTGAGTAGCAAAGGCAAGTAATATTCTAATAGATTCAAGCCTAGCTACGGGAGCATATGTTTCATCGAAATCCAAACCTTCTATTTGCGTGAAGCCTTGAGCAACCAACCGTGCTTTGTTTCTAGTCACTATTCCGTTCTCATCTTGCTTGTTCCGAAACACCCACTTGGTTCCGATCACGTTTTGCTTGGGTCTTTCGACAAGCTTCCACACTTGATTTCTCTCGAAGTTGTTCAACTCCTCTTGCATAGCCATCACCCAATCCGAATCTTGGAGAGCTTCTTCTACCTTGAGTGGTTCAAGAGAAGAAACAAAAGAGTAAAATTCACAAAAATTTGCAAGTCGAGATCTAGTGGATACTCCCTTGTTAATGTCTCCAAGTATGTTGTCAACCGGGTGATCGCGTTGTATGCTTTGATGAACTCTCGGATGAGAAGTTGTTGTATTTATATGTTGAATCGGACCTCCGTCATCTTGAGAGGTGTTGGAACCATCTTGAGCTTGAATGGAAGAGGGAGGATCAACACTTGGAGCACTGATGTCCGGAATGTCCGGATACTCCGGACATTATCCCGGACACTCCGCATTGGGGTGCTCGGGATTACATCCTACTCCACCGGTTTCACCTCCCCAATGGCCAATTTCTTGATTGCTTCGCATGGAGGTTCTTCCCTATCAATTTCATCACAATTAACTTGTTCTACTTGAGAACCGTTAGTTTCATCAAATGTTACGTCACGCGAGATTTCAACTACACCGGTGGTGTTATTGAAAACCCGATATGTGTAAGCATTCGATCCATAACCAAGTAAAAATCCTTCATCTACTTTAGGAGCAAATTTAGAAGACTTAGCCTTTTTGTTGAGGATGTAGCATTTACTCCCAAAGACTCGGAAGTAGGATACATTTGGCTTCTTCCCGGTGAGGAGCTCGTATGCCGTCTTCTTTAACAACTTGTGAAGATATAGTCGGTTGGAGCTGTGGCACGCGGTGTTGACGGCCTCCGCCCAGAATATATCGGAGACCTTGTACTCGTCAAGCATCGTCTGGCGCCATCTCGATGAGGTTCGATTCTTCCTCTCGGCTACCCCATTCATTGAGGGAGTAGGGAGCCGAGAACTCGTGTTTGATTCCTTCTTCGTCGAGAAACTTCTCAACACCGGTATTCTTGAATTCGGTGCCGTTGTCGCTCCGAATTCTCTTGATCTTTACGTCAAACTCATTTTGAGCCCTTCTCATGAATTTCTTTAAGCTTCCTTGGACTTCGCTTTTATCATGCAAGAAAAATACCCAAGTAAAGCGAGAAAAATCATCAACAATAACTAACCCATACTTGTTTCCTCCGATGCTTATGTAGGCGATCGGGCCGAATAAGTCCATGTGAAGCATCTCTAGAGGTCTTGTGGTGGTCATCACATTCTTGGCGGGATGGGAGGCTCCAACTTGTTTCCGGCTTGACATCGCTACACACCTGTCTTTCTCAAAGACAACATTCGTTAGTCCAAGGATGTGGTTGCCCTTAATGAGTTTGTGAAGATTCCTCATACCAACATGGGCAAGCGGCGATGCCATAACCAACCCATGCTAGATTTAGCCATTAGGCACGTTTCAAGGTTAACTCTATCCGTAGTGAAGTCTACAAGATAGAGATTCCTTTCAACCGCCCCTTAACGGCTATTGAACCATCATCCTCTTAACGACATCCACACCCTTATCGCTAAACACACAATTGTAGCCCGCTTCACATAATTGAGCAACGGACAACAAATTGTAGCTTAGCGACTCGACAAAGTAAAACATTGTTTATGTGAAAATCATTGGTAATCAAGATCTTACCTAAACCTACCACTTCACCTTTTCCGTTGTCGCCAAAGATGATGCTCGACTATTTGATCCATTTGCTTCCAAATCTTGCGAACATTGCCCTTTCTCCGGTCATGTGATGCGTACATCCGCTATCCAAGATCCAACTTGTTCCACCGGAGATGTAGGCCTACAAAATGAAATTTAGATTTTGCTCTTTGGTACCCAAACTTGTTTAGGTCCACGCACGTTAGTGACAAGTGATTTGGGGACCCAAATAGATCGCACATTAGAGGTACTTTTGGATTTACCTCCAATGGGGCATGCAACTACACGACTATGGTTAGTTCTCTTAAGTACATATGAGGCAAAGAAAGTAGAATGAGTTTTGTACTTAGAGTTTTCCTTGCTCTTAACAAATTGGATGGGCTTGTTTAACGGAGCAATCACAATATTGCTCTTTTTCCCTTTGGGAGGAGTATATCCAAACCCATGCTTCATGATATTACCTTGACGCTTACCTAGGAACTCCTCTAGTCCCTTACTTGCCTTGTAGGACTTTTGAAGTCCATCTTCAAGCAATCCCTTGAGCTTCTCATTCTCATATGCTAATACTTGCAATGTCTCAAGGTTAGTGGCACAAGTATTAACATCTACATTGAAGCATCTAGCACAACCATTGCTAGTAGAGGGTAAAGAAGAATTAGAACTAATGGATGAGGTAATAGGAGGGCTATTCTTGAGATTAACAAGCTTCAACTCTAGAGCCTTACAAGCATCTTTCGACTTCGCAAGTTCCTCTTCGAGTGAAGCGTAGGTGATCTCAAGACTAGTCACCTCGGATTTGGTTACTTTTAAGTTCTTAACTAATTCCTCATTCTTCTCTTTTTCAAAAGATAAGCTCTTCTCTAGCTCACGGTTTTTCTCCTTTTCGAGGATGAGTAAATCCTCTTGAGCCTTAAGAGTAGCTTCCTTTTGTTCTACAACTTCCTCCAATTTTTCAATGTCTTTTAAGAGCAAGTTTAATTTGTGAATGTCGAAATTCTTCATAGATTTAAGCACAGTGTTAATATCATCATCATCACTATCGCTATCGTGCTCATCTAGACATTCATTAGCAATGGAGGAGTAAAGTCTTTTGATGATACCTTGTGCCCTTTGCCATAAGGCACATTGGAGCGTTATCGTCATCGTCGCTCAAGTTGTCGAAGAGGTTCTTCGACGTTGTTGAGGTGGTAGGCACGGCGATGGCGACGGAGGCAATCCCTCCTTCCTCGTCGGACTCGGAGCTTGAGTCGGAATCGGAGTTTGAATCCCATTCTTCTCCAATATGTGCTTGTCCCTTGTGCTTGTAGTGCTTGAATTTCTTACTCTTTTCTTTGTCTTTGCCCCAGTATTTGTCTTTCTTGTGAGGCTTCTCATCTTTGCTCTCCTTGTGCGGGCACTTTCGGCAATGAAGTGCGGTTTCACCGCATTCATAGCATCTTGAGTAGAATGTCTCCCTTGGATTTTCTTCCATAGTTCCTTGATTGACCTCCTTGTTTGAAATTTTTCTTCTTGAAGAACTTGTTGAACCTTCGCACAAATAGAGCCATATCTTCATTTGTCAATGGACCACTAGACTCTTCGTCCTCACTTGTGCTTTCTTGACTTGGCGCGCAACCTTGACGGCCTTTAGAGCGATGCCCTTTTTCTTCCCAGACTTGAGTTCTTCCACAACCTCAGCTTCCTTCACCATCATCTCGTCCATCATGAGCCGGCCAATGACATCATGAGGTGTCAAAGTGTCGAAGTTGGGCCGATCTCGGATCAACTGAACAAGGTTGCGGTTGGTGGGAGTGATCACGCGAAGTATTATCTTCACTACGGCCTTGTCAGAAAGATCAGTGCACCCAAGACCTTTGGCTTGATTTACAAGCACTATTAGCCGGTCAAACATCTTAGTGTATGATTCACCATCTTCCAAGGTGAACCGACTTAGCTCGCCAATAATGAGCTCTATCTTCGATTCTCGAACGCTTGACACTCCTTCATGACTGACTAGGAGTCTATCCCAAATGACCTTCGCTTCCTCGAGTCCATCGACTCGGTTGAACTCGGAATCACTTAAGGCGTTGAATAAGGCTTTGACTGCCAAATCATTGAAATGTTGATCTTTGTCTTCTTCGGGAGTAAGATTCTCGGGATCATTAGGCTTGAAACACATGCTCGCACAATCTTCCGGATAGAGGGTGAAGCGATCTCAAGTGCATCTTCATCTTATGTTTCCATGCCGCATAGTGAGTGCCATCAAAGTGAGGCGCTCGGCGAGGAGAACACAGAGACATATGAGGAAAAGCTTGGGACAGGAGCGATAATCAAAAGGAATTGCAACCCCAATACCGGAGCCCGTGCCCTTATCTTGGTCATGGGCTTCGGTATTCTTATCTTCTTGCGACATATTGATTCTCCTAGCGGTTAAGCCAAATTACGGAGATTTAGCTCTGATACCAATTGAAAGGACCGATATGTCGCCTAGAGGGGGGGTGAATAGGCGTAATTAAAATTTGCAATTAAATAAAATCACCCGAGGGTCAAATCTGGACTGTCCGAGTTAATTGTCCGGATAGTCCGGAGTAAATGTCCGGACAAGTGACCTCGAAATGAGAATTTTAAATCCTTGCAAATTTTCAACAATCTAGCTGAATACAAATGTTCTAAATGATCTCAGGTACCTTAGAAAAATATAGATCTAGAGCCAACCACTAAGATGAAGTAGATCGGGGCACCAAAAGATTCAAGAACTACAAACCCTAGCTCAAGCAAATGAAGAACACAAAGACAACGATTTTTTACCGAAGTTCGGATTCTTGAAGGGAATCCTACGTCTTCGTTGAGGAGGCACAAAGCCCGGGTCCCTCTTGACCCCTTTCCTCCGGTGTTGCACGAAGCACTTTCACGGTCTTCACTTCTTGCCCTTTCCTTTGGAGGTGAGGCTTGCCTTCACAAAGCACCGAGGCTCTCCACACGAGGATTGGAGGCTCCGGTGACTTCTTGCCGTCTAGGAGCCCTTCAAACTCCAAGAGTAATGAACACGCCGCTAAATCGACTTGGAGGATGAAACTTGTGCTCAAGAATCAAACAAGCAAGCTCAAATCACTTGAATCCCCTCCTTTTTCCCCAAAGATGAAAATCAAATCAAAGATTTAAGTGGGAGAAAGAAGCTAGGGCTTGAGAGAGTGAGAGAGTGAGCTCTAGACTTGAATCTTTGCAATGAATGGGGTTGGTAGCGGTTAGAAATGGAGTGAGGGTTTAAATAGGGCTCCCAAAATCAAAGCTGTTACCTTGGTCTTTGCGCAAACTCAGAGTGTCCGGACAAATAGTCCGAGTGTCCGGACTTAACTCGCTTTACACACGAGAGGTGAGCCGAGTGTCCGGACAATATCTCCGAAATTCGGACAAAAACCCCGAAACTCCGGACAAAAACCCGGATACTCGAACAATAATCCGGAGTGTCGGACTAAATGTCCGGATACTCGGACTTACGAAGAAATTCAGCAGGGACCCTAGCCAGGGTGTCGGATTTAATCCCGGATACTCGGACATTTTCCCGAGTGTCGGACTAAATATCCGGATACTCGGACAGACCTCCTCGGCAGAGTACCCTTTCAGCGGAAATGCATGATTTTAAAATTCTTTTGAGATGCAATTTTCATCCTATGAGCACACGCATATCCTAGAAGCGATTTTCCGTCGTATCCCCCTTAATAGTACGGCTATCCTTAGACTCAATAAAATAAAAGATTTACAACCGAAGTCTTGATGCCGCCTTCTTCAAATTTTAAACATGGTGGGGATCTCCAATCGCCTTTCCAACAATGATATCTCCTTGATAACTGCATAGAATCTCACTTGCACCGTTAGTATACATAATTGTGTTGCCATAAATCACCAAAACACTTTGAGGGGCCTAGATGCACTTTCATTTTCTGGCTATGTTCATCTTGGTTGGTATAAATGCTAATTGTTGGTCTGAGTTGTTTATTCTGATTCTGTTGATACACTAGATAGTCACTGGTTTGAACTTGTCTTCTAGTTCGATTGGAATATTGCTTAACTTCTGCTCAGAACATAGTTACTTGGGTTAATTGGATATATGCCACTGCAGAAACCGCTTATTCGAGATTTGCCATCGTTCCTTTGCTTTTTTGAACGATGCCATTATGAAACCGTGCTTATTCGAAATATGCCACCGCTTGCGACACGTGTCCCGTCCGGTCAAACCGAGCGCAATTCGGACGATTTTGCCTCTCCGCATCAAAGTCTTGTCAGAATTTTGTAGAAATCTCCAAAGAAGATCTGAAGCTAAGATTTTTACCTTGGTGACCCGAGATCCTCATCTACCTCTGGTAAAAATATAAAAAATTAAAACTTACATTTGAAACTTTTGGAAATTCAAAAACAGAAAACAAATAATGTTCAAAATAGGAAAATAGCAATGTCAGATTTTTTAAAATTTAAATATAAAAGATAAAATTTTCAAAACTTTATATAAGATTAATAATACTATTTCAGATCTTGATAAAAAATTTCATAAAATATTAATACCATTTTAGCCTTAAATTAAATATAGAAATTCAGAAGTACGTAAGGGCAAAAACGTCCGAATCGCCTGAGTCCTGCGCTCGGTTTGACCAAAAGGGACACGTGTCACGAGCGGTGGTATATTTCGAATAAGCACGGTTTCATAATGGTATGTTTTGAAAAAGCAAAGGAACAATGGCAAATCTCGAATAAGAAGTTTCTGCAGTGGCATATATCCAATTAACCCTAGTTAATTTGGTCTGATTGGTAAATTATATAGTTGACTGATCTGAACAAGAAACTAATCTCAGGTTATTATAACAGTAAACTTTGGTATCAATTCATAATCGTGCATATTAGGAAGGTAAGGGTTCAAGGCTTAATCTACTCAATTAATTGTTGTGCCTATTTGTAATTGAGGTTGAAAAGTTAATCTTCAAACTTTTCCAATTTTCTGAGAGCTCAAAACCATCAAACATCAATCTGGTAGTAGACATGATTCATTGTAGAAATGACATAAATTTTATTTGCTTTAACTTGCTGGTTATGTCACTTCTGTTATCATTGAATTATGTAACTGTTATCATATTGTTATTTGGGATTAGCAATAAAATCTTGTTCTTATTATCGCATATTTTCCAACAGTTATGATAGGTGAAATAGATTGTTTGAGAAATCAATATCATCTAGGCTGTGCAAAGATGAATATTTATGGCTGCCATTCAACTAACTAGTACCAAACGTTTCTAATCATCCATCTGATAATTCATATCTGCTCCTCTTTAAGCCACACCCTCAAGTAGTCATTGACCCCACTGTTTCTTTTTAATTGTCCTTCTAAGCATGGTCATCTTTCTTGTCTCATATACTTGCATGTTCTTCTAGATACAGGCTCCTCCATATGCTGTCGCAGGCATAAGTCTTTTCTTTCTCCCAACTCATAAGCGGTGGCGCGAAGGACGAGGGGTTCGGCTCCAAGGGTAACGACGAAAAATGCCAAAGGATGCGAGGTATTATCTCTAGCTCCTTGAAGTCTCAGTGCATGATCTTCTCGCCCATGTATCTGACCGGCCGATCGCAACAGCAGATCGGTGGCGGGCTGGATCTATCTCTCTCTTTGTGAGGCGTCGGCCGCCGTTTGCGGCGATGGCGCCGAGGCGGCAGCTCCATGTTGGGCGGGTTGTGCGGATCGAGCAAGATCGGTGGTTTCTTCCAATTGGGGAGAGGGAAGGATGCGGATGAGGCGACGCCATAGCGGTCGTGCTCATTCCAGTCCTCTTGCAGCAATGCTAGCTTTGTTCCTGAGTCCAATCTCGGCGATGTGCAACCGGATGCGCAGGATATTGGGCGACGATGCTTTAAGAATCAATTTAAAGCAGTCATGGCGGCGGAACAATTTCTTTGGTGGCGATCGATTTAATGGTCACATCTATGGTGGTCCACTTCGTCCTGCTCGTGGTGGTCTTCGTCCCCCAAGATTTCAAGTTAGTGGTCATGGACGATATGGAGTCCGTGATCGCGTTCAAGATTTTGGGGGATGCAATGATTCAAATAGCTGCGGTGTTCTTGGTGGTGGCGTCCAGAATGTTGGAAATCCAGGGGGCTGCCGGATTGTGGAGCCCAGAATGTTGGAAATCCAGGGGGCTGCCGGATTGCTTACGCGGAGAAAATTTCGGATGATGTTTTCGCTAAGCAATTCAATGAAAAGGGGGAGAGCTCTGCGATCCAGACTGGTAGCAATCAAGGCTTCTCTTTTTTTCTTTTTTGTTTTGTTTAAGGGCTGTGTGCTTTTTGTTAAGTAGAGGCCAGAAGAAATTTTAAGGACTTATATCATCTTGATGTAATGTTCTTAAAATTAATAAAATCTTCCTTCATCTAAAAAAACTCATTTACTTCTTGGCGCATCTTAGCAGGACAAGCATCTTTAGAAGGTCGAGGTTCCAGTGCAGTCTCTGTGGAGGACTGAAAATTAGGAAGTTTGAACCGTTCGATCGAGTGAAGGGATGGCCCAAATCTTTGAAATATCTGTGCTACAGTATTTACTACAGTAACTGCCACATCACAAAACCGCTATCGCGATTTTTTGCTGCGGTATTCATGTCCGATCTGTCACCTTATTGTCAGCATTACGCTAAGTTCACCCATCAATTTTTCCCGCGACTTTTCGCAAATGCTCCTAAGTTCTCAGTCAGAAATTCAGAATTCGCACTTGCACCTCAACTATTTTCACGCTCTAATCAACCATTCCCTGTCTCAAATGTCTGAAGTCTGAACCTCATGCATCACCAAGCTGAACAAGTATAACTGACCCTGAGATCGGCGCCTCCGCAGAAAACCCCCGGCACGGAGCTCGCAACCAGGACGAACTTGGCCGTCGCGTCGGCCTCAACCTTCTCGATCGCGGCCCGCAGCCTCCTCATCACCTCCCAATTGATGGCGTTCTTGTGAAAGTAGAATGCACCACGGATAGATAGACTTCCATTCATGAGCCTATATAAAGGCAGGTTCAGATTACATGAGCGGTGAGGAGAGACTCACGGCTAGTTGTTACAGATCCAAGAATAACGGAAGTAACAGGCAACGTGCATGAAGGGCTGGCCGTTGCATGCGAAGGACTCGGTCTGTCTGACAGCCCCCCTCAGCCTGGGCGTGGAGAAACGTGCAGGCTGGTCCTGAATTCACTGAATGTGCTGGACGCCAAGCCTTTGGTAAATATGTCTGCATACTGCTGACTGGAGGGTACATGAAGCACTTTGACATCGCCCAAGGCCACCTTGTCTCGGACAAAATGTAAGTCAATTTCAACATGCTTTGTCCTCTGGTGCTGCACAGGATTAGTAGAGAGGTACATGGCGCTAACATTATCACAATAAACAATAGTGGCACGAGAGGGAGGGCGACGAAGCTCATGCAAAAGTTGGCGCAACCAACAAGTTTCAGAGACGGCATTAGCAATGCCTCTGTATTCAGCTTCAGCACTGCTCCTGGAGACTGTGGCTTGTCGTTTCGAAGACCAAGAAACAATGTTGGTGCCATAGTAAACACAATAACCAGAAGTAGAGCGTCTGGTGTCCGGACAGCCGGCCCAATCGGCATCCGAATAGGCGACAAGATCACGGTGGTTGGACCGATAGATATTCAAACCAAAATGAGTTGTCCCCTGAACATAACGCAAGATGCGTTTGAGAAGATGAAGATGAGGATGCCGGGGGGCATGCATGAACAAACAGATTTGTTGAACCGCATACGTGATGTCTGGACGAGTAATAGTTAAGTATTGTAATGCACCGGCAAGACTTCTATATTCGGTGGGATTAGGAAGAGGTGTGCCTTCAGTAGCTGAAATTTTGGACTTGGTGTCAATTGGAGTGAGACAAGGGTTACAAGAGGCCATGTTAGCACACCGCAGGAGGTCCTGGGCATATTGTGATTGATCGAGAAAGAGACCAGATGGTGTGTTGGTGACCTGAACACCAAGAAAATGTCTTAACGGCCCCAAGTCACTCATGGAGAATTCTTGTTTGAGCCGAGAGATGATATGATGAAGTAAAGAGGAAGTGCTGGATGTTAGAATTATATCGTCGACATAGAGAAGGAGATAGGCCGTATGAGTTGCGGTGTGAAGAACAAAGAGAGAAGAATCAGCTTTGGAGGCTATAAATCCAAGGGTGTGAAGAAAAGAAGTAAAACGAAGAAACCATGTACGCGGGGCTTGTTTAAGACCATAAAGAGACTTGTGTAGTTTACAAACATGGGAAGGATAAGATGGATCAACAAAGCCAGAGGGTTGCTCACAATAAACATTTTCAGAGAGCGTACCATGGAGAAATGCATTTTTGACATCCAGTTGATGGATTGGCCAATGCTCGGAAGTAGCAATGCTCAAGACAAGCCGGATGGTGGCAGGCTTGATGACGGGGGAGAAGGTCTCATCATAGTCGACGCCATGCTCTTGCGTGAAGCCGCGAACAACCCACCGAGCTTTGTAACGAGCTAGAGAACCATCCGGATGTAATTTGTGCCGAAAAATCCATTTGCCGGTAACAACATTCACACCTGTTGGGCGAGGAACAAGACTCCATGTATTGTTAGTCATCAATGCATTATACTCCTCTGACATAGCTGTGTGCCAGTGTGGATCCTTGAGGGCGGAACGATAGTTGGACGGAATTGGAGATGGAATAGAAGAAACTGAAGCTGTCAGGTTCCATTTGCGTTTGGGAACAAAAATGCCCCCCTGAGCTCGAGTCTGCATGTGGTGGCGTATGGGAGGTTTAGGTGTTGGTGGTGGGCAGGTTGGTTGAGGTGATCTTGTGGCTGTGCGAGAGGGCAGAGAAGTAGGGTGTGGCGTGGAGGAAGCAGCGTGGGAGTCTACGGCTGGATCGACAGGTCCACGGCGCGGGCTCGAGATAGATGGCGTGGAGTCATGGGACAGAACTGGATCAGTGCTAGTCTGGGGAAGAATGCGTTGTGGCGGCCCAGGCAACAGGGATGACAAGGTACTGCTGGGAGCAGAGTGGGTGGCAGGGTTCGGAGGAGTTTGCTGGTCAGCAAAAGGAAAAGTATCTTCGTCAAAATTGACATGCCGTGACAGGATTATCTTGCGGCTATGAATGTCAAGGCACCTATAGCCCTTGTGCTCTGGGGGGGTATCCAAGGAAAATGCATGGTGTAGAACGGACTGCAAGCTTGTGAGGCATTTGAGCAGATAAATTAGGATAGCAGAGACACCCAAACATGCGTAAATGTGAGTATTGGGGTTGCTCCCTGTAGAGAAGATGATATGGTGTGAGAAGCTGCAAGGGTTTACAAGGGCGCCTGTTAATTAAGTATGTAGCAGTGTGTAGAGATTCAACCCAAAATTGAGGTGGCAAGTGAGCTTGAAACAAGAGAGTGCGTAGGACATCATTCACAGTACGAATGGCTCGCTCAGCCTTACCGTTTTGGGAGGAAGTGTATGGGCAAGAAAAACGATAAGTGATGCCATGGGAGGTGAGAAAGGCACGCAAGGAAGAATTATCAAATTCCTTCCCATTATCACACTGGAGACTTTGGAGACGAAGATGAAATTGGTTAAGAATCAGCGCATAGAAGTTTTGTATGGCAGTGCAAACATCAGATTTATATCGTAAAGGCACTGTCCAGATGTAATGAGTGAAATCATCAAGAAGTACCAGATAGTATTTGTACCCAGTAAAACTTAAGATAGGGGAGGTCCACAAATCACAATGTATTATTTGGAAAGGAAAATATGTATGGGAAAGAGAAGTGGAGAAAGGGAGCCGCACATGCTTTCCTTTCTGACATGCATCACAAATAGTTGGGCGTGCACTTTTATTCGTACAAGAAAATGGAAATTGACATAACAAATATGCTAAGCTTTGATGGCCAGGGTGGCCCAGACGCCGATGCCACAGATGTGGAGAAGAAGAACAAGCAGTGAGTGCCGCCGGTGACGTCTGCTGTTGTGGAGCGAAAGGATAAAGTTCGCCGTCGCTACTGGACCTGATGATCTCTCTCCTGGTTGCTAGATCCTTAACAGAGAAACCAAATGGATCAAACTCAACGGAACAGGAATTGTCTTTGGTAAATTTGCGCACAGATATAAGATTTTTGATCAGACGAGGAGTGTGCAGAACATTAGAAAGAATAAAAGTGGCCTGTGGTGTGCGAAGAGAAGTATTGCCTGTGCCAAGGATGGGAATTGAAGACCCATTGCCAACAATTACGTGAGAGGAGTTATGTGGTGATGACTGACAATACAAAGGCAAGTTACCTGGATCACCTGTCATGTGAGAGCTAGCACCAGTATCCATGAACCATTCGGTGGAGTGGCTGGGCTGTTGCAGTGAAGCGGTCTGAAGAGCGTGCAGGAGACCAGCAGAGTCCCAAGTGGAGGCAGCAAGGGGAGCCGAAGCTGTCGTTGGCTGCAGCATCGCAGGGAAGGCATGTCCAGGAGCTGTAGGTCGTGCGCCAAGGACACCAGGCCCTGTGGCCCCGGTCCAAGGAGCACGCCAGTTGCCAGAGAACATCCATGGCGCAGCCCATGGGGGGAGGTGCTGGAGCCATGCCGGTGGACCGTGCTGCTGTTGTTGTCCGCCACGTCCACTGTTGTTGAAGCCGCGACCACCACGCCCTCGGCCACGACCACGGTAGCCACCACGGGAGCCACCACGGTAGCCGCGGGAACTGTTGGTGGCGTTGGCGCGGTCATGATTGGAGTGGTCAGGCCGCTCGGAGGAGGTGTCGTGGGACGTCGAGTTGCTGTTGTCGCCGGCCACCAGGGCAGACTCCGTGCTCGGCTGGGACTCAGAGTCCTTGGAGTTTTCCTCCATAATGAGATAGCTGCGAGCCTGCATGAATGTTGGGAACTGCGGAAGCTTCGGCAGGAGAGTCTTGAGCACATGGTACCTCGAATTCATGCCGCGAACCATCTGATAGACAAGAGTGCGGTCTGTGACAGGATGGTCACAGTCCGCGAGCGCATCGGCGAGAGTCTTCAATTTATGACAATATGCAGCAGCAGACAAGTCACCTTGTTGCAGATTGTGGAACTCGGCCTCAAGTTGAGCAGCACGACTTGGCTTGTTGTCGCTGAAGAACGCGGCGACCTTCTGCCAGGCTCCAAAAGCAGTGGAGTTGAACTCCATCACCATGTCCATGAGGTCGTCGGCAAGCGTCGCGTGGATCCACATGAGGACGGTGAGGTCTTCCTGGACCCAGAGAGGGTCGTTGTGCCTGGGGGTGGAGCCGTCGACATGATGTTGCAGCTGGAATCGGCCGAGCACGGTGAGGAATAGATTCTTCCAGCACCGATAGGAGGTCGAGGTCATGTCGAGGCGCACGGAGACCAAGCTTGTGATGTTGACGGACTGGGTGGTGCTGACGATGGAAGAGGAGAGAGCGCCGGTAGCCGTGGAGCCAGTCGTGGATGAGGAGAGGGCGGCAGTGGTGGATGATTGCAAGACGCCGGTGGTAGTGGAGAGCACGGCGGCAGCAGTATCGGCCATCCTGGTTGGGAGGGAGGAAAGAAAAAGGCAATAGGATTCAGGATCAGAACGTGCTCTGATACCATGAAAGTAGAATGCACCACGGACAGATAGACTTCCATTCATGAGCCTATATAAAGGCAGGTTCAGATTACATGAGCGGTGAGGAGAGACTCACGGCTAGTTGTTACAGATCCAAGAATAACGGAAGTAACAGGCAACGTGCATGAAGGGCTGGCCGTTGCATGCGAAGGACTCGGTCTGTCTGACATCTTGACCTTCGGCGGCTCCAGCCTCAGCTCCACGATCCCTGATCCCGACCACGGTCTAGGAACACCAAAAGGGGGATTTTTAGAACAAGTCTCTCAAAAAGGGGGGATTTTTTTAGAGAAGACGATGAGTTCGCTCACGGACCGGAGTCGGGCGCCAAGAGCTTCTGGAGGCTGGCGGGCTCCGGTTGGGCTAGGATTTGGAGGGTGCGCACGAAGAGGGAATGCTAGCAGGGGGTCGCCGTAGAATAACGGCCGGCGGGGTGGCCAGAGAAGGCGAGGAGGCCCCGCTGGCTGCGCATTCTAGAAGAGAGAATACCAATGGAAAGGGAGATTAGGAAATGTCCACAGTAAAAATACTAGTATTTCAGTCTTGTGACATCCACTGATCCACATCAAATACCTGGTCATTGATGAAGACTCTGCCTAGAAATCAACTGTGCGGAGTTAAGAGCATGTACATGTACAGCACGAGAACACAGTGAGAGCATTGCTTCCGCTGCCAGGGCTGTTGCAATCAGAAACATGGAATAGTAAAAACTATGAGCTTACTGCATCAGAAGAGAGAGTACTGTTAGGAATAAACCCAGCAGCGTGCGTGGTGAGCGTCGCTGGCGTGTCCGAGTCGTGCGGAAATCGGAGCAGCTAGCGCATGTGTGTTCATGCGTCGTGTGTGTGTGTTTGATTGAGTCTGCAGCTTGCCGCGTCCGTTGCGTGGTGGAGCTGCATGCTGCATGCATGCAAGACATGCAGGTGCCGTTGCGATCTGTTGGTGGCTTGACCGCGTCTCGCGTGTCTGGGCACGTCGTGCGCAGTGGCCGAGCTGTGCGGATCGAATGGCAGAGTCGTGGGGCGTGGAGTTCGTTGCATCGGCACGCCTGACTATAAAAACACCTGCACCGATTGTTTCAAAATAGCAAAAAAAAAAGCGGCGTTTGGGCGGCGCAAGGTGTTTTGTCGCCAACTTGTGTCTAGCTACTGTTCATCGTCTTCTATCTCTCATCGTTCTTCATTTCCTAAGCGTTTGGCGCTTGGACATTCAACAATTGGTATCGAGTCAGAAGATCACGTGGCCATGGCCATGGTTCCTCATGGTCTTTGGGGAGCACGGTGTCGATGTCGTGCAGTCTTTGTCGCCGCCGGCGAAGCTTCACCGCGTGGGCGATCAAGGTCGAGGCAATCCTTGACGCCTGGGGTCTCTGAGGCGGTGGCTCGGCGGATGGGCGGCGGTGGGCGCAGCCGCAAGAACAAACGGCAGGGCGCGGCTTCTCCAGCTGCCGGAGGACATACTCATGCAGGTCTCGACGAAGCCGACGGCGAAGGAGGTCTGGGATAGCCTCAAGACGAGGTTCGTCGGAGCCGATCGCGTCAAGGCGGCTCGCCTTGCAACTCTCAAGGGCGAGTTTGATAAGCTATGCATGGCGGAGGGGGAGCCGCTGGACGACTACGCCGGCAAGATCAGCGGCATGGCGGCGAGGTACGCCAGTCTTGGCTCGGCGCCGACAGCGCTTCCATGGTGAAAAGCTCCTCGACACCGCCCCCGATCGGTTGTATCTGCGGTGGCGGGATCGAACAATTCTGCGGACGTCGAGACGATGGCATTCGAGGCGCTTGGCGTGAAGGCGTTCGACGAAGCGTTCGCGCGGCGCACTCATGCGGCGGCGAACGACGCGATGAACGACTCCTCGCCACGGCGGCCGAGTGGCAGGCTCGGCAGAAATCCAAGTCGTCAATCGGGAAGTGCTTCAACTGTGGCATTCGTGGCCATTTTGCTCGGGATTGCCGCAAGCCGAAGAAGGAGGAGGCCCTGCTCGCTAGCGCCGACGAGGAAGCGACGCTTCTGTGAGTGCGGGACGGCGGCGCTGGGTTTAGGGGGAGATTGTTAGGAATAAACCCAGCAGCGTGCGTGGTGAGCGTCGCTGGCGTGTCCGAGTCGTGCGGAAATCGGAGCAGCTAGCGCATGTGTGTTCATGCGTCGTGTGTGTGTGTTTGATTGAGTCTGCAGCTTGCCGCGTCCGTTGCGTGGTGGAGCTGCATGCTGCATGCATGCAAGACATGCAGGTGCCGTTGCGATCTGTTGGTGGCTTGACCGCGTCTCGCGTGTCTGGGCACGTCGTGCGCAGTGGCCGAGCTGTGCGGATCGAATGGCAGAGTCGTGGGGCGTGGAGTTCGTTGCATCCAGCATCGCCCAGCTATAAAAACACCTGCATCGATTGTTTCAAAAATAGCAAAAAAAAAGCGGCGTTTGGCGGCGCAAGGTGTTTGTGCGCCAACTTGTGTCTAGCTCTTGTTCATCGTCTTCTATCTCTCATCGTTCTTCATTTCCTAAGCGTTTGGCGCTTGGACATTCAACAATTGGTATCGAGTCAGAAGATCCTGTGGCCATGGCCATGGTTCCTCATGGTCTTTGGGGAGCACGGTGTCGATGTCGTGCCGGTCTTGTCGCCGGCGAAGCTACTACCGCGTGGGCGATCAAGGTCGAGGCAATCCTTGACGCCTGTGGTCTCTGGAGGCGGTGGCTCGGCGGATGGCGCGGCGGTGGGCACCGCAAGAACAAACGGCAGGGCGCAGCTTCTCCAAGCGCGCTGGGAGGACATACTCATGCAGTCTCGGCAAGCCGAGCGGCGAAGGAGGTGCAGGATAACCTCAAGACGAGGTTCGTCGGAGCCGATCGCGTCAAGGCGGCTCGCCTTGCAACTCTCAAGGGCGAGTTTGATAAGCTATGCATGGCGGAGGGGGAGCCGCTGGACGACTACGCCGGCAAGATCAGCGGCATGGCGGCGAGGTACGCCAGTCTTGGCTCGACGCTCGACGACGCTTCCATGGTGAAGAAGCTCCTCGACACCGTCCCCGATCGGCTATATCCTGCGGTGGCCGGGATCGAACAATTCTGCGACGTCGAGACGATGGCATTCGAGGAGGCGCTTGGCAGGCTGAAGGCGTTCGACGAGCGTTCCCGGCGGCGCACTCATGCCGGCGGCGAACGACGCGATGAACAGCTCCTGCTCACGGCGGCCGAGTGGCAGGCTCGGCAGAAATCCAAGTCGTCAATCGGGAAGTGCTTCAACTGTGGCATTCGTGGCCATTTTGCTCGGGATTGCCGCAAGCCGAAGAAGGAGGAGGCCCTGCTCGCTAGCGCCGACGAGGAAGCGACGCTTCTGTGAGTGCGGGACGGCGGCGCTGGGTTTAGGGGGAGATTGTTAGGAATAAACCCAGCAGCGTGCGTGGTGAGCGTCGCTGGCGTGTCCGTCGTCGGAATCGGGCAGCTAAGCATGTGTGTTCATCGTCGTGTGTGTGTGTTTGATTGAGTCTGCAGCTTGCCGCGTCCGTTGCGTGGTGGAGCGCAGATTCGCATGCATGCAAGACATGCAGTGCCGTTCGCGATCTGTTGGTGGCTTGACCGCGTCTCGCGTGTCTGGGCACGTCGTCTTGTGCCGAGTTGTCGCGGATCGAATGGCGTAGTCGTGGGCGTGGAGTTCGTTGCATCGGCATCGCCACTATAAAAACACCCTGCACCGATTGTTTCAAAAATAGCAAAAAAAAAAAGCGGCGTTTAGGCGGCGCAAGGTGTTTGTGCGCCAACTTGTGTCTAGCTCTTGTTCATCGTCTTCTATCTCTCATCGTTCTTCATTTCCTAAGCGTTTGGCGCTTGGACATTCAACAATTGGTATCGAGTCAGAAGATCCGTGGCCATGGCCATGGTTCCTCATGGTGCTGGGGGGAGCACGGTGTCGATGTCGTACCCGGTGCTGTCGCCGGCGAGCTACACCGCGTGGGCGATCAAGGTCGAGGCAATCCTTGACGCCCAGGGTCTCTGGGAGGCGGTGGCTCCGGCGGATGGCGCGGCGGTGGACGACCGCAAGAACAAGACGGCGAGGGCGCAGCTTCTCCAAGCGCTGCCGGAGGACATACTCATGCAGGTCTCGACGAAGCCGACGGCGAAGGAGGTCTGGGATAGCCTCAAGACGAGGTTCGTCGGAGCCGATCGCGTCAAGGCGGCTCGCCTTGCAACTCTCAAGGGCGAGTTTGATAAGCTATGCATGGCGGAGGGGGAGCCGCTGGACGACTACGCCGGCAAGATCAGCGGCATGGCGGCGAGGTACGCCAGTCTTGGCTCGGACTCGGCAGCGCTTCCATGGTGAAGAAGCTCCTCGACACCGCCCCCGATCGGCTATATCTGCGGTGGCGGGATCGAACAATTCTGCGACGTCGAGGCGATGGCATTGAGGCGCTTGGCAGGCTGAAGGCGTTCGACGAGCGTTCCCGGCGGCGCACTCATGCCGGCGGCGAACGACGCGATGAACAGCTCCTGCTCACGGCGGCCGAGTGGCAGGCTCGGCAGAAATCCAAGTCGTCAATCGGGAAGTGCTTCAACTGTGGCATTCGTGGCCATTTTGCTCGGGATTGCCGCAAGCCGAAGAAGGAGGAGGCCCTGCTCGCTAGCGCCGACGAGGAAGCGACGCTTCTGTGAGTGCGGGACGGCGGCGCCGGGTTTAGGGGAGATTGTTAGGAATAAACCCAGCGGCGGCGTGGTGGCGTCGGTGGCGTGTCCGAAGTCGTCGGAATCGGGCAACTAAGCGCATGTGTGTTCATCGTCGTGTGTGTGTGTTTGATTGAGTCTGCAGCTTGCCGCGTCCGTTGCGTGGTGGGCATGCATGCATGCATGCAAGACATGCAGTGCCGTTCGCGATCTGTTGGTGGCTTGACCGCGTCTCGCGTGTCTGGGCACGTCGTCTTTGATGGCCGAGCTGTCGCGGATCGAATGGCGTAGTCGTGGGCGTGGAGTTCGTTGCATCCGGCATCGCCCAGCTATAAAAACACCCTGTACCGATTGTTTCAAAAATAGCAAAAAAAAAGAAGCAGCGTTTGGGCGCTGCAAGGTGTTTGTGCGCCAACTTGTGTCTAGCTACTGTTCATACGTCTTCTATCTCTCACTGTTCTTCATTTCCTAAGCGTTTGAGCGCTTGGACATTCCAACAATTGGTATCAGAGCTGTAAGATCCTGTGGCCATGGCCATGGTTCCTCATGGTGCTGGGGGGAGCACGGTGTCGATGTCGTACCCGGTGCTGTCGCCGGCGAGCTACACCGCGTGGGCGATCAAGGTCGAGGCAATCCTTGACGCCCAGGGTCTCTGGGAGGCGGTGGCTCCGGCGGATGGCGCGGCGGTGGACGACCGCAAGAACAAGACGGCGAGGGCGCAGCTTCTCCAAGCGCTGCCGGAGGACATACTCATGCGAGTCTCGGCAAGCCGGCGCGAAGGAGGTCTAGGATAGCCTCAAGACGAGGTTCGTCGGAGCCGATCGCGTCAAGGCGGCTCGCCTTGCAACTCTCAAGGGCGAGTTTGATAAGCTATGCATGGCGGAGGGGAGCATTGGGCGACTCGGCCGGCAAGATCGGCGGCATGGCGGCGAGGTACGCCGATCTTGGCTCGGCGCCGACGGCGCTTCCATGGTGAAGAAGCTCCTCGACACCGCCCCCGATCGGTGTATCTGCGGTGGCGGGATCGAACAATTCTGCGGACGTCGAGACGATGGCATTGAGGCGCTTGGCGGTGAAGGCGTCGACGGCGTTCGGCGGCGCACTCATGCGGCGGCGAACGACGCGATGAACGGCTCTCGCTCACGGCGGCGAGTGGCGAGCTCGGCGAAATCAAGTCGTCAATCGGGAAGTGCTTCAACTGTGGCATTCGTGGCCATTTTGCTCGGGATTGCCGCAAGTCAAGAAGGAGGAGGCCTTTCGCTAAGCGCCGACGAGGAAGCGACGCTTCGGAGTCGCGAGACGGCGCGCCGGGTTTAGGGGAGATTGTTAGGAATAAACCCAGCGCGGCGTGGTGGCGTCGGTGGCGTGTCCGTCGTCGCGGAAATCGGGCAGCTAAGCGCATGTGTGTTCATGCGTCGTGTGTGTGTGTTTGATTGAGTTTGCAGCTTGCCGCGTCCGTTGCGTGGTGGAGCTGCATGCATGCAAGACATGCAGGTGCCGTTGCGATCTGTTGGTGGCTTGACCGCGTCTCGCGTGTCTGGGCACGTCGTGCGCAGTGGCCGAGCTGTGCGGATCGAATGGCAGAGTCGTGGGGCGTGGAGTTCGTTGCATCCAGCATCGCCCAGCTATAAAAACACCCTGTACCGATTGTTTCAAAAATAGCAAAAAAAAAAGAAGCAGCGTTTGGGCGCTGCAAGGTGTTTGTGCGCCAACTTGTGTCTAGCTACTGTTCATACATCTTCTATCTCTCACTGTTCTTCATTTCCTAAGCGTTTGAGCGCTTGGACATTCCAACAAGTACCAATGGGAAGATTGCACATCCTCTGCGGCAGAGGATTCGCGTCCCGATGGGAAGGGGGTTAGGACAGTGCTGTGGGTAGTTAATGCAGCAATGCTGATCGCTGTCTGTGACCGCAGCAAATGGTGGGATACATCCAAAAAGACACGCGGATGAATGAATAGCTGTAAACTTGCTTATCCAACTTGCAACCGTCGAAGCCCAGAAGAATTCGTGAAAGGGAGATTAGGAAATGTCCACAGTAAAAATACTACTATTTCAGTTTTGTGACATCCACTGATCCACATCAAATACCTGGTCATTGATGAAGACTGCCTAGAAATCAACTGTGTGGAGTTAAGAGCATGTACATGTACAGCCACGAGAACACAGTGAGAGCGTTGCTTCCGCTGCCAGGGCTGTTGCAATCAGAAACATGGAATAGTAAGAACTATGAGCTTACTGGATCAGAAGATATTCGATATTTTGGTTGTGCCTGTGTTTTGATGTTGATAGTAAAAAGTCTATGTTTACATGACATGACATCCAAGAGTAAAAAATTTGCCGCTGCAGAAAGGAACCAGTCTCTTTCTCGAAAGCAAAGGAAAGGAGGAGGTGGACAATTTCCAACGGTAAACAAAACCTTATGGAATTATGGTCAAGCTTTCACTTGATTGATTATGTTGTGCTTGCATAATTTTACTGTACATGCATCGAAACCCAAAGAAAAAGGAAAAGTGGGAAATCTTTTCCCGCGGCTAACGAAAGAATTCTCGTTTCTACAAAATTTACAGCACGGCCCCTGGAGAAGGCTTGAATCTCGTCACGACGGGCTCGCGAGGGCGCAGTTCCCGTACGCCATGCTCCGGCCCACGTCCGGCGGCGCGGCGGGGTCGACACCGAGCTCGCGGGCGCGGTTCACGTACTCCTTCTTCACGTTGCCCCTCTGCAGCTGCAGCAGCCGTATCACGCTGCGCCGCGCGTCGTGCCGGAACGGGTGCCCCGTCGCGGTGAAGCCGTCGATGAGGTGCAGGTACGCCTCCAGGTCGTGCCGGCATGCCGGCCCTGTATCCGGGCGCAGGCACGGCGAGTTCTTGCTGTCGATGCACAGCTCCGCGCCGGCGTGCTGGTACTGCTCCTTGGTGAGCGGCAGCCGCGGCGCCACCCCGGGCACCTTGGTGACCACGTCGCCGGCGTTCACGATGCGCAGGACGTTGACCTTGCCACTCTTCTTGAGATTCTCCACGAACGCGCCGTTGCCCACCTTTGGCCCGCCGAAGGAGACCACGGCGACGGGCGGTGCGTCGGGGACGGACGCGGCGATCTCGTCGGCCACGAGGAGCGCCAACGCGCCGCCGAGGCTGTGCCCGACGACCGTGATGCTGAGCTCCTCGCCCTTGTACTTCTCCATGAGGCGCCGTACCTCGTCCATCACCTCTTCCGAGAGGCTTTTCACTTTCTCCCCGGCCGTCTTGTAGAGGCTCAGGAACCCCCTCGCCACCTTGGGCTCTTCCGCTTCGCCGTCCTTGTTCTCGCCGTCGAGTGGCACGAGCGAGGCGCGCAGGTTCTCGGCCCACTCGAGGCAGGTGGCCGTCCCCCGCAGCACGATGGCGATGTCGCGGCGGCCCATGCGGGCGACCTCCCGTTCGGACTCGCACACGGCGACGTAGCCTATCCAGTTTGACTGCTGCGTGAGCCACTCGGGTGTGTTGGGGCGCTTAGCCCACGGCGGCATGGACAGCGCCGAGGTGGCGAAGAGGCTGCGCGTCGGGCGGTACGACCGGTCGGGTAGCATGAGCCCACGGTGCCTAGCCAACGCCGTGGGCAGCGAGTGGAAGGCCTGGTACGCGGCCTGGACGAAGTCGCCGTAGCGGAGGAGCTCGCGGCGGAGGTCGGAGTCAAGCGGGTCGAGGAGGCCGGCCCACCCACCCTCCCCGTGGAGGCTGCGCCACCGCGGCGCGATGGTGCACCTCGGCGACGCGCGCGGGGAGTCCGCCGAGAGGAGCTGCTGCATGTGCATGAGGCTGCGCGGTGATACGTGCTCGTCGGCGGCGGTGCGCGCCCTCATCCCAGGCATGGGCACGAAGAAGGACAGGTTCAGCGCGTTGAGAAGCCCGTGCCTGACGTTGAGCGGCTCCTGCCCCTGCTTGCTGACCGCCGCAGCCGTGTGGCTCGGCGGCCTCGGCACCTGCGGCGGCTTCCCGAGCACACGGTCAAGGTTGGCGATCTGAGCCCTCGCCCCATCCGTCTCCGCCGAGGCCCCCCCGGCGTGGCCCGTGCCCGCGCCCGAGCGTAGAGCCTGCGTGCCCGGGTTCAGCGGCGACGTCTCGCGCCGCGGCCCCGTGCGCGGCTGCGGCGCCGGGGAGGCGCGGCGCGGCGCGACGGGCACGGGCGCATGCACTGGCGCGGTCACCGCCACGGCAATAGGCATTGGCGTCTTGGCCAACAGCAGGAGCTGCCTCGCAACCTAACTGGCGCACTCCTATACTATAGTACTAGACTTCCTTGCAAGCCACCTATCGAGTCCGAGGCTCCGAGCCGAGCTAGCGAAGTGTGAGATGAAACCACAGGGCTCTGCCTGGTCTTATATAGCGGGAGAGGAAGAGGCCAACGGGGACAATTATTAATGATGCGGTTGTTGCAAGTTGCAGCTTTGACGTCGCCGTTCCATGGCTCCGAGGCACACGCGAAAGTCGCCGGTTGGCCAACGTACAGCCGCGGGAAAGATTAGCCAACGCGCGCGGCAACCGCCGAGTGAGCACATACAAACGTGCCGATTCTTCCACTCTATGCGGTTACGTCCTGCGCGCGTGACAGCGTTGCCAGCTGCGAGCGGTGCGTGCCTTGACTTTTGTGGCTTCACTCGGCGTTCTGATTATTAGTATTAGGGCAGTCTCAACCTATGGTTTTTATAAGAAGTGTCTAGAGGAGAGAGAAAGCAAAAAATTAATGTATAGTTTCTCAACCCATGATTTTCATGAGTAGTGTCTAGAGGAGAGAGAGAGCAATAAACCAATGCATACACCACAAACACGCTTTGGTTAGCGCGCAAAAATGTCCAATGCATATTTTGCTAGTTTCTTGCGTCTTGGTGCTCGCGCCGACCTAGTTTCTTGCATAAGACACGGTTTCTTCGTTTTTCCTTCTCTCCCTTCCTTAATTCCTATGCCACATCAGATTTTTGCTTAGTTGGCAGCGTAATTAATTCTATGGACACTAGCTGAGGTGGAAGGTTGAGAGTGCCCTTATATTTCGGAGAAATTTTATATAACGTATTTTCTTCTAGTACATACATCAAGTCAACTATAGAAATAATTAAATTATCCTTAATTATTATCTTTAAGCACTATATCAATACATAAATGTAAATAATATCAAGTAAATCTGAATTTTATTAGGGTATAAAGCGAACATCGCATTGATTCGCGAACATGAAATATGCCTATATTTATAGATAAAACTATTCAAAAATGCGCCCCATAAACTTAAACGGGGAGTACCTATATACAGTGAGTAATAGAAATCATATCTAGTTATTTATTTGTTGAGATTGTTCCTACTAATCTATCAACGGAGGAACTATAAATAAATTATAGCCAAATTAATATATTAGATTGAAAATAATAAATTATAGCCAGTTTAATATATTAGATCTATCAACGCAAGGTTTGGATTCACATAGGTCGTGGTGACCTCCGGGCCAGGACGCATGCCGCGTTGACCGCTGAATGGTAGTAGCACATAACAAATTTGGCTACAAGCGGTTTGTCAGTCAAATCACCGTGTCAGTGCCTGAATTCAGCTCTGACTATGTGTTTCCCAGGCTGGTCTGATGATCTCTTCCGTTTGGAGAAGCAGGAGCGTTTAGGAAGATTGTTCAAGCGTCCATCTGATCTAGTCAAGTTTATAAAATGGAACGTCTTTGTAACATGTTGGCAAGCTAGAGCATCGACCTTAGACTAACTTCAAAGGCTTCGCGAAATATTAATAATACAAGTTGGTATGAACTAGTAGTATATACTCCATGCAGTATGAACGGACGGGGATGGACTGGAGTCGTCGTTGGTGAAAACAATCTTTGAAACGCAAATACATTTGAATTGGAACATGGTGTTGAGCAGCTGGAGCAGGATTTCTAATCAATTTACCGTGTGTTGGCCTGGACTACTGGCCTGCTGGTACTGGTAATAATCTGATTTACTCTGCTTTATATTGCATTGACAAAGCTCCTTTTCTTCTGCTAGCGAAAGACATTTTCTGAAGAAAGTGCTTTCCTCTTCTTTTCTTTTCCTTTATCCTTTTCTTTTATAAAGTACTTGTTTTTTTGTAAAAGCATGGTGCTCATTATAACGCCTTCCTTTTCAAGTTTGGTAACAGTTCAACATCCTGAATTGAATCTATGAAACCTTCATCTGATTTGCTAGGAATGGTACACATGTTTTAGAGCAAGTTGATAGTCTCAAATCTCAGTACATTGTCATCTTGTTCAAAGCAGACACTAGCAAGGTAGAGGCCAAAAAGATGTGCTGAATGATGCCAGATTGACAGTGGCCAATCAGCAGGGTCGGTTAATAATCAATTCATTGTGGACGGAGATGAGCGATTATTAGCCAATAAAATAAGGGAAATTCATTTCATGGCGTGAACAATGAAGTTAGGCGTGATCAATGAGAATTATCACTTTTTCAGCCTCTGCCTAGTTTCTCTGCAAATCTAGCTTCTCTACAAATGCATTTGCAAATTTAGCCTTCTCCCCCATCGGGCGCGTTGTCGTGCCCCAGGAGAGCAGAAGGTGGTGGGCAGGCAAGCGCGAGAGCAAGCTTTCACCCGCCCGAGGAGTGTGGCTGGCATGCTGCCGGGATCGACGAGCGCAGAGGGTGCGTTGCCATGACTAGATAGCACGGGAGGGCCTTTCGGCACTTTTGCAGTCAGAAACAGGGTTATATTTACAATTCCGTTCAGAAAGGGAACCAAAATTGCAAAATATAAGGTACGAGGAACTAAAAAAAGTGATCAATTCGATGATGATCGGATCGGTTGGTGATCTCAAAAAACAAAAGAACGGATGAGTTGGCCTCATACGCTAACCTCCTAGGAATTACTCTCATGAATAGATATCATTTTAAGATATTACACTTTCGTGTGGTCTTCATTAGATCACTAATTATTCTTTGGATTGTGCATCTTACTTTAGGCTATGGCAGTAAATAATATTAGAAATAGCTAAAGAAAAGAGGTATATAAAGAAAACAATGGTAAAAGATCAACTCAAAATTGTAAAATGATACTATACATCTAAAAACAAATTTAAAAAGCTAGAATGGCATATGTGTTCAGCATCCGAGCGACTAATGAATGGTGAATCATTGGATAATAACCTAAGGAGAGTGGATATTGTACGACCCGTTGTATTCATAGGCCTAATCTGAACCGTTCGGGCGCATTAAGATCATGCAAAGAACGTGTACCAAAAGAAACAAATAGTCAAATGCCAGATAAAATATCCACGTGATGGACCCCACAATACAACTCACACAACCAAAGGCTACGAGTATTCTCTCCTATCGCGCTCGCCACCAACCCACCCGTCTCTCACTCACAGAGCATATACTCTCATCTCTAATATACCACTTAAATAAATGTGTTATACCTTTTTATTATTTTTGATATACTACAATAATAATTCTAAGATACTCTATTGTGACATGGTTGAAAAAAATTCATTGGAGCCCTCCATTTTCTTGCTATATACTATTTTTCATATGTAAAAGGAAAACATAAACAAATTATGTTATAAAGGATGGATTTTGTTGAAATTTTTCGTGGAACTCAGTTTAGAGTATCTTATAGTTAGTATTAGAGTACACTCAAAAGGATAAAGGGGAATAACAATATTATTTAAGCGGTATACTAGAGGTGGGAGTACGTACTCCTAGGATTATGGAACCATTTTTCTATAAAGGGTGGGTTTCGATAAAATTTTTTGTGGAACTCAATTTAGAGTATCTTATAGTTAGTATTAGAGTATACTCAAAAGGATAAAGAGGTATATCATTTAAGCAGTATACTGGAGGTGAGAGTATGTACTCCTAGGAGTATGGAACCATACCCTTTATAGCATAATTTGTTTATATATTCCTTTTTACATATGGAAAAGGTATATAGCAAGAAAATGAAGGGCTCAGATGATTTTTTTCCAACCATATCACAATAGAGTTATTGTTGGAGTATATCGAAAGTGATAAAGATGTATAACACTTTTGTTTAAGTGATATATTGAAAGTGAGAGTATGTACTCCCAGAAGTATAGAAAAAGCTTTCTATTTACACACACACATCAACTAGACCACCACCGACTAGTGACCGGGAGAGGAGGATGTGACGGCGGGTGACGACCCATGGTCGGAGATGGTTGAGGAGCTGGAGACCATGGAGAGCGGAGCAGGTAGGCTCTATGGTCGGATCTGGCGTCACTATGACCGGGGCCGGCTGGATCAGGCGGTGCCGTGGTCGAGGCTAGCTAGATCCATCATCTCCTCTCAGGTGCACCAACCGTCTTCTTACTCTCCAGCTATCGCCGTCTTCTTAATCGTCCACATGCCCCACCGTTGTCGTCGTGATCTGGCCTGCCGCGAGGCTATTGCACCCGGATTCGGCCTTACCCAACCCTTCACCGCCATCTTCCTCTTCCTCATCACCGATGCAGTGAAGTACATGATGGGAAGGAGTACACCGGTGTCTTCCTCACCTTCTACTGCCTCTAGTTCTCCATCATGGTCATCACCATCAAAGACCTAAGCCGCCTCTACACCGGTGTCAAGTATAGGGCCATGAGTACTATGGCGGCCCAGTACACACCCAGAGTACAGCATGGTGGAGTACTTTGCCGCCATAGTGTTTTGTCCTCGTCATTGGCCATCCTCGTCTTCTTTCGCCATCAACACTCCAGCTCTGGCATCGTACCATCCTTCTAGTGTGGAGTGCATCATCACTGAATCTGGACGCCTTGAGAACTCTTGCGGCACAACACTTCCATTGAGTACTCTTGGTGCAAACCAGTACTTCAGCTGGTGAGTACACCGGCGGACGCGTGCACTTCTTCCTCGCCTTTGGCTATCGAAGTACACCGCCACCTACACTTCTTCACAGCCGGTTGGCGAAGAACTTCTTCCTCGACGCCAGCCGTTGAAGTACATTACCGCCTTCGCTTCTTCCTCGTCGCCAGCTGGCAAAGTACACCATCATCTACACTTCTGCCTCTCAACTGACTAGCCAAGTACATCACCGCCTGCACTTCTTCCTGAATGCTGATCATCAAAGTACATCGCCACCTACACTTCTTCCTCTCCGATGAGTAGCAAGTACACCGCGGCCTGTACTTCCTCCTCATCGCTGGCCATCGAAGTACCTGGCCGCGGCGAGTATTTTGTTGCATTGTTTTTTTTTTGTACAGCACTCAATATATCACGGTACAGTACATGTCTATGTGACTAATTGTGTATTCCTTTGCACAAATGAATTTTTTTCATGCAAAATTCTGTGTATTTCTACATGTTTGTGCACACAAGTATGTGTATGCATACATTCAAATTTCAAACTTCAAATGAGATGGGAAAAAGAAGTACACTAATCCCCACAATTGTCATCTCAGCAACTAATACACAACTACAAGAATGCCAACAAACCATATAATCCACAAATACATAATAGCATAGCACGGATCTCAATGTAATTCAATGCCCATGATATGGGTAGTAGATGCACCGGTGTGTGCATTTTATTTTCCACTTATAAGACCTGTGAACGCAACGGGTTGTACAAAATCCACTCTTCCAACCAAGTCTCCCCCACTGACTTTGCCACTAATTAAGGGGTAATTGCTTGGGATCGATACTGGTACTACTGCAATTTGGAAATGACTTTATTTGATTGACGTACTTGATTGCTCCTTCCGTGTTCATGTTTATAAGGCGTATATCTTCTTGGCACATAGAACAATAACATATTAAAAATGACATGGTGATCCCTAATTATTATCATTAAGCATTATATTTAATGTATGCATATAGATAATATTAAGTAAAGATGAATACTCTATTAGAGGTATATAGGGAACATCATACTAATTTTATATTAAAATATAAAATATACTATATATTTATGATAAAACTATTAAAAAATATGCCTTATAAATTTGGACAGGGAGGGTACTATAATGGGAGTAGTAGGGTATAAGGGTTATCACGTATTATTGCGAAGTTCCTGTATGCCATTACAATTCGCAAGCAGTACTCACTTCGATTGTAAATACTAGGATATTCTTAAATCCCTACCATAAAGCGTGCATGTCTTAAAACTCTAAGCGATAAATCCACCAGTCTCACAGGCACCTTAGGGCTTAGGTCAGTCACAGTGAGAATTTCATTATCATTTAATAAGATGGTGCGTCAGTAAAAATGATGACATGGTAAAAAAATTATAACGAGAGAGAGGAGACGAGTTTCATCTGGTTGAAACCGGGTGCACACCGTTTCCAACACATTAAAAACCAAATGAATCTGCACTGAGAGCGCATCGTTTCATCCCACGTATTCCCACACACTGAAACCAAATGAAAATGCATCAAATGTAACATTTGATTACAACACCATACAACAATTAAATGCTATAGCTAGCATATGAAACCGCGAAATGAAACTATGCATTGAAAGACTTTGTTTTATTTACTAATCCAAATTCCTTTAGATAATATGGCATTCCTAAAAACCATAAAATAACCCGGGATCAAATCAATTCCCACATGCGAGCAAGTAGGCAGTGGAGACTGGAGAGAGCGAGTGCACGCGTCGAACGAGAGGGAAGAGCCATCCGCGCAGGGCACGCATTTTGCGAGGGAGAGGGCGAGAGATCGACGTGGATAGCCTGGCCAAACGAGGCCTAAAATAATACCCGTACTACAGAAGTAAAAGAGCTTGGGTGCCGTGCGTTTTGCCGCCTCCTCCGTCGACCCGGATGCGATTGCGACGTGCTAACGTGACCTCGACCTCATTTTGGCCATTCCCTGGTCCCTGCTGTCCTTGTCGCAGCGGCAGGAATTTTCACGCGGGCCGCGATCGATCCTGTGGATCACGTTCTTGAATCGCCCGCGCGCTGAACTATAAACATCGAGTTCCTCGTGCTGAATTTCGTATATGCCTTCGTGGCTGTCACTTCTGATCGACGAAAAGCTTTGGGCCTTTCAGGTCTGGAGAGTTTCCGGCAAAGATGGCCACAGCCACTACTCGCCTTTCTGTAAAGCTCCAAAAGTGAATTGCCGTGTTAGGATGGCATCTTCATGCCGACGAAATCTCAATGCACGTGTTCTTGTGTGTACCATGGTGTGCGATGGCAGATTCAACTCATCCCACCGCACGGTGGTTTCATTGGATCCGCAATTCATCCTCCTCACTGCTCTTCGATAGGATATGGTTGCCACGTATCGCATGCTTGCACACAGTCTGATTTTCGATGTCTGTGTAGTACTGTGCATTAACAAAAATCACGAAAAATTCAGAAAAAAATTGTAGAAGTAGTTCATAGATTGCTCTACCTATGTATGAAGTTTCAAGATCAAATTCATTATATATCGAGAGTTACAAAAAAAAATTCTGACAAGTTTAAACTCTTTAAACTTGTCAAAATTTTCTCTTTTTTGTAACTCTTGATATATAATGAATTTGAACCTACAACTTTATACATAAGTAGAGCAATCTATGAAGTACATCTACAATTTTTTTTAGAATTTTTCATAACTTTTGTTAGTTGCAGTGTGCACAGATGTCTGAAGTTCTGTGTCAAGACTTGAGGATACGTTGCCTAGATTTGGTCACGACCACCGTTCCCAAGCACCTCTCGTCAGTCACCTTCGTCCGCAAAATTGGCCCCCATTGTCACCGTCATTGTTGGCCCCAACGTTGCTACCCTCACCTGGCCCTGTATCAGCGATCTCACTCAGCCCCAACGACTTTGCCTTCTCAATCATCTATATTGGAATCGAGCAAATTGGGTGCTATCGTCGTCTCTAGCCCAAGCACCATTGCTGGTACCCCACTCTGACACCGCCATCATCCTCACCTTTTCCTGGTTAGATACGTACTATTGTCACTCATTGCCATCTTTTAGGCTTGATGTTTTCATCCCGACCAGCTCGGCTGCCCCGTTCACCACATTCACCTACATCCATGTGCAGTCATCACTTAGGCTAGGTGTGCTTGCCACCTTTAGACTCAAAACCACCGTCCCTTGCAGAAGCTCTTCTGACATCTTTGCAAGCCATCACCTTATCTATAGAGGCCACTATCTAGTACTTAGCAATGTCCATGCCCTTAGCAATCCATAATACGAGTGATATGCACTATGGCACCATCGGCTGATGTATGCTTATCCCTTCTCTCCTCCACAGATGCTACTATTCAGTATGTAGTGCTAGAGATGTCCTTAACGCGCTATAATATAGTAATACGCACCACACCACATTAGGTAGATGGTCCAGGAAGAGATCCCAGGCTTTAAATGTTTTTTATTTGGAGTGACGATGTACGCGTAGAAGCTGGCCGCCGAGTACATGAACCACGTGCAATTTCTGGAGAGCCGCTGAAATGAAATGTTAGTGTAGGGGCAATCGACAAAAGCGTACCTTTTGGTCTCAGAATCAACATTGTCCCGATGAAAAAAAGAAGTACTCCATGATATATCACTTGTCAACCTTTGTCTGGTGGTGTTGGTGCGCCATGCGGTTGCTTGTGGTCGTCTGCTATGCAATTATGCATCATTGACAAGCTGCATAATATAGAGCAGGAAAGGCAAGCCACGTATACAGATGGCCGCGCAACGGGGGAGGACCTAGTTCGCAACGGAAGCAGATTCTTTGCCGTACGGCAGAGTACCGTTGAGGCACGCCGCACGGCTCTATATGGCAGTGCCTTAATGGCACTCTGCCACGATTTACGTCAGTTCCCAATAGGGGGCAGAATTCCTGACTGAAGAATGAAATTTCAGTGAGATCTTAAAATTTTAACTAAATTTTAGCCGAAATACTAAAACACTAATTTAAATCCGGTTCTGCAGCTCCTGGTCGAACCGAAATCTCGCCAGTTTTGCCAAGACCTCGGCAAAATTTCACGGCGTAAAATACGGTCGAAACTTTATCAAAAAATTTTGAAATTTTTTCTGGAGATCACTAACACATTGATGATGTTACCATAAAAATTTCAGACAATTATGAATCCTGTGGAATTGTGAAAAATTCAAACATGACTACTGTCCTAATAAAACACTAACCGGTAATTTTGAATCGAATGAAAAATAGGACAAACCATGTTAGAAATATTTGTAATTTTTTGCGCATGATTATATCATATCAGTAATCTTTCCATAAAATTTTCAGATGATGGTGAGGTTCGAGGGATTTTTAAAAATCTAGACAGCGATGATGTCCGGATGGAAAATGGTTGAAAGTATGTTACAAAATTTTGAAATTTTAATTAGATGATTGTGATGCATCATTAACCTTGGCATAAAATTTTTAGATCATTATTAGTCCATAAAGTTAGAAATGTTGGCAGCATTTCGATTGAAATTCGGATTTGGAGAGTCACAATTACAAACAATCGATGTATATTTGCATAACAATTAATAGGCATGTAATAAAATCGATACATATAACAATTTATCCCATATTTGCAAGATAATAAAATCAATATCTATTTGCATCATGTACTTACAAGTAGTAGTACGTTTGTAGTGCAAACTCCACCTCCGCGTTGTCGACGATGACCTCGTGATGCCTCCTCTCATGTTGTTGCTTGTATTCCATTCAGACGCTATAATTCTCGGATTGGTAGAGGTACATGACACTGACAGATGAGTGTCGTGCGTACGGATCAGCGTATGGATCAGTGTAGTCAAATGGCCAAGAGATGCTAGATCCGTCATAACTCTGTCTGTAACCGTACCCACCTTGATCTCCTCCATATGACATTGAACTGTACCCACCCTGATCCTCTCCATATGACATTGAATCGTACCCACTATGCTCAGTTGGGAGACCGAAATGGCTTGAAGACTGGCTGCTACACCACGAGCCTGCGTCATCTTGTGGCTGTAGTGCCTGTCGCTCACCCCCACCACTCGATGAGTCCTTCCCCTTACTACGGGTCTGCCTCTATGAGCTCCTCCGCGAGGGGCTAACCCCTGATGTAATCCTCGCAGCGATTGTGGCTGTGAACGGAGGTGTATAGTGTACCGGCCAATTTCTGTCCCATCATCACTAAGAGAGTCTATCTTTGTCGTTGAGCTATTACTGAGGCACTGCTCAATATCAGCAGGTGTGGCCGTCTCATCATCACTGCCGATATCAGGTTCATCATCAGCTGGAGCTTTGCTTTTTCCCCTAGGAGGCTGCCTGCTCGATAACTTCTTTGATTTCGGAGACATCACACACGTCTTTCAGCATAAGATTCACTATGTGGGCCAAGCACGGCTGATATATAATCCGTGGGTACTGCACTCATAATATTTAACATGCTTTCTTGAAGTTGGTACCATTGTCAGTAACCGCCTGCACAACATTCTCTGCCCCAATATCCTCGGCCACGACCTTTTGTTATCTCGCGGAGCAGGTACTTGTAGTCTTGGACCTTGCCTGCGAATGAATAAAAAAAACCGAATGTTGTACCTGTTGCATTGACGGTCTTAGAGTATCTCCAATGGTACCACTTCAGCTAGCTATAAGGGTGCAATCTCAGCATTTTGCTTAGATAGAAGAGAGAAAATAAGGAGAGAGATATAGACCGGCTACTAATGTATAGTCAGGCTATAACTAATTCAAAGACACTTATTATCTATTACATGTGGGCCAATATTTAATTTTATAGACAATGCTATAACTAATCCATTGGAGAGGTTGTCTATATACTATCTGTCGACGATTCGGGACAAGGTCCCCCGCCGAGCTTACTTGTTGAATGAGGGATCAACTTGGGGCCCTTTTTCCGCAAGGGTTATACGTCTGAGAATATGCCGAACAATAGAATAGGGTATCCGGGACAAACGTGAAGCACAGGGGGTTAATTTTTATCTGGTTCGGGCCTCTCACGGGGGAGATAATAACCCTACGTCCAGTGGTTACACTAATATGCGAAAGTGGGTTACAATGCGTTTGCTCGGGAGGCCCTGAACGATCCTAAGGACTCCCATGAGCAAGTGATGTGTGCAAGTGTGTGTAGTGCCGAAGGTCCCCCCCAACCCGTCGTAGGAGGGGGTATTTATAAGGAATTTACAGGGGACAGATCATTTATTACGAGGTGGCTCTTGTTGAAGACGTCTGTGATCTTGATGCAGCGCCGCCGCCGGAACCACGCGACGTGGGGTGCAGAGAGCTTGAACCAAGGCGGCGCGGACCGTGGCGGCGCATATCCCGGGCGTGCGATCTCTCGAGCCGGCTGCGCATTTAATGCCATGTCGCCCTGTCGCGGGCCCCCGAGCTTGGCTTGTTCGGGGACGTACTCGATGGGTAGCCCTGTGAGCCGGGCTGTCCGAAGGTCGGCCTTGCGTGCACCATCCGGGCAAGAGCATAGTCGGTTGGCGCCGGGCTTTGATGGTCGTCTTGGTACAGTATATCCAATCCCCGACAGCTAGCTCCCGAGGCTAAAGGGGGAAAAAGCCTTGCTGAGGCCTCCGCCTTAAGCCTCTAGACTTCTTAAAGAGGGATTGGAGTCATGCGGCGAAGAGCTACTGCGGCATTCGAGCAGCGCTTGCCCGGGGACAGGTCCCGCAGCGAAGAGCTACTGCGGCATCCGAGCAGCGCTTGCTCGGGGACAGGTCTCGCAGCGAAGAGCTACTACGGCATCCGAGCAGCGCTTGCTCGGGGACAAGTCGTCTCGCAGCGAATAGCTACTGCGGCATCCGAGCAGCGCTTGCTCGGGGACAGGTGGTCTCGCAGTGAAGAGCTACTGCGGCATCCGGCGGCGCTTGCTCGGGGACAGTGGTCTCGCGGCGAAGAGCTATCTGCGGCATCCGGCGGCGCTTGCGGGGACAGTCCCGCAGCGAAGAGCTCTGCGGCATCCGGCGGCGCTTGCTCGAGACAAGTTGTCTCGCGGCGAATAGCTCTCTGCGGCATCCGGCGGCGCTTGCTCGGGGACAGTCTCGCGGCGAAGAGCTCTGCGGCATCGGCGGCGCTTGCTCGGGACAAGTCGTCTCGCGGCGAATAGCTATCTGCGGCATCCGGCGGCGCTTGCTCGGGGCAGTCTCGCGGCGAAGAGCTCTGCGGCATCCGGCGGCGCTTGCTCGGGGACAAGTCGTCTCGCGGCGAAGAGCTCTGCGACATCCGGCGGCGCTTGCTCGGGGCAGTCTCGCGGCGCTAGCTACTACGACATCCGGCGGCGCTTGCTCGGGGATGTGGTCTCGGCGAAGAGCTATGCGGCATCCGGCGGCGCTTGCTCGGGGACGGTGGTCTCGGCAATAAGAGCTATGCGGCATCCGGCGGCGCTTGTTTCGGGACATGTGGTCTCGCGGCGAAGAGCTCTGCGTCATCCGGCGGCGCTTGCTTTCGGGGATGTGGTCTCGCGGCGAAGAGCTATCGCGGCATCCGGCGGCGCTTGTTTGGGGATGTGGTCTCGCGGCGAATAGCTCTGCGGCATCCGGCGGCGCTTGCTCGGGGCATGTGGTCTCGCGGCGAAGAGCTATCTGCGGCATCCGGCGGCGCTTGCTCGGGGCGGTGGTCTCGCGGCGAAGAGCTCTGCGGCATCCGGCGGCGCTTGCTCGGGGGCAGTCTCGCGGCGAAGAGCTCTGCGGCATCGGTGCGAGGATCAAATGCAGGGGAACTAGACATAGATCAGATGTCTAGGGAGAAGGCAACTAGCGGTGCGAGCGGACTCGCACTGCCGCATCCCAAGCATTGATCAGATGCTCGAGGAACTGACAGACGAGTCATGCTCGAAATGCCACATCCCGGACATGAACTTGACGTCCAGGGGAACTATCCAACAGGTCATGAGAGGACTCACGCCGCCGCGTTCGGGCGAGCCCTGAGAGTCCGAAAATGTTTGAAGAAAGAAAGGATGCAATGAGCATACTCATTTACCTAGGAAGACCCGCACTTAAGCGCGAAACTTACCCAACGCGGAAGAGACTCGTGCCCGAGTGAGGGACGCGCACGGCGAGCCCCCGAGCGGAGGACGTGCTCGGCGCGGGACATGGATAGCTCCGAAAGCAGCGTGCTTTCGGGGAAGGACTCGCGCCCGAGCAGAGGACGTGCTCGGCGCGGGATATGGATATGGTGTAGCCTTCCAGATGAGTCGCACCGGCCACGCCCTTGCTGGCGCGGCACACGTCGTCGTCCTCCACGTCGCCGAAGACGGAGAGGTCTTGATTGTCTTGAGAATTCGGCATCCTCAGGGATTCCTCGCGAAAGGACTCAGTCGATCCCTACGGACGATGCCAGCTGTCGACGATTCAGGACAAGATCCCCCGCCGAGCTTACTTGTTGAATGAGGAATCAACTTGGGGCCCCTTTTCCGCAAGGGTTATACGTCTGAGAATATGCCGAGCAATAGAATAGGGTATCCGGGACAAACGTGAAGCACAGGGGGTTAATTTTTATCTGGTTCGGGCCTCTCACTAGGGGTGGGCACTTTTAAACCGAAAAACCGAACCGAACCGAACCGAATTAACCGAAAATTTCGGTTTTTTCGGTTTTCGGTTTGCGGTTCGGTTTTTATTCTGATGCTATTCGGTTTTCGGTTTACGGTTCGGTTTTTTAGTTAGGAAAACTGAAAAACCGTTTCACCGAACCGAATTAGTCCATAGTCGATCGGCCAGCCTACCTCCTCGCCGAGACAATGACTTCGGCCCTCGGCCTTGGCCAGCCCGACCGACCGACTTCGCGAGTCCTCGCCAAGACGCGTACGCGCACGTTTCTCTTCCCATAGTAGCGCACCCAAATCCCAAATTCCCCATCGCAACAAACCCTTACCCATAGGCCATAGCGGCACCGTGAACCAATGAGGCGAACTAGCAATACGGTGAATAGCGGGCGAACAATGGGCGGCGGGCGATGCGAAATGCGGCCGCAGCGGCGTCACGTCATGCATGTGCGCGCTTCAGCAAGCCAGTTTTTCGCGCGCCGCCGCCCTCCTTTTCGCCAATCACCGGTCGGCGATCGCGAGCCTTCCCTACGAGTTGCCAGCGACGCAGCCTTCGCCGATCGCTCCGCCGCGCCCGCTTGCCGGCTCGCCGCCTCCGGCTCCTATTCGGCGTCGCCACCTTCCCGGCCGGAGCTGGGCATCGGTGACTCCCTTGTTCATGAGATCTGTGTTCGACAATACACAGTTCGTCCCCGAACTAAATTGAACATTCTATAAGCTGCATTTTCATTAGTATATTCTGAGCTTCCTAATCCTTACCTGTTTCATACATGCTGTGAAAGGATGGAATGGAACTAGAATTTCCTTTATGTGTTGTTGTGCTCTACACGCCTCTCTAGCCACTACATACATTAAGCACATCCATATCAAGTTAGATCTGCCTTCCGCATGTGCATACTACCTGGGAAACGGCTCACCTTCTTGATCATGTCCTGTAATTGGAGCAAAATTAGCAGCAAAGAATTACCAAATTGGTTTACTGTAATATGTGTGACGTAATTAGCAGCAGAGAATCACCTTCTTGACTTCTTGTTCAGTTTATACATGAGGCTGCATGGGGCATTCCACAGAATCTTGGTATATAGAAGAAAATTTTGGTGTGTTTCGTTGCTGCTCTCATCGTGAGTTGCTCCCTGCCGGTTATTCGGTTTCGGTTCGGTTTGCGGATCTGAAAAACCGAAATTTTAAAAAACCGAAAAAACCGAACCGAAAAAACCGAATGCCCAGGCCTACCTCTCACGGCGGAGATAATAACCCTACGTCCAGTGGTTACACTAATATGCGAAAGTGGGTTACAATGCGCTTGCTCGGGAGGCCCTGAACGATCCTAAGGACTCCCGTGAGCAAGTGATGTGTGCAAGTGTGTGTAGTGCCGAAGGTCCCCCCCAACCCGTCGTAGGAGGGGGTATTTATAAGGAATTTACAGGGGACAGATCATTTATTACAGTAGCGCTCATCGTTGAAGACGTCTGTGATCTTGAAAGGCAAGACCGCCACGGAACCACGCGACGGGTACAGAGAGCTTGAGACCAAGGCGGCGCGGACCGTGGGCGCAGATCCCGGCGTCGCGATCTCGAGCATTGCGCATTTAATGCCACGTCCGCTGTCATGGGCCCTCGAGCTTGGCTTGTTCGGGGCGTACTCGATGGGTAGCCTGGTGGAATTTGGCCGAAGGTCGGCCTTGCGTGCACCATCCGGGCAAGAGCATAGTCGGTTGGCGCCGGGCTTTGATGGTCGTCTTGGTACAGTATATCCAATCCCCGACACTATCTATAGATGACATGAGCATTTCTTATAGCTAGTATCATTGGAGATGCTCTTATGGAAGAACATAGCGTCATTGCAGTACACCATGAAGTTGACGATACTTTGATGGGTAGGTCCATTGCAGTACATATTTTTTCTAAGATTTTCTGGCACAATTTAAGGGATGCAAAAATTTTGAAAATTTTTGTGGACAGTGTCAAGCATCCATGATGTTCTCATAAAATTTTAAGATTATAATCGAACCTACAAAACTTCCAAAATATGTGACAGTGCTATTGCACACTTTTCGGACTTTAGCGCGTGTGCTGGTAGAGTTTACTATTTTTCATTAACCAACTAAAATAAAGTAAAATTTTTTGAAAATTTTATAAAAGAGTTATCAGGAAATTCTTAAGCTCTCCTAAAATTTTTTGGTCATGATAAAACCGAGAAAAATTTATAAAATTCTAACACGGTTACTACCTCATTTATTATCATTCTGTTTTTTATTATTTAAGTATAACAAATCAACTTAAAATATTTTGAAAATTTTCCTCTGTAATCCTGCACTTGTTAGGATGGTACCATAAAATTTTCATAGCATTAAAATTCTTCTACTATTTTATAAAAATAGAATAATTTTTCTGCCGAAATTTTAAAATATCACAAAAAATTGGTTTTTCGACGAATTATCATGGAAGATCACTTTTCCCAAGGTAATTGAGCTAAATCCAGTCAATTCCGGGTGTAAAAAAAAATCAAATACCGGTTTGAAAACCTGAGATAGCGGCCGGAGAGGGTGAAATATCGCCGAAATAAACAAGATTGTTGTAGCAATTTGAACTTTTTTTTGGATTTTTAAATTCGGCCGGCAGGAATAATTTTGTCTGGATCCGGAGGGCAAGATCTCGGCGAGATACCGCGAAATCTTGCCGAGATTTGTAACCCTGATTGGATCTATGATCATTCAATAAACACACAGGATGTTTTGTTGCCTACGAAGAATAACAACAATTTAACCACACTATCATCGGAATTATACAGTCTCGAGTCTCGACTATGTAACGCATGATTCATAAGCAGCAGTGACATTGAGATTCTCAGCAAGGGCAAAATGTAAGTGACAAAAGAATCAAATACAGTGGGTCTGCCTGCTAACCGAGAGTGTATGTATATATGACCCAAAATGAGGCATCACGGAGACTGGGCTCTATGATTTTAAATGAGCAAATTCAAGCTAAATACGGATATATTTTTTAAAAAATTTAGTTTTAGAGTATATACCCATCTATAACAATACTCGAATTCAAATATTTTGAGCGAATTTAGATCGCATGATTTGCTGATTTATATATAAAATCAACACATACATACTATTAAACTATTATCAAAAAAGGAAATTCTAGTTTGAATTTCAATTCAAACTTATTTGAACTAATTAATAAACTATTTAAACTGAACATCCTAAAAATTTTACAAAAATTCACATATGATACATAGGTAAATATAGCCATTTTGAATCATGATACCCTGACTTCATAGTGCCCTAAGTAATTATATACTACACGCTCGTCTGATCGATGCGTAGAATAATCTATACACGCACACTGACCATGATATCAGGACACCATGGTTTCAAATGACCAAATTCAAACCAGTATATATGTTATGCACGTGTAGTATACACATATTATAAGGCTATCTAGATGGTGTACATTTTTTTTCAAAAGTGCTATATACATTATCTATTTTTTCAAAAGTGCTATATACATTATCTATTTTTTCAAAAGTGCTATATACATTATCTTATACATACTACTTTTTTATATGCATATATGAAGGTACTTGCGAAATACGCTAAAAACTACTGTCTCCTTTGTAATTTTTTGAGTTAGTACATGAATGTACCCAAAATGATAAAATAGCATTTCAAGTTTGTTGAGATGGTATATCAAAAGTGAGAGTAACTACTCTCGAGACTCTCGAGAATAAAATGTATTTCCTATGTGTATATTTCCAAGTCTCTAATCGTCTGATTAAAGAGATGCTATCAAGGGCATTCAAAACGAATAATACAAATACATTTGAGTGAGCAAACAGTAGTAAAACTGTAACAGTGCGTTGAGTTTACATGGAATGTAAGAAATCAAGCGGTCTTAGGACGAGCAGCACGACGACTTCTGGTTGACAGGTTGCCCGCGAATCTGCACGGTCGGTGGCCTTGCATTTGCTGTGGCTGGTTGGCTAGCCATCCTGAGAAATATAGTAGGTAGGATTAGTAAAATTCAGCCGGAAATCCCGATAACACCAGCAGTCCTCAAGGGTAAACTTATTTTTATACCTGTCCTTGATGGATGCAGCCATAGCCATGAAAGCTTGTTCCACATTAGTGGCGTTTTTGGCACTTGTCTCCATGAATGGGATGCCCATCTCATCAGCGAACGCCTGCGTGGTGTTTTAACCAATGTAAATATTATCTGAGTGATGCCATAGGGGCAAGTGCCCAACTTATTCACAATCCATTTATCAACTTTGGAGAACTCACCTTAGCTGTTTCAGACGACACAACTTTGTTGGCAGTAAGGTCACTCTTATTCCCAACAAGGAGCTTGTTAACATTGTCGCTTGCATAACGATCAATTTCACTCAACCATTGCTTCACATTGTTGAAGCTTTCTTGGTCCGTCACATCATATACAATCTGCAAGTACATGATAGAATGTAAATGGTTATATATGAAGTGAACAAGATGGTCGAGAGGTCGCAGAATACTGGTTAGTTCACGTGGACAACTTACAATAATTCCATGAGCTCCTCGGTAGTAGCTGCTTGTAATTGTCCTGAAACGTTCTTGCCCAGCAGTATCCCACTGCAATAGTTAGAAAACCATTCAAGTTAGAGAATCAAATAGTAGTCATGCCATACACATATCAATAATTTAAAACAAATATAAATGCTTTCAAATGAATTCAGGCTGTATCTAGAGTGTTACTCCACTAGTCCACTTTAGATATACATATATGGATATGGATCAGAACACATTTCACACAGTTCACTAACACATTTCTAAGTTTGCTAACCACTTAAAATTAAAATTACATTTCTAAATATTATATAGAAGATATATAAATGATTTTAGTTCAAACAATTTTTTTGGAAGATTTCCCATCGCTAATACAAAAAATTGACAATACAATTTGATAGATCTACCAACAGTAAGTACTTCGTATACAAAATTTGATAGATCAAACAAAGGTAAATATTTCATATACAAATCAATTCATGTTTCGATTAGAAGTAGCAATTCATTGTTGTCAGATTTGAATTCAGATGCAGATACAAGTGTTAGAAAATAGACGCGCATTCAGATATAGATAATACTATTAAACTTTACACACACATATTTAGGTAAAGAGAAAATAAAATTATATTCGAAAATCCCTCCCCAAATCTATATCTTGCCATAACTGGATAAAACCATATCAATTTTCACTTCTAATCATGAGGGCACAGTTAAAACCGCTCTGCAGAACTTGTGCCTGATGTTAGTTACTAGAGAGCTCTAAACAATAATTTGCATTCATGAAGTGATCTAGAATTAATTATGAGAGAACGAATTTTACAGTTGAAAGGAATTTTACAGTCGAAAAGCACTTATTTTGTTATTCATCTGCTACCCAATTGGAACATATTCTTCAAAACACATTTCCTACAGCATCATCTGTGAACTTTCTAGATTCATTGACAATAACCACAGTAGACAGTATATTTGAAAATTTATTAGTTGCTAGTTTATTTAGTGAAAGTTAAGCCAAACATGACATCATAAAGCCATCAAATCATGAATATGTCTGAGAAAACAATGGCACAGAAATCTTACGATTTGAAGCTTGATGGTCTTCCCGTCCTGCTCTACTGTCCGTATTTTCTGCAATAATGTTCAAGGACTTATTGCTATGCCACAAAGTAAATTTAATTCTAAAGTAAAACAGTGAAAATATGCATACAAAATCAACTCCAATTGTGCTGATGTAGCTGTCCAAGTATGAGTCGTCCTAACCACAGAAGGAAAGTACATCAGTAACATTCGCAACGTATGTAAGAGAAACTTTAGTCCAGCTTCAAGTGTGGTGCTGCTTTAATATAAGTAAATTATGGTCTTCGATTCTTTTGGATGACAAAAGATGAAAATAATTCCTCCAGGATTTGCATTCATGCATACAGTCACTACTCTTTGATTGCACACACAAGCTAAAGTGATACAATGCAAATTTCTAAAACAGCACATTTGCGTGTAGCGCATATAAGACATTTTTATTCCAGCATGATGAAGTGTCAATACATGATTAGGAGAAAGAATTGCAAAGTCATACCGCAAATCTGAGAAGTAAGCATGACTTCCCAACACCAGAATCACCAATAAGCAGAAGTTTGAAAAGGTAGTCACTGAACTTGACAAAACAACAGAGTAAGTATTGCAGTAGCAGTAAATCAACAAAAGGAAATATTATACACAGGCATATCGTGTGACTGTGCCAACTTCTTTAAGTTCAACAACATATAAGCATTGTCATTAGTTGTAATACATTTATACCCATAAAAATGCACTCCCAGTCTCCTATAGTAATGGGGAGTACTTACCTATATAAAACATTATTACTTTCCAAACCCCATCATGCCACTATGTCATTCATCTATTTAACCATCAAATCAAGATCCGAAATATGAACAAGAAATAAATGTAAATAGAGACCAACGCACTGCTTGTGTTATGCTAATGTCACAAATATTTCCAGGTTGGATTCCTTTGGGTATATGGGTACAAACAACTAATACCATGAATTCATGATGCTGCCAACAACCAATACAACTATTCAAAAGGTAGGAGGATGGAAGCGCCCATGTAAGGAGTTACAACAGTCACCTAGTTCAGCAATGCTAATATTATTCGGAATCAGAATTTTGGCCAGGCCGACGACCACTAATGCACTTCAGTAGTTAATATATAAAAGACAATGTTATCAATCACAGTTTACACCTCATTCTTATGCATTATACTGGTTCTGTGTTGGTCATATAAAACACAACAATACTTATGCTGAAAGGGGTACAAATGCATGCAAGCCTTTGGTGTTCCTTACATAACTCCAACATACGAACGTCAATTAACAAATTAGCATACATTCGACGCAAAGTTCTAGTTGAATACAACCCACTGCCCAAAATATGCAACAGCGATGGTATCACCCAAGCACGCACCATCAGAATTCACATGATGCAACAAAGATGATCATTGTCCGATTCTCTTTGTAATTCCCCACACATGTCAACCTGTTTTCATTCAGACCTCTACAACAGAGATCATTCTCTCCACGCCGTACAACTCGTATCATAATCTAGGACAATCGAATTTTTGTTTAAAATAATATATATTTAATAAAAAATTACAGAAATAATATGCCGAAAATAAAAATAACAGTTCTACACACCTATCGCAATTCCAAATTGCGACAGGCTCTCTGTCGCAATTTGAAATTGCGCATTGTATCTCGCCCCAACGATTAGCGACAGGCTCTCTGTCGCAATTTCAAATTGCGACCGGTGTGTAGAACTGTCATTTTTATTTTCGGCATATTATTTCTGTAATTTTCCATTAAATATATATTATTTTAAACAAAAATTCTAGGACAATCGAGCAGTGATTTCTGTCCAGCATCAATGCACCATGCCAAACAGCACAGATTCCTCCACGATGGTTGTAGTACAAGATAACAGCCGGGCGTCAAAACCGCAAGTCGAAACACAAATTCCCAGCCCCCCAAAGCCAGATCCAGATCCAAAGCTGGCGAAAGCCACCAGCGCGCAACCGATCAAACCCTCCTAAGATCCGATCAGAATCACCGGCTACCGAACGCGACCAACAACAAGCGAGAAGCACCTAGAAATTACGGAACTAAGAACGCAGCTACAGGATCAGAGGAGGACGGGGAACTGGGAGGAGGAGCAGGGATCGGAGGCCTTACTACTCGGCATTCATGCCGGATCGAATCGGGTTGGAATCGCGACGCTCGCCTGAATCGCCCGCTCCGGTGGGGTGGTTTCGAGCCCGAAGGCGAAGGGATGGTCCGAACGAAGGAATGGATCTGACGAGGGGAGGCGCGCACAGGTAGGTGGTGGTTGATGCCAAGGTGGGAATTGTTCGAGCGGGCGGAGCAAAAAATACGGCAACCTCGACTACGCCCCAGGGACAGGGAGACAGGCAGACAGCCAGAGGTGCAGAGGCGCGAAATTACGAAACTGGCCTTACAGTCGTCGTGCGTTTTTGCACCGGCTGAAAAGTAGGTCAAATAGCGATAAAAAATTTTGAAATTTTTTGTAAAGATTTTTGACATATTAATGATATTATCATAAAAATTTTAGATGATTATCAATTTTAAGAATTTTTAAAAATTCAAACATTGTTATTGTCCTGATAAAACGCTGGCTAGTAGGTTTGAACCAAATGAAAATTAAAATAAACGAGGTTATAAAATTTTAAATTTTTTTGTGGATGGCCCTAACACATCCATAATATTCTTATAAAATTTTTAAATGATGGTCAAGATTCATAAATTTTTGAAAATTCGAAAAGTGCTACTATCTTGTTAAAACTCTTATTGGCAAAATTGAACGAAATAAAAATTATTCAAACCACGTTAAAAAATTTTGAATTTTTTTTAATGGTCCTGATGTAGCATTAATGGTTCTATAAAAGTTTAGATGATAATCATGCTTAAATAATTTTTAAAAATTCTGACAGTACTATGTCCTAATAAATAACCGATGATGAATACATAAATTTGTTTTAGAAATAAAAAAAGTTTCAAATTTTTTTAAAATTTTACAGTAGGGTGATAAGGAAATGCTTAAGATCTCATAAAAAAATTTGAATCATGATCACACTCCAATGAATTTATAAAATTCTTACAAGGCACAATACCATTTATGTCCTTTCTCTTTTTTATTTTTGAAATATAATATAATAAATGAAGTTCAATGCGTACATAAATTTGATTGGCCAAACAAAAAATTTAAATTTTTTTGATAATTTTATATAATAGTACTGAGGCAATTATTAATCTTTCATAAAACTTTTAGATCATTATCACACACGAAAAAATTTATAAAATTCGGACAAGTTTGTTGTCCCAATTATGTTCATTCTGTGTTTGATTTTTTAAAGATAACAAATGAAGTTAAATTATTTTCAAAAATTTTCTATATGATCCTATACTACTAAATATTGTACCATAAATTTTTAGATTATTATCAAGCTTATATAATTTTATAAAAATCTAAAAGTGTTTCTACCAAAATTTTAAATATCTCAAAAAATTGATTTTTCAACAAATTTTTAAATAAGGTGACTTTCTTAAGGGTTATTGGACAAAACCCGGTCAAATATGGCCCTAAAACTTTAAAACCAGACAAAAACTAAAATTTCGGCGAAATTTCATCGAAAAAACGAAATTACTTTAGCATTTTCAAATTTTAAATAAAATTAATCCGGCTGGTAGTTTTAAATTCGAGGTGGCCCGAAATCCGGTTTTTTGGCAAATTTCGTCAAAATTTTAAACCTTGCTTGGGAGTCGGGCAACCGCCGTTTGGCTGGCCAGATGAATGGACTAAGGGTATATATGGCGTATATAGACGGTGGATGTTTATAATATACCTCTATATTAGTGGTGAATTCATAATAAAAATTAAGAGTGAGCTCAATGTACTAAACTAAATTAAGGCAAATGTACTAAATGTAGTACTGTGCAGCTGAAATTCTAAAATTAATACATAAATAAAAGAGAAACATAGCAAGAAAGCAAAAATAGAATAAAAGATACCTCGCTAGACGCTAATGGAAAGGCATCATGAGGGAATATTCCTAAAAGCTGATGATCCTATCCAACCTATCCACTTATTCAAACAAGTGAACTTATTCAAACAAGTGGAAAACTCCAAACACATAGATGACTATATTCCATCTAGGCAACCAAACGTCACCTAAAGCTTTAGCCTTCAAGTCAGCACTTCGGTCTACTCCTTCTCGCATTGGCTATTCAGCACGGCCTCCCATGAATTCCAGGTTTGAGCGGCGGGCACCACCCCAACCAATGCCCCACCGCCCTATCCTACCGACAAATGTTTGGTCGTCAACCTCGTCCTCCTCGTTGCCGCTACCCAATCTGATGCCCCAACACTCAGCTTCTCCATCAGGCCATTGAGCCACATGCCCATGAGGCCATGACCATCGCCATCACTTCATGCGTCGCTACACCGTCGGCTGTTACTACCTTGGGTTACTTAGGGCTTCTCTTTGCCCTCCACCAAATTGGCTACAGGTAAGGAAAATTCCCCAATTTTGTGTGTTTTGTGCTTCTTTTGATTAGGTGCCTTGGTGGTCTCCTGGGTGGGAATGAGGAGTGGGCCAATGGGATGGAATTAGACCACTTGGACCTAGTGGATAAAAAAGGCTCAAAATTACCTTTTCTTCTCTCGTGTTCTTCATCCTCTATTCTTGTTCGAGCAAGATAATCATAGAGTAGACTATCGACTATCGTCCAGGGGGGTTCCGACACTATCGGTTAGTAAGTCTACTAATTAATGATCTGAATATTATTTGCTAATTATTTCAACACTGAACTTTATTATCAATACCTTATTAATTATGCATGTTTGGGAAGGTAAGAGTTTGATGCCTTATTTGCTTAATTAATTGTTTAGCCTATTTGTGATTGAGTTTGAAAATTTAAATATTCAAATTAGCCCTATTTCTGATAGCACCATCAAACAAATTTACATCAATTTGTTTTAGTAGACATGATTCATTGCATAAATGACATAAATTTTATGATATGTTTTATCTTATTGATTATGTCATTATTGTTACCATTTGATTATGTAATTTTCATCAGATTATTATTTAAAATTAGTATTATATTCTTGCTCTTATTTTCGCGTTTTAATCAACAGGATTTGCATAAGACATTGTCTAATGCCTAAAGCTGCAACACGTACGCGGACGATGGGGCTGCTAGCTGCTACCTACTCTCCTAACCCTGTACCCGTGCCTCTTACCGACTACTTGTCCGTTGGTGTAGGTTGGTACCAAGGCAGTACTATATATATCATCAAATGGGCATTAAAACCAATCTATTGAGCTCCAACTTCGAACATCAAACCACTGTCTTCTCATGGCATGTACAACAGTCTAGACAGCTGCTGTCTATAAAGGGGGTATATTCTGTGCAATCAGGGAAATGGTGCAATCACCGTGCAATCCAACTAAGAAAAGTTTCAAAAAATTCTGAAAAAAATCATGGATGTACATCTCATCTTACCCCATCTACATATAAAATTTCATGATCAAATTCGTCCTATATTAAGAGTAATAAAAAAGACAAATTTCTGACAAACTTGAATAGTTCAAATGCACCTCAAATTTGTCTTTTTTGTAACTTCTAGCATAGGACGAATTTGATCATGAAATTTTATACGTAGATGGGGTAAGATGAGATGTACATCCATGATTTTTTTCAGAATTTTTTGAAACTTTTCTTAGTTGGATTGCACGGTGATTGCACCACTTCCCTGATTGCACTGGATATGTCCCCGTCTATAAGTGTATATCATGTCACATAAAGACAACAAAACAGACAACTTCTACAATGGCTTGTCTATCAGGCAGTCTATAAACTAATTAATTTATGCATGGGCCTATAAATTACCGTGATCAAGCATGAGTATATAGACGGCTTCTTTCCTACATAAGCGGCAGAGCCGCTCGTTTTGCATCAGAACACGGGCCACTGCCGTCCTCTCGCGAAGAGACGGCAAGCGCCTCTCTCCTCATTAATTCTATGCCACATAGGATGATAAAGATTACGTGATAACTTACAGATGACTCATTAATTACTGCTGTACATGCCCTCAACAATGCATTATTGGCCGGTTTATAGAGCAAGAAAACCTTACCGAATGGATTGGCGTACAATATACAACATATACAGATGTGCAACTACATCTCAACACATAGCATATACACGACATGCATCGGCCATGCAATACTCAAATTGATCACTATTCTAGCCTCGCCTCTTTCTCTCCCCCCTCCCCCTAAAAATGGTTTTCTCCCGAATGAAATTGTAAATCTAGCTTTCTACCCACCGCAGAAGGCATCTTCCGCACTTCTTTACAACGGAAGGACCTTTCACGCTCTCCCTCCGCGGCACAGGTCCTCCTGCGGGCACCGCACCTTCACTCATACGCGCTGCCGCTGCTCCCACACTCCCCCTCCGCGGCTCCCACTACTTCCGCGTCGTTGGAGTGCGACGCCCGGTCCTGTGCCGCCCGCCTCCCGTGCCATGCGTTCGCGGCACCCAGACTTTCCGCGCTCTATGGGCACAGCTACCGCGGATTCCGCGGTGAAGGAGGGGGGTTAGATTTGTAATTTTTTCGAGAGGTAGCTATTTTTTTGGAAAAAAAAAGCAGGAGAAAAAGCCAGAATAGTGAATTAGTGAATTAGTGATTACATTGCAATATTCATCCTGGTATTTAATCGTCGTACTGGCATTTGATCAGTCGCTGTCCTGAATAAACACCACCAAACTGGCAACCTACTTACCTGTACGGTGCAACAAAAGCTGAAGTAGATCTGATTTAAGGGAACATATCTGGTGCAAATAAAGTTTCGGTGCAAACTCGGTGCAACCCAACTAACAAAAGTTTCAAAAAATTATGAAAAAAATCATGGATGTACATCTCAGCTTACCCCATCTACATATAAAATTTCATGATCAAATTCGTCTTGTGCTAGAAGTTACAAAAAAACAAAGTTGATCATGAACAGGAGATGATCGACGAAGGCAAGCTGCCGCCTCAGCCGGGCCTGGAGGGCTCTTCGGGCAAGAAGCGCTCGGGCTCGGTTGAGAAAAAGGCCAAGAAGAAGAAGAAGTCGGGTGTGCCGGGCACGGTCGCCGCCATCGATGGCCGTCCGCCTCGTGCCCCGCGGGGACGGAAGCCCGACGGCGATCAAGCGGCCACGACCAGCGGCGCGGCGACCAAGACCCGATGATCGTGGGCGCGGCGACTCAGGCCGTGGTGACCAAGGTCGAGGCGGCCAGAAGCGCGAGCAAAGGGGCGCCCCTCCGGGTGTCCGGTTCTGCCCGTACCATCAAGCGGCAGGTCATGACCTCCGCAACAGCCGAACCTGGGCGTATCGCCTGGAAAGGTTCTACGACGGTGAAGGTCCCATGCCCACACTCCCGGGACAGGTGGATAACAACAAGGGCAAGGGCCCAGCGGAGGACGGCGACGACAACATGGGATTCCAGGAGCCCCGAAACCACATCGCCGTTATCTTCGGGGGCTCCTCGGCATACAAGTCCCGCAGGGACCTCAAGGAGGCGGCGCGGGAGGTCTGCCACATCACTCACGGCAAACCACCCGTCCAACAGCTCAAGTGGTCCGAGCTGCCCCTCACCTTCTCCAAGGAGGACTGCCCCCTTAGAATGACTAGGCCCCAGAAGCTCCCGCTGATCGTGAGCCCGACCATCAGCAATGCTAAGGTCGGCCGAGTCCTCGTAGACGGCGGAAGCTCTCTGGACCTCATATCTGCTTCGGTCCTGGACGAGATGCAGGTTCCTCGTTCCAGGATCAAGAGCATCGCTGTCCTGTTCTACGGGATCGTCCCGGGCACTTCGATCAAGCCTGGGCGGATCGCGGTTGCGCGTGACGCCGGGGCCGCCAACTTCCGGACCGAGCTGATCAATTTTGAAGTCGTCGACTTCAAGTCGGCTTACAACGCCATCCTTGGCAGGCCAGCCCTGTCCAAGTTCATGGCCGTCACGCACCACGCCTACCAATGCCTAAAGGCCCCCGGGCCAAATGGCGTCATCACTGTCAAAGGCGACCACAGGGCGGCCTTGAACTGCGATGAAAAGGCGCTCGACATGGTCGGGCAGCTGCCCCAGCGTGGCCCCGACCAGGCGCCGGCTCATTCTCGGCGAAGTTACCCTCGGCCGGAGGAGAAACCAAAGCGGTCCCTCTCGGCGAGGCCGACCGTCAAGGTCTTCCATCTGGGGTCTTCCCTAGACCCCAAATAGGAACTCGAGCTCATTACTTTCCTCCGGAGGAGCGCGGACGTGTTCGCCTGGGAACCGTCCGATATGCCCGTTGTCCCAAGGGAAGTAATTGAGCCTGAGCTAGCTATTCGACGACAAAAACCCGGCGCCAGAAGCTCAGACGCTTTTCCCCGGAGAAGCAAGCGATCATCCGGGATGAACTCGACAAACTCATCAAGGCCGGCTTCGTCAGGGAAGTCGAGCACTCGGAGTGGCTGGCAAATCCAGTCATTGTAAAGAAGAAGGGGGGCAAGTGGGGCATGTGTGTCGACCACACTGGCCTAAACGCCGCCTGCCCGAAGGACAACTTCCCGCTGCCGCGCATTGATCAACTGGTCGACGCAACGGCGGAATCCCAGGTAATGAGTTTTTTGGATGCCTATTCAGGTTATCACCAGATTAGCTTGTTCCCTGGGGACGAGGAGAAGACTTCCTTCATCACCCCGTTCGGCACGTTCTGCTACACGACCATGTCGCCGGTCTGCGGGCAGGCGACCTTCCAGCGCTTGATGCAGAAGACTTTCCAGGACCAGATAGGCCGAAACCTGGAGGTGTACGTGGATGATATCGTAGTTAAGAGTAAGCTCCCCTCAGGTCATGTATTCGACCTCGAGGAAACCTTTTGTAATCTCCATAGGCATAGAATAAAGCTTAATCCTGAGAAATGTGTTTTTGGGGTAAAAGCTGGCAAAGTGCTCGGGTATCTCATCGGGCCGCAGGGCATCGGTGCCAACCCAGAGAAAATCGAGGCCATCGAAAGGATGCGCCCTCCGGGCTCCGTGAAAAAAGTCCAAACCCTGACCGGACGTATGGCGACTACGAGCCGCTTCATTTCGATGAAGCGGCGGCCGCCTTTCTTTAAGGCGCTCCGCAGGCACGAGGGCTTCATCTGGACAGAAGAAGCTAACCGCTCCTTCGAGGAGCTAAAGCGGTACCTGTCCAGCCCCCCGATCTTGGCCACGCCAAGGTCGGGAGAGCCGCTCCTACTTTACCTCACGGCGACACCCCATGCCGTAAGCGCGGTGTTGGTGGTAGAGCGGGAAGGGACGCAGCGTCCGGTATACTACATCAGCGAAGTGTTGAACGGACCAAAGGAGCATTACCCCGAGGTCCAGAAACTTCTGTACTCGCTGCTCATGGCTTCCAGGAAGTTACGCCGCTACTTCCAAGCCCACAAGGTCGTCGTCCTGACCAGCTTTCCGCTTAGGGAGATCCTAAGAAATCCAGACGCCAGCGGCCGAACAGCGAAGTGGGCCATGTAACTGCGGAGTTCGACATACACTTCTCTGCCCGCACGGCAATTAAGTCCCAGATCTTGGCAAACTTCGTAGTGGAATGGACGAACCCCGCCCAGCCCACCACGGAGTCTCAAGAACCGGGGCGACGCCATCGACCATGTACTTGACAGATCCCGAGCTTCTGAGCCAGGTGGCGTTATCTTGGTGTCCCCTCAAGGGACCGGCCGCAATATGTCATCCATTACACCGCGCGACCAACAACGCGGCGGAGTATGAAACCTCTTGGCAAGACTCTGGCGTGCAAGGCGCTCGAGTCAGCGGCCCGACCGTGAAGGGCGATTCACGGTGGTGCGTCAACCAAGTAAACAAGGAGTATCGGTGTTCGATCACTCAATGGCACTTTACTTGGTTGAAGTGAGGAAGATGGAGCGGTACTTTAGAAATTTCGAAGTACTCTACATCCCCAGGAAGGACAATTCCCTGGCCGATCAACTTTCCAAGGTCGATTCTCAGATTGCCGCCCCACTGGGCGCTCGTTGGCATCTCGCACAAGCCCTCCATTCCTCTGTAGAGGAGGCACCACCCCAGATGCCCGCCCAGCCCGGGGCGCTAGCCGAGCATCTGCAAAAGCCCTCCAATCCCTCTGAAGAGGAGGCACAAGAGACGTGCGGTAACGTCTCCTTCCTCGAGCAAGGCGTAGATTGGATGGCGCCATTCATCCAGTATCTTGCCCACGGGACATTGCCCGAGGAAGAAGCCGAGCGTTCCCGGCTGCAAAGGCGGTCATCTATCTACAAGCTAGTAGACGGCGCCTTGTACCGCAAAGGGGCACTTGGAGTCCTTTTTAAGTGCATATCTCAAGAAGAGGGAGAATTCCTTCTCAGAGATATCCATGAAGGAATGTGCGGAGCCCACTCGTCCTTCCGGACGCTCGTGAGCAAGGCATTCCGACTGGGATACTATTGGCCAACAGCGCTAGACGACGCTCGGGCGATCGTGGTGACTTGTCGGGCGTGCCAGTTCCACGCCCGTAAGTCCCACCAGCCAGCGTACGCACTGCAAACCATCCCACTCTCATGGCCATTCTCGACCTGGGGGGCTGACATTCTCGGGCCTTTCCCCCGTGGTCGAAAGGGTTGCAAATTCTTGCTCGTCGCCATCGACACTTTCTCTAAGTGGATCGAGGCCGAGCCAGTTTCAACCATCTCGGCTCAAGCAGCCAGACGATTTTTCAAGACAACGTGGTGGCGGCGGGTACCCAATCGCCTCATCACGGACAACGGACTTAGTTCACTAGCGAAGCCGTTCGGGCCTCTGCGAAGACATCGAACAAAAATCGCGCCGCCTCAGAGCCCATCCGCAGAGCAATGGAGCAGCCGAAAGAGCGAACGGCCAAATACCCCAAGGGATCAAGAAAAGAGTCTTCAAAGACCTCTCCCGACAAGGCGGGTCATGGGTGGACGAGCTCCCTTCCGTCCTTTGGTCCGTGCGCACCACCGCAAGCCGAGCTACGGGCGAAACGCCTTTCCAGCTCGTTTATGGTGCAGAGGCCGTCCTGCCCACCGAAATCGTGCTCGGGTCCCCAAGAGTGCACCTAGCCGACGACATCCACCAAGGTCGTGAGCGTCGCCTCGACCTCGATCTCGCCGAAGAGACCCGCCTAAAGACTGACTCCGATCGGTAGTCTACCAAAGAAACCCTTCGCAAGCACGCGGCCAAGTCAATCCGGCCCCGAGCTCTGCAGGCGGGCGACCTCGTCCTACGTCGGATTCAGGACATGTCGAAGGCCAACAAACTTTCCCCCAAATGGGAGGGACCATTCACGGTCGTTTCGGTGTCACGCCCGGGGGCTGTCCGCCTTGCAATGGAGGACGGTCGCGTGCTCACCAATTCATGGAACATCGGCCAGTTGCGCAAGTTCTACATCTAAACTCATGTTCCATTGTACATTATGATCGTAAATTCACGACCTTTCTTTTGAGCAATGCAACTTTAATTCGTCCAAAATCTTTTCACTCCGCGGAAATCGGCCTGCGCACGCGTGATTGTACAAGGCGCCGCGACAAAAACCCGGCCTCTAAAAATCACCACCAAAGGCTCCAGTCTTGATAAGCCGACCTTGGTCCGCAGTAGCTATCCGCTGCGCGATACACGTCGCAACACAGACACCCTTTTGGTCGGTCCAAGATTTAGCCCGGCCAGCGCGTGTTGGTCGCCACGCACCATGTCCATCAACCGTGCGTTCTAAGTGTCGAAAAGTTTTAGGGCGCGCTAGTTTTCTCTCCACCGACCTAACCTACGCTTGTCGCTCGGACAGGCTGGTGTTTTGGTCGGAGGGGCAGCGCGCGCTTTCTCTCACCTCTCCTGCGAACAAACTCACGCTCGCAGCACAGCTACACGAGCTTTATTCGCAGCGGGGCCTAGATGGGAGCGAGTTATCGCACCAATATGATTTCACCGCTAAGTCACAAATTGCCATAAAACATTACTCGCTTCAAGCACCGACTACCTTCGCGAAGTCATTCTATTTCAACTTACTCCGGGCCTATGCCGCCTATGCGTCGATTTAACCTACAATGTGTCTGCCTTGCAGCTATCTTTTGCAGGGTAAGTAAGAGAAAGCCCAAAAAGGCGTTATCACAGACGCAGCACTCAAGCAAAGAGGAATTCACATTACACGTCGTCATTCGCCAAAGTTTCCTGAAGTAAAAAAGAAAAAAATGTGCAACCCTAAGCTCCGAGCGTTGCTCCCCTAAGCGCCGCGGAGAGTTTTTGCCTATAGTCGACGATCTTGGCCTGAAGATCGATCACCTTCCGCCGGGCGTTGCGGTCTTCGCGGGCTTCTTCGTGGAGCTGCTCGATCTCTTCTTTATCTTGGTCGGCAAGGGCGGCGGCCGCTCGCGCTGCCTGCTCCAGGTCGGCCACCTTGGTTTCGAGGGTCCGAGCACGCTGTCTCTCTCGTTCAAAGTCTTGCTCGAGCCCAAGAACCTTCTCCCGGCTGAAGGCCAGATCTTTCTCCAGCAGGCCAGCATCCCGCTTCCACTTCTCTAGCTCGTCCTTGGCCTGGCGCGACTCCTCAAGCTCAGCCACCTTGGTCTCAAGGGTACGGGCATGCTGCTTTCCCTGCTGAAGCTCTTGCTCGAGCCCGTGAACCTTGCTCTGGCTAAGGGCAAGATCTTTCTCCGCCAGGCTAGCGGTCTACTTCAACTGCACCAACTCTTGCTCGAGCGCGAGCACCTTCTTCTCGATAGCCGCAGCATCTTCCTTGGACTGGCGGGAGCCCGACCTTTCCTGCTCAAGCTCTCGCTCGAGCCCGAGGATCCGTTCCTTGGACTCAGCGACGCTCCGCTCCGCCTCTCGGCATCTTTGCGTGAGCAAAGCTTCCGTCTGCCTGAAGTCGCTCAGCTTCTCCTCCAGCCTCTCGACCCGGGCATGAGATTCTTCGTAAAAGCGGTTCACGGTGTCGGGGACGATCAACATCTCTTCGAAATCGGCCAAGGTCTTTTGAAGAAGCTGCGGGCAGAAGAGCTCTAAGTAAAACTCCCCCCGCAAGATCCGAAGAAGAAAAATCACCGCAGTAGCGGAGCGTCCCTACCTGAGCAACGTTGGTGCGCACGTTCTCCCGGTATTGCTCAAAGACCGCCGCCGCCTGAATATCTTCGGGCCTCGGCAGGGGTGTGCGGACAAGCCCAGAATCCTTGAACAATGGCAGGTCACTCGAGGACGACGAAACATCCCCCCGGGCATGAGATTCGCCCCGGAGCGCCTCGCTCCCTTCCTGAGCAAATCCCACGCTCGGAGTTTCCTCGCTGTCCTCCGCGGCATGTTCTTCGCCCGGCGGCGAGGGTCATCCGAGCATCTTTGTTAGCTTCGGGGCTTCAAGCCTTCTTAGGCGAGCTTTTCGCCGAATCTGGCTCGACCACCTCTCTCCCTTGCACGACCATCGTGCTCGGGAGGGCCAAGGGCTCCGCCCCGCCTTGGTCATCCGCGACGAGGGTGTCCACCACTACCACGGCCTCCGTCATCACAAGGTCGGCGGCGCGGGCAATCTCCCTCTCTACGACACGATCAAGGAGCTCGTAAATCACCCTGCGAGAGTCCGAGCGGGACCTACGAGCTACGTCGCCCACGTCAGTTGGGTGGGGCTAGCTCGGGTTGAGATGCACAAAATCGAAGATCAAGACGAGCATGTGTCGAGGCTTACCTTTGGCCAGGTCCTCCTCTCCGCTAGCAGGAGGGTTCGCCGCCGCCGCAACCACCGGCTTGGCCCTCTCCTCGGCGGCCCAGGTGATCTTCGCCAGCCGGGGCTCGACCTCCTCCATGTCAACCCCCACCAGCGTCTTTCCTGGCTGCCCGGTTTCCGTTGCAGGGGGCTGTGCTCGGCCGATGATCCCGAACTCCCGAGCTTTGATAGCTCGCGCGAGTTGATCCTTCGTATCGGCGAGCTCTCTCTCCAGCGCCTCCCGCTCGCTCTGCACCATTCCTTCGATCGGTCTCCCCTCCACCTCGATTTGTTCGATTTGAACTCCCAAGTCGTAATTCTTCAGCCAAAGCCTCAGGCGGCTTACCTTCTCCTCCCGATCGGCATACTCCATATGCCGTTTGGGTGGATCTTTGGGCGCAGCCGCATACCTCTTCGGCGCCCGGGTGCTCGCGGGTGGCGGCGCCGACCTCTTGCCCTTCCCCTTTTTGGCCTTGGCCGCGGGGAGGAGCACATCGCCACTGCCCGCCCGGGACTTGAGCTCGTCCACGGCCAACTCCAGGGCAAGCTTTTCCTATCAGAGAAAAACAGGATGCCATCAAAAGAAAGCTCGGATGTCGTTCCCGTGCGCAAACACTTTGTAAGGCTCGGATGTTCTCCCCGAGCATGAATCACCGAAGATGCTTACCACTTTGCCCCGCTCAAGCACGTTCATCGGGACCTAGCGTTTTTGCTCAAGCTCCTTGCCCTTCGGGGTCTCGAACATCTCGCCGACCCTCTTCTCCACCCAGTCGTAGCCCAGGGCTGTCACCGTGTTGCACGAGAAGTCAGCATGGGTTCAAGCAAAACTTATGAAGCAAAATCATCGCAAATCACGAGGGCTTACCAGATTCGCCTTCGCGGGTGATGTCCTCCCACCCGCCGGCTTTGAAAAAGAGGTGCTCCCTCTTCCTCAGCGGAGATATCCTGTTCCGGAGGAAGTCGTGGACGACATCTCGCCCGGTAAGCCCCATCTCCGTGAGCCCATGGATCGTCATCAGGACCCGCTCCTCTTCGGGGGTGACTGGCGGGTGCGGTGTCTCGGCGCCCGGCGTCGCCTCTCCAGTTTAGCGCAGAGAACTCCCCTCCGACTTCCGCAGGTAGAACCAGTGATCGGCCCAGCCCACGACGGAGTCCTTGAGGGTGAAGATGGGGAACTTGTACGGGCGGGCATTTCTCAACCGAAAGTACAGGCCGCCGGTGGAGGAAGCACTACCGGTGCGGAAAAGGTTGTAGAAATGGAAGAAGAGACTTGGCGTGGGAAGGACGCCCACGAAGCCTTCGCAGAGGTGGAAGAAGATGTTCAAGACAAGGATGGAGTTCGGGTTCAGATGGGTGACCTCGCACCGGCATTGCTCGAGCACGTCCCCCAAGAATTCGCTCTCAGGCAGCCAGAGCCCGTTGACGATGTAGAGCTCGCACGAGACTATCTCGTCGTTGCTCGTCTTTGGGGCTTCTCGCGCTTCAGATCCTCCAGTGTAGGGTCAGTACCGTAATCCTGCAGTACCTTGAGCCTCTCCGCCGTGACCTTGCTCGCACCAAACCGCGCCATGGGAGACTCGGAAGGATGAAGCGCCGCAGCAGAGAAGGGAAGCCGAGAAGTTTGGAGGTCAGGAAGTTAGGAAGTTCGTGGCAGAGCGTTTGTCACAAGGGGTGGAGATGAAAGAAGGAGAAAGGCTTTTCGAAATGCTCCCAACGGATATATGTAGGCGGAGAAGACGAATGGACGAATGAAGGCGGTCGATTGCTAACGCGTGGCGGTCCGGTCCCCGAAGCAAGCCTGACAGGGCACGGTTCCCAAAAAGCTGTCAGGGTCACGTCGCGACGCTTCGTGAGGAAGGAACCGTTGCGGTTTTTCCCGCGCTCCGCTCGCGAGTACTATTTGGCCCAGACTTCGACCAAGTATGCTCGGGCTCGCCGGAGCGCACCTGTCCCCGAACCAGGTTGCTCGGATGCCGCAACAGGTTTCCCTTCGTTGCGAGATCTCTTTCTTCCGAGCGAGCGCGGCTTCGGATTTGCAGCGATCTTCGCCAGAAGATTTTCGCCCCGAACATAGTTGCTCGGGTGCCGTGGCAGTTTTTTTCGCTACGGGGCTCCCCGCTCCCGAGCTAGGGAAGCTCGGGCGCCGCGGGAGCTCTTCGCCGCCCGACTCCAATCCCGCTCTAAGAAGTCTAGAGGCTTAAGGCGGAGGCCTCAGCAAGGCCTTTTCCCCCTTTAGCCTCGGGGGCTAGCTGTCGGGGATTGGATACACTGTACCCAGACGACCATCGAAGCCCGGCACCAACCGACCATGCCCTTGCCGAGACGACGCATGCGGGACCGACCTTCGTGCACCCTGGCCCCGAGCAAGCTAGCTCGGGGGTCCTCGACAAGGTGACATGGCATTAAATGCATGGCGGCTCAAGGATCGCACGCCCGGGATCCGCGCCGCCACGGTCCGCCCTGACTTGGTCCGCGCCCACTGTGCCCACGTCGCGTGGTCCCCGACGGGTGGCGCGGCCTCGCTCACAGACGTCCTCTGAAGAGCGCCCTGTAATAAATGATTTATCTCCTGTAATTCCCTATAAATACCCCCTCCCACGATGGATTGAGGGTTGGACCTTCTGTATTACGCACACACTTACACAAATCACTCGCTCACGGGAGTCCTTAGGATCGTTCAGGGCCTCCCGAGCAAGCGCATTGTAACCCACTTTCACATACTAGTGCAATCACTGGACATAGGGTTATTATCTCCCCCGTGAGAGGCCCGAACCAGATAAAAAACGACCCCCTGTGCCTTACGATTGTCCGGTATACCTTCGTTCCATTGCTCGGCATACTCTCAGACGTATAACCCTTGCGGAAAAGGGGCCCCAAGTTGATCCCTCATTCAACAAGTAAGCTCGGTGGGGGACCCTGTCCCGAATCGCCGACAATATCCAATCCAAATCATGGTGCTAGACAACACATATCAAAGTCCACATTTTGTAAAATAAAACAGCTAACTATGTAATGACTTTACCAAGTGCCCATGACTCTGCGGGCGCGGCTAATTGATTAGTTTTTACTCTGCAGAGTTGTACAGCTTTACCCACAGACATGACTTAACTCTTTGTGCAATCAATATTAACACACTTCCTTTGGTGTGCCGCAGAGAGTCGTGACATAACCGTTCGATTACTTAACCCTAACTTTGCACCAGCACGGGACGAAAACCCATACCCTGGAAGAACTCAGAGCATAGAAATGATGGAAGAACTTCCCGTAAATACGGCGTGTAATTGTTGTATCGGAAAACGTTGGTTCCATGATCACCTCGGTGTGGACGTCCCTTCGAGCAATCCATTAAGAACGGCCCGTACTACTACAGCCTACCAATGTGCAAAGCTAGTTTTAAATAATTTAATTGGTTAAGACTGTCCCATACCAGTACTTGTGGTTGTACGGTTATCTTGGCCTGAAAACAACACATAATTCGGTCCTTAATCCGACACAGGCAATAATCTCCCCCTAATCTACGTGCAAGCCCTTCTGCACACCCGGCTATTGCCAATAATTGCCCGCATCAATATTATAATTTGATTTTCATTTTTTTTAATTAAAATAACCAGAATCACCATCATGTCTAAGAATCATCATCATGCTTCAGCATATCCAAGTATCATTTGATCAATGTCTCAATTCGATGTATACTAAGTCTAAAGCATGGCTAAACAAGATTATTAAACATCGTGTATACCCAGATTGACATTATATATTGTCTAACTATGATTCTAAGGTATCAAGGTTCACAAATTCATTCATGTTAAGGAGGTTTCAGGAATCAACAAGTATAACTACCATTACCCATAATATAGCAGAGTTTAATGAATATACGCCTGCAAACAAAACATTTAATGAAAACATTTATAAAACTGGGATCAACATGGTCAAAGGAGGGTGCTTGCCTTGCTTATTTGCTGTTTACATAGAAGTCGTAGTCATGTAAACCTTTGCCGGCGATGGAAGTAGTGACGTCGGGTTCTACACGTCGCAAACGAAGAACATAACAAACGACAAATAACAAGTTTCAATAGGGACAAAAAGAAATCAGATAAAATACAAATAAAAACAAATCATAGAAAGCGGTGTGGTTTAAGGTTGAGTTCTTATGATTTTACGTATTAGGATCTTAATTAATTTTATATAGTTAATATTGATATCGTTTATGATATTATGTATTCATGTTAGTTTATCATACATATATTTTTTAACAACTTTTTTTGAAAATGATTTTATGATTTGTATTTATTTATTCTATAATTCGAATCTTGTTATCATGTATTTCGTTATTTATAACTTGATTCATGAAACTAGAATTACTTAATTAAATTTTATACTAATAACATAAATATTTTCTATAGTGAACCCTAATTATTTTTGCATATTCAAGTTCCTAATTTCATAAGGATTCTAACAAAATTTATTTTATTCAATTTTGAGTTCATATGCAAAATATTCATGTATAACATATTTCAAATACTTTCTTTGAATTTGAATTGGAGATTCAAACAGAGTTCAATTTCAAAATATTTTTGCATATTCTGAATCTACATGAATTTATATGAATTTAGGAATTTATTTTACTTTATTTCGACTAATGGTTCAAAAGTTATGAACAAATGAAGTAATTCGGGTTTGAAAATGCTGGAAAAATCAGAAATTTGCCAAATCAGGAAAATACGCTTCTCACCGAGAATTACGCTTTCCTCTTTTGGTGAACAGAGTGATTGGTGACAAAAGTTCTTGAGGCCGAATAGCTGGCCGATGTTGGGATCTTGTATTTGAGCCCAGTCTGTGGTGGCATATTAGGCCCTTTGGCGAGACTTGGGCCATGCAGAGCGTGGAGCGATCGCAGATGGGACCCGACTATCGGCGGTGGCGCCATGAGGTGATGAAGGGTCCATGAGTCGGCTGACAGAGAGCAGGGGCGCACGGTTTCCGGCTTGCCGACGACGGAGGAGGGCCGGAGCCGGTGAATGGGTTCCACGGTGATGATCAGGAGGTCAAGCCTCACACGTGGGATGGCTTGGAAGTTGTCGGAGATGTTCGGAAAGGGTTCGCCATCGGGAGGAGGCGGTGGACGCCATTGCCGGCCGGCGAAGAAGCTAAAACTCGAGTTCTTGCTGCAAATTTGCACTGGTTTGAGTATCAGTGGTTAATAAGAATCGTGTTTTAGCATTTTCTCGAAGAAGTTACATGGAAAATTGAGCTCTCACCGTGCGAGGGCAGAGGCGGAAGGAGGAGCTCGGCACGGCGGTTCAACGAAGAAGAAGAGCTTCAATTGGCACTGGGGTTGGGTTCTAGAGGTCAGGATGAAGCTTCGGTTTTGATAGTTCGGCTTGATTTGGAGCGTGGAGGTCTTGTGGTGGATTTCCCTCTTAGGCTTTTTTGGGTTTTAGAGAAGGAGGCGAAGCTGAAAGCGCAGAAGAATGGTTCAGGGGGGGAGGTAGATGAGGCTGTGGTGATTCCTGGAAGATAGCCGAGCTGGCTTTTGTAGCTAAACTAAGTCAATTCGTTGCAGGTGGAAAGGATGGAGAAGCAATGAGGATTCTGGTGATATTTTGCCGTGGCAAGGATTCTCAGCAAAATGGTTGCCATGGCAAACTTGGCAGGAGAAGGCATTGCAAGTTGGCGCAGCCTGGTTGCGTCGTGGCAAAGGATTCGGTCGGCACAAGGAACATCAGAGAACAAAAGAGCAGAAGAAAGGAGAAGACGCTGGAGAGGGGGTTGACGTGGGGATCAAGGGTCCACCAGGCAGTCACACAAGTGAGGGGAGTCGGCAGGGACAGCTGTGGTGCCGGCCCACATGCAAGTGAAACAAGGAGGGGACAGCTCAGGGAAGTTCCAGACAAAACTGGATTGCTCCACAAGTTTGGTCTACCAAAACGACTCAAGATTTTAAAAGAATTTTTGTAGAGGTTTTTAAGATGCATATGAAGGTCCAGGTAAATTTTCAGATTAAAAAACTTTGTATATATTTTATTAAAATTCTGGCAATATACACTGCACAAAAATTCCAATTCTGTTTTTGATTTATTAAAGTGTCCAAATGATTTTATTTATTTTTTAAATTTTGTTTTTCAAATTTATTTGAGCTAATAATACTTCTGTAAAATTTTCAGATTTTTATATTTGATAATTAAATTATAAAAATTCTGACATTGCTATTTTGAACTTTATTGATTTTCTGTTTTTGAATTTATAAAAGATTTAAATGTAGGTTTTTATTTATTATATTTTTACCAGAGATATATAAAATTGTCAGGATTTCAGGGTAAAAATTTCATGATTAAACTTTTAATATTGTTATTCATTATTTTCTTAAAATTAGAATGCATGAAAATCAGGAAAAGGCATTGTTTTAAGTTAAAATTTTAATTCAAATTGAAATTCGAATTTTATTCCATTTTTAAATTTCAAAAATTTCATTTTCCTTATTTTTGAATTTATAGGGCTGTTACAGATTTGGTTTTTGCATAAGAGTTAACTATTTGGCATGTGTTGCGAATGTGTTAAGCTTATGCTTGGTTGTTGTTGCTTTATGCTCTGATTTGCATGTGTTGCAAAGAAGAAGAGCATATGCATTTGGTTTTCGCATAATACTTTGATTTGCATATGTTGCAAATAGGATAAGCTATATGCGTTGGCTTTTGCGTGAAGTTCACTTTTGCATGTGTTGCAATTGTTGAAGCTTCATGTTCTGTTTACAAAACAAATCTTTCTTAAATCAAAGTGGTTGCTTGGAGCTAGTTTTGCATGTGTTGCAAAAGGAGAGAGCTCAAGCATGATTTGGTGTTTATGTGGCATGTATGGAGCTAGAGGCTTGCATGTGTTGAAAGTAGAGAGCTCATACGTTTGAATTGGTTTTAGTGTGGTTGCATGGAACTAGAGAATTGCATGTGTTGCAAATTAGAGAGTTGTAACATCCTCAAATTTTGCTAATTTTGAATTTTACAATTTAATTTGAATTCCTGAGAATTTCTGGAATTTATTTGCAATTATTTGGATTTTTGGAAATTAACTCCTATTTGGAAAATTATTTAATAAAGAAAAGTTTTAATAAAATAAAAGTGAAAATATTTTATTTGAGTTCAAAATGTCTTAAAATATTTTCTGGAATTTTTCTAGAATTTTTCTGATATTTTTGAAGCCTCAAATAATTTAAATGAATATTCGGAATTATTTTTATTCGCAAATCAATTAAAATTCAATGAACAGTAATGGGCCGAGCCTACTACTGTGCCCACGCCGAAATCCTAGCGTCGCTGCCTTCTTCCACCGTGCGATCGTGATCGTGTGGTTGCGAATCACCGCGTCATTTCATTTTACGCACCGTTGGATCTTCATCCTCACGCGCGTGAGGAGGCCACGTAAACCGTTTCATCTTCCATGCGTTCTGCCGCCGCCATTGCCTCCGGTGAGAAACCGTCACATTAACTTCGCCGTCGGGCGTCCTCGCCGCTTCATTAGCTAGCCGGGTATAAAGCACGTCGCGCCGCGCGTGTAGAACCCTTTCACGCATTCCAAAGACCACCGTAGCATCCACATTTTCTCGCCGAAGTTCCGTGACACTCCGCAGTAGTTTTTGTCCACTCCGGTGATCCTCCGCCGCCGTTAAGACCACCGGGGTAATCCTTGAGCCGTGTGGCGTCTCAAGAGTTACTTTTTCCATGGAGCAAAGATCGAGCGCCGTTGGAGCCGTCGTCTTCTTCCTCTCCGGTCACCTCTACCGCCGCACCACCGCCAACCGAGCTACATCGACCGTCCGATCGTCGACCGACGCACCACATACAGCCACATCTTCCTTTGAACAGTGAGTACCAATTACACCCGTAGCCGTAGATCTAGAGATCAATGGTCAGGATAGCGCCACGTGCCCGTAGCTGGGATCGCCCGCGTGTGCTTAAAACTTAAGTTAAATGCTAGCCGTTGGATCTGTATCGGATGATTGAGATTTAGCCACGTAGTCGCGTGAATAGTGAACCCCATCTTCTAACGTCAGCCGTTTGATCGGAATCGTGCGGTTGCTAATGGGCCACGTCGCCTATTTAACTGTAGTCATTTAATCTGGAATATTAGGCATAGAAAATCGATTAATCCGAGCCGTTGATTTTGAAATCAACGCTCGTGATCGCGCCGCGTGCCGGTCCAGTACCGAGCAGACGCGTGTCGCGCGGGAATCGAGGCGACGCAGCCGTCGGTGCCATCGACGTCATCCGGATTGTGGCTGCCGTTCGATTTTGATCCTTCGGTTGAAGTTGCGCCACGTGTCAGCACTTTATCAAGTGATCAAAGTGTCGGTGCGATCTCAACCACTGATCTTGTTTGCACGAATCACGAGGCATGACCGGGTCAAATGAAACGTTACTCGGTTTATTCTTTGCCGTTGGATTTTAATCCGAAGAACGAGAATGCGCCACGTGTCGTCACCGGAATAACTGAGCCGAAACATTGTTTAGATCTCGCCGTTGATTTTTGATCCGACGGTTGAGAATAACTCAACCTCTCGGTTGATATTTTGCCGCCGCGTGTCACACTCGAATGATCGACACGTGTCAATGCTGACGTCAGCGGCTGACGTCATCGGTGGGGCCCACTTGTCGATCTTTGGTGAGGTCGATGATGACGTCATCTCGACGTCAAGTTTGAGGATGACGTCATCTCTGATGTTCTTGACATCATAAATATCGGGATTTTCCGTATAAAAATAATTAGAGAAATTCGGTTTATTATTTTGGATTTATTTTGAAACTTCAAATGCTTATAACTTTTGCGTTTTAACTCCGATTTGAGTGATTCCAATTTCTAAAAATTTGTAAAATCAAGATCTATTTATTGGTGAATTTTATGAAATTTTTAGAGTTGATTTAGCTCTCTGGAAAATGTATTTATTGTGTGTATGTTGATTTTAATTAGACGTTGATTTGATGGGAGATTGCGAGAGGGAATTTCCAGTACAAGATTTGACTTCGGATCAGGATCAGCAACTTTTTGAAGGCAAGTTATGCTTTGACCATGTTGCTCCTAATTTTTGAAATATACTTTGTTTTAAACTATGCATGCTAATTCAACTAAAAATGACTTTAATTATTTTGGGTGAATTAGCTATCCAACCAAATTGTTTATGACTCCTTGATATCATTTGTATGCCATGATTCCTTGATAACTTAAGTTGGGTAAATCTAGTTGGTTGATGATATATAATGTGCCAACACGGAGGCTAGGCCGTGAATAGTTGCTTAGTGATGCTTACTACGTGAATGATGTTCTTAAATACAAATGTAACCTTGACCAAATATTATGGAATGATTTTTGAATAAAGTGTAATGTGTTGGTAATGGTGTTGGATTTGTAGAGACTGTGTGGTTCTACATGAAAGGCGATTCTGGGCATGTGTTGCAGATTGAATAAGCTGGGTGGAATTGATTTAGGCTGGGGCAAGTGGACCGAGGCTTCGTGCAGTGGGCCTGTGTGGCAACCGTGGGATGGGTTGAGTGATGTGAGGGTCAGTGTGCCAAAACCGAGAGAAGGATGTCTTGCCTTGGTGGAGTTAAGGACTTTACCTTGCAAGCCTTTGACTGAGTCTCTCGTACAACCACATGTCAGAATGGGAAGACCTAGTTTAGTAGGATTCGATGTCTTACCTCGATACCTCGGGGTGGCGATTACAGGGTAATCAGACGGGAGCGATGCGTGCTACTGCTTGGTACCCTATCCAACGGTGTTCGTCGACCCTATACTTGACTCTGTGTGAGGGAAGTGATAGTGAAGGCAACACGAGAGGTTCTTAGGCCGAGACAGAAGTCTCAAAAGCTTTATTACAGGTTAATCGCCTTTGTGGTGTGCAAGCAGTATCTTGTGGGTAAAGTGTACAACCTCTGCAGAGTGTTAAAAGCTGTTGAATAGCCGAGTCCACGGTAATGGACAATGCTCGGGATTACAAATCAAGGGGTAGTGTTCTAAAAATAAAATGGGGTGGTTGGTCGGTGCCAAAATTGTGAAATGAAGTTGTCTAGGGACTGTGTGTCCAAAATATTGTGGAAAAACAATTTGAGACATATATTAATTATAAAGTTTGATGCTTTCAACCTAAGTAATTGATAATTCAAAATGTTGATGCAAAAGCAAAATAACCAATAAGCCTATCCTTTGGTTAAGACATGCATGTAGTAAATAGATCTGCATTGTGCATAACTTGTTGAGTACGGTGTGTACTCACCCTTGCGGACAAACCTACCAGAAGAAGAAACTACACCAGCCTACGAGGAAGAGTATGTCGAGGAGCCAGGGAACTAAGGGCAAGCCTTCGTCGGAGCGACTGTGGAGAAGATGGACCACCAACACTTTTATAATTCCGCTGTTGAACTTTTATTCTGATTATTGTAAGCCCTGCGTGGCCAAACTATTGTAAGAATGACCATAAGGTCGTACACTCGTTTATATAAATGTTTGAAATACTTTATTTAATATTCCGCTGCGTATGATGTGATATTATACCCTGTTTAGTCTGTGTGCACTAGCGCGATCCTGGACTAGTGCAGAATACACAGAGTGTCCGAAGTTGTAAATTTGGGGCACGACAGAGGTGGTATCAGAGCATACCGACTGTAGGACTTGACCCTAGATAGATTGGCCGTTCTTTAGGAACTTCAAAATTATTTTCTAAAAGAAAATTTTAACTTGAAAGAATGATAAGTTCTTGACTTGTCTCATTCTTCTATTCTTTTCTCTTTGCTGGAAATTTCTATCTTTCCCCGTTGTTTTAAATGAAGATCTTATCTACGTTGTTCCAAATAGTTATCATTGTTTCATACTTAAGGAGAAAGCGCTGGGTGTCGCTGCCAGCCCTGAAGATCGTGAAGACAGGAATCGTCGAACGCAAGAAAAGTGGATCGATGAAGTGTTCCAAAAGTTAGAAGAACCAGTGCTTTCGTAGCCAGTTGAGACTCATGTGTGAGAGTCGCGTCTGTTTAAGTTAGGAGTGTTACCCTTTCTAGACGTTTGACTTGTGTGCTTAGGTTAATTTGATTTTTCCTTGTTTGCTGAGTGTGCAGTATGCGTTGCATAGCTTTTAGGCTTGGATAAGCGACCATACCAAGATAAGTAACTGTTTGCTTAAGTTTTTGGGGTTAAACCTATTCCTCGCACTAGTTTCTTGTGTCTCCTCTATTTCCCTCTCTCCTAAATCTTTTGTTCTTCAGATGGTAAACACTCGTGGAAACCGTGGAGCGGGAGGAAGCGGAACACAACAGGAAGGGAATCAAAACAATGCACCAAACCCTCAACCCCCACCTGTGGATATGAACAACCTGGGTGCATTCTTGGCTGCTCAAACCCAACTCATGCAGACCATGATGCAACAGATGCAACAGATGCAGAATCAGGCTGCTGTTAATAACAACAAAAACCAAGCTGTGCATCATGGGCATCACTCAAGACTGTCAGATTTCATGAGAACTAGACCTCCAACCTTCTCTGGGAATGTCAACCCCATAGAAGCTGACGATTGGTTGCGTACAATCGAGAGGAAGCTACACATAACCCAATGTGTTGGCAATGAGAGAGTCTTATATGCTTCCCACCAGCTAGAAGGGACTGCTGCTGAATGGTGGGAGAATTATTGTGCTTCCATGAGCATCCTCGAAATCACCAGGATGAGTTTCTGATTGCCTTAAATCGATTACCACGGCTTGGAAGGGATGATGGAGCTTAAGAAGGAGGAATTTCGCTCTTTGAAGCAGGGAGGCCAATCTGTGGCCGATTACTTAAACAAATTCACACAGTTGGCTCGTTATGCGCCGGAGGACGTTGCAACTGACAAGGCTAGGCAGTCCCGATTCATGAAGGGACTGAATTCCAGACTACAAGTGGGACTGATCACTCATACATTCCCGGACTTTCAAGAGCTGGTCAACAAGGCGCTCATTCTAGAAGATAAGCGCAAAGAGTTGGACGACAATCGCAAGCGTCGCCTGGCACAGCAAGGAGGACGCCAGGGTCAGCAGAGACCGAGGGTGGTACCTCAACAGTTCACCCGATTTCAACCAGGAAGTAGCACAAGGGCACCAATGCCTGCACAGAGACCTACTGGTCAGAATCCACAGACACCGGCAAGGATTATCAGCCCAACTGCAGGAAATCTGTCAATGGCCGGAAGACGTTGCTACAACTGCAACGAAATGGGGCATTTCGCCAATATCTGTCCCAAGAAAGGAGGAGTCACTCCTGTCCGCTTTAATCTGGGGAATACTCCTGCTAGAACGCCAGCTCAAGGAGGAAGTCGAGTACTTGCCCAAGCTGGAGCCGCACCACAATCAGCTGTTCGTGGAAGAGTGAATCACATCGTGATGGAAGAAGCTCAGAATGCCACAGATGTCGTACTGGGTAAGTCTTTAGTTAACTCAGTGCCAGCTACAATTCTATTTGATTCAGGAGCTTCTCATTCCTTCGTTTCTCAAGTTTTTGTTATGAAAAATGATTTGGATGTGGTTAAACTTAAGCATATGCTAATAGTTCAAACCCCTGGATCAGAACTCCGAGCTAAAGTAGGATGTTCTGGGGTAAAATTACTAATAAGTGGAATAGAGTTTCTAGCGAACCTAATCATATTGGACACCCAGACCATAGATGTGATTTTGGGAATGGACTGGTTATCTAAGCACAAGGCAGTGCTGGATTGTGGAAAAAGGGTCATGACAATTGAGAGCCCAAATGGCAAGAAGATAGAGATTCAAGCACTTGTTACTCGAAAAGATCAACCAATGGTTAACAATGTGAAGACAGTTATCATGGAAGAGGTTTCAGTAGTTAGTGAATACCCGGATGTCTTTCCCGACGATTTGCCAGGGATGCCACCGGACAGGGATATAGAGTTCGTGATTGAGCTGGTGCCAGGAACAGCTCCGATCGCGAAGAGACCCTATAGGATGTCTACCGAGGAATTGGTGGAAATGAAAAAGCAAATTGAGGAATTGTTAGAGAAAGGGTTCATAAGACCAAGTTCATCACCGTGGGGAGCCCCGGTGTTATTTGTAAAGAAGAAAGATGGGAGTTTCAGAATGTGTATAGATTATCGTGCACTCAATGATGTGACGATAAAGAACAAGTACCCATTGCCCAGAATAGATGATCTCTTTAATCAGTTAAGAGGAGCAGGAGTCTTCTCAAAGATAGACCTTCGGTCTGGATATCACCAGCTTAAAATCCGGACGGAAGACATACCAAAGACAGCCTTCTCGTCTAGGTATGGTCATTATGAATTTACGGTCATGTCCTTGGATCGACCAATGCTCTGATATTTCATGAATATGATGAATAAAGTATTCATGGAATATTTGGATAAGTTTGTTGTCGTGTTCATCGATGACATATTAGTTTACTCCAAATCGGAAGAAGAACATGCAGTACATTTAAGAATGGTCTTGGAAAAGTTAAGAGAAAATCAGTTGTATGCAAAATTTAGTAAGTGCGACTTTTGGAAAAAGAAGGTTGAGTTTTTAGGTCATGTAATGACTGCGGAAGGAGTAGCTGTTGATCCGAAGAAAGTAGAAGCAGTGTTGCATTGGGAGCAACCGAAGTCAGTTACCCAGATCAGAAGTTTTCTCGGAATGGCAGGATACTACCGCCGTTTCATTGAAGGATTTTCTTCAATTGCGAGACCTCTTACGCAATTGTTAAAGAAAGAGAAAAAGTTTTTGTGGACACCCGAATGTGAGAAGAGTTTCCAAGAGCTGAAGAAGCGTTTAACTTCGGCACCTGTTCTAGTGTTGCCGAATACTAAAGATAATTTTGACATATATTGTGATGCTTCACGTCATGGACTTGGATGTGTGCTGATGCAGAATGGCAAAGTAGTAGCTTATGCGTCAAGACAGTTAAGACCACATGAACAAAACTACCCGACTCATGACCTAGAGTTAGCGGCGAGAGTGCACGCCTAAAATTTGGCGCCACTATCTTATTGGAAATCGGTGTGAAATATATACAGATCATAAAAGTTTAAAGTATATATTCACCCAATCAGACTTAAATATGAGACAAAGGAGGTGGTTAGAGTTAATCAAGGATTACAATATTGGAATTCACTACCATCCAGGAAAAGCAAATGTGGTGGCAGATGCCTTGAGTCGGAAAAGTTATAGTCTGAATATGATAATAGCAGAAGAGCAGACTGAGTTATGTAAAGAACTTCAGAAGCTAAGAATAGAGGTCGTACCGGAAGGGTTTCTAGCTACTTTGGAGGTTAAACCAACCCTAGAAGAGCAGATCAGGGAAGGACAAAAGGATGATGAGAAGATTACCAGAATCAAGTCAAAAATGGACGAAGACTTAGCTAAGGATTTCAGAGTTGATGAGCAGGGTACTCTTTGGATGAAGAATCGAATTTGTGTACCTCACAAGCCGGAATTGAAGCAGTTGATATTGGAAGAAGCACATGATTCCAAATATTCAATTCACCCCGGTAGTGCAAAGATGTATCAGGATTTAAAAGAAAGATTTTGGTGGCCGAATATGAAGAAGGAGGTAGCCGAGCATGTAGCACTATGTGACGTATGTCAAAGAGTCAAAGCAATGCATCAGAGACCAGCTGGACTGTTGCAACCACTTAAGATACCCGAATGGAAGTGGGAGGAAATCGGGATGGATTTCATCACTGGTTTGCCAAGAACTCAAGGTGGATATGATTCCATATGGGTCATAGTAGATCGACTAACAAAGGTCGCACATTTTATACCTGTAAAGACAACTTATTTAGGAGATAAGTTGGCAGAGCTGTACATGTCGAGAATTGTTTGTTTACATGGTGTACCCAAGAAGATAGTGTCGGATCGAGGTACTCAATTTACCTCGAGGTTTTGGGATAAGCTGCATACAGCAATGGGCACTCGTCTCAATTTCAAGATAACAGTATCATCCATGAACATGATGGTCGGTGAAAGGGTTAATCAGATACTTGAAGATATGCTAAGGGCCTGTGCATTGTCATATACAACCTCATGGGACAAGTGTTTGCCATATGCTGAGTTTAGCTACAACAATAGTTACCAAGCTAGTTTGAAAATGTCGCCTTTTGAAGCTTTATATGGTCGACCGTGTCGAACACCACTGAACTGGAACGAGACGGGGGAACGTCATATCTTCGGACCAGATGTACTCTTAGATGCAGAAGAGAAGATCGCATTAATTCGAGAAAGATTGAAGACTGCACAATCGAGACAGAAGAGTTATGCAGACAACCGACGCCGTGAGTTGAGCTTTGAGCCTGAAGACTATGTATATCTCAAGGTCACACCATTAAAAGGAGTTAAAAGGTTTCATGCGAAAGGAAAACTTGCTCCGAGGTATGTTGGACCATTCAAGATCCTGAGCCGTAAAGGTGAAGTTGCTTACCAGCTGGAATTGCCACAGTCCTTAACCGGAGTACATGATGTGTTCCATGTATCCCAGTTGAAGAAATGTTTGCGAGTACCGGAGGAACAAACACCAATGGAAGCCATTGAGTTACAAGAAGATTTAACTTACAAAGAACATCCAGTAAAGATTTTGGATACCATGGATCGTGAGACCAGAAACAAGTCAACTCGTTTCTGCAGAGTTCAGTGGAGCAACCACTCGGAAAGTGAAGCAACTTGGGAGCGCGAAGAAGATTTGAAGAAAGAATTTCCTGAGTTATTCTCTAGCCAGCCCTGAATCTCGGGGTCGAGATTCTGTTAAGGGGGGGAGGTTTGTAACATCCTCAAATTTTGCTAATTTTGAATTTTACAATTTAATTTGAATTCCTGAGAATTTCTGGAATTTATTTGCAATTATTTGGATTTTTGGAAATTAACTCCTATTTGGAAAATTATTTAATAAAGAAAAGTTTTAATAAAATAAAAGTGAAAATATTTTATTTGAGTTCAAAATGTCTTAAAATATTTTCGGAATTTTTCTAGAATTTTTCTCGATATTTTGAAGCCTCAAATAATTTAAATGAATATTCGGAATTATTTTTATTCGCAAATCAATTAAAATTCAATGAACAGTAATGGGCCGAGCCCACTACTGTGCCCACGCCGAAATCCTAGCGTCGCTGCCTTCTTCCACCGTGCGATCGTGATCGTGTGGTTGCGAATCACCCGCGTCATTTCATTTTCTGCACCGTTGGATCTTCATCCTACGCACGTGAGGAGGCCACGTCGCTTCGTTTCATCTTCCATGCGTTACCGCCGCCGCCATTGCCTCCGGTGAGAAACCGTCACATTAACTCGCCGTCGGGCGTCCCTGCCGCTTCATTAGCTAGCCCCGGGTATAAAGCACGTCGCGCCGCGCGTGTAGAACCCTTTCACGCATTCCAAAGACCACCGTAGCATCCACATTTTCTCGCCGAAGTTCCGTGACACTCCGCCGTAGTTTTTGTCCACTCCGGTGATCCTCCGCCGCCGTTAAGACCACCGGGGTAATCCTTGAGCCGTGACGCGTCCGAAGAGTTACTTCTTCCCGCCGGAGCAGCATCGGAGCGCCGTTGGAGCCGTCGTCTTCTTCCTCTCCGGTCACCTCTACTCGCCGCTACACCACCGCCGAACCGAGCTACATCGACCGTCCGATCGTCGACCGACGCACCACATACAGCCACATCTTCCTTTGAATAGTGAGTACCAATTACACCCGTAGCCGTAGATCTAGAGATCAATGGTCAGGATAGCGCCACGCGTCGTGGTGGGATCGCCGCGTGTGCTTAAAACTTAAGTTAAATGCTAGCCGTTGGATCAGATCGGATGATTGAGATTTAGCCACGAGTCGCGTGAATAGTGAACCCCATCTTCTAACGTCCACCGCTTGATCGAATCGTCGCGGTTGCTAATGGGCCACGTCGCCTATTTAAGCAGTAGTCATTTAATCTGGAATATTAGGCATAGAAAATCGATTAATCCGAGCCGCTGATTTTGAAATCAACGCTTCGTGATCGCGCCGCGTCTTGGGTCGATCAAAGACGAGCGACGCGTGTCGCGCGGAATCGAGGCGACGCAATGCGTCGGTGCCATCGACGTCATCCGGATTGTGGTCGCTGCTCGATTTTGATCCTTCGGTTGAAGTTGCGCCACGTGTCAGCACTTTATCAAGTGATCAAAGTGTCGGTGCGATCTCAACCACTGATCTTGTTTGCACGAATCACGAGGCATGACCGGGTCAAATGAAACGTTACTCGGTTTATTCTTTGCCGTTGGATTTTAATCCGAAGAACGAGAATGCGCCACGTGTCGTCACCGGAATAACTGAGCCGAAACATTGTTTAGATCTCGCCGTTGATTTTTGATCCGACGGTTGAGAATAACTCAACCTCTCGGTTGATATTTCGCCGCCGCGTGTCACACTCGAATGATCGACACGTGTCAATGCTGACGTCATCGGTGGGGCCCACTTGTCAGTGCTGGTGAGGCCGATGATGACGTCATGCTGACGTCAAGTTTGAGGATGACGTCATCTACAGTGTTGCTGACGTCATAAATATCGGGATTTTCCGTATAAAAATAATTAGAGAAATTCGGTTTATTATTTTTGGATTTATTTTGAAACTTCAAATGCTTATAACTTTTGCGTTTTAACTCCGATTTGAGTGATTCCAATTTCTAAAAATTTGTAAAATCAAGATCTATTTATTGGTGAATTTTATGAAATTTTTAGAGTTGATTTAGCTCTCTGGAAAATGTATTTATTGTGTGTATGTTGATTTTAATTAGACGTTGATTTGACGGGAGATTGCGAGAGGGAATTTCCAGTACAAGATTTGACTTCGGATCAGGATCAGCAACTTTTTGAAGGCAAGTTATGCTTTGACCATGTTGCTCCTAATTTTTGAAATATACTTTGTTTTAAACTATGCATGCTAATTCAACTAAAAATGACTTTAATTATTTTGGGTGAATTAGCTATCCAACCAAATTGTTTATGACTCCTTGATATCATTTGTATGCCATGATTCCTTGATAACTTAAGTTGGGTAAATCTAGTTGGTTGATGATATATAATGTGCCAACACGGGAGGCTAGACCGTGAATAGTTGCTTAGTGATGCTTACTACGTGAATGATGTTCTTAAATACAAATGTAACCTTGACCAAATATTATGGAATGATTTTTGAATAAAGTGTAATGTTGTTGGTAATGGTGTTGGACTGTAGAGACACGTGTGGTTCTACATGAAAGGCGATTACGGGCATGTGTTGCAGATTGAATAACCTGGGTGGAATTGATTTAGGCGGGGCAAGTGGACCGAGGCTTCGTGCGAGTGGGCCTGTGTGGCAAGCGTGGGATGGGTTGAGTGATGTGAGGGTTTGTGTGCCAAAACCGAGAGAAGGATGTCTTGCCTTGGTCGATTAAGGACTTTACCTTGCAAGCCTTTGACTGAGTCTCGTACAACCACATGTCCGAATGGGAAGACCTAGTTTAGTAGAATTCGATGTCTTACCTCGATACCTCGAGGTGGCGATTACAGGGGGTAATCAGACGGGAGCGTGCCTGTGCTACGGCTTGGTACCCTATCCAACGGTGTTCGTCGGTCCTATACTTCGGCTCTGTGTGAGGGAAGTGATAGTGAAGGCAACACGGAGAGGTTCTTAGGCTGAGACAGAAGTCTCTGAAAAGCTTTGTTACGGTTAATCGCCTTTGTGGTGTGCAACTGTATCTTGTGGGTAAAGTGTACAACCTCTGCAGAGTGTTAAAACTGTTCGAATAGCCGAGTCCACGGTAATGGACAATGCTCGGGGATTACAGTCAAGGGGTAGTGTTCTAAAAATAAAATGGGGTGGTTGGCTGTGTGCCAAAATTGTGAAATGAAGTTGTCTAGGGATTGTGTGTCCAAAATATTGTGGAAAAACAATTTGAGACATATATTAATTATAAAGTTTGATGCTTTCAACCTAAGTAATTGATAATTCAAAATGTTGATGCAAAAGCAAAATAACCAATAAGCCTATCCTTTGGTTAAGACATGCATGTAGTAAATAGATCTGCATTGTGCATAACTTGTTGAGTACGGTGTGTACTCACCCTTGCGGACAAACCTACCAGAAGAAGAAACTACACCAGCCTACGAGGAAGAGTATGTCGAGGAGCCAGGGAACTAAGGGCAAGCCTTCGTTGAGCGATGTGGAGAAGATGGACCACCAACACTTTTATAATTCATTTGTTGAACTTTTATTACGATTATTGTAAGCCTGCGTGGCCAAACTATTGTAAGAATGACCATAAGGTCGTACACTCGCTTATATAAATGTTTGAAATACTTTATTTAATATTCATTGCGTATGATGTGATATTATACCCTGTTTAGTCTGTGTGCACTAGCGCGATCCTGGACTAGTGCAGAATACACAGAGTGTCCGCAGTTGTAAATTCGGGGCACGACAAGAGTTCATGCACTCTGATTTGATGTTTATGGAGTTGCTTGGAGCTAGACTTTTGCATGTGTTGCAAAGAGTAGTGCTCAAGCATGAAATTGGTTTATTGTGTTCTTTGCAAGTTCGTTGTGCAAATAAATCGAGGTCTATGAGTCCGGAATTCCGAGAGCATGTGAGTAGGGCTTGCAACGGGTGTTTGCAAGTTGAGTGGGTCTCGTGTTGACCTTCACATGGCTAGGGGGATTAATCTCATAGGATCGGGTTTGATTTGCTTAATACGTTTTGCAAATAGATCTTGAGTTGTTGGCGAAATATGTTTTCGCTAGTTGGAGTTGTTATTTGCGAAATGTGTTTTTGCAAATTTAGTTGAAATTCTTTGAGCATGAGCTAAATTGGTGCAAATGTGTTTTGCACGTGTGTATGATCATGTGTTGATCATATATTGGCTCAAAGATTAAAGTTCGGTTTTTGGAGAAAAGATTTTAGCGTCAAAATCCGAGTTTCTCCAGTATGGCCGGAGCTACCACTCATGAGAGGCGGTAGTCTTTGCAAGTCTTGGTAATATCGCATAGTCGGCACTCTCGCTTATGGGAGCGGTAGTGTCAAGACTGCCCGAGACTACTGTGCTTCACCGCCAGTAGTTTTTCTCCATCAAGATGTTTTTTGGAAGGCAGCTGCTGCAGACTACCGCTCGGTGGGAGCGATACTACCGCGCCTTAGAGGGCGGTAGTATCGGAAATATGACCGTTGCTGACCGTTGGAGTTTGAGGCGTGACTCTAGGCCCTTAGAGGGCTGTAATCACGACCCTCTTTGGTTTTGCCGCTTTGCCCCCAAACGGCTAGTTTTCTTTGGGGGGTTATAAATAGACCCTATGGGGGGCTTGGGCAGTGTGTTGCTGGCTTTGTGGGAGTTGTGTGCATATGTTGCTCTTCTCCATTTGCCTCTTGAGCTAAGAGTGAGCTCTAATTGCATGTGTTGCAATTAGGAGTGGATTGTGAGCCTCTTGTGCTTGTGTTGCACTTGAGGGAGGTCTTAGTGCATGTGTTGCACGAAGTGATCACCGGGAGCGCATGTGTTGTGCTCGGTGAAGTTCAAGCAAAGGATCGACTTGTTACTCTTGGAGGTTGCCGACTCCTAGACGGCGTAGGCGTTGTGCGCGGGAGCTCTCAAGGTTGTGAAAAGCCCCAGCAAAGTTTATGAAGGTTCGGGTTGAGCCTACGCAAAAGCGTGAAAAACCACGACTAGTGAAATTGAGGCGGGTGCTCAAGTGGGAGCCGGTCCAAGGGTTTGGGTTTGCTTCAACGTGGACTAGGGGAGACCGGCAAGTGTCCGAACACCACGGAAAAATATCGGTTGTCTCTTTTACTTTCAAGCATTTACTTTATTGTATATTTATCAATTGCTTGATTGTAATTAGAATTGCTTAGTATTGATTGCTTGTTCAATTTAGCAATTCTAGTATAGAGACATAATTTAGTTAGTGCACTAGTAAGCCTAGTTGATTTAGGTCTTAATTGTCAAAACCTAGTTCATCGCTTCCACATTATTTTTGATTAGGTTTTGACATAAGGGTTGATTAGAGCGATTGTTTTTAGAGAGCGATTAATTTTGTAAAACGCCTATTCATCCTCTTTAGGCGCATCCTCGATCTTTCAGCCGCTGGTTCTTCCTTCGTTCGCTATTCATGAGTCGGGGGTTTAATCCGTTCGCTTTTCTTCAGCTAGCCCCTTCCGTTCTTGCTCCCCGGCCCTCTCTCCTCCCGATGGTATGTGGCCACCCTCGGTTGTTTTTGCCCGCTCCACCAGTGACTCCTCCACCGAGTCATCGGCCTCGCCTTCCCGCGCCGTCGCCGGTGTCTCCCTTGTGAGGAGGAAAGCAACAGAAGCAAGGGAGCAAGCAACGAAGATGATCCATAGAACATGGTGCCAGCCATGACGGAACCGATGTTGTGGCACAAGGTAGCCGCTGTCTCCAGTAACCCATCCATCCTCCTCCTCCTCTTGTCTCAACTAAACCGCAACGCTATTCCCCCATCTTACTGTTGGCCACCTCGATTTCCTAATAATTTTTCCTTTTAGCCCAACAGGCGAGCTGTACTAACGAAAATAAGAACACTAGCAACACGGAAGGGGCGGGGGAGAGATCCCCAATACCTCGCTTCGATCCAGTCGAGCCCTACCTCCCAATTCCCCTTGAACTGCTAACCGAATCGATTTGATTCTCGCATGGTAGAGTCCTTCAGATTGTGGTGATCCCAGGGATCGTCTCGACAGGCAGGGTGCGTGTAGCGATGGAGCCGCGCATCGGCAACAAGTTCCGCATCAGCCGCAAGCTGAGGAGCGGCTCCTTCGGGGAGATCTACCTCGGTTTGTGCGCAATTCTGCTTAAAGATCTTGTTTTGATTCCAAAGTTCCCATCTTTACCATACTTTAATAAGTTTTTTTGTTTCTTCTCTCTCTCAGGTGGGCTGTGTGTGTCTGTTTAGGTACCAACGTGCAGACCAACGAGGAGGTCGCAATTAAGCTCGTGAGTTTGCTCAATGTTTTTATCTACTTTGCGATTTTGGTCTTGATAGCTTCAGGTGTGGGGATCTAGGATGCGCAAGTTGAACTACATGCTAGATTTGGAAAAATATGACATTTTCTCAGTTTGGTAACCATGTCAAGTGGTAGCTATGCAAATCTGACTCGCTTTAATTTATTTCCCTGATGCACTTGGATTGGTAATATATGGAGGTAAACTACAAAAAACAGTGTGGAGTACTGGGGTATGTGTTTTGTGTGTTATGTTGCGACGGAAGCCTTTTGGGGTAAACTTTCCTGCTTATGTTCTCGCTCTATCCTGCAATGCAGTTTAGTTAGTCTTTTTAGTTAAATTCGCTGCCAAAATATGAGTTTTGAAGAGATATACTTCTTTCTGTTCATTCTTAATTTTATTTGCTTGATATCTAGCTGTATCGCAAATATGATTTTTGTCTAACATGATGGATGCTTTATTTTGTATCTTTCTGCTATTTACGTTGGTCCTCTTTCTGTGGGAACAAATAACACCCTTGTTGTTTCTGATGTTTTGTCCAGGAAATGTGAAGACAAAGCATCCACAATTGTTGTACGAGTCAAAGTTGTATAGAATACTTCAAGGAGGAAGTAATATATGTGTTCTCTTTTTGTTTGCTTGGTTTTACTTTATCAAATCGCTTGTTTTTGAACAGATGAATCAACTGACATTCCCTTTGGTTCTGCAGCTGGAATTCCAAATGTCAAGTGGTTTGGTGTAGAGGGTGATTACAATGTTTTGGTGATGGACTTACTGGGACCAGCCTTGAAGATCTTTTTGGTTTTTGTAACAGGAAGCTGTCTCTAAAAACTGTGTTGATGCTTGTTGATCAAATGGTATGATGTACAATTAAGATCAAACTCATTTTTTATATTCTTTGGTAAAATCTTGTAGAGTGTAGTTTCTCCATGGCAGCATTACTTTGATCCAACTTTATTATAACCGCTTTCATTTTATTTTGTGTGCTTTTTACATCTTCTATTTTGTTAGATCAATCGAGTCAAATTTGTTCATTCCAAGTCTTTCTTGCATAGAGATATTAAGCCAGACAATTTCTTGTACGGACTGCTATTTTGAGTTTTGATCGACTGTAGTTTCCTTTGAAAAACATTATCTTCCATCACAAAAGTAAATCTAGATAGTCCCAAATTGTCGTTGTGAATCCAGTAACGATGTTTAGTTTTGTCTATCGTTAATGGTCTAGCAAGCTAGAAGTATAATACCTTTACTAAACTTGGCAGAATTCTTCGAAGGAGAGGCTAGCCACGCCATCTCGAGCGCGAGGAGCACTGCTCGCGTGAGGGGCTCGGCTCGCTTCTTCCCTCGCACGTCGCGTGCCCTCGTGACGAGTTCTCTCCCCCGCCATGCCATCATCTTCTGGAGCCTTCCGCGCCGCACCCTTCGCAAGACCTCCGTGTACCTTCTGGAGACTTCCACGCGCGCGCACCGTCCGTTCCACCAAGGGACGATCTGTCCTCATCTGCTACGCCGCGCAGGTGATTCGTCCGGTTAGCAAGAAGATGGGCTTCGCCCAGTGGTTGCCGCTACTCCCCCCGGCTTCTTCTCCGCCCCGTGTCACTTGCTCTATCCGGCCGTCCCCTGTTGGTCCCCTCACTGCTCCGCCATGGGCCTACTTCAGCACCTACTGTGACATGGAGCACTGCTCCTGAGCCTACACCCTCTGTGCCGATTATTCTTAGAGTTGATTATTGCCTTGTCTGAATGTCTTCAGGTTCTGGAGTTCCTGGAACTTGTTAGGTGTGCGCTTCTGCCTGCCTTGGAAGGTTAGTATTCTGAACATTTAGAACTTGTTGAATTTTAGGTTCTTTGAGCAACTTTGTTTTGTCAGCAAGCTCGCTTTCCAATGTTCATTAATTGGGTTTTCTCCTTGCGATAGCTCTAATTCTAGGCTTCCTCTCTAGGCTTATGACATTCAGCCACAAGATTGGGTTATATGATGTACAAGGTCCAATTCTAGTTATGAAACATGTTTTCATTCCTCCAGACTTAGAAAAAGATGGGCTACCTGTTGCCCTTGAAGATAGCACCCCCCTGCTTTCTTTTTTGGCTCCTATATGTTATGAAACCATAGAAAGTATTATAGCTTGGTTTAGTCAATATGAGTATATCGTATAATGGTAAGATGATTTATGACCAGGTTGACACATGCAGGGGTTAGATTGCTGCTATCCTAGAGACATGTGACCAACGTCTTCGTGGGAGAGAGGTGCTGCTTCCGGAGAGGAAGTGGATATTGTTTTGCTTGGTGGCCGAGGTTTTGGAACAGCCATGCCTGCACTGCTTGACTACCTAAGTTCAGAGTATGGGGCTACTTTTGCTCTGGGTATGTAAACATATTTGCCCTCTCTGCAATTTGCTAAAAAAGCCTTTTGTCAACCAAGCCTTTGTGAATTCAGCTACTGTTCATTGCCATATTGTAGGTACATGAGAATTGTTGTTAGCTAAGTAAGCCTTGAGGAAAGTTCCAAGCACAACAGCTGCTTAATATCCACACTGAATGATTTAGGTGTAGAGAGATACTCGGTGGAGTGCAAGCATTTCATGCCCATATTCCCCTGTCATCTGCAGGCCATTTTTTTATGTTTATGTTTATTAGGACCTCGCAAATATAGCACAGTTTCTAAAGCATGGACCCTTAGAGGATTAGCTGCATGATTTTTTTTCTACAGTCCATTATATCAACGATGGTAGATTAGCAGTAGCCTTTATTATGGACCTCTCATTGTCTAAGTGAGTGTGATGGATGACGCTATGACAGCAGAGGTTAGTGACCAGTGTCATAATTGTCATAAATGATACACTAGATTAATAGCACATTTATATCAGATATATATATTGGTTAGTTTTGTTAATGGTGGTCACCGGTTCATCACCTAAAATCATTTGGTAGTTTGAAACATTTGATCATTCCTACAGTAACAGATAAAATAACATGCATATATGATTTCTGTAATAAAACTACATGGATGATTGAGCGGTTGAAGCGCCTGTTTTTGCACCTAATTATTAGTTATCACATTTAGACCCGTGGTTACGCTAATTCACCGACGACTCCTACCCAGCACATTTTTTAGGGCATATTTGGTAGAGCTCTGGATTCCAGCTTCTCCTGAAATCTGAAACTTGTAGGCTAAAATAAAGTGAATTAAGTTTATATTTTTGGTCTAAAATGTAAACAAGATGATCTATCTAAACACTCTTAGGGGGTGTTTGGGACAGCTCTAGCTCCACTAAAATCCATGGAGTTGGTGGAGTAAGGTATTTCTAGCTCCAGAAATTTGTGGAGCTGGAGCTGTGGTTACATTAAGAGTGTTTAAGTGGGTCATCTTGTTTATATTTTAGACTAAAAATATAAACTTAATTCACTTTATTTTAACTTACAAGCTTCAGATCTAAAGTGAAGAGCTCTGCTAAACAGGGTCTTAATGTACTCAAAGCTTCAGCTTCACGAATCTGGTGAAGCTAAAATTTTCAGTTTCACCAGATTCACGAATCTGGAGAAGCTGAATCCCTGCCAAACACACCCTTAAAAACTCTTAAGAAAACAAAAATTGCGTTTAGATCCTCCTAATGTTTTTTTTGCAAAAACAACCCCAAGCTAAATTTCACGCGGCACAGCATCGCACGCGACCCTACCTAGTACTTTATATTAAAGTGGGTGGGATTGGAGAGCAATGGGAGGTGCTACCTCACCCCCCTCGCGGAAAGGTCCTCCGGAAAATTGGAAATTGCGCTTAGGTCCTTTCGGCGGTTTTTTAATAAAATAGATCCGAAAAATATCAAAATTACGTTTAGGTCCCTCCGCGGTTTACATTTAGGTCCTCCCGGTGGTTTTTAGTGTAACGGACCCCGGAAAAAAATACTTTAGGTCCCTCTACGGTTAAAAAAACACACAGATTCGTCGAAGGTTTATAGCAACCCATGAATTCGCCAACGGATCATAACCGCGGTTTTCTAAAAAAGAAACAGATTCGTCGAAGATTTATATTTTTTAAACAAATACGAAAACCGAAAATACAACCAAATTTTCCGAATTGCACAAAAAAAACAACTATTTTTCACGTTACATCGTTGTGTGCGACGCAGCGTAGCGCGTTATTCTGGTTAGTTTTTTCATTCAAGAATGCTACCTGTAAATGTGATGGCTAGTAAAGCCCCATACGTTTAGAAATCATGTAAACACTAAACAGACACCATATCGTGTATTTGTGTGTGACCGACTGGGAATTACGCCCTGTCCACTCTCTTCGGATAGACAGGAAAACTGAACTAAAATCGCTGCTAATTCGAAACAATTGAGTCTAGTCCAAATATAAACAAGCCATTAATTGCATGCGACTGGGCCAAAGCACCAAACGATTATGTAGTTCTACAAATACACCATTCTATCGGCTTCCGTAATCAACATCAGCTGTGGAAACAATTTGTAGTGCCATCTCACGGTTGTTAACGTCGTATGTAATGAGGTTAATGACCGCGTTGACAGCGGTAATGAGCCTTATCCCTCATCTGAGCAACCGTATGAGGTCCCTGTTGTAGCCCCAAGGAATTTCGGCCGTCTGTTGCGCCATTCTTCTGGAAATAACGTCTTGGATAATCCGAGCAAAAACCATGTGAGTGGACTATCTTGCCATTTTTGCCACCTTTCTTTCTAGAAAACAGAAGATCGAACAAATTCCCCAACAGTGCATACGGAACAGCACTGTAGCAGCTCAATCAAATGAATTATGAAGCTGAATTCAAGCATCAGTTCGACAGCGCTCCATGGTGATGCTGTTGTTTCCATCCTGGATGGGGCGGAAACCTACAACCCCCAAGTCCCCAGCAACCACGCGTCACTAATTTGCGATGTTTGGAATTGCGGGAGTTGCTCTCCATCAAAACCATAAAAGATAGAGGAAATAATGATGCGCCATAAGAAGAGAACCAACAGAATCAGAACCACCAAATTGAACACAGTGATGTCTGCACCACCAACTGGCTGATTAAGGTTCACACTGGTGGTGCGCTCTTCCTGGGCAATAAGCAAGGTGTAACTGGAATGGTAATCCGTGACGAGCACGGGAGCTTCATCAGTATTGCTGCGTAGGCGAATTTTACGATAGTACTGATAAGAGGGAGCTTTATCAGTTCATTTACTTACCTGCTTGTATAGATTATCAGTTTTCTCTGAAAAATATAGGAGTTTTTCTTTCCTGAGAGGAAGAAGAGTATAGGGGGTTTAGCTTTTTAAAAAAGCATTCATAAGTAAGTAAATGCAACTCCCAACGGCGAACGGAGACGGTTACCTGACGTGATAGTACTGGTGCAGGTGTCTATCTGCGCTTTTAATCGATGACTAGTCAAATGCCGGTGTTTTGCAGCAGAACTAAATAATCAAATCATACCACTTATTTATAAAAATAAAATTGTACTCTTGAGTTGTCATGATGAGGAAGAAGTGAGGAATGTTCCCATCAAAGAGAGCGGATGTGGGTGGAAAGAGAAATATACAGCTGGTTTCCTTTTAATTAGCGATAGGTGGGAGATCGTGTCACAATACACGGCCTATATATTAGAGGCGCGTTGCTTTTCTTAGAAAGAAGAGAGGTAACCGACGACCATCACCAACTCGTATTTATATATTAAGAAAGATTAGCTTCCCTCCCCTTCTTTTTCAGACGCTCACTTGTTGTTATTCCCAAAACAACAATGAAATATTTGTTTTGTGCATGGTGTCTATCTACTTATTTATCAAAGATTAGCTATCTTTCCCTTCTTTTTCAGATGCTCACTTCTTGTTAGGCATAAGACACCAATGAAATATTTGTTTTAGAAGAGTACATAGAGTATGCATACTCCACCTATACTATATACACAAGGGTTTACATTATCGATTTGATCTTGAAAATCGCTCACTGGTCGGTACTGATTTTCGTTGATAATCGATTGAAAATCCTCAAAAATCGAAGGATTTTGAAATCAAACTTTTTGAACAAAAAAATTGATTTTCACCGATAATATGTCAATATTCCTCTATAATAGGTCAATATTCACTGAAAATTGATCAATTTTCCTTGATAATCGACCGACCAATTGAACTCTTTTGGCGGCTAATTTTTTGAGCGATTTTCGTGGATTTTCATAAAAAAAAATCGCTTGATTTTTATCTATTTTTGACCGGTTTACAAAGTATATATTTTTTTTCAATTTTTAAAAATTAGATCGGTTTACCAACCAATTTTAAATGCCTAGCCGGCTTGATAAAATCGATTATCGTGATATTCAAGCAGATAAACACGATATTATTAGCCCTGCTATTCACGTGCGCACTCGCGTGCGTACTATACACCCTAAGAATTTTACCGAGGCTTTAAGGTCCCACGGAGTGCAGGCACGAGTTTTCTCATACTACGACCGAGGCTCACCCTTCACCGATGAAATATTCTATCCGTTTTTCACTCTAGTTCCCCAATCACCTCTTAGATCTACAGTACTTATCAGCTCAGTCCCAACAAGATAGTTTGCTTTATACTTATCCCGTTATGTGTCAACTTTTTGGTGAGGTGGAAGAGAGAGAACAAACTTGATACTTATGTAAGTATTCAGTTCATTACTTTTCTAGCTTTATGTGTAATTTTTTTTAATAAATTTAGTCTCTTCTCAAACGTAATTATAAAAATAACCTCATCGCCGACTATAGAAGCGCCAAAAGATAACACATGTCACACTCTGTACTTCTACACCATGGAAGCGCCTACCGAGCTCCTAGAGCTCATCAAGCCACCAAAGCTACTGAGCTCTAGGAGCTCAGTAGATGCTTCTGTGGTGCAGAAGCATGGAAGGTGACACATATCACTTTCTAATGCTTCTACAATTGGGAATGGGATTATTTTTGCAATTGTGTTCGAAATAGAGGCTAGATTTGTAATTTTTAAAAAAAGCTTACTATAGAATTAGAAAAGTGATGATTTTATAAGTATCAAAGCCTTTTTAGAAAACTAAGATGTTAGTATCAAGCATTTATGTATTGGGGGCTTATTAACAAATTTGTGGGCCATATAGTGTTAGTGGGGCATATTATTAATTTTTTATATCAAATCAATAGTTATTTCTAAAATTCTACTTAACCACTTTCACTTTTCTAGTACTCCATTCGTTCATAAATATACGGTTTATAGTTTGAATGGTCTTATTTACAAATATATGACTTTGTATGTCAATTTAATGAGGTTTTTCCTATTATACCCCTGTTCATTCTCTCTCGACCATATATATTTATGAGAGGTGATTACCACCAACACAAAGTATTAATCTCTCATCTTCTAAGATAATTGAGTGAGGTATCTAAGTCATTTCCTCTTATAACTTTCTCAATTTCACCACAATATTAATCCTTATGCAAGTTAAAATATTGCTTTTCACTTGTTACTAAAGATTGCCGTATCAAAATATGGGTGAAGCTGAAGAGGGAGGGAGAAGACTCAGAAGAGAGAACTGGTTTGTTAACGTCATTAACAAGCTAGCACGCAGACCAAGACATACAAAGCTATGGATTATTGGAGGGGAACTCGTTATTAGGCTATTCTCAGTGCATAGTTTCATTTTCCAGTTTCCAAGAGTGCCACATCAGTTTTTGTCTAGGTAACTGTGTATCTCAGGTTTCATCTAGATAAAACTCTCTCACCTCCCATGAAACTCTCTCTATCTCTCTCTTCATAATTACATTGCCATGTCACCAAACATGATGATATGTCATGTCATTTAATGAGAATGAAACTCAGTTGAAACTCCCACTGGGAATGGCCTTAGAAAACGTGTTTTGCGGGTCAGCGACAAGAGATTTATGCCACGACAAATTTATTGTGGTTCTTTAGGAATGACTACGATAAACAAGTTATTAAAATATTTGTATCTAAAACCCCCTTTGGTCCCTAGCTATTAGAGCAAGTATAATAACAAAGCGCACTACTTACTCTATCTCTTATTTATGTCATTTAGAGTAAGCAATAAAGTCAGTTTATACAATAACCCTCTCAAAATTTGTCTCTAGAGAAATACTAAAACTTTTAATTTGGCCATTCAACACTAATCTCATCTTTGTGGCTATTAGCAAAATACAGATTTCAACGTAAGAGCCATTCGTGCTGGCTCAAACACTGACTTTTAGTGGGCGATAGCACATTAGCACCTATGTTTCTATGCAATGTTTGCTATTAAATAAGAGTCGACTCTCTTCACATAAGACAAAATCGATATGGATAAGTTAAAAATAAGCTAAAATAATTTTATTGTACGTGACCTTAGAAATGATCTTTCATGCTCACAGTTCAAGATAGTATCATTTGCGAGAACATCATTCGTCAGTCACATCCGTACACACCGTACACCACCACGAATCCCCGGTAAGGGATCAAGTTTGGTAGTCCATGTCCATAGCTAGCGCTCAAAGGGAGCAACCGTTTAGATCGGTGCTACAGGTCACAAGAACAGTAGCCACCACTGTGGTTCGTACAAAAACGGTCGGTAGTGTGACACTACCAACTGCATGCGTTGGATAATTGGATGTCAGTTACCCGTAAATACAACTAACTAAGCAAGCAACCAAACAAGCGCGTACTATAAATAAGGGACCGCTGCAAAATCACGAAGTAGTCTTTGGTGAGGCGTGCCGCGAAACAGGCCACGGCCGGCAAGGTGCGCGCCATGGAGCAACAAAAAATGGCAGCCACGCCAGCTTACGTCCACACCGAGGCCCTGCAGACGGCCGTGCCGACGCGCGTCGTGGAGCCCGGGCGGACGCGCCTCGTCGCCGTGGCGGCGCTACCGCTCCCCGCGTCCGCGGTGCAGCGGCGTGTTCGCGCGGTGCTCTACTACCGCGGCGCCGACGGGTCGCCGTGGGAGGAAGGTGTGTGGGTGAAAGAGTCGCTGAGCGAGGCGCTGGCCGACCACCCGGAGATGGCCGGCCGGCTCCGGCGCCGCGCCGACGGGTCGTGGGAGGTGAAGCTGAACGACACCGGCGTGAGGTTCGTGCAGGCGACGGTGGAGGCCACCGTGGACGATTTCCTGGAGTCAAAGGACCGGGCGCGAAAGGAGGCCGCGCTGGCGCCGTGGACCGACGTGAATGCGGAGGATCCCGACATGTGCCCGCCCCTCTTTGTGCAGGTATGCGCGTGAATCATGCCATCGGTGACGGTAAGCATCCACCGATCGCATGATATAGTTTTCCTTTTTTTTTCTGTGGACCGTTAAATCGTCGAATTCGTCCCATAGCCGTTTGACTGACAGTTGGGGCCAATCGGTCAAGTCCGTTTATGTCTGTTCTTTACTTGGGTCGCCTGACTGACTGTCAAACATGTTCACCTCTAGCGATCAAACTCCAGGCTTTGAACGAGTAGTTTTCTGTCATGTTTGGGGGCTTATAACTCTTGGAGCAACTTCCCAGGAAAAGAGTAATCCCCGTCTGAATCGTGAAGTTGAATCCTCTTTTCAATAGTTTCTGAAAGACCACCGTAAAGAAAACAGTTTCACGGGAAAGCTGAGGACCATTTAGAATGTATGAATTCCATATAAATTTCACAGGAATATTATTTCCCAGGCATAGTATCTACGAACTACGATGTCAAGTTACATGTGTGACTGTGTGTGCATGCAGATCGCGAGTCTGGGGAGCCAAACTGAACCAGCCTGCCCTGTAGCTCGATGCTCCTTGCTGGAAAGGGTTTGTCGGTTAATTACGTCGTTGGATCGGTTGCATAGTTTGTTTCTTTTTCTGTGGGGACGGGGAGCAAGCTTGCACTTTGCAGCTTAATTCATAGAGTTGACCGGAGGCTGGCTGTGGCTCAACATGTCTGGAGTCTGTTCCTCACGGTTATTATTGATCGGATCAAATATTTTGTAGTCAAAGTTTATCTAAAAAAGTAGATCTATATTTAAAAGTCTAACTAACAAAAATAGTTATGTCTATAGTCACGATTCAAAGGAAGCTTCATCCTCTTTAGTAGTGAACTGGTCAAAAGCTAATGGTGGCTAGTTAAGACTAAAGTATGACCGGTTATACGGTTTTATAAGTTTTAACTAGGTAATTGGCCGAAAGACATGATAGTTTACCAACGTGATTAACATGACAATAATTAATAGCGTATTTTGTAACTTACGATTGTTGCCCAAGAACACGATTGATGATAAAAAAACTAGACGGTTCAAAACTTAACTAGACTCAATACGTGAATACGAAAGGCATATGTAATAGAATTAACTAGCATCTTTTAAGTGGCTACAAATAGAGTGGTCTGTGTGTCCAAAAAGGACATATGATCAATCAAATCCCATGTAACTCTTATAACACTCTTTTCATAATAATAAAATCTTCAACTTGATCTTGCTCCTATATTTCTTTAAGTTCGATAGGGACGTATTAAAACAAGCTAGCAGAGTCTTGAAAAAAGAGAAATAAATTACTGGATATTAATTCACATGATCGGGCCCTGTGTCCATAATTCAATGCTTGGAACAGGAACATAGAACCTATTTTGACGGCGACACGTAAATGTGAGTATTTATATGACCGAGACACATCACCAACCGAGTTAGATGTGCTAGCAAGTAGCAACAGAATCGCCGTAACACCATGTGCGGACCGCATGCACAGTATCGCCCCAATCAATTGCCAAACCTAACAGCCTGACCTGACATGCCAAAATGGATCCAAAACTCAATGCAGTACAGTGCAATATACTCCGTATTTTACGTGAGCTACAGTGCACGAATTTTGACGCGTGTTGATCTGCCATGCAGCTGACGCGGTTCCAGGGCGACGGGGGATACGCCGTCGGCGTCAGCTGCGCCATGCTGCTGTCCGACCCGCTGTCGCTGGCAAGGTTCCTCCTGTCGTGGGCCAGCACGCATGCCCAGATGAAGGCGCAGAACAAGCTCGCCGTCCACCCCATGATGCAGTACGTGAGCTACCTCCAGCGGCCGGACGCCGTCTGCAAGCGCACCACGTCCGTCCCCCTTGACTCCTTCACCGCCGACGGTGGCGGCGCCGAGACCGTGCTCTTCAGAACCCGCACAGCCGCCGGCGCGCCCGAGCACCGCGCGCTCGCCAGGGCCTGCATCGACAGGGCGAGCGAGGAGCTCGGCGCGGACAGGGTGTCGCGGTTCTCGGTCGTCGTCGCCACCCCCGGGAAAGATGGCCTTGGAGGGACGAGCATCGAGACGTGTACGGCGGGGCCTGGCGGTGGCGGCGGCCACACTCTGGAAGCAGCGCAGTGGAGCGAGCTGGGACTGGAGGAGCTGGTGCTCAGGGGCAGCAAGCCCGTGCACGTGTCGTACAGCATCGTGACGGGCGGGGACGAAGGGCTCGTCGTCGTGATGCCTGATGGTGATGGGTTCCTTGTCACCGCGACTGTTCCGAAGTAAAACATGCAATAAGCAGGAGATGTTAGCTAGTGGCAAATATGTGAGTTGATGCATGCCGATCGTGAAATAACCTGCTTGTGTATGACTACGGTTGTTACAGCAGAAGTTGTGCTTGTCGATTGAGAAACATAATGATATGTGTAACCTAGCTACTTGTTTCATGAACAAATTATGTAATATGTCCACGAATAATGTCTCCATTTGCCTGGTACTTTATCCATCTTCCCAGGTTTGAACGTCGACCAAACTTGCATGCTTCCTCCCAGGGTACTCGTCATTTTTAAAAAAACAATTGGCCAAAAGCTCTCACATTTCATTAAATAAAGATAACAATCGGATTATAAACGCACACTACCCATACACACCTACGCCCTCGGTTCTGTGGACAAGTCGTGCACACTCCAGGTGCTTCAGCCAACTGAGCAGCGCTCGGCACACCAGGGGCACTCATCATGGAATGTGCGACAGCTTAAAGATGTTCATTCGGCAAACAGCCGTGGAATGCGAGCGCACAAAATCAACCACCCGTTAAACTCCAACGCGTATCCAATTCTGCCTGCTCTTAAACTACAGAGTTTGACCAGGAAATTGTTGAGCCTCATTGCCACAGGAGTCGTGACAATTTTGCTTGTTCATCGCACATCACTAGAAAATGGATGTATGTTTTGAGATGTAACAATCAATCAATCAGAAAGGCAGATATCTGATTACACTGAAATTTCCGTTCTGACCGTAAATTAAAATACACAGATGATGGGATAACAATGCGTAACGTAACTGGACATTATATTGGAATTATTGGGCTACAGACCCATTAGTTCACAAATAATTCTTTAAAAATTTCAATGGCCAATTAGGTGAAAGGGAGATGAAAATACAATAGTCCCATAATACTAGTGGAAGTGGATAAAGACCACTTTATAAGGGAGGTTCCCTCTACCATGCTTGAGCATGAGAAGAAGAAGAGAATACGCGTGCTTGCTTGCCTTGCAAGACGGAATGGTGCAGCGAAATCGAGTCCGATGACTTGCGTAGGCGTAGTTCACTTTTGCAGTTTTTACAGCGTGGGACTAATTAGTCAACACGGTTACGTTAACGTGGTATTAACTACGTTAACTTATCCGTAACTGACTCGAATCATGGAGCGGATTTTACGCAGTATCTGTAATCGACATATATCTTTCCCTCTGTTATATATATACGCAGAACAGATATCAGATCTCTCTCTCAAACCTTTTGCCTTCCCTCAGTACTATGCTGCCTCTGTCTTCCCTATCCCTTCGCCATCGTGCACCGACTGTTGGGAGAGTAGGTCTCCGAAACGTCCGCCCTTGAGATCCTGCACTGGGAGAGGGCGAATCACATTTTTGGAAAGCGTCTTCACACGACTGCTCGCTAGCTTCTTCACTGACGATCAACTTCACCTACGTCGCCCTCTGATCTTCATCGATGTCTATTACCATTTTGGCCACGTCTTCGCGTCATCTCTGTAACGCACGCGAACCATCTTTTTGTTCTGTTTATCTAATAATATGGATGAGGTAGACATTGCAATAGGCATATTGCTTGTGTCTAGTTTATGTATTTCCTCTGTTCTGTCTTCAATTATTATTATAGCTTATTTTTGGAATAAATTCATCATTAATATGCCTAATTATCCAACAATCCAAAAACATGATAGCCTTTTCATGATGAATATGATAAAAGCATCTGGTTTTGTTGAGGCAATAAGACTGGATAAATTTATCGGTGTTCACTTTAAGAGATGGTAGATGCGAGCCACTCTGTGGCTAGCGTTCTTTCAGATCGTCTTTGCGACGTGTATATGCACATGTCAGATACAAAGGAGCTGTGGGAGGCACTCAAAAATAAATTTGGTGTCTCAGATGCTGGCAGTGAACTGTATGTTATGGAGCAATATCATGAATACAAAATGATTGATGGCCGTTCTGTGGTTGAGCAACCTCATGAGATATAGTTCATTGCGAGGGAACTTGATCACCTCAAGTGCACGTTACCCGACAAGTTTGTGGCCGGTGGCATTATTGCCAAATTGCCTCCCTTGTGGAGGAATTTTGCCATATCTCTAAAACACAAAAAGCAAGAAATCTCTGTTGAGAGTCTGATTGCATCTCTTGATGTTGAGGAGAAAGCTCGGACGAAGGATGTGCACCCAAACGTGGTTGAGGGACAATCCAGCGCCAATGTTGTACAACGTCCTGGTTCTGCAACGTTCAAATCAAAGGGAAAGCTATTCAGACTACCAACTTTAAGAAGAAGAAGCTGCAGAATGACAAGCCTTGCTTCGTGTGTGGTGAGATCGGACTTAAGCAAAGAAATGTCCAAGCCGCAAACGAGGAAAGAATCAGTGGGGACAGAACACCAAATCTGTCAATATGACTATTGGCAATGCCGAGAACAAGACACCTGAGTATGGTAATTTACTCACTGTTCTTTCAGCTAGTCAATCTACAGATTGGTGGATTGATACTGAGGCTACTATTCATATTTGTACTGATGTATGATTGTTTTCTTCTTACCAAGTTGCTCAAGATTCTTCTGTGCTAATGGAGAATGGGCCATATGTTTCTGTTCTTGGTGTTAACGTGGTAGATCTGAAGCTTACTCTGGGAAAGATCGTGTGGCTAAAGAACGTGCAACATGTCCCTTTAATCAATAAGAATCTCGTCAGTGATTCTCTTCTTTACAGAGATGGGTATAAGTTAGTGTTTGAGTCGAATAATGTAGTCATATCAAAGTATGGACTATTTATTGGTAAAGGCTATGATAGCGGAGGCTTGTTTCGCTTTTCCCTTAAGAACGTTTGTAATAAATTCATGAATCATCTTTGTGACAATGTTATTGGCAGTGAGGCAAATGTTTGGTACTCACGACTATGTCATCTTAATTTTGATTCTATGTCTCGGCTTTCTAGTATGAAATTAATTCTAAAATTTTCCATCGTCAAAGGTTCTAAGTGCCAAAATTGTGTACAATCTAAATAACCTCGCAAGCCTCACAAGGTAGCCGAGAAAAGGAACTTGGTACCATTAGAACTCATACATTCAGATCTCTGCGAGATGAATGGTGTTGATGAAGGGTGAAAAAGATAATTCATGACTTTAATTGATGATGCGACTAGAATTTGCTATGTGTATCTCTTAAAAACAAAAGATGAGGCTTTAGACTACTTTAAAATCTATAAGGCAGAAGTTAAGAATCAATGCGAAAGAAAATTAAAAGATTTAGGTCAGATCGTGGTGGAGAATATTTCTCCAAAAATTTCTTCCAATACTATGCAGAGCATGGTATCATCCCATGGGAGGACGCCTCCCTATTCGCCCCAATCTAATGGGTTTGCCGAAAGGAAGAACCGCACCCTGACTGACTTGATTAATGCCATGTTGAATACTGCGGGATTATCTAAGGCATGATGAGGGGAGGCCTTGTTGACCTCGAGTCATGTTCTAAATAGAGTTTCCACTAAAGAGTAGTAAGATAACTCCATATAAGGGATGGGAAGGAAGAAAACCATCACTATCCTATTTGCGCACATAGGGGCGCTTAGCAAAAGGCATTGTGTCGATAATAAAGAATCGCAAACTTGGACCTAAAATTGTTGATTGTGTCTTTCTGGGATATACTCATTGCAGCATTGCCTATAGGTTTCTAGTAGTTGAATCTGAGGTATCCGGCCTATGCGTCGGTATGATAATGAAGTCTCGAAATGCAACATTTTTTGATAATATATTTCCTATAAAGGATATGCATAGCATTTTGAGTCAGGCTTGTGATTCAACTCCTGAACCTACCATACTAATTGAGTATTTTGAGCAAATATATGAACAAACTCCTAGGAGGATGATAGTGATGCTTCTAGAAGGAGCAAGAGACAAAGGACCGCAAAATCCTTTGGTGATGATTTCACTGTGTACCTTGTGGATGATGTTCCCAAGACTTTTTCAGAAGCATATGCATCTCTTGATGCAGACTACTGGAAGGATGCAGTCCGTAGTGAGATGGATTCCATTCTCGCTAATGGAACTTGGGAAATCACATATCGTCTTTTTAGTTGTAAACCAGTTGGATGCAAGTAGTGTTCAAAAAGAAGTTTAGGCCTGATGGTATTATTGAGAAGTACAAGGCATGACTTGTGGCCAAGGATTACACCCAAAAAGAAGACGAGAATTTCTTTGATACTTATTCACCTATTGCTAGATTGACCACAATACGTGTACTACTATCCTTGGCTGCCTCGTATGGTCTTCTCGTTCATCAAATAAATGTTAAGACAACTTTCCTTAATGGATAGTTAGATGAGGAAATCTATGTGGAACAGATCGATGGATTTGTAGTAAGTAGTCAAGAGAACAAAGTGTGTAAGTTACTGAAATCTTTGTATGGTCTTAAGCAAGCACCAAAGCAATGGCATGAGAAGTCTGATCGAACTTTAACATCTGAAGGCTTTGCTATAAACAAAGCTGATAGATGTGTATACTACCGCTATGGTGGGGGTGAGGGAGTTATTCTATAATTGTATGTAGATGATATACTAATATTTGGAACAAATCTTGATGTGATTAATGAGATCAAGATATTTTTGTCCCAAAGCTTTGATATGAATGATCTGGGAGAACCTAATGTAATTCTGAACACCAAGTTGATCAAATGTGGGGATGGGATTACACTTGTGCAATCCCATTATGTGGAAAAGGTCTTAAGCCATTTTGGCTCTATGGATAGTGTCGACGATTCGGGAACCGGTCCCCCGTCGAGCTTACTTGTTGAATGAGGGATCAACCAGGGCCCCTTTTCCGCGAAGGGTATAGCGTCCGAGGGCCTGCCAAGTTAAGGAGGGATGGTCGGATGGTTCGAAATGAGGCAACATACAAGAGTCTTTTTTATCCTGGTTCAGGCCTCTCGCGGGGAGATAACAATCCTACGTCCAGTGGCTTCACTACTGTCAAAAGATGGATTACAGGGTGCTTGCTCGGGAGCGTCAAGCTCCTCATCTTCCTCTACTTCTTACAGATGTGTTTAAGTGTATTCTCTCTAGAGGGCTCTCTCCTTTCCTCTCTAGGGTTATTAGGTGGCTAGCCTTTACCTAGGGGGGAATGACCTCTCTCTGACCATTACACACAATAGGGTATTTATAGACGATTACAGTCTTACATCATTTATTACAGAATGGCATGCCACTACTGTGCCCAGACGTGGGTGTAACTGCTCCCTTACTTTTCGCCATGCCGTGACGTGGGCGTAGTGGGCTTAGCACGTGGCCGTACGGTCCTTCGAATCACCGAGTGATTAATGTCACATTGTCTTTGTGGGTCGTGTCCGACCTGCTGATCATGCCCAAGGTCTTCCTTCAACCTTGGTCGTCTGTCGCACTTTCCCGAGCAGGTATGCTCGGGGAACAGGTGCACATGCTTGGGGACGAGCTCATTCGAGGCCAAGACAGACCCATAGGTCGATCTTCCCGAAGGTCTTCCTTGGGGACACCGTCCAAGGGTAAGCATATCCAGCCGCTGGTTGGCCGCCGGGGTACGATGGTCGTCATGGGAGTTGCCCAATCCCTGACAGATAGTAAGTTTTCTCCAACACCTTATGATGTTAGTTTAATACTTCAGAAGAACCGAAGAATTATTAGGGATCAACTGAGATACTCTCAAATTATTGGTTCACTTATGTACCTAGCTAGCATTACAAGGCATGACATCTCGTTTGCTGTGAGCAAATTAAGCCGGTTTGTGTCTAATCCGGGTGATGATTATTGGCGTGCTCTTGAGAGAGTAATGTGTTATATGACAGGTACTATGAGTTATAGAATTCACTATTCTAGTTATGCTGGTGTACTTGAGGGATATAGTAATTCCAACTGGATATCTGATGCTGATGAGGTCAAGGCCACGAGTGGGTATGTATTTACTCTTGGTGGTACTGTTATCTTATGGAAGTCTTGTAAACAGACCATATTGATGAGGTCAACCATGGAAGCAGAACTCATAGCATTGGATACAGCCGCTGTTGAAGTAGAATGGCTTTGTGAGCTCTTGATGGACCTACCGGTAGTTGAAAAATCGATACCGGCTATCCTTATAAACTGTGATAATCAAACAGTTATTGTAAAAGTAAACAGGATAATCAAACAGTTATTGTAAAAGTGAACAGTGCAAAGGATGACATGAAGTCTTAAAGACACATAAAAAGACGGTTGAAATCTGTTAGGAAATTGAGAAACTCCTGAGTGATAGCATTGGATTATATCCAAACCGCTAAGAAATCTGCCAAGAATCTGGCAGATCCATTTACAAAGGGTCTATCATGAAATGTGGTAGATAGTGCATCTAGGGAAATGGGAATGAGACCTACCAAATAATTAACCATAGTGGTAACCCAAACTATGTGATCGGAGATCCCATGAATTAGTATCTGGGTAATAACAAGCTGTTGGATTAACTGAATAAGAGTACATTCTATATCCCGCTCCGTGAAAGATGTTATACTCTTAAGAACTGTGAGACAGGTTGACTAGGGTCTTAATATGTTCTGTTGGTTTTTACAAAAACAAAGAAACTGTCCCGCAGAGCATTCTTGAAAGAACACACTTATATGAGTCCAACTGTTGGTTGCAGTCCGTGAGACGTGGGTATTCTCCAAGAAACTCATGAAGAGACTCAGGAGTATGACTTATACGCTCCACCCGAGGGTAGACTGTCGACAACCTAGTATCAGTCAGGGCTTTAAGTGAAACTTTTCTATGCAAAACTTGTAATTCAAAGCATAGTTCATTGTTCAAGTTGCAAATGAATGTAGCTTGAAGTCTAGGTGCAATTCAAGGCATAGTCCATTGTCACCGAAAGTTGGTATAAAAGCGATGCTTGGAAACAAGCAAAGACCTATGGGACCTATGAGATTTGGTAGAGGATTGTTGGAATTATTGGGCTAGAGGCCCATTAGTTCACAAATAATTCTTGAAAAATCCCAAAATCCTATTAGGTGAAAGGGAGATGACAATGCAATAGTCCTATATTACTAGTAGAAGTGGATGAAAACCACCTTATAAGGGAGGTTCCCTCCACCATGCTTGAGCATGAGAAGAAGAATAAGAGAACACATGCACGCGCTCGCTCGCCTAGTCTCACCTCGTCACGCCACGCCACGCCAGGCGGCGCACGTATGCGACATGTGCGAGAATGGTTTGGCGAAATCGAGTCCGATGGCTTGTGCAGGCGCAGTTCTCTTTTGCAGTTTTTGCATCGTGGGACTAAGTAGTTAACACGGTTACGTTAACATGGTATTAATTGCGTAAACTTATCCGTAACTGACTCGAGTCATGGAGCGAATTTTACGTTGTATCTATCACTGACTTATATCGTGCTCCACGATTCTCTCTCTATTATATATATATAAGCAGAACAGATCTCTCTCTCGAACCTTTTGCCTTCCCTCGGTACTACGCTGCCTCCATCTTCCCCGTCCCTTCGCCGACGTGCATCGATTGTTGGGAGATCCTGCACAAGGAGAGTGTGAATCACGTTTTTGGAAAGCGTCTTCATGCGACTGCTCGCTAACTTCTTCACCGACGATCAGCTTCACCTACGCCGCCTTCTGATCTTCATCGACGTCTACTACCAGTTCGACCACGTCTTCGCGTTGTCTCGGTCACACATGCGAACCATCTCTTTGTTCTATTTATCTAATAATATGGATGAGGTAGACATTGCAATAGGCATATTGCTTGTGTCTAGTTTATATGTTTCCTCTGTTCTGTCTTCAATTATTGTCATAGCTTATTTTTGGACTAAATTTATCATTAGTATGCCTAATTATCCAACAATTCAGAGCTCGTCAGTCAAAAAGGAAAACACGGAGAGCTAAAAATATAATGCTAAACCTTTGTTGTGAAACCAAAATATATATGTAGCAATAACATCTAACAGTTGCGTCCGCCCTACACGAGACCTCAAATCCTGATCAGTACTGATTTTTTTAGAGGAAGGCGGGATTTTATTAGGGGCTTTTTTACACCTATTTTTGGTTGGGATCCACATGAGTGGCCTAGAAATTTAAACTAAAATCTTGATCTATCCATGTAGATAAGTCGAGATTATAGCTCAGTCAAACAAGACCTACAGTCGTAGGAACAAAACAAATGTCCAACATACCAACAAGCCAAACATACTTTTAATCTACTGAAGGATCATCTGGTACGGGCACTTATCATGGGCAGAACAAGGGGTGCGGGGTATACTCCAGCACTCCCAAAAATTTGAGAAACAACAAAATTTCATCTCTTCAATAAACTAAATTTATTTATTGAATTGGTTTCGATTTTGGTAGTTTAAAATTTTTAAGACATTAGAACTATTTATATTATGTTTTTAGCAAATTTCAAACATATATGTTAGATTTATGATGATACGAAATCATTGTACAAGACTACTGTACATATGAAGTAGGCATCTTATCAAAAAAAATTTAGTTCCGCCATCGGCACTTATTCGCCTTCTTCATGTCATTAACAACTTCCAAACAGTCTGATGAGATTCGGCATCGCCTGGTATTGATACCCAAAGCTAAGGATACAGCTCCATTGCAAGCTTAGGCTTCCAACGACGGCGGGTCTATGAACACCCTCCAAACACCACTGCACTAGCAGCAACATACCTTCGCCTCGTTATCTCTTCATATAGCGCCCACTGCTCCCTGTTTTCAGAACGAGCCACGTGTCCGGTCTCTTTGGAGCCATTCTCGTTTATAACCGAGTCCAAATCACTTAACGCACTATATGTCTTTTTCCGCTTCACCATGACGACAATGGCTTGCTTTACTGTTCTGGATTTTAACTCCTCCTTAAACATAATTCTGGTCCATACCATTGCTCATCATGTCCATTACCAGTGCATCACTCTCCGGTTCCTTATTTTCCCGACTTGCAACTACTTTCCGGTCTTAGTCATCTTTCGGCGTCTCTTGACCATTCTGAACCTCAACTCTCCTAACCTAGTCCCGGTTTTACGTTCGCCTCACCATGACTTAGTCTCGGAGTCTTACAACCAATATAGACAAGAAAAGCATCACATAACACTATTCACAATAATATGCATTAATCAACAATTAATACAAGCATTAAGCTCAAGTCGTAGTAAAGTCGTCGCTACTGTCACCTAGGGTACCGCATCCCCAGTACTACCGCTCCTGGTTAGCCGGTAGTGGCACTTGCACTGATCAGCCTCCCGAGGGAACCGTCTCTGGAAAATAACTACCTCCACTAGAGGCCGATAGTACTGCACCCCCAGTATTATCGCTTTCAGATGGCCGGTAGTGCTGCCTATGTCTAACCCCAGAGAAAACATATTTCTGTAAAAAAAAGCTACCACTCCTAAGGCCGGTAGCTCCGTAAGACCAGCACAACTGCCAACCTAGGCAGGTAGTGTCGTTTGGCCGGCACTACCACTCCTAAATGGCCGGCAGTGCCATGTTTGACATGACAACAACTTAAATTACTTCAAATTCAAAATTGAATTCAAATCAAATTCAAACTTAAACATCATATATTCAAATATAGTCAAATACTCATCATCAACAAGAATAGACCTTCATATAATCTTTCATAGACACTTCTCATTTTGATCTGCCCACATCAGTAGGCAGCCCAACATATCTTTTTGAAAGTGATTCATTTGGAACACGAACCCTGGATCGCATTCCGCACTTCCTCACTGCTGTTAAATGTTTAACACAGCTAGCGGATATGGGCGAGATCAATCCGCGCTTGCCAGAGCCCTGTCCAGACTGACACGAGTAACACGACAATACGGCATTCCCACTTGGTACTTTCCTGTCCCACGTCCAGTCTATGCCAATATAGCCTTTATCACACAAATACACAATCCACACACATCGACTGCATCGCGGAAGTCATTCGTGAGATATCCCTCCGTCCCTTTTTGATCCCAGCTGCTCTTCACCTCTCAAAATCTCATTGAAATCACCCATGCAAAGCCATGGCAGGCCAGATTCTCTAGCAAATTTTATGAGATCCCATGTCTTGTCGCGCTGAGCTCTGTTCGCCTCCCCATAGAAAAACGTGAGGCACCGTGGATCCTTCCCTTGTTCTTGAATTCTTGTGTCAATGTAACGAGACCTTTTATCATCATTGTAAGCTATCAAAATTTATATTAAGATAGTAGCGAACGGCATTAAAACTTACATTGAGATAGTAACAAGAGATATCAAAGTTAGTACCTCCACTCTTTAAATTTTTTGTACCACTTTGTACTGTCTCAATATAAATTTTAATACCTCACAAGGATGATAAAAAGGTTTCCCATATAATACCGGTAGAATCTCATCGCTTCAAGCTGAACAGAGTGGTTCCAAAAAAAGAGCTAATTAAGATCTTGTTTGGGAGAGTTTTATATCCCAGCTTCACCTGAGATCTGAAACTTGTAAGCTAAAATAAAGTGAATTAAGTTTATATTTTAGTCTAAAATGTAAACAAGATGACCCATCTAAACACTCTTAATATATCAACAGCTCCAGCTACATAGATCTAGTGAGTTAGTAACACTCAGCTTCACCAGATCCACAAATCTAGTAGAGCTAGAGCCGTACCAAATACACCCTAAGTCTCCACTACGACCTAAACTTGTACTGCAAAGTTGTTGTCATACTTGAACGAAAAGAGATTTTGTTGGAAGGTATCAAAATATAAATGAGCTAGTATCTGAGAGATATTAAAAGTTAAAAAAATAAAGGTACCAAAAGTACAAAAGTTTAAGAATAATTTGATGCTACCTCTTAAAGATGGTAAAATCTCTACGGTCTAAATCGCAAATTCTCCACCCGTGTCTTCCCAATTTGTGTTTCTAGAATGCAAAGCACCGGAGGGGCAAAATTCTTCGCGAGCTCGAGGATTTCCCGAACTGTTGCCAGGTTGCCAACCCCACAACAGTTCCAACACATGATTTTCACTGCGCCCGATGGCACTCCTCGAGGGAGCCCTCCCATTGTCGGAATTGCAGCAGAACTGGATCCTTTTCGCTGTTCTGTCTGATCAGGATTCAGGACCCCTAGAATTCTTCTCTTACCAGTACTAGGGCCAAGCTGTTAGTAGTCCCTTCTTCATTCTGTTCGTTCTCTAGCTCATTCAAAAGCCTCTCCAACCCCAGAGTTTGGATCTACTAATTCTGTATTACAAACTTTCATAGGACTAACAGCGTCATCTTGTAGTTCTTTATTTTTCTCCTTTCTTCTCCGTGTAGCTTTTGCATTTGCACCAACAATACCACGACCCGAGGTTCTCTGGAAATCATTCCTCGAAGCTTTACTACCAGATCCTTCACTACGAAACCCCAAAGAGCTAGATGGTTTTCCTTGAAACCGGATATCGGTCCGACCCTTCTATCTGGAGATGCCAATTGCCAAGAGCCACTCCCCATATTGAAACGACTTGGTGTCATGAACACCATCGCCACATTCTGACTCTATATGTCCGAGAAGTCCACAGACAACACATAAACGTGGCATCTTCTCATATTTAACCTTAAAGGTTTCTCTGCCATCATCTCGCAGTAACTTGCGGATAGATACATTCAACACCCTTACCAAGGGTTTGAACAGAGGTGAACGTCGTGCCGTGACGAGCTTTCTCTGCCATCATCTCCTAGTAACTTGCGGATAGATACATTCAACGCCCTTACCAGGGGTTTGAATACAAGTGGGCGTCGTGCCGTGCTAGGCTAACCTGGCGCATGTCAATTGTGTTTCGTGTCTAAACCGTGCCAAGTCGTGATGGCCTGTCGTGCCCGCCGTACTGTGTCGGCTCGCCTTCAGCAAGCCTAGGCATAGCCTATTTGCACTTCGTGCCTACTTCGTACCGTGTCGGTCTAGATCCAATCTATTTGCACTATTGCAACGAGAAGAAAAGGAGCTGGAAACGCATGGAGTTAAAACAATGGACGTAAATATTGAGAAAAAAGAAGTAAATTTTATTTATTTTTAAACAGGTACAGAGTTACTGCCTCGTTAAAAACCATATATCTAGTGTGAGGTACCCTAGTGCGGAGCGGCTCAATGCGTGTGCTCATTGTTAGTGAGCATGTTCTCTCCAGTCCCCATTCTCCACCTTTTAGCATCTCCGTTGTTCCCTCTTTCTCCGCATGCGAGGACCGAAAAAAACGCCGGCTATAGAGCGAGGCACAACATTACGCAATGCCGCGACAAAGCGCCCTGCCACATGATGTGCCTGCTCGAGCCTATCGGGTATGTTTCGTACCGTGCTGGCTCAAGCACAGTTTATGTTGGTGTGCCGTGCCGTGCTGTACCGCTCATCGTGCCCTACCGCGAGGTTCGGCACGGCCCTGTCATTCATGCCGTGTCGTACCGTGTTTCAGCCGTGTCGTGTCTGCTGTGCCTCAGGCTTACTCCAAAAAGTCTGGCCTAATGCCCAACTTTAGGTTGGAACACATCGATTTTTCGCCTAATCATCAAGAAATTGCCCCAGCCACATCCATCTTCATCCAATGGCGTAACTACAAAATTTTGCTATTTGAAATTTGCTAAAAGAACAATACAAATAATTCTAAGGTCTTAAAAATTCGAAACCACTGAAATGATAATCAATCAATAAATTTAACTTCATGAAGAGATGATCTTACAACGTTTTTTAAATTTTTTTAGGAGTCAGGACACACCCGGCCTATGCCTAGATCGGCCCCTATCCTCATCAATTTCCACTTCGATCACATCCCCAAATACAGCTAGCTAACTGACGTCCCACACTCTCCTTCAGTCCTTCGTAAGGGCATGTACAAAGTCATTTAATATGGCGTCTCTTAATGATGAGGTGGACATGCTTCGCTGATGTAGCAGGGGAAAAATGCAAAAAATGCTAGAGTCGACTCTTGGTGAAGAGACGATTCTTCACAAGCTCCTAGGCAAAATTAGAGAGGAGCAGTATTAAATAGCATGTTGGCTCTTGTGCATGTCTTTTGTATATGCTTATCTTTTTTGTTTAGAAGAATGTGCTAAGAGACACTCTTGACTCTCCATTGTACATGCCCTGAAGGCCAGAGGTAGATCGTAAATTCTCACCCAAACCTCCAATCTGCTGAAAGAAATAGCCGATGGCCGCTTGTCCCCCATCAAATTCCTCGGACACAACAGCGTTCACCCTAAAGATCGACAAAAAAAGTGGGACAAAAAGATTATCACCCGAAGCTTTAAACTTCACGTCACGAGCCAAACCCCATGCATGCTTGGTATTGCCCATAAACGCTGCATGACTAAAACATTTCGACGTGTTTACCGTCTCGGCCGTACCAAGCCTCAGACAGAGATCGAAATCCGGTGGAGAAACAGTGCCAGGATCAGAATCTCTCGCATAGGAAGAAACCCTCGCAAGAGGAAGCAAACCCTAGAATTGCGACTCGCGTCACAGTGCTGAATACTAGTGCTGTAATGTACAGATGGGTTTATGGCCCAATGATGTCTACTAGCTTACCTGCTGACCTGCTTGATACGGAAAAGCTAATCAATTGATGACGGGCTAAATCATTGAGTCCAAGCAAAAGTACATGCACGAATTAAATTAGTTGGTTTGTTCAACGGTTCAACCAACATTTGCCGCCTACCCCTTTTAGTTGTACCCTTCCTGACTCTTTCTGCTATTGCAGTGAACCTACATATCTCGAACAACGCAAATTTGCAGGAAAGCCTCAAGCCCTCAACCAACCATTTCTTATGTATTCTATTTTGCATTGATATGAGAATTGCAAGGATCTTGTCGTGTCTCAACCAACCATTTCTTATGTATTCTATTTTGCATTGATATGAAAATTGTAAGGATCTTGTGGTGATTAAACTTGTTAGTTCTAATGGTTTCTGAGGAATTATACCAAGTAGCTTTAAAGAGAATCATGGAGTAACCTGTTAGCAAATTATTCGTGGTCTTTATGTTTGGATGGTTCTACTAAAATAAATAAATAAAAGGAATGATAAGAAATCACTCTGATAATTTGCAGTTGTTGATTTGTGTGTTAACATATTGGACTACTACTGCTAGTAAATAGTGAGTAGTAGCACACTAGCACTTGTCGCATACCACTAAACGCCATTGACACCAATTAATCCACGGGACTAGAGATTGTTCAAGGAATCAGGGGACGCCAAACGAGGAGAGTTGGTGACGAGCACAACTAACCCAACTGCACCGGAGCAAACCAAATCGCTTTAGTTAGTACCTGCAGCGCTTCACTCACCTTATATAAACCTCTCGTCATCACTTGCAGTCATTGTACTCCGTTTCCACAGCGCTCTAAAATCCTGCAGTACTCATCTAACGAGTCCGTGTTGCTGAACTTGTCATCATGGCTAGACATGGGCTTATGGCTGCAGGTCTGCTGCTGCTCGCCGCCGTCGCGCCGTCGTACGCCGTAGACTACACCGTCGGCGACTCGTCCGGCTGGGCCAGCGGCGTGGACTACAGTACCTGGGCGAATGGGAAAACCTTCAACATTGGTGACAAGCTCGGTACGTACAGGCGTACAGCACACTAGTATGGTCATTTATAGGCAACTCATTATACCCCTGATATGTGCGTCGGAATTTAAATATCAATGGCGCATTCGTAAATTTTCTCTAAATTCTAATGTGCATACGAGGAATTAATCCTATTACAAACTGTGGTTCTTTATGATGTAACTGTTGTACTTAGTTGGACCATATGTAACTTGACACAGTTTGGCGAAATGGTCCAGGTGTCAGTCACTGTGTCAGTGTCGCTGACTTACTGTGGCTAACCATAACTTGGCTTTGGCTTTGCATTGTATCATTTCGTGCTGAGGCTGATCAAGTGGGTTATTAACTGGGTGCACACGTACACGTACGTATGCCGTGGCATGCAGTGTTCCAGTACAGCATGATGCACACGGTGGCGGAGGTGAGCTCGGCGGACTACAGCGCGTGCTCGGCCAGCAACTCGATCCAGTCGTACAGCGACCAGAACACCAAGATCGCGCTCACCAAGCCCGGCACCCGCTACTTCATCTGCGGCACCAGCGGCCACTGCGCCAGCGGCATGAAGCTCGCCGTCACGGTCTCCCCTGCCGCCGCCACCCCCACCCCGGAGGCGCCCGCCACGACCCCTACAACGCCGTCGGCGACGCCTTCGGAGACCACGCCCTTGACACCAACGCCGGCTGCGACGACGACAACGCCGTCCGCGACGACTACATCGACGGACAGCACCGGCGGGGCCAGCGGCAGCGAGGCCCGTTTCGTGACGTGCCTGCTGGCTGCAGGCGTGGGCCTCGTCGGCCTCGCCCTGATGGGCTAGGCAAGAGGCAGTGCTGTTTCTATTCTCGGCCTGTTGAGTCGGATTGTTATTTGAGTTGCCCACTGTAAACTCTTCAGTTGCCTGTGTGTCCGTAGATCTGGTGCGAATTCGATCGCTACTCGTATTGTACGACAACTTGTCATATGTATTCTCGTTGTCGGTGCTGCTTGCTTGCAAAGTCGTCTCCTCTCATGTGCAGCCCCGCGCAGCCTCCGTGCCTGTCAAAAAACCAACGATGAGCGCGCACCGCGCTCCGCCACTCTTCCAGTAAGGCGTGGGCGTGGCTCGGTTATTAGCAAATTTTAGTCGCAGGGTGATACAAATGCTGTTAATGTGTTAGGCCATTTTCAGTGGGAGTTTTAAATAGGTTTCATTCTCATTGAATACTGTGACACGTCAGCAAAACTAATGATTTGGCAAGCTAATTAAGAGGAGAGAGAGAGAAAAAGAGTTTTATAGAGATGAAATCCGTCGGTCACTGTTTCCAACGCGAATGAAACGATCTGAAACTTGCACTGGGGTAAAATCGTTTTATTTTCACTCACAATACCATCCAAGCAGTAAATGCTATTGATTGCCTATGAAACTGTGAAAATGAAACTGTGCACTGGGAGTCCTTATTTCATTCACCATTCCACACCTCTTTAGATGATATAGTATCCTTAGAAACTGCAAAATAAAACTTAGCACTGGAAATAGCCTCTTATGAATGGCACACACTCACGTGTGCGCGGCATGCGGTACAGGTCAGGGAGTCCAGCAGTTTTGGGCCATGACGCCCATACACATTTTTTGCCTTTCGTTTTGCTCCGCTGAGCATATTTTGCATGACCAACTACCCTCAATTTCCCGCCGGGCGATGGCCCGTGCTAATTGCGATTCCATAAGACTAAGGACAAAACCGCATCATCTACCAGGGCGGAAACTGCAATTTATTTTCTAGAAAACAGCCTGGAAACTTATTGACCATTTAAGGTCCTGTTTATTTGGGCTTTTTTACCAGATTAAAAGCTAAAAAATTACAGCCTAAACAAACGAGTAGCTTTTTATCTGAGCTTTTTAAAAGCCATAACCCTCCATATAACTAAAAGCCAAAAACCACTGAAGAGAGACTTTTTTTTGGCTTATTGATGGTTGATTTTAGACTGATAACACTAAAGTTAAGTAAATTTGCCCAACTTTATCACGTATAAAAGTCATTAGCTTTAAAACTGTTTAAACCAAAAGGCTGACTTTAAACTATAAGCTCAAAAGTCTAAACCTAAACAAACAAGGCCTAAAGGTGCAACAGGTCATCTGTGTCACCTGTCGCGCTCCTAGGGACGGAGCTGGGCCTTGGTCCACTAGGGTTTAGGCCCGAGGCCTAGCCCAAATAGCAGTGTAAATATTGTTCACATGTGATTTTGGGCCCGAGGCCTGATACTGTGGACTCAGCATCCCGGTCCACAGGACTAATCCTAACCACTAGAGGAGCTCAGCCTGCTCACCACTACGCACGCCCTAGCCATCACGCCAGTCGCGCGCCCCATACACTGGCTGCCGCTACCGCCCATGGCCCGCCGTCAGCTGCCATTGCTTCCCCTAGCCGCGCCCTTTGGCCGCCGCTCCCACCTTAGCCCCGTAGATCCAATGAAGCTCATCCTGCTCCGGCACCGCGCCTCCGCTAATCCCACCTCGACGATCGGCCCAGCGACCCGGCTACTATGCGCCTCCTAGGCTTCGCTGATCCCGCCCACGATCGCTCGATCAGCCACCGCCTCGGCCCGCCCACCAACCGCAAACCGTAAGCCCACAATGGCCAACTTCACAACCTCTAGTGTATCTCTCTTTCTACGGTGTATCTTTTAAAAAAGAAGCTCCAGATTCTCTTTGAAGTGTTTAGTGTTGGATTATGGCATTATGCAGGTGGTGGAGCATGTGCAGAATAGCAGAAGAAGATAGGGCACAAACTACACAGTGCTAAATTGCTAAGTGCTGAGTGCTAAGAGTGGAATAGTGGATTGTGGTGAACCACAAGGCGATGATTTTTTTTTGTTCTTTTCATCCTTTGCGAATTGCGAATTGCGAATAATTGTCAGGTTGTGTGAATTGTGAATGGTAGCTTTGGTTATGCACTGAATTGTGAATGGTGGCTTAATAGCTTTGGTTATGCACTGAATCATTGGATTGTGAATTGTAAGATTACCATGGTAGTTGTCAGATGGAGTGAATGGCTATGTTAATAATTGGTCATAGTTTGTCAAATGCATTTGCTATTATCCAAGCATGATAAGAACAATAATTGGTTATGGTTTGTCAATTCCATTAGCCATGAGCAGTGTAAATGTTTGGTTCCGTTTCTAGTTATCTTTAATTGCTAGAATTGAACAAATTGAATTGAACAACTTACATAGTTCGTGATTAATTGATTGGACTCAATTTGAAAAGGTTGGGATAGGAGTATCGGACCATTAATTGACTGATTACACCACCAGTTAATCTCAGTATTAGGGCAATGGTTTTGGTGAATGGTGATAATTTCGTCACTCAAGCAAGAAAAATTTAAGATCCACATGCTGCCATATGCAAACAAACATTCAATTAAATGACGTCATGACTTCATAAAAGATTAACTACAATTGATAAAGCCATCACTACTTCGTGACATTGCTCTTTTATTATTGTTTTTCTTGGTTTAATTGGATTATATCTATTTGGTTTAATTGGATTATAAAAGGTCCAACAGTCCTAAGTAAGAATTCAAATGCTAGATTGCTCTACTTGGTTTAGCTTAGTGTACACTCCTTATGTTTTTTAACCAACAGTTTATTGGCAAGATTTTAGTTACTCCTATGTTTGTCACATTGTGGTTGTATTCCCAATTGGGTTTAATTGATTGGACTCAATTTGATTTGAATGCTTTGAAGATTACAAGATTTTACAATGTTTTCAAAATATGATGTTACATTCTTGTTTTGCAACTGCATCAATAATTAGCTTTGTAATTTTGTGTCCTTAATTTACATATAGATTTTCATTTTGCAGGTTTAGATTCTTGTACTATTGTTGATGACAATATGATTTGACTTGGATGCACCAAACCTTCGTCGGTTAGGTATTAATTTTTGTACTGCTCCACTACGTTATGTTGTTTTTGACATGTTTTATCTATTTTGTTGTTTCGTTAAGCATGAAGTTCAAATTTATTTTGAATTGTGTATTTGTGTAGTATTTTTGTTGTATCTCGGTGTGAATAGTATTTGGAGTTAGTTATTACCGCTTAGTTTTCAGCCTAAGACTTGGTAGAATCCTAACTCTGCCACTGCGCGCTCCTGTACTACGGTAGCACTTGCTACACAACGGTAGCTCGGCAACCTCACTTGCCGAGCACTCCAAGCTTGGTAGGTTAAGTAAGCTGAATAGTTACATGATTTAATTAAGTAAAGCATGTCATTAAGTGATTAATTAAATAATTAAATTAATTAAATAAGTGATTAATTCAATGAATTTGACGTGCTCAATGCTATCAAGGAAGATGTGTGCTTTACACCTTTAGTTAAAAAAAACACTAGATTTACGAAAAAAAATCGAAGGCTAGAAAAGTTCGCTTCTCGAATTTAACCGGCACCTCACTTACACTCACGAAATTTATCCGTACAGCTGCAATTCCTATCTGGTCGTTAGCTTGATATCTTCAAATCCAGCACGCGATACGCGCCACACCAGGACTTTTCTGCAGACTGCTCCGGCGAGAGGTCTCTACTCTCTAGGACTTCTGCCCGCCAGCCCCAAAACGGACGTCTGGTGGACCCGATGGACTAACACCTTTGCTGCGCACAGCTACCATACATTTTCTGTGTTGTACGGAATAGGTATTGCCGCCTGCTGCAGATCGTCTATCGTGAGCGACAGCTACGGCCGGTTTAGGAAATCGACGTAGCAGTTTTCCATGCTATCAAAACATCGTAGAAAGCAACAAGGTATACCACATGTTACGGATAAAGGCCATTATTAGCCAATTAAGATTATATAAGCACCGGATAAAAACAAAGAGACATAAGATATATTCCCCGTTCAATTTTATAAGTCTTATTTTCTGAATAATCTTGTTTATAGATATAAGATGTATTTTATATTCCAATGCAAAATTAGTGTGATATTCCCTATACACCTCTAATAAGTATCTATCTTTACTTCATTACCTTTGAAATTTTCGTATAAATTTCCGAATCAAATGACCCATACAATATGTAATCACAACATCCATGAGTTTCATATTCAGATTCATGTTTACCGCCATAAACAGGAAGTAATGAAATGTAGTGCTATCCAAAACAAGAGAATAAATTTCATCGTAATCGATATGAGATCTTCGCATGAACCTATTGGCATTGCTTTTATACATATTTCGTAATCTTCCATGGTGCCATTTTATGTTCTTTTGCACTAATGCTATATATGAGGTTACTAATCATTCATATTCGAGATATATGTGTGCAAAAGTGTTGCATCGCAGGAAAATATAACTTTTTACATACTTTTCATGCAAAATTACTCAGTTGGAAAAGTCCATTCCTAATCGGCAAATCGACATGTTCCGAAGATCCTTTCCTTAAGCCTTCAATGATCAAACTATTTTCAAATCCCAATTTGAAGGCTCTTATGATGATGCTCTCGTTGAGACGATTGAAAATGCATATATCATTTGCTCAATGCGCGACACGAACACTGAGCTTGCAAAGGCGTGAATTGACAGCCGAAGAACCCAACGTATGCCAAGCATGAAGCAACACCATTGCGGCAAGGCATGAAATAATGGCTAGGGTTTGGTCGATGCTAATCTCACCCAAGGTGACACATCGGCCGGATGAGAATAATAGAAAATTTAGGGAAAGGTTAAATAAATCCGACAACTTAATTGAGAAAAAAAAGATCAAGCAACAACCTGTAATGTAAAGCATTAACAGTTTTCGCTCGGAAGCATTCTCATGCTGATAATGTGTTATGTATCAAGGTTGTTATCAGCCAATTAGATTGCATAAACACGAGATCAGAACAAAAACATAAGATGTAAATCCATAATTTCTCCTCTTTATTGCTATTTTCTAGTATGTGTACAGTATACCAATATCTCCACTCATATACCAGAGAGGAGGGAATTTTTTTCGCGGAAGAAAAAGCTAGACTCTACAATAATCTTCTGGGAATCATAGTTGCAATTAGAAATCTCACGTACCAAAGTGTCGTATTATAACGACGACACCGCTGAGCTCATCGTTCACTCCGAGCTCATCATTCAGTCATTCATTTATTCATCAACCGAGAGGGAGGGAGCAAACGACATTAATCCTTGCAGCTCAGTCGCGCTGCATTTTTGTTTTCCCCGGCACTCGCGTGCTCTGGTCTGGTCCACACACGCATGCAGCATTATTGCGTGCCGGAGGATGGATGGACACGGTCCTTCCGAGTTCCGAGTTCCGACCACGTCTTGTTCTCTATGGAGTACGAGCAAAACCAGAGCGAGAAATCAGGCAGAAAGCACCTCTCCAGTCTCCATGAAGTCGAAGATGACAGGTTAACGCAAATGCGCCTGCAGGACGGGACGGCTTTCTCCCCCTGCACAACTGCACGCACGCGTCGCTTCAGGCGCGCGCGCGCGCGCGCATCGCTTCCAGTTCCTCCCGCGTTGCGGTCCCGCCCTTTCTCGAGGAAAAGAGAAAAATTAAACGACGTCTAGTCGCTATCGCTATAGATTTGAGGGATAAAGAAACACGTGATCGCCTGCTTAAGAGGAGGCCACAGTGCCCTGTGCCCCCTCTCTAGACCACAAGCTCCCGGGAAATTTACTACTGCAGTACGAAGATAAAAGAAGCTGTGACAGTGTGGCTCCAAATGCTGGATCTGTTTCTCTGGCCTTGCGTAACGGTTACTCATCTGAGCTCTGACATCCCACTCATGGCGTGTCCCGTAAGCGACGGTGTGCGTGGCCGCTGGACGACGTTGTACTTGAGGGACGTACAGAGTGGCACAGGGTCTAGACTCTAGAGACAGAGATCCATCGCAGTACAGTACGTGTCGCTGGCATCTTGAACACTTTGCTGGTGACTCGATCGGGGTCCATCAGCCTGCTGATGATCACGCACGATCATTCATCGATCCATTATGAATCGCCTTTCCGTTTCACCTGCGCACGAATCCTTGCCTACCTGGTCCCGTGTATATATATATTTTAAATCTAGTCTCATAGCATATACATTTGTAAATTTTATCTTTTCGAGAGTAGCATATATCACTTACTGTGTCCAGACTCCAGAGAGCTCAGCGGGTGACCGAAGCCACATGAGCACGACTGACCATGGCAGTAGGCATATGATCCACCACGACAGTATTCCTGCCCCACTACCCAAGTGCAATAGCTAGGTGCCATGTGTTACCACGTTTTCGAAACCCCATCTACTGTGCACCCACTCTAATAGTACCTTGTCTTGTCGTGACACCAGTCACCTTTTGAGCTCTCTAAACACGGCAGGTGATAGCTGTCATTTACCGTATTTTTCACAGTAAAAGAAATGGTTAAATTTGTAAATACATATACAAAAAAACTGATTTTGAAAAAAAAAAGTACAGTAAAGCATAAAAGCAAAGTTTCGTTGCGCTGATAAAACCATGGGCGATGCCCCGACCCCTCCATCCACCTACCGTGCTTGTTGCCCTCGTGCCTCCGAACCTCTTTTCTAGAGGCATGGCATGCACCATGAGCTGCGGTACATGCATGTGGCTTTTTTTTGTGCTGACACATAGTTTGTATCATTTTTCGTTCAGATCAAATTTACCGGTTAATGTTTTATTATGACAGTACCAATGTTTGAATTTTTAAAAATTTCTTAAATTTAATAATTATCTGAATTTTTTATGGGAACAACAATGATATGTCAGGAACCTTCACAAAAAATCAAAATATTTCGTCGTTGTTTGACCCACTTTTCAACCGGTACAAATATACCGAAATTTCATTTTTTTCCAGTAGAAAACGAACAGGATTTGAATTTTTGTTTTAAATTTTGATCAAGATTTATCCAAAATTCTAAAATCTCGATGAAATTTCAAATTTTGATCTAAGGCGAAATTTTATCCGAAACGAAATTTAAATCCTGTACAGAGGATTGAAAAAAAAGGACGTCTTGGCATGTCGCTGCATTGCTCTGCCATCGGCCTCGAGAGCTTGATTGGAGTTGGTGAGGGCATATTTCTAATCGGATCACGTGGATGCTCCGCTTTAGCATGTCATCTATCATGACCGTACGCCTTTTCCTCGTTCTTCTTTTCTGGCTTACATTACAGTGTGCGTGGAGTTATGTGAGGCATAACAAAATTATTTTACTTAAATTACAAAATATTCTCTGAACCGAGTATACTCATCAAGACATCAACCCAGCATAGCATATCACAGTACGAGCACCCAACAACGCTAAACATGGTCTTCAATGCAATGGATGAATCACCAATATATAGTTCTTTTGCTTGATCATGGCGTGCTGCCGTATCCTCATTGTCAGTCATTTGGGGGAGGGTTGTATTAAAAAGGAGACTGCATTTAAAATCAACATTATAGGTTTTACTTAGGAGTGGCGTTATTCTTTTCAGACCCAGCGTGCAGCTGCTGGGCCTGTTTGCTTAAAAGAAGAAGAAGAAAAAAAAAGCCCAGCTAAACATCGTCTCCTTTCCTTCTCGTAAAATGTTCCAAATCATTTCATCAAAGAAAATTTACTTTCTGTACTAGTCCAACACATGGCCTCTCGAAATGTTGGTAGCTTGGTTGCAGGCAAAAATCTCACGCGCGATCTAAAGCGTCCGTGCTTTTCATGGTCGCACTGGACAGACGATGCACTTGTCGCGAGCTTCACATGCGTCCTGACTTGTGAATCTCAACACGGTAAAGTGGTCGGAGCGATTTAATCAGCACACAGCGCATACATACATTTGTACATGACCTCATCAGCGGAGAGCAGAGAGCACCGTAAATAAACTGCATAGAGATTTTATTCAATGGCCACCGAAAATGATACACCAAAAATATACACAAATCCTCTCTCTATAGAACAAAAAGTAGTAATTAACGTACAGGGCGACACCCGGGAGCAGAGCACTAACCAACCAACCACCCACGGATCATCAAATGAAATGCGACGGACAACAAATGCATCGTACATGAAGAATCGATCGATGATACCACCGGTAAAAATTAAAATAAAACACGAAATGAAAGAAAAGGAGCGAGGAGAAAAGAAAGTAGAAGCGTGCAGGTACGGGACGGGAGGAAACAACAGCGACACGACGACTGATCCACTACTCAGAGCAAGACGGCGAGGCCCGCGCCCGCCAATGCCACGAGCGCGGCGACGCCGGCCGCGCGCGAGCTCGTCTCGGACGACGGCGTGGCCGTGGGCGAGAGCGAGGGCACAGGGGACGTCGCGGGGCCGTGCGTCTTGGGGCTGGTCGGAGACAGCGACGGCATCCCGGCGGGGGAGACCGTCGGAGAGGTGCTAGGGGAAGGCGTGGGCGCCGCGGACGGCGGCGGCGGGGTGGCCGGGGAGGAGGCGTGGCGGGAGGCGGCGCGTTGGGCGGCGACGGGGGCGGGGTGGTGGGCGCGGGAGGCGGCGTGGCCGGGGGCGACGGGGCGGCGTGGCTGGAGCTGGCGGAGGCTGCGTGGGGAGCAGGCGGAGGCTGCGCTGGCGGCGACGGGGCGGCGTGGTCGGTGCCGGTGGCGCCGGAGGTGGTGTGGTCGGGGCCGGTGGCGCCGGAGGAGGCGTGGTGGGCGCGGGAGGCGGGTTGCCCGCCGGGGGCGTGGTAGGCGCGGGAGGCGGGTTGCCGGCAGGAGGCGTGGTGGAGCCCGGCGGCGGGGAGTTGGACGGGGGCGCGTTGGGCGTCGGCGGTGGCTGCTGCGCGGCGCAGGAGGCGATGAGGAGCGCGAGGACCACGGGGAGGAGACCCATTTTGGTGGTTCTTGATGTGCTCTCGAGTCGAGTAGTGAAACGAAGCGAGCGGGCAAGCGATGGTTATATAGCTAGCCGCGGTGATCGTGTGATCGTGCTAGTGAGACTGTAGTGTCGATTGGCGACAAGAGTGAGCAGCTAGCTTAGCCTCTAGCTCACTGGGCTTGGGCGCCAGGGATCAAAAAACCGGCGAATTTCGGCGAAATTTCGGTTTTCGGCCCCCTCCGAATTTATATATGCCGGCTAAATTCAAAAATTTTAAAAAAAATTTGATTTTGCTACAGTGCTGCTACAGTAATTTCGGAAATTCGGTCAAATTTCGCCGAAATTTCGGGTTTGGAGTCCGGATTTTCAGATTTTTTGGCCGGATTTGAACGGAATGGGTCCAATAACCCTTAAGAAAGTCTTGTTTCATGAAAATTTGATGAAAAACTAATTTTTTGAGATTTTTTAAAATTTGGGCAGAAACCTTGTCAGATTTTTAAGAATTTTTAAAAGCTTGATAATGATGTGAAAAAATTATGGTACCATTCTTAGTAGTTTGGGATCATACACAAAAATTTTCAAAATAATTTAACATCATTTGTTATCTTTAAAAATAAAAACCGAATGGACATAATTGGGACAGTAAACTTATTATATTTTTACAAATTTTCTCCGGTGTGATCATGATCTGAAATTTTTATGACATATTAATAATTTGCTCAGTACTATTCTATAAAATTTTCAAAAATTTAAATTTTCTTTGTTTGCTCAATAAAATCTATCAATGCAGTAAGCACTGAACTTATATGATTGCAATCTGCTCTGCACAGTTTTCAGATTTCGGATTTTGATTTATCAGACAATTCAAATATTTTTTAAACTTTTTGAAAATTTGTTTTTAAAGTTTATTTCAGGCAATGATCCTTATTTAAAATTTTCAGCTCCATATATTGTCCCAGGAATTTATAAAAATTCTGACAATGTACTGTGTACATATTTCTGTTTTCAGTTTTGGATTTATCAGGCAACTCAAATATTTTTATAAATTTTTGAAATTTTGTTTTTCAAATTTATTTGAGATAAGGATTCTTTTGTAAAATTTTTAGCTCAAAATATTTCTCCAGGAATTTATAAAAATTCTGACATTCAAAGTACTAGTTTTCAACTCTCTCTGTGTTTGAATTTTTAAAAATTTCTCACATTTGATCATCATCTGAAATTTTTCCAGATATATCATAAGTATGTCAGGAATCTCCACAAAAATTTCAAAACTTTCTAACATCGTTTGTACTATTTTTCATCCGGTTCAAACTTGCCAATCAACGTTTCATCTACATAGTATCAGTATTTGAATTTTTAAAATTGCACAGATCTGATAATAACCTGAAATTTTATGAGAACATCTCTAATGTGGCAGGAACCTACAAAAAAAAATCAAAATTTTTCGGCGTCGTTTGAACCAATTTTCAGTCAGTCCAATTTGGGCGAATTTCGGGCAAATTTCGGCGAATTCGGGGTATTTTCGGCGAATTTCGGAAAATTTCGGTGGAAATCAAACCGGATTTGAATTTTGAAATTTGAATTTTGAATCTTGTCCGGCGAAATTACGAATTTCGCCGAAATTTCGATTCGGCTGTCCGAATTTTTTTCTCAAACGAAAAGTTCATCCCTGTTGGGCGCTATGTCACTGATTACGGCAGCTTCAAATTCTAGCTCATCTAATATTTACAACTTATAAACTAAAATAAAAATAAAGTAAATTAACTTTATATTTTTATCTAAAATATAGACAAGATGACCGTCTAAACATTCTTAATGTACCCACAGCTTCAGCTTCACGGATCTAAATAAGCTAGAAATACCAAGCTCCACTAGATTGACAGATCTGGTGAAGCTGGAGCTAGAGCTGTATCAATCACACCCTACGGTGCAGCAGCCGAGTAGGGATGGCAATGATCCTGATCCCTATTTTTTTGCAGGGATTTCTCTGTTAGGGGATGAAAATGGTGAAAATCTCTCTCCGCAGGAAGCTTATCGTAGAAATTGTTGTCCCTGTCAAGGATCATGGAGCTGGGGATGTTTCACCATTCCCTATCCCTGATCCTTGTCCCTACCCCCGCGTTATCACTAATAAGTGGAAGCAAATGATCATTCTCAAAAGAAAAAAGAATATATGTGAAATCATTATTAATAAACATGCTTAATATGAATTAGTCTAGTGATTCACTCATACTTCAATCACACATACACCATTACTCTAGTGATTCACTCATATAGCATGCAATCTTTCATGTAGTATTTTCAGGGAATAGTCCCCGTTGGAGCCCTACAAACCCATCGGGGATCGAGGACGAGGGAATTAAGCGTTGTGCGCAGGGACAGGGATAGGAAAGTTTTGGTTATCGAGGATCAGGGATGAGACGACGCTCCTGCGGGGATTTTTCCGGTTGTCATCCCTATGCTCAGGAGAAGCTTTGGCCTTTTCAGTGCCTTTTCATACTTTTTTATGTATATATATTCGAACCTTTCTCTTGAACAAATTTGCATAGTATCGACTAGTAATACGTGCTATCAAGCTCTCTTGTCGCAATAGGTCATCGGCACCATAAACACCACGGTAGACACGTGCCATCTACTGCACTCTCCTACCACAACAAATCACTGGCACCACAAACACTATGTCAGACAAGCTATCGTGATACCTGAAGGTACCATGGTGCTCGAGTTTAGTAGGTACCTATCGCGATACTAGAGCTAGGTAGGAAGGTGGAGCCTATCACCTGACGTGCGTGTTGGAGAGCTGCCGTGGTGCCAGCGACTTACTGAGTTAGAGGAGCGTGGTAGCTTGGTAGGCGACACGTATCTTATTAATGCTTCTGCAGTTAAAAAAGGTTAGATTTGTAATTTTGTTCAAGGAAGTGTCAAAGATGAAATAAATGTGCACGGCAGTCAAATACACAGGCTTCGGTGCAAGACCAAGAGTCCAAAACTGTGTAGTATCAGGTTCGTATGCGTATGTATCAGTATCTGCAGGGTACTTACAGTACAATTATACGTACAAACTACAGAGAGGGAGGCTGTCCTTGTATTGATTGGTGCCAATGCCAGCTCCGGTGTCTTTCCTTTGCTGCCTTTTCGGTCCTGAGAAGGATGATTGTTCTCTGGCAGTTGAACCATTAATTTGTGTAACTGTCTCTTGTCTCTTTGGTAAAGTGGCTGACGGTTAGCTAAATATTGCAGTGTGTTTCTAGAAGTGCGTGTGAAAAGTTTTAACATTGTCACAAGAAAATAGTAACAACTTCCACGATCTGTCTAGTACATCAATGAAAGAACCCAGCAGTTCATCCGTGTAAACGAGATCATCAACACAAATTAATAGTACACAAAATTAAAGTAATCCACAAAGACTGATCATCATCCTCGTTTATTATTAATAATAAATTCATACAACTGTTGCATTGCTATGTACGTGGATATCAAGTTACATCACATCAAAAAGAAAAATTTACAAGAATAATTGAATGCCCTAATAAACTAAGCTTCTAATGATCTTTAGCTTCAAATCCCTAAAGATGGTTAGTTGTTCATATATAGAAAATGATTCCATACTCCTGGGTGTATGTACACCCACCTCTAGTATACCGTTTAAATGATATTGTCATACCTCTTTATCCTTTTGAATATACCCTAATACTGATATAAGATACTCTAAAGTGAGTTCCATGAAAAATTTCATCGAAGTCCACCCTTTATAGTATAATTTGTTTATATATTCCTTTTACATATGGAAAAGGGTATGTAGCAAAAAAATAAAGGGTTCTGATGAAAAATTTTCAATCATATCGTATTGGAGTATCTTAGAATTATTATTGAGTATACCGAAAGTGATAAATGAGTATAAAGCATTCATTTAGGTGGTATATTAGAGGTGGGGTATGTACTCAGGGAGTATAGAAAAGGCTTCCTATATATATATATATATATATATATATATATATATATATATATATATATATATATATATATATATATATATATATATATATGAGAGGCAAATAAAGCAATTTTTTAAAAAAATAGGTGTCCGTCGAGCTTGATGAGTTAGTATCACTTATCGAGATATCGACTATCTGAGGCCTGTTGGCACCTCTCGCTAACTGGGATTTGGCAGGAAACAAAACTGTAGTTATCAATTAACTATAAGTAACTCATCAATAAGTAAATGGGGGAAAACATAAGGGAAGTGACAACCATAACCAAAGGATAAGGAGGCAGGCGGAGGAGTGGCCAGCATGGGCTGAGGGGAGGCCGACGGGGCGAGGGAGGCCAGAAGAGGCCGGCGATGGTGACTCAGGGCTGGCCGAAGGAGGTTGGAGCAAAGGTGACCCGAGGCGGATCGAAGGAGGTGGCCCAGGACTAGGCTAGGAGAAGAAGTAGCCGGGGGGCAGACTGAGTGAAGGAGGCAGCCGAACGACAACACAATGCCAATGGGGGAACCGGCAGCAACATGAGGGTGCGGATTGGAGGGAATCCATGAAGGAGAGGAGAGGAGAGGAGAGAGAGATATATATAGAGAGGCGAAGGGATGAAGTGAAAGGATAAGAATAGGTAGAGGAAGAAAAAGAAAAGAGAGAAAAAATATATAGCAACTCATGCGTTGAAGTAAGAGAATAATTAAATAATAAATTAAAACAAATTGCTAGCAACTGTCTCAATAATTAAAATATAAAAGACATATCAAGGTCAAGGAAGAACCCAAATTAAAATATGCCAAAATAAAAATATGAATATTAAAATAGTCCTAAGTCGAAATAAATTAAAACTCATCAAAATATATATCATCCAAATGAAATAAGTAGAGCACATTTAACAAAATTCTAAGAAGTCAAAGAAGGTTGGACACCCTAAAATACATAACTAATTAACAACCGTTTTAAATATAGTTTTCTATAATTTCATGAAATAAATCCAATTTGTCACATGGCCAGCTTTCAGCAACCATGTGAGGATGCCTATTTTCACCCAAATCCAGACAAGCAATCTCTTGATCATATTTAAATATTTTCAATCAAACATATTTGCTTATATGTGATATCACCAATGCATGGGAAAAATGCCTTTTAAGAAAACCTTAAATCTGAAGCAGTAATTGGTTATGAATATATTGAAATTGATGATGAACTGCTGATGCTGTATTTGAATTGTGGATATGTTGAAATGACTTGTCCAACAAATGGAGCCGATGACGTATACATATGAGGTGGGTAGATGGTGACATAGAGATGAGCATTGCTCGTGGGGCCCGCTACATAGGCTAGAATATAAGGATAAACTACTACAATCAAGCAATAACCCGTCATAAGGATGAACTACTACACTCAAGCAATAAGCCGTATTTTTCGTATCAACCATAGTGTATGGAAAAGATCAGAAAAGATTATTCTATGATGGTGCTATGATCTCCACATTAGGTAAGACATATAATTAAGTGTGAGAAGCTGGGTATACCGAGAGTCCCATTGAGGTACACTATTTTGGAATTCAGCTGCTGTTGATTTGTTCAGAAGCGTTATATTTAAATGCCATGAAATGAGTACCGCTGATGTACATCGAAGTCAAGGTATAACTGATATACTGCGAGTGGATAGGAAACAATCGAGGACACTACAACTCATCAGCTACCTTGGTTGGGGATCTAATACCCAAGTAATGATAAACGTTTTGGGTTCTCAACTGAGATTGGGATCGCTTTGGGTAAACTAGTATAAATTTGCGCAGAGTAAAATCATGAATTCATGCCTATCTCCTGAATCAGAAGCTACAAAAGCTAAGTCTGCCTCATATACGAGTGCTAGTAGTAGTTTCAATAATTAAAATCAGAAAAGCACATTTTCCTAATAAAACCCTATTTTCTAAAAATGGTTTTTGAGAGGAATATATACATGTAATGGATGATAGAAAAATTTATATAATGCATTTTGTTATTAATGCTTACTGTATACTTTTGTACTCACCTTTTCTTAACTCCCTCATTGCTTAGAAGTTGAGCATTATGGATTCATCTGCGAGGCGTGGGTTAAGGATCTCTCGCAGGGACAGGGTGACAAGGTGGTGGAGGACTACTGTCGGTGTACTTTGCACCGGGGTACCCTCTCCGCCGTAGAAGTAATAGGCCCAAGTAGCTCTGCCGATTTAAGGCCCATGTGGCCCCCAATGGCGACTGGCGATCACGCATACCTTTCCGAGGCGGCGGCAGCGTGGCGCCTGGCGAGCGACTGGCGAAGACGCATACGCCATTGGCGAGAAGTCGCGTGGCCCCCGGCAGCGACTGGCGATCACGCCACGCTCATCGGGCGGCGCCAGCGTGGCGGCTTTGACAGCGGGCGGTGTTTGCCCCCATGTCGAACTACGAAGGCAACCAAAGGAATGAGGGGAAGGCTTCGTCTCAAAGTTTCCCTCCCCTGGCACCTCGTGTCAGGGTTATTAATTGTGAAGGATTCAGCTTTCGACACGACGACGGCTCATCCCTCTGACGCTTCTCACTAACCCGTCGTTGGAGCGTCCTGTCCCGGGCGGACCGGGCGAGGCCTCTCACCGACATTAAATGAGATTCGAAGGACAAGGCCACGGAGGCGTGCTTAATAAATGAGTCATGGGTTGACGTGGAAGCTGGAATGATGGGTGTAATTAATGTGTTGTAGATAAGTATAGCGCCCCCTTCTCTCCTGCCAGGGTGGCCCGTCTATATAAGGGCGCCCTGGTGCATGAAGAGGGAGGGTCGATCGGCTAGAACAAGAAGCATAGAGAGGCAGACACTGAAGAACACCCTTGTAAAACGCTTCCCCATTTTCTCAACGAAGAACTAGCAGGACGTAGGGCTATTACCCTCACTGGGGGCCCGAACCTGGGTAAATCATTGTGTCTACCAGCTAGCTAACGCCCGGAATCCATCGTCGAGGGACATTAGGGTTTTCAGTCACGAAGATGCCCTCTACCGAACCATAATTTCCGTTTAGGGAGTAGACACCCTGTTAGCGGAATCTTGTCAAGCGAAATACGCCGACAGGGGCGCGCCAGGTAGGGGGCTAGTGGTTGGCTCATCCGGCCATCTCTCCGGTGGGTTTCGGTTCTCTGTCTGAAAGGACTTCGCACCTGGTGATGGCGAGTTTACATTCGCAGCGACAAGATATGGCGGAGGCTAGTAGCTCCCAGAATACGTCCCGGCGTTCTCGCCGGACGAGAGATTGCTTCCCACCGCCACAGCAGGAGGGTGGTGGCGCCCCCACGGCAGTGGTTGGGCTTCCGGTTCGGCGTCGGCTAGCCATGGAGGCCGCCACTCCGACTCAGAACCTGCATGTGATCCGTCTCCTCCTGGACCACCCTCAGGTGGAACTTGCTGGAGACACCCTGGCCACTCTGTGGCTGCGGGATATTGCGGGCCTCGTGGAAGCGGCTCAGCTCCGCGTAGGGATGCCCGACCGGTCTGAGGCCGTCGGTTCCCCTCGCCCCAAGGTGCCCGTAGAGCGCACCCAAGCTTCCAGCCGCCCTAGCAGGAAGCGCTCTGGCCAGGCGGGCCAGAGTAAAGGAAAGGGCGTGCAAGAAGAAGGTCCCAGCTCCGCGAGGAGCCGTGGGGACCTGAGGTCCCATCTGGAGCTCCGACGCCGGTCGCGCGGCAGCGATCTGCGTGATCGCCTGCAGCGTCGCCGTGCTCGCGACGGACGGATGGCCCTAGGGGTGAGAGCTCCTCCCATAACTCTCACCTTTAGGGCGAGGAGGAGGTCCGTTCTTCCGATTCTTTGGGGAGTCGCGGTCCGCCCTCCCGGCCGCAGTTTCGAGGCGTGGTCGGGGTGGGCGGCAGATCCCCTATGGCGTCGGATGCGGCGTTTTCCGACAATTTACCTTTGCGTGGTGTGGCCCGAAAGGTTTCGTCCGGCCTCCATCGAGAAGTATAACGGCACCACCAACCCAGAGGAGTTATTGCAGGTCTACACCATTGTGGTGCGTGTCGCTGGCGGGTCTGGAAAGGCCATGGCCAATTACTTCCCAATGGCCTTAACGGGATCCGCCCGGTCCTAGCTGTTGAACCTCCCGCGAGGATCGGTGCACTCGTGGGAGGAGTTGTGCGACCTCTTTGTCGCCAACTTCCAAGGCTTGTTCGCACAGCCAGGTGTGGAGGACGATCTCGATGCCCTCGAGCAAGAAAGAAGGGGGTCATTGTGCGACTTTATTCGGCGATTTTGCCTTTGTCATATCGATTCCCCGGTTCCGGCGATCGATCGTCATCGCCTTCAAGAGGCGTCTTGCGACCGCAAAATGCAGAAAAAGATGGCGATCCGCGACGTTGCCACCACCTCCAAGCTCTTATCCCTGGCGCACAAGGCCACAGAGGCGTGCTTAATAAATGAGTCGTGGGTCGACGTGGAAGCTGGAATGATGGGTGTAATTAATGTGTTGTAGATAAGTATAGCGCCCCCTTCTCTCCTGCCTGGGTGGCCCGTCTATATAAGGGCACCCTGGTGCATGAAGAGGGAGGGCCGGTCGGCTAGAACAAGAAGCATAGAGAGGCAAACACTGAAAAACACCCTTGTAAAACGCTTCCCCATTTTCTCAACGAAGAACTACCAGGACGTAGGGCTATTACCCTCACTGGGGGCCCGAGCCTGGGTAAATCATTGTGTCCACCAGCTAGCTAACGCCCGGAATCCATCGTCGAGGGACATTAGGGTTTCCAGCCACGAAGATGCCCTCTACCGAACCATAATTTTTGTCTAGGGAGTAGACACCCTGTTAGCGGAATCTTATCGATAGTGGATCGTACAATAGCGACCAACGACCCGTTGGGTACCTAGTGTTTATGTACCTAGAGGATTGGGTATGACTTGATATCTCTGGACATGTAGCCTATATGGCAATGAATTGTAATAAGTTTTTATTTCAGTCTCTAATTATTGTTCTGTTGTAACACTCTGAACACGGTGTATTAACTAATAAAGTGTCGGGTGCGCCTGATATTTTAGTAGCTAACATGTCGAGATCAATGTAATTATCTTAGAGTAATATGATGGTATTATTGTCGTTATTCTGGATTAATTATGCGGGTCGCCACAATCAAGGTACTGAACATTAACAAGAACGGCCCAGATCACACAAGGAGATGCTCAACAAAGATGATCGCAAGGAATGGGTGTTTTCTTATTGCCCTTGCCAAATTGTAACCCATTTTTGATTTATTTTAGGTTGTGCATACATAATTCTACTGACACTTACTCTATGAGTATATTAGACAAAAGACTATTCCATTAGTCCACTCAGGGGAAATATTATAGTAAGTTAAAATCTTGAGATGAACTTCATGTGATAGCCTGCCAAAGGTTACTGCAAGAACAATAAAGACTATGTCACTCCTCGGATCAATAATTAAAAAGAAAAGGGGCTAGTAACTAAAGGTAAAGCAACCGACTTTTCTAGTTTATTTTAAAAAGGTCAGGATTTTGACAATTTTAGGTATGATTTGCATGGCATCCACACCTACACATAGTTCAAAATCCGGGCAAAATTTCGGATTTCGACCGGAGACGAGATTCAAAATTGCTATAGTGATTTCAGAAATTTTATCAAAATCTTGGTATTTTGGACCGGATTATATGTGAAAATTTATAGAGCTGGTAGCTCTCTCTCACCCGAATTTTGTTATATAGGAGAGTTATACTGATAAGAGTGGCATCCTTATATGTGATAAGAAGGCAACATAGCTGAGATGGTATTGGTCCCTCTAGGCGGCTAAGAGGTCCTAGGTTTGATCCACCGCGTCTGCAAAATTTTTGAAAATTTTATGTTGAGAGTGGACTTGAACCCGTGATCGAAAGGACTACTGGAACGCCAAAGACCAAGTAGGCAAACTCCATTTCATGCCATATCATCATGATTAATTTTTTTCTAGCCTCTGGAGAGCATTTACCAAAGGTTGAAAATCGCCGAAATTACAGATATTTTGACCGAATTTCAAGTTTTTTGGACTGAATTTGAATTTTTCTTTTTGAATTTCAACTAGATTTCGTCCGAAATTCCGAAGTCTCAACGAAATTTCATATTTCGGCTACCTCCGAGATATAGTCCGAAACCGAAATTTGAAACCCTGATCCTATATATAAATCATGTCTTTTTATTATCATAGCATGTCATTTCCATTGACTTCTGAACTAAAGGTCTGAAGCTCGCATCAAGCTAGTTAGCTAGCTCCCAGTTGCGTTGCACCAGTGGCCATGCATGATTAAGGTTGCAGTCATTCGAGAAAACAAGAGCCACTTTGGGGTGTAGGTGATTTGAAGCGCCAACAGATCGCTTGAACAATAACAAAAAGAGAGAAGAAGAAGAAAGAGATGTAAGCACCTTTTGGTGCTTCCAAACGCAGCCTCTTATGTTTGGAGTGATCAAAGACTGAACGATTTTATGCCTCCATCCTGAAGCAAGTTCAGGCACCAGCCCAGGCTCAGGTGACTGCACCGAAGCATTTGGACACTTCCGGTCCCAATGTCCGCACACCCGCCTTTCCATTGTAGCTAGATAAGATCCATTAGGATTTCAGATCGTAACAGCTCTGGCTTGTCCAGTTCTACAAGCACCAGGTCAGTACAGAATTAGCTAGCCTACAACTCAGTACACAACCTTCTGTTCAGAAACACAGACCAGACGTACGTAGCATTATACTGCACACTTGATCTTTAGTTGCTAAACTATAACATTAAAGTGAAGATGCTGAATTGCTAACGAAACACAAACATGGTTTTCACAAGATCTGATCCTCCCACCAACCAAGCCAAGCTGTCCTGCCGTTCTTCATCGCAATTATGCCCGACAGGGACTCGCAAACAACTAGATCCTGGTCCATGAGCCTCCACCAACAGCCTGGATCCCCTCAACTTAGAGAAGCATCAGCTTTTCTTGCCCCTGTGCATATTTTTTTTAACAAATCTAGCTCTATGTAAATAAACTTACAAAAAACATTCCTCTTCTCAATCTTGGAAGTAATGGCAGCCACCGCGGCAGCAGGTTGCTACTGAGCTGGGGGAGCGCAACATCTCACCTGCTGCCGCAGTGGGCCAGTGCTATTGCCGCGGTCGGCCGGGTTGCCGCGGTACAGAGTACCCACTGTTGCTTTTACGGTTAGAGAAGAGGCTGTTTTTATAATTTTATTTGTATGGGAACAGGTTTGCAAGTAGAATGTGTAAGAGCGCTAGTTAAGCCAACCTTCCAACGTGGAAGCCGCTTCTTTAGCTGTGCTAGGGCCAGCTCTCACCGATCAAGTCCAGTACAATTATGAGGCAGAGGCATGCATTAGTGGCTGCACCACCACGATCGAGCTGATCAGGCGTTCTGGCCTGGGGATGAGAAAAATATACAATTCCTCTTTGATCTGACAGTAACGTGGAGGAGTGATGACAAGATTGGGAGGGTGGGGAGGGTACATTGCAAGGGAAGCAAAGCCACCTTCCATCCATCACCTCCTCCTCCTTCCCAACTACCACTATGGCCATTCATCAGGTCGCTACTGCGTTGTCACTATGTAGTGACTAGTGATAACTGATTTTGTTTCACTCTAGGTCATAGGGAAAATGTTTGGTTAGTACAGCTTATGGCCAAGTTATGTAGAAGGTGAAATGTATACTTCGCTGTACTATAAAGATAAAAGTGAAAGGTTAGTGCTAGAATTGGGAAACTGAAGATTCAGAAAAAAAAAAGATACCTCTCCCCTGCTGAATACCGATCGAAGCAATACCTCTGTTGTTGCACGGGCTGGCTAGATTGACCAAAGCGTAGAGGAGCAGCTGGACAGCGGTGTTCGATGGACGCGGCTGGGCCAACAACCTGGCCATGATCGAAGCATTCATGACTGCAACAGCAGCTGAGTGAATTAGCGTTTAGGTCGGCGACTAGCGCTTACAGATATGTATTACTGAACATTTTGATTGTCTTGTAAGCTTTCACAGTAAAGAAAACCCAAGGGTAAAAAAGAGTAGCAAGGGACGTCGTTACACGTGCATGATTTCTGTTCGTTTCCTTTTTTTCGAGAACACTCAAGAAGGTTCCTTTCCCTATTACATGGTCATTTACAATTGTACTATCGATATTGCCCCCTCATCATTCGCAGTTTTCAGGTAAGCACTTAAACCCATTTGCTGAACTTATAGTGATTATTCCAAACAACCAACCAACAGTTGGATGGTCTAACCGGTTTAGTATTGACTATAGAGTTCTGTATTCTCTGAAAAAAAAAATCGAGTTATCCTTTTTTAGGAAGAAAAAATTAAGTTAACTAGATGGAGAACAATATGCTTCAACACAATATACAGTAGGAGAGGTGCTAACCTTAATACAATTTGCACAAATCTTAAAGCAAACAAATAGAATCACTATTCACCCTTCATTTATACTATAATATTTTTGTAACTTTTAAAAAGAGATGTATAGAAACACCACTCTAGACAGTATATATTAGTATTATGAATTTTATAACCACACAGATCGTGCATCCTCTTCCTTATCTCTACTATTTCTAATTAGAAGTTGGTAGTGGTCGTCCGGTCTCCTCTAGAGTATCTGATATGTTGAATCTAATATGAACGGTTGAGATGGAAAAGGATTTAACCCGATAGTAAAATCTTGTTGGAGGAACAAGCCTTTCCTACTATTGAAACATAACTAAAGGTAGTGCTCTTTGCAAATAAATTTTTTATCGCAAATTGAGTTTCCGTTGCAACGCACGGGCATATAACTAGTGTAAATAAAATGAAACAGGGTTTGCTTCAGTATTATCTATCCATGTTAGAGAGAATTCAAACGGCTTCATCTTCTTTCGCAAAAACTATACAATCCAAAAGCTGCGTCACTATGTTTAGTGAGTGTTTACGGGATGTGAACATGCGATATGCTAGAAGCAAAATCTTCGCGGCAACGTACCCGGAAGTTTCCCTCTCAATCGCTCCATCTTGTTAACAGTTTCGTCTAATATCCCAAATTGCCAATCAACCTATCTTCACCGCCATCAGATCATCTATCGTACATCTGTGTAGAAAATTTTCGTAGATGTATCCTGCTTAATTAGTCTGACTACCATGAACAACCCGCGCGGCAGCTTCTTGTCCCATATTTACCATTTGAAGAAGTACATATGTATGAAGTGGCATGTGGCACCTTTCTCCTCTTGTGTGTTGATGTACAGTACATACGCGCACATTTAATATTAAAAAAAAGAAATGCTAACTAACGGTATATCATTCCACTCAAAACCTACAGTACAGCTTCCTGCCATCCAATCAATCAACACACTCTCCCGTTGCTCCTCCCTCTCTCTCACTCACACTCCACCCCGTTGCCCCTCCCTCTCTCGTTCACACTCCACCCTGTCTCTCCTCTCTTTCCATCCTTCCATCGGCCATGGAGGTGGGCTGGGCGGCTTCGGTCTTCAGGGGATGCCGGATCCAGTGAGGTGAGGCTGGGCGGCATAGGAGATGGTTGGATCCGACGCGGCGATCGACTTGGCCAAGGAGGGCGCAAGCTATGGGATCCACCAAATCTGGTCGTTTTTCTCGTCACTGGTGACAAAAATCATTGGGTCCGATTGTTTCCCTTGTCGTCGGTGACGGAAATCATCGGATCTAGTCATCCTCCACATGCAGTCACCGACAAGCTTGGAACCTTGCCGCCATGGATCGCCCTCAACTCGCTGTCGACGGGTTCACCGCCCCCCGTATTGTAGAGGGAGGTCATGGTGATGGCGGCCCAACGGTGGGCGACTGTGGCTAGAGATGGCGAGGGAGCAAAAGGTGATGGGCAGCAGCAGAAGGAGGCACGACGAGGTGGTGGCATACAAAATATTAGGTTGGACAGTGCGGTAGGCGGGAGAAGGGGAGCAGGCCGCGCAGTGAGGCGGCGAGCTCGTCACCATCCACAGGGGGAGGTGGGGGACACGCTCGGAGCTACGACTAGCACCAAAGAAGAAGGCGAGGAGAGTGACAATCACAAAAAACCAAGAGGGAGGGCTAGGAAGCTGCGGGAGAGGAGAGGGTCAACAACAACGATGTTGGAGGCGACGAGGACGGTATTCAGGATCTAGGTGTGTCTATTGAATGGTTGGATGCTATGTCAGGATCGATAATTTATCATTTGTTCATCACATTGGATGGGGCATTGAGTAGAAACACACGTTTTACTTTCAAAAACATCAGGGCATAAATAAAGGTCATGGTCGTACGTTCATGTGCACGAAGTGGAGAAAATCCTTGCATAAAAAAAGCAGGAAATCCATGCCCTTTTCTGCAATCTTTCTAGTTTCTAATTCCACCATTAGTATTCACTGTTAGCTAACATTTGAGTTCATAGCCCACAACATTTTGTGTGCGATAGATTCACAGAGAGAGTGGGGCCAAACTGGACGGAATGGTCGGTGATCATCTGCCCTTGCTTTGGACGAGTAGGCACACAGTAAATTTCCAGCTAATAGATGCTCCACACACTCTATGCATTCATCCTTACTCCTTTAAAATCATATAGTGATGACGAACGATACGTTCTTCACCTTTTCAATTTTTACCCACTCTCCTCTACTCCTACAAAATCTCTAACAAAAACCAAAAAAAATATCACATGATAAACAAATTAACTACTAAAAAAATGCAATACTTATTCCACAACCTCTCTTCCCTCCCTTTATAGTATGCGGCACAGGTGCAATGCAAATAATGGTGGTGAAATCAAAGATATACTGTAAGCCAAATTCGATAGCAAATGCATGATGTAGGTTTAGATGGAGCTTAATCAGGCTGTATCCTTAATAGTTTCTTCCGATATCCCATTCAACCTATGTTTGCCATCACCAGCACGGCAAAACCAATAGAGTGTTAATTCCCATTGCTGCGAACGCATTTGCACACAACAAACTAAACTATATCTATCCTTCCTCTTTATCTGCATAGGTGACTGGCCTGCTAATGGTCTCAAAACCAGCTCAAATCCAACTCAACTATATCTATCCTTCCTCTTGTTAGAGAAAATTTTTTATTTGCCATTGAAAGTTGACCGGATCCCTAAAATACCATCATAAAATTGCTCTTCTCTTTATTGCCATCAGATCTCAACTTTCATCCCGTTTTTGCCACTCCCGTTAGCGTATCATTACTTTAGCCGTTAACTTGTATGCGAAAAGACATTTCTGCCCATCTTCATCCTCATTTAAATCTATCAAATGTGCTTAGAATTTTATGAAAATTTTTGGAGATGATCTTAAGGGAGTACTAACATTTTTGTAAAAATTTCAGAGCATGAGCAGCTTTGTGATTTTCTAGAAAAAATCTTTTAGCGATTCTGTCTTAATGAAAGAATCTAGATTTTGATTTTTCAGAAGCATTAAATAATTCAAAATTTTATGAATTTTTTTGGAGGGGTTCCTTGGATTATTTAGAACTTAAATAAAATATTTTAGGATTTTAAATATTTTGAATTCAAAGCTTGAAATATTTTTCCTGTTCTTTTCTAATAACCTAGTTGTTGTTCTTATTTTCAAGCTTTGAATTCAATACATTTAAAAGCCTAAAAATATTTTATTTAAGTTCTAAATAATCCAAGGAACCCCTATAAAAATTTTTAGAAAATTTTGAATTTATTTAATACTTCTAAAAAATCAAAATTTAGATTCTTTCATTAAGACAGAATCACTAAAAGATTTTTCAGAAAATCACAGAGCTGATCATGCTTTGAAATTTTTACAGAAATGTTAGCACTCCATTAAGATCATCTCCAAAAAAAATTCATAAAATTCTGAGCAAATTTTATATATTTAAATGAGGATGAAGATGGGCAGAATTGTCTTTTTAGTTACAAGTTAACGGCCAAAGTAACGGTCCACTGACAGGAGTGGCAAAAACGGGATGAAAGTTGAGATATGATGGCAACGAAGGGAAGAGCAATTTTGTGATGGCATTTTAGATAACCGGCCAACTTTCAGTGGCAAATAAGGAATTTTCTCTAATAACAAAATCAATTACTCCAGCCAACCCAATCCACCTAGAATTCCTCAAAACCCAACTCACGTGGTATTTAAACACAAACCAATCCGGTCCACTTCCTTAATATGTGGGTTCAACCCATTTCCACCCATTCCCTAGTTGTAGCTCCGCGCGCCTCTTCCGCCCATTCCGAATTGACCGATTATTTTGGTTTCGGTTTACGGTTCGGTTTTTATTTTGATGCTATTCAGTTTTTGGTTTCGTAAATTTAGAAACTGAATAAACCGTTTTCACCGAATAGGCACTCGCTGTTCGCCACTCACTAGTGTATAATGGCCATCGGCTCCCCTATGGTCCCCACTTCAATTCCCCAATCGCCAACCCTACTCGGCTCCCTCCCTCACAGCCCTCACCCCCGCCGCCTCCCTCCCTCACCCCTGCCACCTCTCCCTCTCTCCCCCGTGTGTGGCTCCCTCCCGCCCCCCTCTGCCTCCCTCGCCCCCGCAGCCCCCTCGCCTCCCGCCTCTCGCCATCCCCTTGCCTCCCTCCGCCACCCTTCATGGAGGAGATGATGGTCATGGAGCTCAAGGCGTTGCTGCTTGGCTTCCGGTTCCACCCCACCAACGAGGAGCTTATCTGGCACTACCTCAAGGGCAAGATCACCGGCCAGATCAAGTCCGAGGTCGAGGTCATCCTGGAGATCGACGTCTGCAAATGCGAGCTGTGGGACCTCCTAGCTCCCAAGTATTCTTCTTTTCTTCTGATTTTTGTTTTTTTTAGTTGATCGTGTCCTTTGTGGTAAAATTTGGCCAAAGTAGAGATTGCTAGACACGTATGGTATGGTATGGGGGGAGTAGGACTAGGAAGAGTATTTAGAAGCAGAAGGTCTTGCAGACTTCAAACTCTGGAACTATATTGGGCAAAAAAATTGACAATGGCCAGAAGCATTTGAGTAGGGCATGTGTTCAACATGATGATTATGTATGAAAGCATAGGATGTGCAAGTGTTTGATTTGTGTTGGTGATGTCAATTCACGGGATCTTGTTTCCGTAGATGTATGTACCAGGAGAGCATGGGTAAACCAAGGAGATCCCCATATGCTTCTATGCATAGTTGAGTACAAATATATGGCTCTAATTTTTGGTGTGGTATCAGTTTTGAAGTGGTTATGGAATCAGTTTTGATGTGTGCTGGAGGAGTGCCTGTTATATGGTAACAGGAAATTCGGTTTACCAAAAAAATGAATTAACCGAACCGAATTAATTTGGTTCGGCCTTCAACTTTGAACTGAAAATTTTGATTGCCAGTTTTCAAAGATCGAAATATTTTAAAACTGAATAAACCGATCAAATCGAATGCCCACCCCTAGACACCAGTCCAATCCAAGATCCACTTATGGCATACAAACTAAATAAATAAATAAATAAATAATATTGTAAATCAAAGAAAATTATATAATACTCCAAAAATTTTCCAAAATATAAAATTTAGGAAAATCATAAATTGAAAAATAATAAAACATTTTAAAAATATACGGACAAAATATGTAAAATTTAAAAATTGGAATGATAATTAATACCATTATTTCTCTCAATAATAAAGTTATATGATATAACTCCATTTCTCTTGCCAGCCGAAGGTTATTGCTGTTTGGACTTCGAAGCCGACCACCCACCTTCGCCCGCGCTTGTCGACATCCTCCGTCTCCACTCGAGGTCGCCTTCATCCTCCACTACAGTCCTTGCCATCCTCGATGCAGTTCTTCGACCGGAGGTCTGCTGCCATCTAGATCTGGGATCGATCGCAGGAGCCTAGATCCAGCCAAATTCAGTCCGTCATCGTCTTTAGCTTCCAAGGCGACGGTGGTTGTCGTCTTCCTAGGCGATGTAGTGGCCCTCATTGATCCGATCAAGGAGGATGGCATATTGGTAGGGATCTCCCACAACCATAAGGTGCATGGCCCTCCCCTCTTCCTGCTTGCAACTATTAAAAGGAACCATTGAACAATTCCAAGCAAAACAGAGGTAGCTGAAGAATGGAAGTTGCATCGTACAGAACATTTGGCTGGCTACGAGCGGAGAGTCGGAGGAGGATGGCAATGGGACAGCCGGAGATGTAGGGGAGTAGATTCAGGGGCGAAGGTATGTAGCAGCTGACAACGATGGGGATCAGGGGAGGAGGACAGAGCCGATAACGTGACGGCGACGATAGAACCCTAGCCCTTGATGAGCTCACAAGCTCACCCCTCACTCTCCTCGGTCCCTCACCAACTCATCCTCTCTCACCCTGCCATGAGGCCATAAGCCATTCCAACCCACATAGGCCCAGGGCTGGCCCTAAGGGGGGCAGGGTGGGCGGTTGCCCCGGGGCTCCAAAGTCATGGGGCCCCTCAGGTATGCAACTATACCATGGGTTTTTGGCCTAGTCGCGAGCAAACGTGTGCTGAGTTGATCTGATGAGGATCTAGACAGGAAACGAACCGTCCGACTGAAAAATGTTGCACTAAATTTGCAGACACTTTCTCTCATGATGGTTCATCTAATGTTGAGGTATATGATCTTATTTCTAAATTAAAGATTATGAAATTCACTTTGCCAGATGGCGCATTGTCTGCTATGGAGATTTTCGAGCATGTCAGAGATGTGGATTGTTATCCTAATGTCTCCATTGCTTATCGAATCTTATTTACTGTGCCTGTCACTACAAGAATCCAGTTTTAGGGCGAGTGTGAAAATAACAAACCGAGTGCACACTCGGAGTAGATCAACCTATGCCGAGTGTGCTCTCGTTTTTAGCCACCTCTCGGACAAAGAACTCTATTCCGAGTGTGCTCTCGCAATATATAATAACTATTCCGAGAGTGCACTCGAAATATGACGTTTTCGTCCACGTAGGATGACCAGTTGCCATGTCAGCAAAGGCAGTGCACTATATCCCGAGTGGGCACTCGGTGTAGATTACGAATAGACCGAGAGGGCACTCGGTGTACATATATACCGAGAGTGCACTCGAGTATTTCGTCGATTCAAATCTAACCCTCTTGCGCCGGCTAGGGCAATTGCACTCTAGCCCTAGAAGAACGAATCTGCTGCCACGTGGCCACCTTCGCCCGAGAGGGCACTCGGCATAGGGTGGGCCCCTAGCCCGAGAGTGCACTCGGCATAGGCGCCCAGTACAGTAAAGGCCATTAGCACATCTCAGCCATCGATTCAAGTGGACGGCTAGGATTGCTAGGGCAACGCCTCTAGCCCGAGAGGGCACTCGGCATAGGGCGGGCCTCTAGCCCGAGAGTGCACTCGGCATACGCGTCCAGTACAATAAAGGCCATTAGCACATCTCAGCCATCGATTTAAGTGGACGGCCAGGATTTGCTAGGGCAACGCCTCTAGCCCGAGAGGGCACTCGACATAGGTCAGTAAGACTGAACATTTCATTTATTTTTTCCTGCAAAGTGTCCAGTGCAAGCCAACATGCTAGAGCCTCAACATTTGCTCCTGTAAATTTCGCTCCAGCTAATCTTTTGTTGTTGTTACATGGGATGTTTTACTATATGCTTATGAAATCGTATTAAGCTCAAAAGGTTCCTAGATCTTGGAGCTGCCTGTCAATTTCGTTCCGGTAATTGAATAATGGTGTTAAGCATTCAAAGTTCAATCAACTAGCCTTGCAGTGCTTCCATGCTTTCTCTCTCAATACAAACACTCTACAAACAAAGGGATAAGTAATCAGTCTCTACCATTTATTTATGCTTTAATAGTTGTGCGACTGCCGTAAAGAAAAGCATGAAGCACCTATCAGCGGACAATATTTTTTCCCTGAATTGGGCGATATATCGATTACCTAATTGAGCAAAAACGATCCGTAAACACTTTACGCTTTTCCATATCAAGATTGTTGCATCATTCGCATAAAGAAACTCACCAAAGAACTCGATCCCCTCCCCCACATGTTAATGTAGGGAATTCTGCATGAACAACCAAGTAAGACTAAAGAATTGAAACTAGCAGTCCGTGGCAACATGCGGTGGTTGAATCTCTCGGTTGACATGTTCATAAAGGATCTCCATGAACCTTTACTTAGGGTTATTCGTAAATCACCTCGATGGTTATCGTGACCTTTGCACACTTCCTTTATTCATAGGTTTGTGAAGGAAGTTTAGAATTCCCGATCTGGTTGTTGGCGTTCGTTTGGGTTACGTGGTTGTTCGGTCATCTTTTGAGGAGAACGGAGAGGAGTACTAATGGTGTGGCAAGCGGCTCGAGCGAGATTCGCGTGTTTAAGCATGAAAATGGAATCATTTGTGAGAGTTATAGCTTGCTTCCGGCCATTGCAAAATTGCGGTAATGAGGAAAAAAGGTACCATCTGTTAAGTACTGCCTTTCTTCACTGTGAATAATGCTGACATTGGAATTTTTATTGTAGGCTCCACCGTACAGTAAAAGCCATTAGCACATCTCAGCCATCGATTCAAGTGGACGGCCAGGATTTGTTAGGGCAACGCCTCTAACTCGAGAGGGCACTCGGCATAGGGTGGGCCTCTAGCCCGAGAGTACACTCGGCATAGGGTGGGCCTCTAGCACGATTCTGCTGCCACGTGGCCACATTAGCCCTGGACGCACGGATCTGGTGCCATGCGGCCTCTGTCGATCGAGAGGGCACTCGGGACAGGTAGTGCCGAGAGTGCACTCGGCCCACAAGCGCAAACCCTAGGCACTGGGCGACCGGATCTGGTGCCACGCGGCCAATGTCGACCGAGAGGGCACTCAGGGTAGGTAGTGCCGAGAGTGCACTCGGCCTCTGTTGACCAAACCCTAGGCCCTGGACGCACGGATCTGGAGCCATGCGGCCTGTGTTGATCGAGAGGGCACTCGGGATAGGTATGTGCCGAGAGTGCACTCGGTTCAAATCTTCGATTAGCACGGTTTCGGCACTCACCTAGCGCCAAAAACGCGCGCCGATTAAAAACCAGTCTTGAAACGTCTCCTCCGCCTCCGTCAGACGCCGCCACTCGCCCGAGCCGCCGCCGCCACCTCACGCTGGCCGCCGCCTCTCCCTTGCCGCCGCCACGCGCCGCAGACCCTTGCCGCCGCCTCGGCGCCCGCCTCACGCCTTGCGAACGCCGCCTCCCCGCCCACCGGCGCCCGCCTCGTCACCGTCGCGCCGGCGCCGCCGCTAGTCTCCTCCCGCTTGGGACGCCGCCTCGCCCTCCCCCTTGCCTCGACCTCCCTCCGCCGCCTCCTCACCGCCTTCGCGACGCCGCTTGTTGCTTCTCCCGTCGCTTCGTGTGACCGCTGCCCTCCCCGTCGCTCACGACCGACCGCTGCCCTCCCCGCCACTCGCGACCTTCTCCTTGCTTATTTTCGGTGGTATGTATGAAATTTTTTATTATTGGACCACGTGGATACCGTCATATATTATTGAACGTGCTTGCTTTGGGTGCTTTCTAGGTGAGTCCCCAAGAGTGCACTCGGCGTAGCCTTGCTCTATTGTTGTTAGAAGAAACAATGTAAGTTAATGAATGCTAATTTATGCTTTACTTTTATCATTATTTATATTTGTGTATGTTGATTTGAACGTGATGAAACTAAGTTAATGAATGCTAATTTATGATTTACCACTGTGCATGTTGATTTACCACTGTGTATATGTCAACGTAACAATTGTGTTAGTTTGTTCGAAACAATGGGTTTAGTAACAATTGTATTAGTTTGTTCGAAACAATGGCTTTAGTAAAAATTGTGTTAGTTTGTTCGAAACAATGGCTTTAGTAACAATTGTGTTAGTTTGTTCGAAACAATGGCTTTACTAAATTTCTATTGGATGTGTGATTGGTTAATTAAGGACCTGCTAGAATGATATCTTGCTGCAAATATTTTCTGTCTGCTGAGTGGATGTCCTACTTTCTAGAGAGGTCATGCCGAAATTTTGTAAATTTCGGTGGCTTAGCTTTTAAGCCAGTCCTTGAGAGTTTAGAGGTTTGGTAGCATCCGTGGCGCGTTTGGCATCGGGGTGTTACAAATTGTGTTAGTTTGTTCAAAACAATGGCTTTAGTTTGTTACGGTATGTGCTAATTTATGCTTTACTTATGCTTTATGCTTTAGTTTGTTCGAAACAATGGCTGAAGATCGCTCATGGATGTATACAGATTAGGAGAATGGGAGGCCAAATATTAATTGGTTTAGAAAAACAAGAGAGTTTCTTAGTATCACTTTTCCTGGGCTAAACTCTAATCAAATGTTGTCTAGTTGCCCTTGTCAGACATGTGGAAATTACAAGAAACAAGATCTCCAAAGCTATGTCAGTCATTTAGTGAAGAATGGCTTTACACCGAATACCTCGTGTGGACTTCACATGGAGAGGCAAGACCGTCTGTCGGCCTCGTCAACATGAGGAGGTCGATGAATCTCACCACATGAGTGACATCTTTGGAAGATATCGGGGATGCTCATGAAGCATCGAGTACACAAACGCATCTATTGCAGTGATTCTTTCTTCAAATCGGTCGAGTCCACCATGCGGCGGTTCATAAAGACACTAATGAGACTGTACTCTCTGCAGTTTCTCGTTTGATGTCTATGAAATCTCAGTACAACCTTTCAAATGCTGCATATGATGCAAATCTCGGTCTAATGCATGATCTTCTACCGGTCACGTCGGATTCAAAAATGCCTCGGACATTTAACGAGTCTAAATGACTGTTAAGTGGTGTAGGTATGTCGTACAATAAGATCGATGCTTGCGTAAAAGGATGCATGCTATTCTGGAAGGACAGCATTGAAAAGACAAAATGCGATGTGTGTGGAGAAGCGCAGATGCGTGCGGTGGAGAATGATTCCAGAACAAGTCGTCGAAAACCAATTGCAAGAAAAATTTTGCGCTATCTTCCACTCATTCCTCGACTTCAAAGGTGCTATATGGATGCCAACACTGCCGCACTCATGCGATGGCATAGAAATGGATATAGAGATAAACCTGACATGATGGTACACCCGTCTGATGGTGAAGCTTGGAGACAGTTTGATCTTGACTTTCCTAACTTTGCCGTAGAATCGAGAATCTATGCGGTTGGGTGCGTGCACGATGGCTTCTCTCCATTTAGTTTTCTTGCTGCACCGTATTCTTGTTGGCTTTGTCTTTGTTGTTCCTTGTAACTTACCTCCAGAGCACCTTTGCATGAAAAAGGAATCGTGTTTCTCACTCTAATTATTTCAGTCCGGAGCATCTGGCAAAAACATTGACATATACATGCAACCTCGTATGATGATCTACATAAGTTATGGGATGGAGTTGTAACATATGATAGATCTTGAGACAGCATTCAACATCTTGAGCATGCTATCTATGGTCCATTAATGATTTGCTCGCTCTTGGAATAGTATCTGGACACAAGACACATGAGAAATTTGCATGTCCGGTTTATTTGGGAAACTTATCGCATTACGGTTGAGGATTGGTAAAAGTACAATTTGGTTTGATTGTCATCGACAAATTTCTTAAAGTGAACACCCATTGGTGAGTCAAAAGGAATTCTAAGCGTGGCGGTGTTCGATCCCCTCCACCTCGTCGATAGGTGTCCAAATTCATAAGCTGACTTCTAGATATAGTACCAAGCGAGTGTGAAACACCAATTTGAAGGTTTCTCGGGGACATATAATTGGACCCACGTGCCAAGGCTTACGGAGCTTGCCATACTTTGAAAAACTCTTGTTGTGTCACAATGTTGATGTCATGCATCTGAGAGAAAAATGTGGCGAAATTGTTTTGGTCGACGATGCATTGATATTCTTGATCGAACTAAGGATAATGTAAAGGCCGACTAGACCTTGCAGAGTTGTGTGATCGTCAAACTATCATTTGAAGGAGAAATCTAACGGTACTTAGGAAAAGCCAAAGGCGACTTTACCTTAAATAGATCGGAAAAAATACTAGTTACGCAATGGATGAAAGAGTTGAAGTTTCGGATATGTATGCAAACAAACATTAGGCGGAGTCAACCTTCAACAACTCCGTGTGAATGGGATGAAAAGTCATGATTTTCACATCTTCATTGAGGTTCTCATGCCGATAGCTTTCCGTGGATTTCTTAGGAGGCGTGTGGATCTCATTGGTGAGTTGAGTTACTTTTTAGGCAATTGTGTGCCAAGGAGATCGATCCACAAAGAAAGAGGGAATTGGAAGAAGAGATACATGTTCTTTTGTGCAAACTTGAGAAAATATTTTCGCCAGAGTTTTTCACATGCATGATGCACATGGTTATCCATTTACCATATGAAGCACGTGTGGGTGGACCTGTTCAATATCGGTGGATGTATCCATTCGAAAGGTAAGATGTCCCTACTTTGTAAACTATACTCGCGTGATGGGATGGCTAAATATCTCGATTTACATGTGTAGGGCTCTTCAACATGTTAAGAAACGGGTAAAAAAACAAGGCTAGAGTGGAAGGATGCATTGTCGAGGCTTATATCGCGGAAGAGATATCAAACTTCGTATCGTTATATTTCTCAAGTGAAGTTCAGTCTTCTAGAATTAAGCGGCCACGATATGATGATGGGTACGAAGTCAACACTTCGAATTGCACACTTAGCACTATGCAAGTCCCAGGACGAAAACAAGGGAACAATGGCTCTCGTATGCTGACACCCGAGGAGCATAAAGCAATAATGATTTACATATACACAAACACATTGGAAATGGATGATTTTGTTGAGTAAGTGTCTCAATTTTGTTAATTTACATATACACAAACAAACACATGTATACTAATATATTTGTTAATTTATTTGATAGCCAATATGATAAAACGGTCTGGCCTAGTAGGGGACAACCATACGCTCTTGAACTAGATAGGTTAAGAAAAATGGGGCGAGTGGACATCCCAATTTCATTGACTAGTTAGAAAATATGTAAGTGAACAACCTTCCATTGATTATGAAATAAATTAGATATATTTATTTACTCCCTTTTTCATATTTCATGATGCATGAAAACTCCAAGCGTCCATCACAACTTAAAGCAGATTTCTCGTACATGTCAGATCCAGGTGACATCAGTTAATGGATATGATATCAATGGATATAGATTCCGTTCTGCAAAATATGAGCGGCAAAAGGCAAATTTGACTACTGTTAATAATGGTGTCTATACTAGCTCTAGAGAGGGTAGTTCCAAGATCGAATACTACGATATAATTGAAGATATCATCGAAGTGACATTCCCTGGTGATAAACATTTCAACTTAGTTTTATTCGATTGTCATTGGTTCAATCCAACAACCGGTGTGCGGCGCTCTCCAAATATTGGTTTGGTTGAGATCAAACATACATCAAAACATTCTGTCTTTGAGCCATTTGTTCTACCTCATCAGTGCTCTCAAGTATACTACACCCCGTACCCATGTAAGGTCCCTAAACGAGATATGTCAGGTCCCAAAACAAAACAAGTCAAGAAGATTGACTTGAAAGATTGGTGGGTGGTCTGTCATGTTGCAAAATGAGACATGTCACATTTCATTAATCAAGCTTCAACTAGTACGACGTCCACCGAGTTCTTTCAGGAGGAAGGGTTGAGCGGCACATTCGCTATCGATCTAGGAGATGAGTTGGATGTCGTTTATGTCTCGAATGAAGTGGGTACAATATGTAATGAGAAAGATCTTACAATATTACGGAATGTTTGTACTAATGTAGAAGTAGAATCTCATTCAGATGAAGAGTGTGATTCTGATGCCTTCACTGATTCTAGCTCTAATGCTAGTGAACCAGATTATGATGAGGACAATGAATAGATGATATGGTACAATATTAATTTTAATTACATTATACTTATGTTTTTTCATTACATTATTGATTTTATTGCATATATGATCTGTTACTAACATTTCAACTAATGTAGGTATAAGTTGAAGAAAAATTTCTTGCAAAAACTAAAGCGATCTGAAGGTAGGGCATCCTCATCTAGACAGGCTACACAAGAGGAAGCACAGGCTGCAGAGGAAGAGGAAGCACACGCTGAGGAAGAGGAAATACAGGCTGAGGATCCTGACTACACAGGGGAAGAAGAAGTTCAGGCAGATGCAAATCTTGCAGTCCGCAAGTCACGGGGGCAAAATTCAATCCCTCCACTTCCTCCCACGCCTGCAAGGAGGGAGGTGATAGTATCAGCAGGAAAAAGGTAAGTTTTGCTATATGTCGTCATGTAATTAATTCTCACATGCATATAATCTTGCTATCTTGAATATGGTTCTAGGAAATGGAAATATATTGTATTTGTCAGGAGGCCACGTGGACCAAACACTGTGTTGCAGCCTTTGTTGCGCTATCACTATCCACAAACTGTGCAAGATATGACATTGAGTCCTCCAGCTATTGTAGCAGCTACAAAATGGAGACATTGGTATGCTGTTGGTGAAGCGGGTGATACAATGGCGATTGGGTGAAAAAGATTTCGTGTAAGTTATTTGCAAATATGACATTGGTAGACTTGTTATGTTCTTTATAAGTCTATGGAATGCGATCTCGTACACATATCACGAAGGTGAAGGTTACTCGAATGACACTAGGGCGAGATGGGAGGCAACTTTAGAGGCGACTTGCCAATACCATCTTTGAGCGACTAATGTACAACACTCGAGTAGCGAGTTGTGACCACGTACTACAAGGATGTGTGTGAAGATGAAGACATTGACACAAGAGAGAATCCATTGTTTCTCACTGCTGCTGAGTATAACCAAGTCAAACCTGCATGGATCGATGATAAGGCTTGGAGGCATCTCATTACACAATGGTGTGATCCAGTATGGCAGCATGTAAGTGAAATGAAGCGGAATCTTCGTGCCACTTCAGGGGCAAGGGTGAACCGAGGTGGATCTAGTTCTATTAGTCGAACCCAACAGGAAATGGTAATAGAAAGTCTGTATTTTCAAACCATCATTTCTGACACTCGGACTTAATACATTTTCCTTGTTTTGTTGCAGGAGAGGAGGTTTCAAGACTGTGACACCTTTAGAGGCTTATCTTTGTTCATGGAGGGTTTCGATGCAAGACATGGAAAACTTTGAGGGTTCTGAGATTCCACCTGTCACCAACCCACATGTCCAGATGAACTTGGTGCGTAGCACTAACACTAACACGTAGCTAATTTTGTTTTTCAGAATAGTTGTAGCATTTCAATGTTTTCATACCTTTCCAGGCGAAGTATCGAGATGCATACCAAGAAAGGCATGGACCTGATATTAATTGGCTGCATGGGGATTTTGATGCACAATCGATGTACCAGAATACAGGTGGAAAGCCTCGTGGCCGTTATGCGCTTCTTGATGGTGCATTTGATGATAGGAATGTGCGCTTGACTTCTGCCCCATTTGGCACTTCAAGCAATGCTTCTTCTTCTACGAGGCAAAGCGATGAAGAGTTGAGGCGTGAGCTTGAAAGCGCGCGGATGAGAACCGAGATATGCGGAATGCTATGCATACGGATTCACGGCCATGGCACGATGGATGCAGAGTAAAAAGTAATTGACATTTGTGTTAAATTTGAGATGTTCATAGTAGTCAAATGGTAACATTCTTGTTGGCGAGGATTATGCTCTAGCAACTTCTTGAAATCCACCTCCTCCACCTTTGTATTGAACTTTAACTTCAATGCATTCTCGGCGCCTCAACATCAACCGAGACAAGAGGTATGTATATAACTCCATGTTGGGTAGATATATGAAACTATGCATTATAGATACTAAATTGAAATTTCTGCTTAGGACACCCAAAACTCTCATCGTGGTATTAACATTGGACAATCATCGAGGAATAGTCCAGGGGATGCCTTATCGGGTGAAGATAATATTGGGATTCCAAATCATGATATAGATTGGTTTGCATCTCCAGGTAAGTAATCATATCTGATTTGGTTGATGACTTGCCATTCAAAAAATTTGCCCTACTTGATGTTATGTATGGATATATCGTGTGTGCAAATACGTTTAACTTATATGTTTTTTCTATAAATATGTAACCTTATATTGAATGGAAATGATATAATATGTTTTATTCTTGAAATATAATGTGCAGGGAATGAAGAAACAAGGGACAAAAGCTAATTGGATTCATCTAGCCCTCGAGGAGTGGTTTTGGATTTGGTATGGATGTGATATGTACAACTTTTTATACTTTGTGTATGTGGACTTCGTTTGTTGACTTCAGACTTGTTGAATTTCAGACTTCGTTTGTGATATGTGCACATGCGAATATGTTGGAGTCATGTAAAAACATTTGTGATATGTGCATTGTATGTGAATGTGCGGTGGAGTTATGTTTTGTGGATGGGTTATGGCGTTGTTTTCGTTATATTGGTTTAACGTATAATGTGAATTGATATTGTGGATTCGTTTTATTGAAATGTTATATTGTGGCTGGCTGGATGTGAATTGTGGCTTGATAATATGGATGTGAATTGTGAAATGTGGAAGTGAATTGTTATTATTGAATTGTGGCTTGATAATGTGGCTTAATAATGTGGATGTGAATTGTTATTATTGAATTGTAAATTGTGGCTTGAAATGTTATTATTGAATTGTGGATGTGAATTGATAATTTGAGCTGGCTGTTTTGTGGCCAGGGTCTGGTACCTATCCCGAGAGTGCACTCGGCATAGACCGCAACACCATATCCCGAGAGTGCACTCGGCATAGACCGCAACACCCTATCCCGAGAGTGCACTCGGCATAGATGTTGACGTGTCGCTACCCTATCCGCCACGGAGGTGGTCCTCAATCCTAGCGCTATCCCGAGAGTGCACTCAGGTATAGATTTTTTTCCCGAGAGTACACTCGGTATAGCCAACTTTTCCCGATAAAATAACACCGAGTGCACTACGCCGAGTGTGCCCACTCGGGATAGGGTATCCCGAGTGTGAAAAACACTCGGGGAAAATATCCATCCTTGTAGTGTGTGACTGTTGCATCATCTGAAAGAAACTTTTCAAAATTGAAATTGTTGAAGAACTATTTGAGATCAACAATGACTCAAGAAAGGTTAAATGATTTGGTGACTTTATGCATCGAGAAGAAGTTATTGGACGAGATTGATATCAATAGTATAATCAATGACTTTGTATCACAAAATGTTAGAATTTTTTTTTAAGATGATGCCAAGTGTCAAGTAAGTGTTTATGATTACAATTTACATTTGTCTTTTCATAAACTTTAAATTGTTCTATAGAAGTATTTTTTGTGCATTGAATATTAATTTCTTCAATGATGTGTGTTTATAAGACTATATATATATGGCTACATATGTGGTGCAAACCACCCTTACGGTGAAAACTCCGTGAAAACCGCCCGTAAAAGTTTTGAAAATTTAAAAAAAATTACCATATATAGGGGAGGTGAGACTCTACAATCCTGCAAAATTTGAAGATAAAACTCAATCGCATTTGAAAGATATGAAAAAGACAAACTCAGCATGAATAATAATTTTCACTGTTTAGCACTATTTATTTTGCTGTTTGTCTTTTTTATAACTTTCAAATGCGATTGAGTTTCATTTTCAAATTTTGTAAGATTGTAGAGACTCACCTCCCCTACATATGGTAATTTTTTGAGAATTTTTCAAAACTTTTACGGGTGGTTTTCACGGTAAAGGTGATTTGCACTATATATGCAGCCTATATATATATGAGAGGAGGTGGAAGCGGCCTCTATATAAATTTTCGCCCCGGACCCCCGAAGTGCCAAGACCAACTCGTTTTCAGCGCATACTAAGGGGGTGTTTGGGATAGCTCCAGCTCCACCAAAATCTGTGGAGTTGGTGGAGCAGGGTATTTCTAGCTCCAGAAATTTATGGAGCTGGAGCTGTGAGTAGATTAAGAGTGTTTAGGTAGATCATCTTGTTTACATTTTAGACTAAAAATATAAACTTAATTTACTTTATTTTAGCCTATAAATTTCAGATCTAAGCTGGAGCTCTCCCAAACAGGACCTAAACAAACCAACTCGTTTTCAGCGCAAACGAAAACCAGACCAAGCCATTAGCTGCCTTAATAACCCGTTTCCACGTATAAAAAGCCAACCTGAATAAGAATCCAACCCGTTTCCCCAGTTCCCCGTTCCAATCGAACCCAGTACCAGGGCTTCGTAGGTTGCGCTGTGCCGGCCCGCCCGTGAAAACACGTTTGAGTGAATCTGTTCCAGTTCGTCGAGTTAACCATTTCCTCGACTGATCCACGCATGTTCCGTGCCGCAAGTCTGCAGGCGATAACTCCTGTGCATCATCGCATTCGAGGTTCATACATTCTAGTGAAAGAAGAAGAGCGCAGATGCAGCATGCAAGATGTAGCTCAATCGAAGTAAATGGCACTACGATACCTGCTCACATGTAAAACAAAGCGAACAAGGGGGCCAAAAGTACCATTGCGACATGCATCAGCTATCATTGATGCGAGGCTGCAAACCATCTACATTAGTAACATAGAGGCAAGCATAAACACAGTTCTCACGGCAAAGTGGAGCACAAGGATCTCACTAAAAAATGGTTGGACAGCAGTTCCCGACATATCTTCTTGAACAGTAACAATTGCCATCTGCCAGAATCACCCTCTCTACTTTCTGCACTTGACAGCAGAAAACATGTTAAGCAGTGTTTTCATGTTTTCCCTCTTAATACAAATTGTATAAATCATAAAGTAAGTAAGTAAAGGGATAAATAATCACTATCTGTCATTCATTCATACTTTAATATTTGTACAACTGTAAAAAAAAAGCAATGAAGCACCTCTCAAACATGTTACCGATGTTTTAAGTGAACAGAACAATCTGCTCCAAAAAAAAAAGAGAGCAGCAGAAGAAAAGACAAGAGATTCTACAGAAAAGACTTCAGGCAGGAAGTGCTCATGAGGGATCCCGTTCCGTTAACAACTTAACATTGACGGTAGAAGTACAAGCAGTATTTCAGGCAGGAAGTCATTGGTCTATATCTTTGTGTTCATCTAGCCCGCATTGCGCTATAAGAAAAGACAAGAGATTCTACAGAAGATTGATATACTAAAAAATGTTACTAGAGATGAATTATACATATAAAAACTGTTTCCCTTCTACCGGTCTGGTTTGGCCTTCCTCTAAAATCAACTATCACATTATCTCAATTAGGACAACATTTACAAAACAGTATCCGCTACACCAGCGCTGAAAATTGCCTTGCCATCAACTATCCTCCCTTAAAAGTGGTTGAGCACCAGAATCTATTGAGACAAAGAGGAAGGAGAATATCAGCACAATATATAGAGACATTATTATTATTCTAAACTGAGGAGGAATGCAGCAATAGCGTCTTTAGTCGTTACCTGCACTTCCATTCCGGGTATTAATGGAGCGATTTCTCCTGTTCTGAATGATCTGTGCAATTTCTGATTTCACAACACCTGACAAACACGCAGCAGCAACTAATGCACAAAGTATAAGCATTATGAACACTGAATCCCATCCGCTTTTTGAAATGAAGCCCGTCACAAATGGCCCTAAGGCAGCACTGAGCGATCCTGTCCCATCTACGATTGCTGTGACGGTGGCCAACGCACGAGAATCCCCTTTGAGAGATTTGTGAGTCCCCAGATCGGCAGAAACTGCAGTTGTTATGAGAGCATAAGGTCCATTAACAAACAAGCCGCCGATCATCATCAAGGCAATGTTTTTCACTTTTGAAAGACTGCCGTATGCATGAAAGGCGTAAAGAGATGGAATCGCCAAGTACATGAAGACTGCTGCAGTAGTGGCCCTAGCATTGAGCTGATCAGATACGAACCCAGTGACATTCCACCAATGATTCCACCTACATCGAACAAAACTGATAGATACCCAGCAGTAGGGGTGAAACCGGGTCGGATACGGGTGGATATTGCTCGTCCCGTATCCTAACCCATATTTTTTTTCGGGATTTGGAGTCGGATACGGATATCCCGAATACGGATACGAATTCGGATTATTCGGGATTCGGATACGGAGCGGATACCTGACGGATTCGGGTCGGGATCGGATATCATAATCGGATAGTAGTATAGTACATAATTGTGTACGTAAAAGAACGAATGAAGTATTAACCTTCCAACATTAGCTTCAAGTCATAATTATTTCAACGTAGGATAGTAGTATAGTTAGAGGTGCAATTTAGTGACTCAACTATAATTCCAGTAATTTGAATAGAAAAGAAGTTTATCAAATAAGTTGAACAAATCAATTTAGGTAAAAGCATTATGTCATCACTCTATTTGTTTGTTGATAGATTTGTTGAAGTTCACGCTTAATAACAAAGTAGTGTTTTTAGTGCGATATCAAACAACTATTCTATCTATCCAATAATGAACCAAATTAATGGAAGAATAATCGATTTTATCTCGGATATCGTCGGATATTTACGGATATCGGGTCGGATATTGCTCTTCCCATATCCTAACCCATATTACATGAGAATTTTCGGATACGGATCGGATATTGCTCTTCCTATATCCTAACCCATATTACATCGGATTTTTCAGATACGGATACGGATAACATCGGTACGGATTTTAAACGGATTCGGGATCGGATCGGACGGATATTTCCTGTCCTGTTTTCACCCCTACCCAGCAGATGTGACTGACATTTGTTTGCCTCCAATAGCTGAAAAGATAAAATGACATAAGAAAGTGGCATTTAAAATGTAAATTCCACATATGAATGATTAATCAAAAGGACGAAAAATATGAATAGCTACTAAAGTTGAAACTCATATATGGGATCGGTAATGCCAAAAAACGGTTAGAAGAGATAAAAGTCTTCCAGAAGCACAACGTGAATGGACCCTCCTGCGTTTCCAAGATTTTAAGTCAGTAGCAGCATATAACATTGTCATGCACAAAATTATTGACAAACTAGCATTTTGTGACCAGAAGATCACAAAAGCTGAAAAGATTGACAAGACTTTGTGCACATTCCACCCCAACATGAGAATATTGCAGCAACAGTACCGTCATGCAAAGTACCAGAAGTGTTCTGAACTGATATGCGTTCTGCTAGAAGCAGAAAAACATGATGAACTTCTAATGAATAATCATCAAGTCCTACCTACTAGAAGTCATGCATTGTCTGAAGCACATGCAACCGCTCGTGAGCTAGCGAGAGTCGAGGCCGCAGAAAGGGCCAAAAACAGAAAGGGGATAAATGGAAGAATGACAAAAATCATAAAGAAAGAGATAAATCCCAGTGAAAAACAAAAGGAAATGGATCAGATCGCTTCCAGAAGAAAGGACCAACAAATAATGCTGCTGATCCTAAACAACTATGCTATAAGTGTGGATGTACTGGTCATTGGTCACGTACATGTCGCACCCCAAAGCATTTGGTGGATTTGTACATGAAATCCACTGGGAGATTCAAGAAGAATCAAGGGAATAAGGCGGAGGCGCACTTCACTTCTCAACCTGTTGTTGACAATAAAATGGAGTTGGATTATGATTAAGCCTCCGACCCTACAGAAGAATTCAAGAAGGGCCTCCTTGGTTATGGTGATACTCCCATAGAAGAGGATGATCTCATTGGGGATGAGTTGAAAGAATTCCAGAAGAATAAAGACAAGTCCTAAGAGGACGATATAAATGATTTATACGGAGACATGGAGTAGTCTCCCAGTTTTCCTTTAGAGTCGATGTCGTATTATCCTTTAGAGACTCCTTAAGAGCCTCATTTATCAGGTTAGTCTTTGTGTTCCTGAATGAACAATGGTCTACGCTCCTGTTGAGTGATTATCAGTCAAATTTAATAAAGTGTGATTTTCCCAGAAAATTTATTTAATCATGCTATGCTATTTAAGTTGCAATGAAAATCAGAAGTTTATGTTGCGATGGAAACCATAGTTAAAACCCAGAAATACTTAAGATCTGGCATGATCGTCTGGGTCATCCTGGGTTGAATATGATGAGAATAATAATAAATAATTCTGCTGGCCACAATAAAAAAATTATAGACTTTCCTAAACCTGAAGATTTTATGTGCCCTGCTTGTGCTAAAGGAAAGCTGATAGTACGTCCCTCTCATCTAAAAATTAGGGAAGAATCACTGAATTTCCTGAAGAGAATTTAAGGTGATATCTGTGGACCAATTCAGCCCCTGTCGGGCCCCTTCGGATATTTTATGGTGCTAATAGGTGCTTCTACTAGATGGTCCCATATATATCTCTTATCTACTAGGAACCATACCTTTGCTACATTAATCACCCAAATCATTAAATTAAGAGCCTCCTTTCCAGAAGAAAGGATTAAGTCCATTCGAATGGACAATGCTGGCGAGTTTACCTCAAAAGCATTTAATGATTATTGTATGGCCCTAGGCATTAATGTAGAGCATCTTGTACCTAATGTCCACACTTAAAATGGCCCTACAGAGTCATTATATTAAAAAGAACAAAACTTACCACATTGCTTGGCCGTTCTTACAGAATAATTGGCTTCCCACCAGTTGTTGGGGCCACGCAGTGCTGCATACTGTGGTAATAATTCAACTCAGAACAACTGCATATTACGAAATTTCCCCATTGCAGATAGTGCGTGGAAAAGAATTAAGTATTTCCCATCTGCTAAAATTTGGCTGTACTGTATACATGCCAATCTCTCCACCACAATGTACAACCATAGGACCTCACCAGAATTTGAGGATCTATGTGGGTTATGAATCTCCGTCATGTATTAAAATGCCTAGAGCCTATGACAGGGAATCTGTACACGGCTCGGTATGCTGATCACACTAAGGACATTTTTCGGTATTAGGGAGAGATAAGTACTACATTAGAGAATACCGAGTCCTTAGATCCACGCACTAGAGAGACCGAACTTGAAGTTCGAGGGATAATGAATCTGGAATAAATAAGCTAATAATCTGCCAAATGCCTTCACTGGTCATAAGGGAGTGAAAGATCTCATATACCTGCAGTATATGCACCTGAAAGAGTGGAAATACCCTAGAAGGATATTGAACCCACTCTTGACCCTCATGATAAGAAGAGGGGGAGGCCTCTAGGTGCACGGGACTCAATTCCGCGGAGACGTCTGCAGAAGTAGAGAACTGAACAAATGAGAACACTACCTGTGACAGTAGAAGAAGCTCAACCTGATGTTGAGAAAATCCCTGAAGTGAGCCATCCTGGAGATGGTAACATCCCTCAAGTGATTCATCTCAAGATGATAACCCAACAGATATTTGCGTGCACAATTCCCACTGGAAGTCGAACACCAGACTCGTCGTTGTGGGAAATCACGAGGAGCTGGAAGAAATTTATATAGATATATTCCCGAAGTGATGCAGGAGAAATGAATAAAAGAAATACTACAATTGTCGACATATATTTGCCTCTAAAATTGTTAAAAACTGGATCCAGATCAAAGTCCATGGCAGAGTGCCAGAAGCGCTCAAATTGCCAAAAGCGCTCAGATAGGGTCAAAAGAAGCAACTCAGGCAGGGCTCGCTTAATAAGAGGAAAATTTCTGGTCCTGTTGACTGAATATTTCCTAAAGTAATTCCCTGCAGGATCAAATGGGTTTTTTCATCCAGAAGAGAAATGAAAATACCCAGGTGCTGAGATATAAAAAGCGAGGCTTGTAGCACAAGGGTTCACACAGAGACCCAGCATCGATTACGATGAAACCTATTCTCCTGTGTTGAGTGGAATAACGTTCCGATATTTAATATCAATGGCAGCTGGCTTAAATTTAGAAATGCAGTTGATGGATATGGTGACCGCATATTTTTATAGGTCACTAGATTCGGACATTTATATGAAAGTCCCTGAAGGAATAAAAGTCCCAGATCCTAATAATCGCAACATGTATAGCGTCAAACTGCAGAGATCGCTATACGGATTAAAACAGTCCGGAAGAATGTGATATAACCGGCTTAGTGAGTTCCTCCTGAAGAAGGGATACTCCAATAATGATGATTGCCCCTGTGTGTTGATAAAGAAATCTCAGAATGGATTCTGTATCATCTCAGTGTATGTCGATGATCTGAATATCATCAGAACCACAGAGGAGATAAAGGAAGCAAGTGCTTACCTCACGACGGAGTTTGAGATGAAAGATTTGGGTAAAACCAAATTTTGCTTAGGCCTGCAGCTAGAGCATCTCTCAGAAGAAATTCTTGTTCACCAGTCTTTCTATACCCGGAAGGTATTGGAGAGGTTTAATATGGATAAATCACATCCCTTGAAAACCCGCATGGTTGTCAGATCCCTCGAAGTGGATAAAGACCCATTCAGACCGAGGATGGAAAATAAGGAAGTCTTAGGTCCTGAAGTCCCATATTTAAGTGCTATCGGAGCACTCATGTACCTTGCGAACTGCACAAGGCCTGATATTGCATTCGCAGTGAATTTACTAGCAAGGCATAGTGCAGCCCCAACCAGAAGACATTGGGTTGGTGTAAAGACTTTGCTCAGATACCTCCAAGGTACTCAAGATCTTGGATTGTTTTTCCAAAGGAACCAAGACTCGACCATGATAGGATATACGGATGCTGGTTATCTGTCTGATCCCCATAGTGCCAAATCTCAGACTGGTTTTGTGTTCCTCTGCGGTGGTACAGCCGTTTCTTGGCAGTTTTGTAAACAGACCCTGGTAGCAACTTCTACCAACCACTCAGAGATTATAGCCCTGTATGAAGCCTCACGTGAATGTGTTTGGCTGCGACATGTGATTAACCATATCCAGAAGTCGTGTGGCTTTAACACCGTCGATACCCCCACAATTGTTTATGAAGATAATTCTACTTGTGTTGCACAAATGCAATTGAGTTATGTAAAGAGCAACATCACGAAGCATATTGCTCTTAAGTTATTCTATCCTCACGAACTCCAGAAGAGTGGTGAGATAAAGATCTTACAAACTAAGTCATGTGAAAATCTCGCAGATTTATTTACCAAGTCCTTGCCTAAATACATATTTCAAAAATATGTTAAAGGTATTGGAATGAGAAGACTTAGAGAGATGCAAAGTTCAGGAGGAGAAAACCCTTGAACAATAACCCTTATTGCGATCCTAAAGGTCCTAATAAAACCCTGAAGGTTATAAGTTGTACTCTTTTCCCTTTGTGAGTTTTCCCGAAGTTTTCTCACATAAAGGTTTTTAATGTGGCAACTAGTGCAACATAGCGTGTGAGTGCAATGTACTCTTTTCTCCATCTCTTTTTTCCCACTGGGTTTTTGAGTGGAGTTTTTAACGAGACATATGCATTACGCGGTATTCGACCAAGGGAGAGTGTTGTGAGATAAGGAAATATAAACCAAATATGGTTAGGACTCTATCTCTTCCTAATGTGTCGAATCCGAACTCTCTCTCACACCGCTATATATATCGGATGCCCCCTCATTGTAAACAATAGAATCAATAAAGCGAGAGAGAATTCCACCCTACATTGTGTGCCTATTGTTCTTGTTCTGATTGTATCTACGAATTGGCGATTGATCGTTGGCGTTCGACGACGTTTTACAACAGTCATGAAGGATTTCGATGGACTGGTACTACGGTGTTGACACCTAAGCTAGAGATCAACACCAGACAAATTGAGTTAGATCTCTCTTAGTTTTCTTGCAATGAACAATCTTGTTACTAAGATACAAAATTCTACATATTTATATTGTTATGACCCATTGCCGTGATGGCTGATAATCAAATTTCCTTAACAAGATCTAGTCTTCAGCAAATAAGACAAAGAAATTCAGCATGTTCACGATTCAAGGATTTGATAGTAACAGGTTGTTCATCAAAGATCTTAAATTTAATAGTTGGATACTTGCATATTTTTATTCTGTGTTGTTAATGTAAACCAGTGAATCTTTCGAAAGAATTCATATGAAAAAATCTGTAAATTTCTGCACTACAACGGGCCTCATTGCCTGTAGAAACATGCTCACCGAATCAACGGTTCAGATCGCTCACGACCTCTGGATAGAAGGTGGGGCCCGCAAGCAGCTGCACAGCCCCTCCCACAAAAGGATAGGCGGATAGCATCCGTCCCCCAATCCTCCCCGTCCCCGTCCGTTTCCTCCCTCCTCTTTATGCTCCGCCACTGACACCTTGGCCCCACCAAACCTTCCGATGGCCGCCTCCTCCGCCACCGCTGCCGTCTCCGGCGTCTTACTTCCCCACGCCCTCCTCTACCACCGCTCGCCGCCGCCACCGCAGCTCCTCGCGGTGTCCTCCTCGTTCCGCCGCCTCTCCCTGTACGCCTCCCCTCGCCGGACCACCCACCTAGTCGCCTGCGCCGACGCCGGAGAACCTGAGCCCGTGGCAGAGCCTGAGCCTGAGGTCGAGCCTGTCGCTGCCTCAGCTGACGCCGAGGAGGGGGAGGCGGAGGGGACTGTCGCGGTGGCGGAGGAAGAGGAGGAAGAGGACGAGCCGCCGCCGCCGAGCAAGCCGCCGGTTAAGTTCGGCGAGATCATCGGGGTGAGCATTTCTTGCGCAGCCCTCTCGTAAACTACCTTTTTGATTCGGAGAAATGCAACCCACCGGTTAAGTTCGGGGAGATTGTTGGTGGTGGAGAAATGCAGGTGGCCAAGCGGCAAACCATCGAGGAGTAGCATTTCTTAGCTTAATATGCCGAATTATAGTTCTTTTGAGATGAATATTTTGGAGTTATATCTAGTTCTTGGCAGCGTAGTCCTAGGTGCAGCCGCTCAGTACGTAGTACTAACATTTGGAATTAGTAAAAGAAAAGGATAAGTGGATAACTGTTTTTTTTTTCTCACTACCGTTTCAAAGAGCTTGATTGAATGTAGTCGTTTCTGGAAAGGCTTGGTGGTGCAGAAAAGTTAGGAAGGGAGCCCCCTTCTGTTGTGAGCTTTCTAATTCTTTTTGTTCTTGCATGCTTGCATTTGGTGGTGCTTGAGTTTCTGTGTAATTTCACCTGTTAATGCTGAACAAGCAATTCATCAGATAGTACTTGTAACATCCATAACTATTTTGGACGACTTGACATGTGAAGTACTAATTCATTGAATTATTTGGTGTCATAGATTCTGAACAAGCAGTTCATTGAGGAGGCCGAGAAGGTCAAGACTATACCGGATCTGAGGCCTGGTGACATCATTGAGCTTAGAATGGTGAGATTGCTCACTACTCTTGAATGTGTTTTTATGCTCCTAATTTGAGGGTTGTTGACATGTGAAGCTAATGTTGTTGCAGCAACGGCCCAACAAGAGGAGATTGTCGCTCTTTAAGGGCATAATCATCGCAAAGCACAAATCTGGTGTTCACACCACAATCCGTGTCAGAAGGATCATTGCCGGTGTTGGAGTTGAAATTACCTTCCCGGTGTAAGTTGGGGTTAATTAATTTCAGGAATTTTTCTGTGTGTTGTGGATAACGTTCCTAGCATCACATGGTGACACTGCAATCGTATTGAAATCTTGGCATTTCAAAAGTTTTGCCAATGCTTTTATTGAACTTAAAGAAATTCGGAACAAACCTACGCCATTCTGCATTTTCAAATAGATATGAATCTACTGCACCGATCTTAGTACCTTATTGGGCCCTTCGGCGTTCACATAACTTGATAGGAGGATATATTTTAGGTTTTCTAATGTTCACAATGAATCAAATACCCAGTATACTTTTGTCACAAGTTTGCTCTAATGGTTCGTTTGGTTTAAGATATTTGCAAATGCATAGTTGAATTTGGAATGTTCCTTTGGAATTTCTAGGCTCAAAATACATTATCATTCAGTTTGAGAAGTTGGATTTACAAAGCCAGTTAGATGCTGTAATTTGAAACATACTCAGATTTACAAATCCAGTTAACTGATGTAATTTGAAACACACTCAGGTTTACAAAATCCATTTTCACTATGTTTCCCTTTTTTAATTGCTAAAGTGCTTTCTGGTGCTTCTGAAATTATCATTTTTTTCAGCAAGACAGGAGAGTTATCAAATAGGAGTTGAAGAATTCAATTAATCTCACTGCCCTCTCTTCATATTTATCAATGATTGCTGACTCCTGTTTGTCATTGACATTTTTGTGTTTCTTTTGTCTATGTGAAATTTTGGACTAAGTACTATAATTTTGCTGGTTACTTCTCTTCTACTCATCTTCGAGTTTGTCTCAACCTAGTTATCTGTCGCTTGCTAATTATTAATTCTCTTAGCAAATAAACTCGAAGGATCTATAACGATATGCTGCACTTTCCAAGTTTGCGTCGTGCTGCTCTTAGTTATGTGGTTACCTGCAATTATCCTTATTGGTAACAAGAAAACTACTGATGACCCTTTCATGTGGTGAACCAATTGTTCTTTTTCTCAAGAAAGGAGGAAGGTCTCGGGTCCTTATATGGAAACCATATTAGGATCTAAGCACAACCTAAAGATTATGTTATGCTTCTTATGCATCTGAAAATATAAATGGTTGAGACTCGAACAGTTGTTCAGAACTGTTATTATTCAGAACACCTGCAATGCAATGTTGTTGACGCGGTGGTTATATTCCATTGCAGGTATTCTCCCAGGATCAAGGAGATCAAAGTAATCAGACACAAGAAAGTGAGGAGAGCAAAGCTGTACTACCTGAAGTACAAGCTTCCCCGCTTTTCAACCTTCAAGTAAAATCAGATACGCCAGTGGAAGAGCTTCTCCCACTAGCATTTTGAGTTTCTTTAGCAACCGGATGTTCACTTTCTTATTCAAATATGTGCATTTCACTGTAATCGCTGAATTTCAAAGGCATAATTTTACAGCTTTTAGTTTTTGTTTGGCGTATATTTTATCTTGCGGTGGAAATGTACTTTCTTCTCACAGTATAAATTTCCTACGAACACTTTGTCATGACGAATTTAATTACATCCTTTTCTAGGAAACTTGGATCATCAGCTAGGTGGTTAATACGTACGTACGTTGCTATTATGAAAAAAAAAGTGGTTGCATTGTTATGGATTAGTAGTTGACATGATGAGTTCTAATAAATAAGGGTTAAAGTTTTCTGCAGGACTGATTGGATTGATGAGTCATCAATCGTACCCATTTCTATTCCAGCTTAGGAAGATTTGTTTTTCTTTGTTGCTACCACTGAAATCCAAATTACTTGCCAAATTGAAAAAGGAAAAAAAAGGATCTCTCTCAATTGACAAGTTGTATGATATGGAAGCTACAACCTATACCGTTGTAGTTGTTCTTGCTGAAGCATCCTGCTGAGGATGTCATTTATTTTTCATTTTCTTACTGAAGGATCAATCATTTTGCCCAATCCGTCCTGATCAATCTTTCTACGGGATAGTATAAAAAGTTCAGTTTTAAGTTTAATGCCCTGTTTGGAACACAGAAATTTTTTCGTATTTCTGCAAAAAAAAAAGAGGAATTGATTGCTATGAAATAACTACTTCCAAACAAACCTTAACTTTAATTCCTTCTAAGCAACAATTGGGTCCTACGCTCTTCATATTATTCTCTTTTCTTGGCTTGTTCCCTATCTCCTAATGGTGAAAATGATTGAAAGCCTCATCTGCTAGGCATTAAAAAATTGCGGAGCTCCATCAGTAGAATACGAGTTACATATGCTCCAGTGATTTGTTGAAGAGAATATAGAGCGAAATGGCTAATGTTTGTTTAGTACACAAATCAGACAATAATATTCGTTAGATCCGATTTTTTGTCCTTGTCAGTTCGCAATTTGTGCTGTGGGACGTGATCTCATTTTTTTTTCTTGAGTGTTGAAGTTTTTGGTGACGTGAAGACTAAATATTTTGCCAAACGGTTTGTTTATAAATTGTTTAATTAGACTATCAGAGTATTTCAAGTGGATTTAGACTAAACATTCTCCTAAAAATTAAAATGATAAAAAAGTAGCTGCCAAGCGCCTTGCCTTTCCAGTACTGATAAAAAAAACACTGAATGAAGTAACATAAATCTCTGACCACCAATAAAAGAAAAAAGAACAATGCTGTTCACTCGAAAAAAAGAGAGAGGAAAAGAAGATGGAAAAATATCCTGTGCAATCACCCTCATAAATTGAAATCACCGTCAACTGAACTAAAAAAGTTTCAAAAATTCTGAAAAAATCATGGATGTACATCTCAACTTACCCCACCTACATATAAAATTTCATGATCAAATTCATCCTATACTAGCAGTTACAAAAGACAAATTTCGCATGAACAGTGATTTTTACTGTTCATCACTATTCATTTTGCTGCTTATTTTTTTGTAACCGCTAGTATAGGATGAATTTGATTATGAAATTTTATATGTAGGTGGGGTAAGTTGAGATGTACATCCATGATTTTTTCAGAATTTTTGAAATTTTTTAGATTCAGTCAAGACTGCTGCTTTTACTGGAGGGTTGCACCGGATATGTTGCCAAAGAAGATTGCCACGGGCCCAAGAAGTGAGTGCTGCCCCGTCATTGTCGCCGGGAAGCCAAGAAAAGCAAAGCAAACACATTCGTTTCTCTCTTTCTTCCTCCACTCTTGGCTCCCCTCCCTTCCCATTTGTCCTCCAAATCGTTGCTTTTTTTAAAGTTTATTTCACTTCAACTCAGTTCTTGGAAAGAAAGGTTGGAATCCACTCTAAACAAAACAGAAAGTATATCTTCTCTCTTTTAATGCAGCGATTTATTGATGTTCTGGCTTCCTTGCTGTTTGTTTGATCAGGCATTGGAATGGGAGGAGGCGGAACGCTGATCTCGGTTTACCCCGAAGAGCTCACCTTCCTCTGTAAGTTCTGGAGTTCTTGAGATTTTCTTTACATTTACAAATGGTTAAACTTCCGTGGTTTTTCTTTGTGTCAAATTCTTGTGCGTAGTCGAGCTGGACAAGCCGTGCTATTGCAATCTCAAGGTGGTGAACAACAGCGAGCACAATGTTGCATTCAAGGTCCATGGATTTCCCATTTCTTGATACAAGCCTCAAGGTTTTCGCTCTGTATTAGGTGAACTTAGTGACAAGTTTTGATCCGAGTTTATTCCTTTTCTTTTCAGGTCAAGACAACATCTCCGAAGAAGTATTTCGTCCGGCCGAACGCGAGCATCGTCCAGCCGTGGGATTCTTGCACTATAACAAGTAAAATACCTGTTTCCAGTTTGTCCATTTGATGTTGGTATATCAGCCCATGGTTCTTTTTAGGATTCTTCCTTCTTGTTTGGGGATATAGTTACACTCCAGGCACAGAAAGAGTACCCACCAGATATGCAATCCAAGGATAAGTTTTTGATTCAGAGCACTAAGGTAGCTGCCAGTACAGACATGGACGAGATCCCCCCTGATACAGTGAGCATAAAATTGCAACATGACTGATTTATAGTATGGTTTAGTGGTTGCATTATCATTACAATAAAATGATTGCCAGTCCACCAACTATATGCCATCTATCCGTATTCGTGCAGTTCAACAAGGAGGGTGATAAGGTGATTGAGGAAATGAAGCTTAAAGTTGTTTACACATTGCCCAGTGGAGGTTCAGACGACTCTGGTGTTACATCTTCAACAAACAGGAGCTTCAGACAGGGGTCTGATGATCTCACGGTGAGATTGGGTGGTTTTGTTATAACTACATAGGAAACTTATGTTTCACTAATAAACTTTCAGTACAGAGGCTTATGTAGCTCACATGTTTACACTGTACTTCGCAGATGCTGAAGAATGCAAGCATTGAAGAGGTAATGCACTTTATCCGAACAGAAATTCTGACTTTCATTTGGAAACTTGACCCAAAAAATACCTTGTTGGTAAATATTTTTCTCTGATGAATTTTGATAAGGAATGGTTCTGCCATTTTGAACATGACAGTCTTGAAGCCTTCATGAGCCCTGTAATATTGCATTACACACTTTCTCGAGAGAAAAAATATCACGTTGCACATGAACAATGTGTTTCTTTGCATTGCAGTATTCTCTCTCTTAAAGTCTTAAATGCAAGATGCACTTTGTAAAGTGATATTGGGATACTGGCATTGATTATAAAAAATTGTGAATTGCAAATTTGAGAATTAGGAAGATGTCGAAGCAACATCATTCGATGGTTGAAATGATCATGAAGTTGAGTGTGCGAAAAGGTAACTATACTTCGCGAGGTCATAATTGAGGGAGGGAGGGATGCCCCAGAGGTCATAATGTTGCCCTATGCTATGCACTTGTTAATTATGCATAGGGACCAGAATTTTTATCTTTTTCCCTTTTGTCCATTTGGACCGGAGTATCTTCCTTTGTCCTGATAGACGTATTCCATTTCTTTTATCCTAAATGAATATGCTCGTTGTGACAGTAATTCTGAACTTTTCTGATCAAGGTTGTAGAATAGCGAAGCATCTTTTGTGATCCTTTTGTCATTGTATTTCACTACGTTACCCCTTTTCTTTTATCCAGATCCAGGCAATACAGCGCCTGAAGGAAGAAAGAGATAACACTCTTCAGCAAAATCAGCAAATGCAACGTGAACTGGTGCACTATATCATTTTTTCCACTTCATTTTGTTTATATTCACAATTATATTTCATTTTAGCTCATGGTTATTGGATGTTGACCCTTACATTGTTCTTGCTCGTTACTTGCTTCTTGAATCCACCATGAAAACTGTAAAATGCAGTGAAAAATAATTGGTTTTGACATTTGAACTTTTGAGCAAAAAGCTAAATAATTGGTTGGTCCTTGGCTGGTAACAAATTTTGTATTTGTGCAATATGTGATTGATCATATTTTGTATCTCCAAATACAAAATACAGCGTCCTTTTGTTTTGTCTTCTAATAAATTATTAAAACAAATGTTTTAAAACAAAGCATATATTATTTTGTCCTCAGCAATGCTAAATCATTTTTTTTTATCGAGGGGATAAAAAATAAGGGATTTGGAAAGAGCAAACCAAGGCACTATGACATTACTTGAATTTTGGTGGAAATTAGGTTGTCAAAGGGTAGTGGACCAGTCCAGTCAACTGGATATAATCGATTAGATGCCACGGTTTGATTGTATTTATTCAGTCTTTTTTTACAAGCAGTTAAGATGATATTTTTGGACACCGATATAATGGAAAATGACTGGAAAATGTGAAGTACCGTTGGCCAATAACTCAAAAATTCTTTCCTACATTTCTCTTTTCCACCTGAAAATGTAGCTTTGCTGGTTGATATCAAAGTAGTATAGGTTCTTCATGAACTTAGGGAGGATGTGTCTTTAGCGGAAGGCTGATTGCCTACAAATTATTCGTGGATGTGGAGTATGTCCTTAGTAATTAGGAGGAAACATGTGTAGTCCTTGCTTATATTGATTTTTTGTTAGGACCGCTTATATTCTCCTTAATATAAAAATATTGTTGTTCCAGGATGTGCTCAGGAGGCGTAGAAGCCGCAAAAGCGATGCGAGTTTCTCCTTAACGTTTGCTGCTTTTGCTGGTCTCATAGGTCTTCTGGTTGGGCTCCTGATGAGCCTCATCTTCTCTTCCCCACCGGCCACTGCTTAGATGCGAAGATTGAAGCCTAGAGCAGCAATGCTTGTCTCACTGCCCGGATGCGCTGGGGGAAAAGGATGGAAAAATATATTCTAGTCTCGATTATTATTCTTTTGTTCTTTGCATTGTACACCCTTCAGTCACAAATAGTTGTTGTTTTGGACATAAGTATAATCAAACTTTCGAAATTTTAATTGTCAATATCTTTTTAAATATTTAAATTGGATATATAAAAATTATATGTGTAGATTTGTGTTGAAAAATACTTTCATGATATTATAATTTTATCATGTTTTATAAATATATTATAATACAAATTAGTGGTCAAAGTTGTGTTTCAGAAACCATGTCACTGTCTAAAATGACAATTATTTGTGACTAGATGGAGCAGTTATATATGCCAAATCATAAAGGGTTTCAATGCTCCACCGGGTTTGCTTCGTCTTCTATTTGTATTTGCCCCTGTTCTGTAATTCAGTCTATATAATTAGTTTGATATATAACAGGAAGAAAGATGTAGGCATTCACCGATTTGAAATGTAAATAGAACTGGAGTTTGTGCTTCTCCGATTGTCTCAACATGTATCTATGTTTTCTAATTTCTGAAATGGCAAGGAGCTGGGATGCTGGATGATCTTCAAAGTACAGAGCACTCTTTTATTAGCTGCATTCTGTGGCGATAATACCGGCTTTTGAGATCGGTTTGCACAATGTCTCGATCGCGTTCTCCGAGCAGGCGCTTTCCTGACCTTCGATGCTTTGCTTCTGAGAAGGCGTTTTGCTTTTGGTTACGACAAGTCACTCGGAGGACACACAAGTCGCAAGCGGCAGGCCGGCAGTCTGTAAGGTGCTGCAGTGCCATTAGAGGAGAAAACGAGTTGGATATATGTAGATATTACTCTTTTTGTATTATAATTTATTTTTTTTCTTAGATTTGGAATTGGAAACTGATATGAATCTGGATTATTTAGAATATGGATACTTGATGGATTCGGATAAAAAAAAGATAAAGATACGTAGATAATACACAAATATATAGTGTCGGCGTACCATACACCAGGGTACCCTCTTCGCCGCACAAAAGCGTGCGTGGCCCACGTGGCTGTCTAGCAGGCGGGTGGGTGTTTACACCCGCCTCTGAGACGTTAGTCCACGTGGCGCTGTGGCGGCAGTGGGCGACCACGCCGCCGCGCGGCGCCCATCGCATGGCGATCTAGCGGCGGTGGGTGTTTACACCCGTCTCTGAGACGTCGATCCGCGTGCGCTGCGGTGTCGGCGTAGTACACGCTTAGGTACCCTCTCCACCGCATAAAAGTACAATCACGTGGCGGCTTGGCAATCGGGTGGCGATCACGCCACCGGCCAGCGTTACCACGTGGCGTCCGGCGGCGGTGGGCGAAGACGCTCGCCGGCGCCCACCTACGTGGCGGCTTGGCAACGGCGGCGATCACGGCCGCCGGCCGGCGTCGGCCACGTGGCGTCCGGCGGCAGTGGCGAAGACGCCGCTCGCCGCGCCAGCCTACGTGGCGGCTGGCAATCGGCGGCGATCACGGCCGCCGCGGCCAGCGTCGGCCACGTGGCGTCCGGCGGCAGTGGGCGAAGCACGCCCGCCTTCGCCGGCGCCCGGCCTACGTGGCGGCAGCAATCGGCGGCGAGGACGCCTGCTCAATCCCCGCCGCAGGCAAAAGGTGGAGCACGGTGGCCGCCTCGAAGGCTCCTTCCACTACCGTACCATGTCGAGCAGCAGTTCGCCATAGCAGCTTATCACCGCAAGGGTTTACGCAACAAGCCCATTCCTCGGCGCCTCTCACCTACACGCCATAAAGGGGTCCCATCCGCGGACCGGCAAGGGCACGCGTAAGCATTTAATGAGGCCGAGGAACAGGACAAAGACGGAAGGAGTAATAAATGTATGAGGATCAGCATGATGACCTCCCTTTTACCTACTCCCGTTAGCCTGGCCTATATAAGGGTCTCCGGGTGCATGGGAAAGGGGGACGGGCATTCGAGAGAAGAGAACTTGTAACTCAAGAGCTTTGTATCAGCTTCACACCCTCTAAAAAAACAATCGAAAGCAGAAGTAAGGTCATTTCAAGGAAAAGGGGCCTGAACACAGGTAAAAATCTTCGTGTCCTCTGCAGTTCGTCGACGCCGGAGCCCTTCGCGTAGGAGTCCCTAGGGTTTTCGCCCTCTAGGTTTAGCCAGCCGCGAAGACGCCCTCCTTCCGAACCAAACCCGGTCTGCATCCTCCGGGCTGTCGGGTGGAATCGCCGAGCGCGCGCGCTGTAGGGGCTAGTGGTTGGCTTTTTCCGCTAACTCCGGCGGACTTCGTGTTCGCGTTCGAAGCGAGCTCACGATCGAAGATGGCGGATCCGAAGACCAGATCTCGCGGGCGAAGCGACGACCAAGGCGCCTCCGGCCGTCCACGCGGAGGAGTCGCCGTACCCGCAGACGGGCGGGCGCCGCTGCTCCCGAAGCGGTGGAGCAGCCCGTCGTCGAAGGTTGGCCTCGAGGCAGCCACCCGCCAAAACTTGCACGCCGCCGTGCCTTTCGACCACCGCGGTGGAGTTCGCGGATTCTCCGCCACTCCGTGGCTGCAAGCATTGCCGCCTCGTGGATGCGCCCAACCGGGTAGGGCTCTCGGCGATCCGCACCGAAGCGTACCTCGGCGCCTAAAGGCGCATCTTGGGCGCTCGAGCCTCGAAGTCGCCTAACGAGAAGAGCCTCGCCAGTGGCCCGGTCAAGGAAAAGACACGCGCCATCCCGGTCCCGGCTCCTCAAGGAACCGTGGGGACCTTCGCTCTCATCTGGACAAGAGCCGCCGGCAGCGCGGTGATGACCTTCGCGGTCGTCTGCCGCGCCAGCCGGACCAAGAGCGCCGCCATGGCAAGCAGGTGGCGGCCGACAATAAGAGTCCCCTTCATGGCTCTCACCTTCGGGACCGGGAGGAGGTCCACTCCTCCGGGTCTGCGGCGAGCCGGGCCTCGCGCTCCCACGCACGGTCTCCGAACCGGGCTTCTGATGAGCGTCTCGGCTCCCTCTACGGCGTCGGGTGCGAGCCTTCTCCGGCCAGGCTGCGCGCGCGGGTTGGCCGATGTGTTTCGCCCGTGACCATAGAAAAATATGACGGCACCACCAACCCGGAGGAGTTCCTCCAAATCTACACGACGATGGTGCGGGCAGCTGGCGGATCTGAAAAGGTCATGGCCAACTACCTTCCAACGGCCTTGACGGGTTCCGCCCGCTCCTGGCTGCTGAATCTCCCCCGAGGGTCGGTGCACTCGTGGGGACAGTTGTGCGATATTTTTGTCGCTAATTTTCGAGGCTCTTCAGCGCGGCCGGTGTGGAGGATGACCTCCACGCCTGAACAAGAGAAGGGGAATCGCCATGACTTCATCCGGCGGTTTCATCATCGCCGCAACACCATCCCCACATCTTCAATCATCGTCGCCATCGCCAGAGGGGCGTCGCGATCGCAAGATGAAGGAGAAGATGGCCACCGTACCATCGGCTCAACCTCCGAAGCTTTCTCCCTCGCACATAAGTGTGCGCGGCTGCTGAGGCGAGGGCGGCGCCGCCCCAAGGGTGGCAAAGGCAAGGACGAGGCGGGACATCGAAGGTCCCGCCGTCGGGCAAGAAGGCGCGAAGCACGAGGCGGGGAGCCCAGCAGTTTTGCCGCCGAGCGACAACGAAGAAGAGCGCCTCGAAGCGCAACCACCGCGACGGCGTGATGACCGCCGCGAAGCGGCGCGACGACCGTCGTGGACCGTGTAACGATCGCCGGATCGGCGCGATGACCGCCGCGGCCGTAGGAGCGACCGCCGCGATCAAAAGGAGGGCGAGCCCTCTTGCCGATACACAAAACCAATACCCATGACCTAGACAAGCTGCCGGGTCGTGGGCGAGATGGTGGAGAAGCGGCTCAAGGAGCGCCATACGATGATGATCAAGATGAAGATCCCGCCCATCGGCTTTTCAAAGCGGATCACACCGTGGCGTACATCCACGGTGGTTCATCCACCATTCCTCAACGCCGCCATAAACAATTTGAAAAGGGAGGTGTCGCCACGGCGTCGAGCTCGAGGACGGGTCGGACATCAAATGGTGAGCAAGCGATCACCTTCGGTCGGGCCGACCACCCCGAGGGCACCCCACTGGGCATCTCCGATCGTGGTAGCACCCACGGTCCGGAATGTCTACGGGCGGTCCGATGGATCGGGCAGCTCCATCAACCTCTTGTCTGCGTCGGTATTCATGGCGCCGCAGATCAGCGCCAGATCTGCGCCCCGCCGTTCTTCTGGTGGCCCCGGATCGGGCTTGTTCCCTTGGGTCAAGTTGCCTCCCGTCACTTTTGGGGAGAGGGATAACTACCGCACCGAGATGGTGGATTTCGAGGTCATGATTTGACCTCCCATATAACACCTTACTTGGTCGGCGTATTTGGTCAAGTTCATGGCGATTACCCACTATGCTTACATGGTGGTGAAGATCTGGGGCCAGCCGCCCCATTGTTATCAACGTGGATAGGTGCGAAGCCTGTCGCGCCGCCACAGCGAGCTTGGGACTGGCAGGTGCCACTGCGTCGGCCGACGCCACTTCCTGGAGCCCTCGGGCCGGACCCGTGCTTCACGGCTCGCCGGTGAAGTAAAGGTGGTCGCCCTGAGTGGGGGCGAACCCCGAAAGACCGTCAACATTGGCGCCAACCTCAGCGCCAAATAGGAAGACGCGCTCGTCACCTTCCTCCAGTCAAACGCAGACGTGTTCGCCTGGCAACCGTCCGACATGACTGGGGTCCCCAGGGAGGTGATCGAGCATCGATTGACAACGCTCCCTGACGCACGCCCGATCCGACAGAAGGTCCGGAGGCAGGCGCCGGAGTGACAGGACGCCATTCGAGAGGAGGTAGAGAAGCTACTGGGCGCGGGAATAGTCAGGGAAGTCTCTCATCCTGAGTGGCTTGCCAACCCCGTGCTCGTCAAGAAGTCCAACGGGAGGTGGCGCGTAATGTGTCGACTTCACCGACCTCAACAAGGCCTCGCAGAAGGATCCATATCCGCCGAGGGTCGATCTCATTGTCGACTCCACGGTACGGTGCGAATCTTCTTGTGCTTTACGGACGCGTGATTCGGTACCACCAGTTAGCATGGCGCTTGAAGACGAAGAGAAGCTTTTGTAACCCCTACGGTGTATATTGCTATGTAAGAATGGCTTTTGGCTTAAAAATGCGGTTCAACTTACCGGCGTGCTATGCATATCACCTTCCGCCCACTAGGGCGAAATCTGAAGTCTCGTTGATGACTTAGTAGTGAAGATTAAAAGAGTGAAGAACTGATCCAAGACCTGGAGGAGACCTTTGCTAACCTCCGGAAGAATTGCCTGAAGCTCAATCCAGAGAAATGCGTGTTCGGTGTGCCCTCCGGCAAGTTGCTGGGTTTCCTGGTGTCCAGCCGGGGCATCGAGGCCAATCCTGACAAGATAGCGGCCATCGAGCACATGAAGCCGCCAGTGCGACTCAAGCAAGTTCGATTCCTGGTGGTCGCTTTGGCCTCCTGAGGCGATTCATTGCCGCTTGGTAAGCAGCGGCTGCCTTTGTTCAAGTTGTTGAAGAAGACGAACCACTTGAATGGATGAAGAGGCCCAGAAGGCATTTGAAGACCTGAAGCAGTACCTCTCCTCTCCCCCGGTGCTGGTTTCCCCCGCGTCGGGTGAGCCTTTGCTTCTGTATATCGCTGCCACCCCTGAGGTGGTAAGTGCAGTGTTGGTTGCGGAGAGGGAAGGCGTCCAGAAGCCGGTTTACTACATCAGCAAGGTATTGCATGAAGCAGAAACTCGGTATCCTCAAGCTCGAAGATGTTGTCGCGGTCTGGTTGCATCGTAAAGCTACGGCACTACTTTCGGCGAAATCACCGTCGTCACGGCCTACCCTTGCGGAAATCCTCCACAATCGTGAAGCGAAGGTCGCATTGCTAAATGGTCGGTGGGCTGGGGAATTCAACATCAAATTCGTGCCCCGCACCGCTATCAAGAGTCAAAGTTGGCGGAGTTAAATGCCGAGTGGACTCCGCCACTCGGCCGAAGAAGCACCGTGTCTTCCCCGGGCGTTATTCTTTGATGGATCCTTCAGCCGAAGGCGCGGCTGGGTTGTCTGGTCTCCCCGACCGGTGACACCCTCCGATGCGTGGTCGCCCTTGAATTCAAGGCCACCAACAACATTCTTGAGTATGAAGGTCTGTTTGGCGGGCTGCGCATCGCCGGCGTTGGGCATCAGCGTCTCAAGTCAAGGGAGATTCCTCGCTGGTCATTAATCAAGCTCGGAAGGAGTTCAATGTTCGACCCCACCATGGCGGCGCACTCAAGTGAGGTCCCAAGAATGGAGCGTCATTTTGAAGGTTTGGGGTATATTCATATCCCTCGTGACAATCACCTTTGACGGGCCGTGTCGGCTTGCATCCTCAAGGGCTCTGTTCGGTCGGGGTCTTGAAGAAAGACTACCACGCCCGTCCATCGTGACCCACAATTCAGGTGGGGATGATGGTGTCATTGTCATGACCCCGGCCCAGTGGGGGACGGCAAGAAGGTTGTCATGACCTCGGCTCAGTGGGGAAGGCGATGTGCATTATCACGACCTCAATTCGGGGAGGGAAGGCGTAGCGCCGCCTCAACCCCTGTGTCCGGGAGGAAGGCGGCCGGTCCGAGGCAAGACCCGGGAAAGCTTCGGCCCAATGAGTACCCAGCGAGCACCGAGTGGTCGCCACCCTTGGGCAGAAGATCGATGGATGGACCCTATCCGGCCTTCTGCGTGACCAAGTGATCCCGACGATGATGCCTCGGTGAGAAGATTGCACGAAAGGCCAAGTGTTATACTCGGTAGGTGGGGACCTATATCGCCAGAGCGTAAACGGAGTTCTCTTGAAGTGCATCACTCGGGAAGAGGGAGCACCGCTCTCGATATCCATGGGCGTGTCGGGGAGCCATATGTCCGCCGACTCTAGTCGGCAAGGCGTTTCGCCAAGGATTTTATTGGCCTCTGACCCTCCGGGATGCTTGCGGTGGTGAGGACGTCGCGGCTTGTCGATTCTTCGCCAGCAAACCCACCGACCGGCCCAAGCTCGCAAACCATCCCACTCTCCGCGTTCGCGATGCAGGGGCCGGATATCTGGGTCCGTTCTCGCTGGCCACTGGGGCTTCACCCACCTCTTTGTCGCCATCGATAAGTTCACCAAGTGGGTCGGCCGAGGCGAAGGCGAGCCATCACGGCGCGCCGCCATTATTAAGTTCATCGTGGGATCTTCACGCTTTGGAGTCGCCAATCGTATCATCACCGACTAACGGCACCCGATTCACCGTAGCGGCTTTTACGAATTTCAGCGAAGAAATGGGCACCAAGGTATGTTTAACGCGGTGGCCCATCCCATGAGCAATGGTCAGCGAGCGCGCCAATGCGCTGTCTTGAAGGGCCTCAAGACAAGAGCGCTTGATCGGCTTCACAAGAGGGCGCGGTGGACGGAAGAGCTCCCGCCCGTCTTGTGGTCGCCCGCACCACACACAAGCCGCAACAGGCGAGACGCCTTTCTTCCGGTATACGGGCGTAGGTGTCCTCCCCTCCGAGCTGTCGCTCGGTTCCCCGCTCGTCTCGGTGTTCAACGAAGAAGACCAAGAGGATCTCCGGCGAGAAGATGTCAACCTTCTGGAGGAGGTGCGGATCGTCTTTGCTCCGCGCCGCCCGCTACCAGCAGAGCCTCAGGCGGTACCACGCCACCCGGGTCTCCGAGAGAACACTGGCAGTGGGCGACCTGGTCTTGCGCAGGATTCAGACGCATGCCGGGTTGCATAAACTGTCTCCCCGATGGGAGGGCCCCTTCAAGGTGGTCTCAGTATCTCGACCCGGGGCGGTCCGGTTGGCCACTGAGGACGGTGAAGAGCTGACGAACTCCTACAACATAGCCTTGTTGCGGAAGTTCTATCCCTGAGGGAATTGTAAGTACCCAGCAGCTTGCTCGATCGACCTCGAGGCACGCCCTCTTCCTACTGGACGGTGGTCGCCGACGATCAAGAAGGCGATTGCCAGAGGCTTTTTGCTTCTCCATCGTTATTCCACATAGTTGTGTTTCGAGTGGCAGTTATGCGCATGTATGTTCTTCGGTTACTGCGTTTGCTAATTCCTTTGTGAAAACCATAGCGATCTTGGCGTCAGTGTACATTTAGCCCGGCGATCGGGGCGAAGTCAGTGCACGGTGCTCGACGCTGCTCGACACCTCGGGTTGGCTCTCGATGCCGATGCACCGGTCGTCACCGCGAGCACCGCTTACTGATGCAACCCCTAAAACTTCATTGCTTTGATGCGCAAAGACCGCGTTTGGTTTCTGGCAGTTCACAAGGACTTAGAATCCAAACAAGGCGAGCCAGGACACTTCATGCTGGGACTTGGAATGTCCTGGGCCTACCTTGCGTATGCTCTTCCAGATGTTTACTCACCTTTCCAGTAGTCGTCTGTGCGCGCAGGGTAAGCGTAAAAGTGTTGGCTTACTTTCACGAAAAGCCCCTGCGTCTAAGGCTGGTCGCCTTGATGGCTTGAAATTGCGCTTGGCCTTCAATTTGCCTTGGCCTTAAAGTGTTCGCCGGCGCCCGTCGTTGGTCGCCGGCCCTTCGAGAAGGTCGGGTCGCCCGATGGCTTGAAATTTCGCCGGCCTTGTTGCCGCCAGCGCCCAAGCTTTTCGCCCAGCGCCCCAGGTTCCTTATCCTGCGGCCTATAAAACAAGATAAGCGATCTATACCGCATTTTTCGGCCATTTCCTTACGATCATATCCTGAGATGGGTCAAGCTACGCGTGATTGTCGCAAGTGTTGGAAACCAGCGGCTCCTCATGATAAGAGAAGGAGGTGTGCTAAAGTGTTAACGTCTGGCGAGACCAGGTTATCGGAGTGTCAGTTGGGCACCACGCTCCTACACGGCTCGTACGCCTCGGGTTGGCTCTGCGAAGCACCGCTGGTCATCTCCGTTGAGCGTTGCTGGCCTAAGGGCGCTTCCGAAAACTTGCTGTCTCGCCACGTTACGCCGTGGCGCACTCCCGGGCAATCATCGGGGTCTAAGTTTCGGGAGTCCAAAACTTGCGATTATCTCGCGCAGAAACTTGACGCCGGGGCCTTGCTGTGTCCTGCGTTCCCCATTCGACTTAGGGCCATTTTTTCGCCTACATTTTATGTGGTCCGCGTAATCTACGCTTGCTATCACATCTGGCACATAAAATCATTTGGCGAGAACTTAAACGAAGCGCTACCCTAATTCGAGCGTTTTTAAAAAGCATTATTGCCCAAGTCGAATGGCGGCCATCCAACAAGCAAATATAGCGGATTCAATCATACGAAAATAAGCGGACACGTGAATAACGATCAAACATCTAACATTCATCCAAAAGCTGTCCAGAGTTTTTTTTAGGCGCAGGTTCATCAACAGAAGCAACAAAAAAAAAGAAACAGAAGAAAGCCGCCCGCCTTCACTCCTCGTCCTCGCCGAAGTCGAGTTCTTCGTCGGCGCCTTCGACAGCCAGGGGGGTGGAGATGTCCATGACCGGTTGCTCCACCTGCAGCATTCCAGCCACGTATTCAGCAGCCGCGCGCACCCGCGCCTCCGCCCGAGCCGCCTGCTCCGCGTCTCCCCCGACACCGGCCGTCACCACCGCCAGGGGATCAAAAGCGGCGTTCGGTTGGCGCAGCGAGCAGCGTGTAGGTTGCGGCCATGATCGCGACTGGCGTCCTTTCGTGGCGAGCGGCGGCTAGGGCGGCGAGAGTCCCAACGCCTCCGCGGCTGGTTGGTCGCATGGGCGAATTGAAGCGCCGAGTCCTCGGTAGCGCTCAAGCCTCAAGGGTTCGAGCACCTCTTAGTGCGCTCGAACGCCTTCTTCAAAGATGGTCGCGAGGTTGCGCGCGGCCGGAAGAGATTCAAGTGTCGAGTCTTTAGCGCGCCTCGGCCCTCTCCGCCGTGTCTCGGCCCGTTCCGCCCTGGCTTTGCATTGCGGTCGTGTTAGCCCTCTCGCGCCAGCTCATTGCCGCCCTCTCGACTTCGCCCGCCACCGAGGCAAGCTTGTTGGGTATCTGGCACCATGCGAGGCGGCGGCAAGAACGGTGCCTAGTGCTTGCGGCGCATGTCGTTTACGGGTGAAGAGTTCGACGGAAGTGCTTGGTGAAGCGGCGATGGCGAGAGGGCGAGACCTCGGCGGCTGGTGCCGGAGTGTCTCCGACCTGGCGGCGATGGCGGCGGAGGCGCGGCGCAGAGGCCTCCGCCGTCTCCCGTCTCGGTGGCGCCGGGTGTTGGCACCCTGGCGTTCGAGAGGCCGCCTTGGTGGTGCCCTCAAGCTCAAGCCGGCCGTCGGGAGCGTGAGGCCGCCTGCCGAAGCGGTGGCACTGGCTCCATGACCAAGGTTGCTGGCGCCGTAGTTGTCGGCGCCGGAGGTGAAGTCGCCGCGGGCGTCTGTGCCCCGCCCCTTGAGGGGAAATATCGCCACGGCCGGGCTGGTGGTGGCGGTGCTTTGGTCCGTGGGTCTGCCCTTTAGGTCCGAGTCTGGCTGCAGCGGCGGCGATCGCCGCTGTTCGCGCCTGACCACGGCGCAGCAGCACGCCCTCGATCACCGAGGGGGCGAGTGGGATCACGGCGGTCCGTGGAGTCCATCGGCGGAGTAGCTCGACGACCGCAGGCGCGCTCCGCGTGCTCCAGTCGGCGGCGGCCGGCCTCCGCCGAAAAGCGTGTCGATTGGGGCCGTGACATCGGTAGCGGCAAGCCACCGCCCAGTTTGGCTCCTCAAAGTTGCCCTCTTTGTCGCAAGAAAGGGTGAAAGATGGCGGTCGGTTGGTAGGAAGCCGCAGGAGAAACATGTGCGAAGGAAACTAGAAGAAGACAAGGACTTACGTCCCGCCACGTCGGCGTCAGTCGTTATCGCCTGTATCGCCATGATGGCCGGACGCTGCGGCGAAGAGGGCTGATCCTCGGGCGTGTAGTCGAACTACTACCCTCCGTTCACCCGGCGTCCGCAAACCGCCGATGCGGCCGCCATCGCGCGAACTCTGCATTGTCTCTTGACCGGCGAGCTCCGATTCTCGGCGTCAGTTGGTCGGCGGGTATCCCCAGCGTCAATTCCATTGTCATCCCGATGTACTGACGATCATTGCGCCATGCCCTCCGGTTGGACTGGGTTGAAGGGAATGTGGCGGGAGGCCATCCCGCCCCGGGCGCGAATTGCAACTCCCCACTACGGCGTGCGTCGTTGGTGGCCGCGAGAATGAAGAAATGGCGAAGAGAGGAAGGTTCGGCATCACCCCATGAACATTTCCACAGAGGTGTGCGAAGATGGCAAGGAAGATGATAGAATTGGGGTGAGATGAAGATGGTGGATTTCGTAGAAATGGAGGACGGTGAGAAAAATTGAGAAAAGGCGGAAGAAGGCCCGCCATCACGGCCAGTGTGCAAAGACGATCTCGTCGGAGAGGCACAGGCGTGGTGATCCCCTGACGGTATCGGAAGGTGCCTTCGTGCGACCATCCCTATCCGCCTTACAATGGCGGCGTCAACGATGAGAGGCCGGAATGGGGTTCACCATGGTGGCTCAAGAAGACAAAGAACTCGGGAAGAAGAGGCGAAAGGACAAAGAAGCAAAGTCGCCAAAGGTATATGGAACCGCCGACACAGATGCATCTATATATGCGTTCCCCACGTCGGTGGCTCACGAAAGGGCAGAATTATGCGCCGTTTCGGGTCCCAAGAGAAAACGGCAGGATACGTGCGAGAACCGAAGCGGCCGTATCCTCATGAGTAGTGGCCCTGCCCGAGAGCGCGCTAAGCATTAAGTGCATTAAATGAAGGTTCTAAAAAAGGAGTCTTAGGCCTGCGCTCTAGGGCAGGCCCGGGGGCTACTGTCAGCGTAGTACACGCTAGGGTACCCTCTCCACCGCATAAAAGTACAATCTACGTGGCGGCTTGGCAATCGGGTGGGCGATCACGGCCGGCCAAACGGCGTCCACGCGTGGCGTCCGGCGGCGAGTGGGCGAAGCACGCCTGCCGCCCGGCGCCCACCTTACGTGGCGGCTTGGCAACGGCGGCGATCACGGCCGGCCAAAGGCGTCGGCCCGTGGCGTCCGGCGGCGGTGGGCGAAGACGCTGCTCGCCCGGCGCCCGGCCTACGTGGCGCTTGGCACCGGGCGGCGATCACGGCCGCCGCCAGCGGCGTCCCACGTGGCGTCCGGCGGCGGTGGGCGAGCACGCCGCCGCCTCGCCAATTTACGTGGCGCGTGGCACAGCAATGGCGGCGAGGACGCCTCGCCGTCTCCGCCGCAGGCAAAAGGTGGAGCACGGTGGCCGGCCGAAGGCTCCTTCCACTACCGTACCATGTCGAAGCAGCAGTTCGCCATAGCAGCTTATCACCGCAAGGTTTTCGCAACAAGCCCATTCCTCCGACGCCTCACCTACCATCGCAAGGGGTCCCATCCGTGGACCGGCAAGGGCACGCAGCGTAAGCATTTAATGAGGCCGAGGAACGGACAAAGACGGGAAGGAGTAATAAATGTATGAGGATCGGCATGATGACCTCCTTTGCCTACTCCCGGTAGCCTGGCCTATATAAGGGTCTCGGGTGCATGGGAAAGGGCCGGGCATTCGAGAGAAGAGAACTTGTAACTCAAGAGCTTTGTATCGCCTTCACACCCTCTAAAAAACAATCGAAAGAAGTAAAGGTCATTACCGAAGGAAAAGGGGCTGAACACAGGTAAAATCTTCGTGTCCTCTGCGGTTAACGCCGGAGTTCTTGGCGTAGGAGTCCCTAGGTTTTCGCCCTCTAGGTTTAGCTAGCCGCCAAGACGCCCTCCTTCCAACCAAACCCGTCTGCATCCTCCGGCTCGTCAGTGGAATACGCCGACAATGGGCGAAAGGTGGGCGACCACGCCTGCTGCGGCGCCCGACCCACGTGGCGGCTTTGGCGGGCAAGAGGGCGAGCACGCCACCACCGGGTGTCGGTCCATGTGGCGCGGGCGGCGGTGGGCGACCACGCCCGCCGCCGGCGCCCGATTCCACGTGGCATGCGGCGAGCACACCCGCTTGTCCCATTGCCATGCAAAAGGGTGGAATGCGGTGGTTTTATCACGAAGTTTCTTCGCCGCCATACCGTGTCGAGACACTGCTCGCTGCACTGCATGTCGGTCCCAAGAATTTCTGCACAAGCCTGTTCTCTCGACACCTCACACCTACCCGTGGCGGAGGGGTCACATTCCGGAAGAACCGAGCGAAGGCATGCGGCTGCATTAATTAGCGCCAAGGAACGGGACAAATAGCAGAAGGTGTAATAAATGCATGTAGGATAAGCATGATGACACCCTCCTCCATCGGACTCGTGTAAACCCGTGCATATAAAGGCACTTGAGAGCATACAGGGGAGGGGACTAAAAAGAGGAAGAGAAAAAGAGAGACTCAACAGAAGAGCTGGTCACCAGCAAGCTCTGTAACCAAGTCCAAAATACTCAATCCAAGATCAAGCAGGAAGTAAGGCTGTTACCCTTCTTCATGGGGGCCTGAACCTGGGTAAAATTGTATGTTCATCTGGATTTTAGACTCTAGAGCTCGTTAGTGTGAGAGGTACTGGGGTTTCCCTCTGTTAGGGTTAGCCAATTACCAAAGACACCCCCCTACCGAACCAAACCCGGTCTGTAGACTTGGGCCTGTCAGTTGAAATACACCGACAGGGGCGCGCCAGGTAGGGGTCGGTAGTTGGTTTTTCCGATCATCTCTCCGGCGAGTTTTGGTGTTTTCTTTCAGTTCTGTGCATCTGGAGATGGAGAGTTCGCAGCATCAAGAAGGAGAAGAGTCGGACCATGTTCAGAGTGTGTCCCGGCAATCTCGTCGATTGCAAGACCGCCTTGCTCCACCGCAGGTCTTGGCACCGCCTCTGTCCGGGCGGTGGAGCATCCGGTCTGACGCCGGTGGCCATGGAAGCGCCACCCGGCCAGACCGATGCCGCTCGTCTTCTCTCGACCACCCTCAATGGAGCTTGCGAGAGACTCCCGGCCACTCGTGGGCTGCGGGATCTTGAAGCCTTGTTAGTGCGGCCCAACCGGGTAGGGCCCCCCACGGCAGAGCATCGGTGGTACTCGCCCCAGCATGGGCTAGGGGCTCATAGGCTCAGCCGCCTGGTGGCGGCGCCCTGGCCAGTGGGCCAAGGCAGGAGGAGGCGCCACAGCGTCGGTCTTGATTCGAAAGGAACCGTGGGGACCTAGGAGTCATCTTGACCAAGCCCGCCGCCAAGCGGGCGACCTTGCACCGTGTGCCACGCCGCCGGCTCAGAGCAGGGCGCGGCAAGCGGGTGGCCTCTGAAGATGGAAGTTCCTCCGACTCTCGGAGAGTCCTATTTTCGCTCTCGGCCGAGCTCGTGGCGGCGGGCTTTGTTTATGGCGTTGGGTATCAGGCGTTCTCCCGGCGATTACGCCGTGTGGAGGGTTCAAAAGTTTCGCCTTAAGATCTATAGAAAGTTATGACGGCACTACCAATCCGGAGGAGTTTTTGCAAATTTATACAACGGTGGTACAGGCGGCGCGGGTCCGGAAAGGTTATGGCCAACTATTTCCCGACGGCCTTAACGGGCTCTGCCCGTTCTTGGTTGTTAAACCTCCCGCGAGGGTCGGTGCACTCGTGGGAGGAACTGTGTGGCCTATTTGTCGCCAACTTCCAGGGCTCCTTCGCGCAGCCGGGCGTGGAGGATGATCTGCATGCCCTAGAACAGCATAAGGGGGAGTCGTTGCGTGATTTTATCCGGCGGTTCTGCCATTGCCGCAACACGATTCCCCATATTTCGGAGCAATCGGTCGTCATCGCCTTCCGAAGAGGTGTTCGCGACCGCAAAATGAAGGAGAAGATGGCCACCCGTACCATCAGCACCACCTCTGAGCTGTTTTCCCTCGCGCATAAGTGCGCGCGGGCTGCAGAGGCGAGAGGGCCCGGGTCTGGTCCCCAGAGTGACCGAGGCAAGGATGAAGCCGGAACCTCGAAGGGTTCCGGTCCGCCAAGCAAGAAGACGCGGAAGCATGAGGCAGGAGAGACCCGGAGGGTCTTAGCGAGCCAGCGCACCGCCAAGACTCGGTCGCCGAGCGCGCCGCCGGATCAACGCGCAACCGCCGTGATCGGCGTGATGATCGCCGGATCAATAGCGATGGTCGCCGGATCGGCGCGATAACCACCATGATCGTGGAACGATCGCTGTGCGGAACGAAAGAGGGCCCTGGTGCCCGATTCATCGAACTGATACCCATGATCTGGACAATTGCCAGGTCGTGGATAGAATGGTGGAGCGGCGGATCAAGGAACGCCGCCCTCGTGATGATGAGCGTCGCTCTCGTGATGATGATCGTGGTGAAGACCCCGCCCCGCTGTCTTTCCAGCAGGCGGATCATACCTTGGCGTATATCTATGGTGGTTCGTCCGCCCTTCGCTCTAACACCGCTTGTAAGCGGTTGAAGAGGGAGGTGTGTGCAGCGGGGCCGAGCTCAGGGTCGCGTCGGATGCTGAAATGGTCGGAGGTGACGATCATCTTGATCGGCCGACCACCCCGACACGCCTCACTCGACATCTCCGTTGTGGTGTCGCCCACAGTCCGGAATGTCCGGCTGGGTCGTGTGTTGGTGGATGGAGGGAGTTCTCTCAGTATATTGTCCTCTACGGCATTTCTGGCTCTTCAAATCCCGCGGCAGGATCTCCATCCGTCGTTGCCTTTCTTTGGAATAGCCCCGGGGGTTAGTGCAATCCCGTGGGCAGTCGTCTCCTGTCACTTTTGGAGAAAAGGATAATTATCGTCTTGAGTTGGTGGACTTTGAAGTCACCGATTTTGATCTCCTTACAATGCTTTGCTTGGCCGACAAAAGATCGCCAAGTTTATGGCGGTGACCCATTATGCATATATGGTGGTGAAGATGCGAGAACTGCCGCCCCATAACCATTCGAGTGGATCGGTCCAAGCTCGCGTTGTCATAAGTTTGCGCTTGATATGAGTGCCGCCACTTGTCCCGGCGTCTTGATCTTTGCTGTTAAGGAGCCCTCGGTCGGACCAGCGCCTCGCTGGCTCTGCGGTGAGGTTAAGGTGGTCGCCTACGAGTGAGGGCGAGCCCATAAGCTATCAACATTGGCGCCGACCTCGCCGCCAAATAGGAAGACGCTTCGTCACCTTCCTCTCGTATAATTCCGGCGTGTTCGCCGCAACCGTCCGATATGACCGGGTCCCCAGGAGGTGATCGAGCACCGCTTTAACGCCTCAAGCGCCTTGGATTTGACAAAAGATCCGCGGCAGCTCGAGCGCAAGATGCTATTCGGCAGAGGTGGAGAAATTATTGGCGCAGGATCATCAGGGAGGTCACTCATCCTGAGTGGCTTGCCAATCCTGTGCTCGTTAAAAAATCCAACGGGAAATGGCGAATGTGTGTCGACTTCACCGACCTCAACAAAGCTTGCCCGAAGGATCCCTATCCCTTGTCGCGAGTCGACCTTATTGTTGACTCCACGGCAGGTTGTGAATTATTATGCTTTCTGGATGCGTACTCTGGGTACTATCAAATTAGCATGGCGATGGAGGATGAAGAAAAAACTGCTTTTGTAACCCCTATGGGTGTTTATTGTTATATCAGGATGCCTTTTGGTTTAAAGAATTTCGATCCACTTACCGATGCTATGCACATTACTTTTCATCCACGATAGGACGTAACCTTGAAGTATATGTTGATGATTTGGTAGTGAAAGTCAAAGAAGGTGAAGCCTTGATTCGAGACCTGGAGGAAACCCTCTCCAGTCTTCGGAAGAATTGCTTGAAGTTGAATCCAGAGAAGTGTGTGTTTGGAGTTCCCTCCGGCAAATTGTTGGGGTTCTTGGTATCCAACCGGGGGATTGAAGTCAATTCGGATAAGATAGCAGCGATTGAGCACATGAAGCCGCCAGCACGGCTCAAACAGGTTCAATGTTTGGCTGGTCGCCTAGCCTCCCTTGGGCGATTGATTGCCCGATTTGGAGAAAGGAGCCTACCCCTATTCAAGCTATTGAAGAAAACTAATCATTTTGAGTGGACTGATGAGGCTCAGAAGGCCTTTGAAGACTTGAAGCGGTACCTTACCTCTCCTCCAGTGTTGGTCTCCCCTACGCAAGGTGAACCGCTGCTTTTGTATATTGCTGCTACCCCTGAAGTGGTCAGCGCTGTGTTGGTGGCGGAGAGGGAGGGTGTCCAGAAGCCAGTTTATTATGTCAGTAAGGTGTTGCATGAAGCGGAAACTCGATATCCCCAAGCTCAGAAAATGCTGTATGCAGTTCTGGTGGCGTCTAGGAAGTTGCGGCATTATTTCCAAGGGCGAGAAGTTACTGTGGTTACAGCCTATCCATTGCGAGAAATCTTGTTCAACCGTGAAGCAGAAGGTCGCATTGCCAAATGGTCAGTGGAACTGGGAGAGTTCAATCTTAAGTTTGTTCCCCGCACTGCCATCAAAAGTCAAAAGCTGGCGGAGTTCGTTGCCGAGTGGACTCCCGCCACTCTTGAAGCGGAAGAAGCCCCCGCGTCGCCTCCCTGGACCTTATTTTTTGATGGTTCGTTCAGATTGGAGGGCGCAGGGGCTGGCGTTGTCCTAGTCTCCCCGACTGGTGACGTGCTCCAGTACGTTGTTGCTCTTGATTTTAAAGCTACTAATAACATTGCCGAGTATGAAGGTCTATTGGCAGGGCTGCGTATTGCTTCGGCACTAGGTATCTGGCGTCTTCAAGTCAAGGGCGACTCCCTGCTAGTCATCAATCAAGCGAGGAAGGAATATCAATGCCCTGACCCCACCATGGCGGCGTACTTGGCGGAGGTCAGAAAAATGGAGCGACGCTTTGAAGGATTGGGATATACTCACATCCCCCGACGTGATAATCACCTTGCGGATGGGCTTTCGCAGCTTGCATCCTCGAAGGCTCCTGGCCTGGTCTTCGAAGAAAGACTATCGCGACCATCCATTCTGACCCATGATTGAGATGGGAATGATGGTGTTATTGTCGCAGCCCCGATTCAGTGGGGACGATGGTATGGTGTCGAGGCCTCCGGCCAAAGGGATGGCGGCGTTCTCGCCTGACCTCCGATTCAGGAGGGAAGGCAGTGCGCTCGCCTCAGCCCCCAAGTCCGGGAGGGAAGGCGGCGGTGCTGCCAATGCAGCGCCAGGGGAAATGCCTGGCCCAGCAAAGTACCCGGGCGAACACCGAGTGCTCGCCACACTTGGCCAAGAAAATCAGTGGATGGATCCGATCCTAGCCTTCCTGCGGGACCAAGTGATCCCCGACGATGATGCGTCAGCTGAGAAAATAGCACGTAAGGCCAAATGCTATACTCTGGTGGATGGGGACTTATCTGGCCGAGTAGAAACGAATTCTCTTGAAGTGCATCACTCGGGAAGAGGGAGCGCCGCTCTCGATATCCATGGAGGCGCAGGGAGCCATATGTCCGTAACGCTGGTCGGCAAAGCGCCCGCCAGGATTTTATTGGCCTACTACCCTCTAGGATGCTTGCGGTGGTGAGGACATGCGGCTTGTCGATTCTTCGCCAGCAAATCCAACCGACCAGCTGTCTACAAACCATCCCTCTCTTGGCCGCTTTGTCGATGCCGGATATATCGGTCCGTTCATGGCCACAGGGGGTTTCACCCACCTCTTCATCGCCATCGACAAATTCACCAAGTGGGTTGAAGCTGAAGCAGTACGTGCCATCACGGCTTCCGCTGCTGTCAAATTCATGCATGGAATATTCACCCGCTTTGGAGTCGCCAACCACATTATCACTGACAATGGAACTCAGTTCACCAGTGCGGCATTTCTGGAATTCTGTGATGAGATGGGCACCAAAGTGTGCTTTGCTTCGGTTGCCCACCCTAAGAGCAATGGTCAAGCTGAGCGTGCCAATACATTAGTATTGAAGGGTCTCAAGACAAGAGCGTTTGATCGACTCCACAAGCGAGGGGCGCGCTGGATTGAAGAACTTCCGGCTGTGCTGTGGTCACTCCGTACCACGCCCAGTCGGGCTACTAGCGAGACGCCTTTCTTCTTGGTGTATGGAGCAGAAGCTGTTCTCCCCTCCGAGCTGTCGTTTGGCTCTCGTAGCGTCTCGGTTTCAGCGAGGAAGGCCATGAAGATATCCGCAAGAAGATGTCAACCTCTGGAAGAAGCCAGGCCGGGCCGCCCTCAGGCCGCCGATGCAGCAAAAGCCTCAGGCGATACCATGCCACCCGGGTTTCTGAGAGAACACTGGCAGTGGGTGACCTGGTCTTGCGCAGAGTTCAGGCGCATGCTGGGTTACATAAACTGTCTCCCCGGTGGGAGGGCCCCTTTAAGGTGGTCTTAGTATCTCGACCCGGGGCGGTCCGGTTAGCCACTGAGGATGGCCGAGAATTGGCGAATTCCTACAATGTGGAGTTGTTGCGAAAGTTTTATCCATGAAAAACTGTAAGTACCCGATGGTTCGCTTTGATCAGCCCTGGGATGGACTTATCCCCCAGCTAATCGGCGGTCATTGGTTGTTAATAATGTTACTATCTTGAGAGTTTTTGACTTTGTCATTACTTCTCTTTTTGTGTCCTACGACGCTTTCTTTGCATGGGTGCTATTGGTCCCCGGTTTTGGCCGCCCTTTTGGTTCGTAATTATGCCTAATATATGTGCTGGGTAAGGACGAGCAACCAGAAAGCGGATCTGGCACAGTGCTTAAATGTGGTCTGTACGCCTCGGGTTGGCTCTCAGAAGCACCGCTGGTCGTCCCCACAAGTGCTGCAGGCCTACTATCCTTCCTGGGAGTTCGCTGCCTTACCGCACATTGTCTTGGGCCATGTTTTGAAAAAACGGCGGGGGCATGGAAGCCAAAACAAGTGAACCAATATTGTCCCATGCACAGACTTATGTTGTCAGGATTTGTGTTTTATGCACCCTGCATGATATTTGTCCGCCCTTGCAATAGCTGCATTTATGCGCGGGGCAAAATTTTAAGGCTCTGCCTCATGTCAGAAAGAAAAGGAATTTGTTATTGCATGAGGTGTCCGACTGGTCGCCAGCCGCTGAGGGGTCGCCACGCTGGGGGCTGATCGCTCAAGACTCGATCGCCGCCCAGCTAATGGTCGCCTGCTGGGGGTGGTCGCTCAAGACTCGATCGTCGCCAGCTTGGGAAATTTGCTGGTCGCCGCGCTTGAAATTTGGTCGCTCAAGGCTCCGATCGTCGCCCAACGCTTAGGTTATAAACCAGATAAGTGTTTCAAGTAACACTCTCAATTGTTTGTTTATGCATATGCTAAAATTGATCAAATTATGCATGGTTATCACGCGCGTCGAAGTCTGATGGCTCTTGGTGATAAAAGGAAAGTCTTCGCAGAGCGTTTAGCAAGGTTAAGTGACTAGAGTGTAAGTTTGGCACGGTACTCAGATACGGCTCGTACACCTCGGGTTGGCTCTCAGAAGCACCGCTGGTTGTCACCGTTGGGTGCCGCTGGGCCAAAATCACTCCTGGGAACTTATTATCTTCTGCGCCACACTGGGACACGATTCTAAGAGATCACGAGGACCTAAGTCCAGAAGGGTTTAGGCCAATGGCAACCTTGCATAAGACTTTGACGGTGAAATCATTCTGTATTTAAATACAGATTCTTATATTGTGAGGTCATTTTTGCCTAAGTTTGATATAATTTATGCGCATTGCGCCAATGCTTGTGGTTAGCTGCGTGCAGTTTTTGTAGGAATTCTAGGATGTTGCCCTGGACTTAAGAGCCTAACAGGTATTTTGGCTATGTTTCGAGTCGGCCGCCTAGCGATTCCAGCATGCAATATCAAACAATCATAGCAGGCAAGCGTTAAGGTAAAATCAGAAACATTCGATACTACTAAAATTTGTTAAAGTGTTTATACAGGCAAAGCAGGTTGATCGACAAAAGAAACAAAAAGCAAAAAAAAAGCGCGGCGTCGGTCCGGCCCTTCACTCGTCGCCCACGTCGATGTCGCCGACGTCTGCTTCCTCCGCCACCGGGGTGGAGACATCCATGACCGGCTCCTGACATGCGTACCGTCCGCCAAGTATTCAAGACCACTTGTACGCGTGCCTCCCGGGCGGCGTTTCCCTAATGCGGTCTCCGCCGCCATCGGATCCAGGAGGCGCCACGGCCGCCCAAAGATGCCAAAGCCGAAGCTTGCGATCACCGCCGTGACCTCTTGCCCCTCCCCGTGGAGCGTGCGGCTAGGGCGGCGGCAATCTCGAGTGCCTCCGCGGCTGGTTGGTCGCGTAGGCGTCATCGCAGGCGGTGTCCCGAGCGGCGTCTCCAAAGACCATGCCCAAAGGTTCGAGCATCGTTTGATCTTTTGGAAAGACCTCTTTAGCATGGTGGTGAGGTTGCGCTTGAGGCGATCACCAGACTCGAGGCCCTCTCACGCGCCTCGGCCCTCTCCGCCCACAGATAGCAGCCTGCATGGCGTCATGATAACCCTTTCTTACGCCATCGCGCGTCGCCCTCACTCGCTCCGCGTCAACTCGCCGATGGGTCCGTCGGTTGCCTCACCGTCTGCCTCTCCCGTGGCCGTGGCGAGAGCGCGCCGAGTGTGTTGTAGATTGCCGAGCTCGTGAAAGAGCTTCGCAGTGCGCTACCGGGCGTGGCGGCGGTGCGGGGCGAAGTTGGCGGGGTGTCGGTGTCGGGCAGCTGCCCGTTCTGCGATGGCGGCGCTGGCGGCGTCTGGCGAAGCCTCGCTGCGGGCGCAGTGGCGCTCGCTCCTCGAAGCATCTTGAGGGCCGCCTTGGCGTCGCCCTCAAACCGAAAGCCGCCATGGGGACCTCAAGCCCGCTTGTCGAGTGGCGGCATGGGTCCCAGAATAAGGCGGTGGCGCCGTGGAGGTGGGGATCGGCGCCACAGGGGAATTGAGAAGGAGCGGCCCGAGCGATTGGCGCGTGGATGAAGGAGCCGCGCCAGAGCGCTTGCCGCCGTGGATGGCGGAGCGGGCGCCATGGCAGCTGGCGCCGTCATCGTTGAGGCGGCGCTTTCTTTGCGATTGGCACCGATGGCGATAGCGCATGGCGGCGGAGGTGGAGATGGCGCGCGCAGCGGCGGGCGGCGGTCGATCGATTGCAATTGGGGCGGTCGGAGCGACCGCCCCAGGTGAAGCCGCCGCCACCCTGGGGCTGGTGGCGGCGGAGGTTTCGCCCGCATGGCGGGCCTTCTTTGCACCCGGACTTGAGGTGTCCGGGATGAGTGGCCGCTTGCCCGCGGCCCGATCGACGGGAGGAGATGCGTCCCTGATCGTCAGGGGGGCGCGCGGCGGCACAAAGGCGAGGCCGGTGGAGTCCATTGGCGGCAACAACCTGACGATCCTCAGGCGCTCCGCAGGCTCCACATCGGCGAGTGGCCGGGCCGATGAAGGGAAGTCCAGGCCGGCGGGGATCGGCGGCATGAGCCCGGAGAGCCACCTGCTGAGGCGCGGCCCATCCAAGTTTCCCGCGCCTGGTCAAGGTTAAAAAGCGTAATGTATCTTTGGTTGGTAGGAGCGGCACAAAAAGACATGAAAGCAGAAAAAAGCCAAGGAGTAGCAGTGAAGACTTACGGCCAGGGAAGGTGCGGGTGATGTCATTGTCGCCAGATATCGCCACGCCGCAAGATACGGCGACGGAGGGGGCTCAATCTTCGGGATACGAAATCCCTGACGATCAGCGCCCCAGTTAGGCCGGCGTCCCGCAGGTTGTTGATGCGGGCCGCCATCGCCTGGAGCTCCGCCGTCTCTTCGACCAGCGAAGTTCCATTCTCGATGACCGGCGCCGCCGTCCGGCGAGCACTTCAGGCGCTCGAGCCGTCATGCGTCGTTGACGACTGACCACTCGGGCGCCAAGCCTTCCGCTTGATCTGGCCGAAGGAATGAAGCGGCAGCCATTCCATCCCGGAGGCGGAAATGGCAACTCCCCAGCAGCTCACCATCGGAGGAGGCGCGGCAGAGGAAGAAATAGCGGAAGAGCGGGAGGTTCGGCATCACCCCCATGAACATTTCACAGAGGTGTGCGAAGATGGAGAGGAAAAGAATGGAGTTGGGGGTGAGATGAAGGTGATGGATTTCGTAGAAGTGGAGGACGGTGAGGAAAAACTCGGAGAAAGGCGGTACCAGGCCCACCATGATGCCCCACACGAAGATGATGATTTCGTCGGCGGGGCACTATGGCGTAGGGGTCCCAGCCCGAAAATAGAGAGGGCCCTCCGGCACGACGGTGTGAAGTCTCCCCACTGTGTAGGAGTCCACTGAGGAAGCAGGAATGGAAGGCGAGTCCGAAGAAGCCATGGAAGCGAAAGTAGCAAAAGGCAAGAAAAGCTTGGAGGAAGAAGACGAAGTTTGCAAAGAGTGCTAAAAAGCGTGAACAGCCTGGTGCGGATGGATCTATATGTATCCCCCACTTGCACCGACGGTTCACGAAAGGACAAGGTCTGGCGCCGTTTGGTCCCAAGGAAAATCAATGGATGCGGAAGGAATCGAGGGTGCGATCTCGATGAGTGATGGCCCCATCCAAGAATGCACGGCATTTAATGTAAGGATCTTAAAAGACTCGATGTGCGTTCTTGGGTGGGCCCGGCTCTGTCGGCGATTATACACCGTGGTACCCTCTTCGCGACAAAAGCGCGTGGCCCACGTGGCGCTCTAGCGGCGGGTGGGTGTTTACACCGCCTACAGACGCGATCCATGTGGCGCCGCGGCGGCAGGTGGGCGACCACGCCGCCGCCGCGGCGCCCGATCGCGTGGCGCTTAGCAGCGGTGGGTGTTTACACCCGTCTACAAGACGTCGATCCGCGTGGCGCGCGAAGCAGCAGTGGGCAACCGCACCGCCGCGCCGGCGCCACCCACGTGGCGGCTCGGTGGGCGAGGGCGAGCACGCCTTCACCGGTGTCGGTCCACGTGGCGCGCGGGCGGCAGCAGGGCGACCACGCCGCCGCGGCGCCCGATACCACGTGGCATGCGGGCGGGCACACCTCGTTTGTCCCGCTGCCATGCAAAAGGGTGGAATGCGGTGGCTTTATCCTGAAGTTTCGCCACGCCGTCAGTGTCGAGACACTCATTGCATGTGCATGTCGGTCCCAAGGAATTCTGCTACAAGCCCGTTCCTCTGACACCTCACACCTACCCGTGGCAGAGGGGTCACATTCCGGAAGAACCGAGCGAAGGCATGCGCTGGCATTAATTAGCGCCGAAGGAACGGGACAGCGCGTAAAGGTGTAATAAATGCATGTAGGATAAGCATGATGACAGCCCTCCTCCATCGGACTCGTGTAAGCCCGTGCATATAAGGGCACTTGAGAGCATACGGGGGGAGGGGACAGAAAAAGAGGAAGAGAAAAAGAGAGAGACTCAACAGAAGAGCTGGTCACCGAAGAAGCTCAGAACCAAGTCCAAAATACTCAATCCAAGATCAAGCAGAAGTAAAGGTCATTACCCTTCTTCATGGGGGCCTCGAACACAGGTAAAATTGTATGTTCATCTGGATTTTAGACTCTAGAGCTCGTTAGTGTGAGAGGTACTGGGGTTTCCCTCTGCTAGGGTTAGCCAATTACCAAAGACACCCCCCTACCGAACCAAACCCGGTCTGTAGACTTGGGCCTGTCAGTTGAAATACACCGACATATAGATTAATATATGTTTAATCAAATCGTACGAGTACATGACTATAATGGCAAGTTATATATCAACCAAACCCAATGCAAGCTATATATCAATCAAACCCTGTGGACATCGTAGAAAGAATATGCTACTTGAAGATCAATTGAACCAATTAATTATCGAGGTAAATAGGCTGCCATCGAAAATATGTACTCCATCTGTTGTTCAAAGATATAAGGCATATAATTTGAAAGTTCTTATTCAGAAATATAAGATTTGTATGTAGATTTAATGAGGATTTTTCCACTATACCCCTATTTGTTCTCTTTCAATTCTATGAATTTATTCATAACCAACACACACAAAAATGTTATCTCTCATCTTCCAAGACAATTAAGTGAGTTATCTAAGTCATTTTCACTCATACCTTTCTTAATTTCGTCTTAACCTTAATCCTTGTGTAAAGTCAAAATACATAGGCTAGATCTTATCGAATATCCCAATTGAAAAAAACTTGATATCTAGATCCTATTTATCGGATATTGATTACTCTGAATTCGATCTTGAATCTAAATTCAAGTATACAGATCCAATCCAATAACCAAGTCCCTTTTCAAATCTGATCACAATAATCAGATCCGACCCAAACGGGGCCGGAAATGTGCTGACCGTTTCGCAGGCCATGCCGCCTGTAGGGGCGAACGATCTCAGCAAAGCCCACAGGCCTGAACAAGGATGGAGCCAACCGACAAAGGCAACGAAACCTTGGACAGCGGGCCGCGCGGCACAAACCCACAAGAAGACGCACTTTTAGCCATCGCCGCATCAAGGGCGTCCCCTAACCGCCCATGATGATGGCAGACCGCACATCACGACACGCGAGGGCTCGGTCAGCGTTGGGTAGGCAGCCGCCCCGTACGTTGTTGCGAAAAATAAAATTAGTAATGAAACATAAAGATCAAGCAATAAAAGAAAATTATGCTACAAGATCAAACATCTATTTCTCCCGATCACAAAATTTTTATAATTTCTTCTCCGGTATAAATTAAAATCAAATATATTGTATGTAGCAATATATATTACCAATCTCAAAAATCAATCGATCATTTTTTTCTCTTTTTGCAATTTATATTACCAGCTCGTGTTCCTTTTCTTCTCGTCATGCCTGCAACGCGCGCTCCTCGGCGTCATCGACCTCGTCTTCCTCGTCACCTCGCTCATCCTTGTCATCCACCGTCTTCGCAGGAGCGACACGGGGGCTTCCCCCGAACATGAGGCATTGCTGCCGAAGTCACCGCCATTCTGGATCATTGGTCGCTACACGGTCACGCTCGGGGTGTCCGCCGTCCTCCTCGCGCTCGCGTTCTTCCTCCTGCCGAGCACACCATGGCGCGCTGTGGAGTCCGCCTTCCTCGCCACCCATTTCGTCGCGCACGCCATGGCCGCGTGGTCAATCGCTTGGGAGAAAGGGGTCACCACCACCACCTAGCCTTTACACCTTCACCTTCACGTCTTCTAGATCGCCACCGCCCTCGGCTCTGCGTTCTTCTCCGTTTCGACGGTGGTCCACTGCGCTGACAGTTCGCTGCTCTTCGCAGATAACCCTCTTGCTTTTGCCGGCCTACTCGTCTCTTTGCCACTGGCGTACCTACCCATCACTGGCTTCACCGGCCATGACACCAGAGCCTACGAAGGTGAATCAGAAAACACCAGTGCCGAGGCACCTGCCACGCAGTGCGCCGTCGCGTCGTTCCTTTATCTCGCGATGTCAGCTGGATCAACTCGTTTATCTCCAAAGGGTATGCCAATGACTCTCTCACCGCCGACGACGTTCCACCAGTGTCGCCGAGCAACCGCGCTAAAGCGTCGTACGCTTTGTTCACGTCCAACTGGCCGGCGCTGGGGTCACGGCACCTCGTGGGTGTCGCGCTCTCGTTTCTTCGACGCAGCGATTATTCGATCATGGCGCTTGGCGTCTGCGCCTCCACAGTTATGTACGTCATTCATTACTTATCGATCGATTCATCAAGTTCATTAAATCGCAGATGTACGACATGGGAGAAGCGTGAAAACTGACAAAGATATATAGTCATATAGAGTACAAAAGGAATGATTGGCCGGCTATTAATTACCAGTAATAATCAAGGATTTTGCTAAAATAATCAGCCATATTTAGAGAGATATGGCTGGTTGTAAATCAGAAAAGAATAATTAGCTATAATGGCCGGCCATTATTGGAGATATGGCACGGGGGAGGGGGTTAGGAAGAACGGACCACTGCCACCAACTGTAAATTTATATTAGTAGAGATTATATACAGCGGAGAGAAATAGCCCATATGTAAGGGTGTCACGTCAACCAATTTGCAAAAAGATCCTTCAAAAAATTTAAAATCCTGTTTAGGTCCTCCAATCGGTTTTAACAGGAAGGACCGAAAAAACCAAAATTACGTTTAGGTTCCTCTGCGATTTACGTTTAGGTCCTCACGATGGTTCTTAGCAGAGCAGGCCCTGAAAAAATAAAATTACATTTAGGTCCTTCTGTGGTTTATGTTCAGCTCCTCTCGGTAATTTTTTTGTAGAATAGACCCGAAAAAAATACATCTGCGGTTTTCTAAAAAAACACTGATTCGCCGAAGGTTTATAGCAGTCTATAGATTCATTGACAAGTCCTACCGACACATTTAAAAAAAACACGAAAAACCGAAATTACACAAAAAAATGATGTTTAAATCCCTCCACGGTTTTCTAAAAAAAACTGATTCACCGAAGGTTTATAGCAGTCCACAGATTCGTCGACCGGTCCTACCGACCCATTTTTTAGAAAAAAAACACACAAAAACCAAAATTATGCAAAAAAAAACTAAATGACTAAAAAAACATCCATGGTTTTCTCCATAAATAAAAAACACTTGTTCGCCGAAGGTTTATAGCAGTCCACAAATTCGCCGATGGGTCCTATTGACCTATTTTTTCAAAAAAACACGAAAACCAAAATTACACCAAAAAAAACTAAATGATGTTTAAATCTCTCTGCGGTTTTCAAAAAAAACACTGATTCGCTGAAAGTTTATAACAGTCCACAGATTCGTCGACAGGTCCTACCAACCCATTTTTTTCAAAAAAACACGAAAACCGAAATTACGTTTAAAAACTAAATTACGTTTAAATCCCTCCGTGGTTAAAAATAAATGATGTTTAAATCACAGGAAACCGAAGTTACGCGTTTTTTTAAAATATTCGTTGGATTGAATTTCGTACGGCGTAGCGTCGCACGACTGAATTGTCCAAATTTTGCATGTTGCGGTATTACGTACCAAAATTTCACATAACACAGTACCACTCGTGTCCGAGAGAACCTATACCATGACTCACATGATAGCCATGCACGGGCGCTGTAAACGTGGAGTACTAATGCCCAGAGTTACTCTCTGTCCAGCGGGACAAGTGGATGTGTTGTGTATCCCAGGCTGCGATGAGTGCCCTGCCGTGCCGACCCAAATCAGTGGTATGTACGTCTGCTTGTGGACCAAATGCAACTAAGGTTTTAAATTATAATTTTTGTGGTTTCATGATAAGGTTTTAAAAAGCTACAATAGTTATCGTTAGCTATCATAGAAGCTATCATTGTCCTATTTTCAATATTAATTTTTTAAAAATAAATATGTATATAATATAAGCCACCTCCAAATAAATCATAAAAGTCACAATAATACAACTGCTTATCGTAAAAACATGATACTTTAGAAGATATAGATATTTTTATAACAAAAATACGAGCCAAGCTCGGAATCAACAACATACCAATACATACCCAAATAACTATAAATGATAAATATATCATAATGTTCTTAATGACAAGTACATAATCACTGAGAAATATGAATATTGGATTATTGAAAAGGGCGAGATGGGGCCTTTTAATAGCTTTTCTCATAGTTCATATTTATAAGAGATGTATTTGTACATGTTAGTAATATTGGATTTCAAAACGGCCCCAATATTTTTGTCTATGGGTAAACATGTAAGATAGCGGAGTTATTGCTAACTACAAGTTACGGCTAGATATAATACTTGTAGCTAATATAGTGGGTCAAATAGCGGAACTATTGATAGATATAATACTTGTAGCTAATATAGTGGAACATTGGTCCGTAACTTCACGTTTGTGGATTAAAAAATCTATAGCTATTTATAACACTGATTGCAACTGAAATAATGACCGGCCATTGCCCAGCTGCATGTAAGCAACCAGTGTCCTACCTGTTTTAACACCAGGACAGCAATTAGTTTCTGGATTGTCGAATACCCTGGTACATATATATGGCTGCAAATTAGGCGTTAGATCTGACGTCCAAATGTCCAATGGCAACGCTTAGCTGTTTAGGCTGTTAGCCTTGGCCCATATGTGTTAATGTTTCTGTCCGTCTTGCTGAGATAGTTTATAGTGGTATTGAATGCATGCTTTTGGGCTCGGAGATTGCTGCAGCTGCACGCCGAAGCAAGATTTCAGAATCGACATGATGCCCAGGGCGCAGGCACGAGTCCATGATCCCAAGTCTCCGCTGATACGGTGTCTGCAATGCTTTACCTCTAGGACGACTAGGAACAGCCGCTACGCACTACTGGAATTCACAAGCGTACCAACACGTGATTGTGATATGATATCCGTGCAAGCAATGTTAGTTACTCGGTGATTGTGATATGATATCCATGCATTGTTACCTGTTCTGCTACATGTGCATGCACCAGAACGTCGGTGACATGGAAAGGTTTCCCGTACCTTTTAGAAAAGAGATCGACTGGTGCGTCGCACTTACACAGCGACCACACCTAGGCATCTGCCATTGCATGTGCGCCCCCATATTCGTATGCTCTAGATGACTCAGCCGGAAGCTATAATTTAGGCTGATAATCTTAATTTGGGAGTACTTGTACGTCGCACCTTATCGAGATCTAGCTAGGTGGTCAACATCTATGACCTAGGTCTGCAAATTAACAATGCCACGTTTCAACTTTTATTCTTGTTTACCTCACAGGCTCACAGTTGGCATCGGCGTTTTTGCTGCCGCTGAAGTAAGCTTTTAGCACACAATATCACATGAATCTCCGGTAAATTCGGAACTTTAGCCGCCAGTACAGCGACTAATGCTGGAAACAGCAAAGTTGAAATTTTGCATGTAAGAGCAGGCACACTAACAAAATCAACTATTTACTCTGTCTCTTATCTATATCGTCTAGAATAAACAGTAAATTCAACTTATATAATAACTGTCTTTAAAACTTGTCTCTAGAAAAAAACTAAAGCATTTAATTTAGACATTCAACACTAACTTCATATTTGTATTTATTGGCAAAACACTAACTTCGACATTAGCAGTCGCTCGCACTAGTTCCAACACCGGCTTTTGGTTGGCTATAGCATATTATTTTCCATGAAATGTTGGCTATTAAATAAGAGTCGGTTTTCTTCTCACATATTTTCTCACTCTTTCACATAGGATAAATCTAATATATACATATTAATAGTAAGCTAAGATGTTCTTATTGTACTTGTCCTAAGAGATTGGGTGAGAGGTTGAGGGATGGGAAAAACATATAGCCCTCTTTGGTTTGTGGAGCTGGAGAATAATTAATTTGAATTGGAATGATGGTAGTGCCAACTAAAAAGTACTCTACTCTCCAAGTTTATAAGACGCTTTTTTTCTTTGCATATAGACTAAGAAGATCTTGAAAATGACTAGATTGCCCTTAATTATTATTACTAAGTACTATATTCAATGCATGCATATAGAAAATATAAAGTAACGATGGATATTTATTAGGGGTATAAATATAACATCACACTAATGTTGTATTGAAATATGAAATGACTTTTATATATATATAAGACCATTAAAAAAATACGCCCTATAAATTTAGATGGAGAGTAATTTATTTTTAGTACTTTTTTTTGTCGAAATGATGGTTTCCAATATCCCACGCTCAACTATGGAAGTAGTAACTGTGAAAGAAGATGCAATCAAATAGGGTTGGTTATAAAAATTACTCTCTCTGTCCAAGTTTAAAAAGCTTATTTTTTGAAAGGTCTTGTCCATAAATATAAGACTTACATATAGATTTAACAAGGCCTTTCCTTCTATATCATGTTTATTCTCTCTCAACCATATAAATTTATTCATTACTACTCATACAAAGTATTATCTCTCATCTTCTAAGACAATTAAGTGGGAGTATCTAGGTCATTTTCACTTGTACTTTTCTCAATTTCAACGCAACTTTAACCCTTGTGCAAAGTCAAAATATGCAAATAGGGGAGAATAATGCAGCTTTACATTAAGATCTCGTCTTGTATTAACCTTTAGTAGCTCAAATCTATGCCTGCTTGCGCACTGATTAGTACTACGATGCTTTTGGTTCATCTAGGTGATATAATACTCGAGTACGTAGCTTGAGCATGAGAATAGCATATCATTTGCACTGCTTTTATCCATTAAAAAGGGTACTCAGATGTGACTTTAGAACTTTAAACCATGATCATACAGGCAGTACCGCAGTAGCGTACGTGATACAGTCCATCAAAAGGAGCGCCGCCAAATATAAATAGATGAGCTTGTTAAAGTTCTCCTCCTACTTAATCCTCAAATGATGGTCTCTTAGGATCTAATCATGTTGATATCCGTACCCTTTAAGTGATGCTCTTTTCACCAGCTAACCCAATCAATATATAGGATAACTAAGCACCATGACCTACTCAATAACGTCGTGCCCACTGTGCCAGTCATCTAACACATGCATTCTGGTCTGATCCCTTTTAGAACTTGAAACATTTTGTAAGTCCTATATATATTGTGCCACCTTAACATTTTCTCTCTCCTTTTGGGGATAAAATAACCTTTTCCCAGCTACGCCTCGGTCTCCCTCGAATAATTGATTCTCCTATATATTATGTTGACAGAGAGAACTAAACCCACACCACACACATATGCCATATTGCCATCCATGCAAAGACCGAGGGATCAATCAACTGTGCGGATTCAACACACACACAGACACGGTTCCTTTCCTTGTCATCACAAACTACAACTCCCTGAGTTCCAGTATTCCGCTCCAACCACAAAATCCATCCGCGAACTGTACAACCCATGGTCCCCTACGAACGTAACCTCGACCTTCCATATGATCGATGCACCGGCGGTGCACGCATCACATCCACGCCCCCGTTTCGGCCGGCGGATGCAACAACGTACGTACGCGCTACGCAGCACACGCACACATCGATCCCGCGCCAGCACCGGCCCGACAGATAATTAGTTGCTTGCTGGCCCCTACGCTACAGTCGCTGCCGCTTTACACGATCGAACGCCGTGCCGCGACGCCGGCCGTGCGATCCGCGCGGCGGCATGTGGCGCCCCGATCCGTCGTTTTCTTTTCCCTGCCGTGGGAGGGGCGGCCGCGGGAAGCGGGGGCAGGCCGAGCCCAGCGAGGACGTGTCGGCCCACGTTTACCCCACGCGTCCGTCCGGTGCGTGCCCACCACCGCCCGCGGCGAGACCTTTTCCTGGTTGGGTTGGGGCCGCCTAACCGCGGACTGGGACGTCTCACCACCTCACATGTTCTGAGATGTAATAATACAGCGTCTTTTGGGAATCTGCCGCTGCTTTAAGGTACGAGACTACCAAAATTTACATTTACATAGTAACGAACGAGGTGTATTGCAAGTTATCTTAATATAATTTCTGGTATATTTTAATGATGATAAAAAGTCCTTTTAGATTTATAGAGTTTATATCATCTTTGGAAGGTAAAGTTATCCTTAAACTCCAAAATTACAGGGAGAGATTCAGTTTACAGTAAAGGAATTCGAAAGCTCCGAGCAAAAAATCATAGCTATCGGCTCACTTATTCCTCATTACATGCAATGAATAAGAAAGGATATTACTGATTCAAAAGATAGGCACAAGTCTTCTTTCTTCCAGACCAGACCAGGAATGAAATAGCTGGTTCGATAAGGACCAGGAATCCTAGATGGAGAGAATCAGGTCTTGTTTTGTGCATGGCTTACTAACTCTCGATGCCACCACCTAAACTTTTGATATATCTCGCTATTAGCTTAATATATATTTTGATACCTCTAAAAAAATGTTAAAAAGTCTGATAGATTTACTTATCGACTAAATACTCTGGATGGTCCTCTAAAAAATCTGGATATCATCTACTGAACGTAGATGCTTTACTGTTATCTTGTCTGTGTCGCCTGCCTTGAAATATAACGGGTAGCGTCGTAAACTTGCTCGATCGTGTGGCTCGCTCATTGATTTGCACGGCGCTGGTTTGTCCTGACATACGGCAAGCGCTGATCATATATGAATCTTACTATAGTTCTTCATTTGTTTTTGACAAAATCTGGGCATTTATTTTGTCTGGTACAGACTTACAGCCAACGATTGCGTACGCTTTAGACGCTTGAATGACAACAATCACCACGTACTATGCGTAAAGACGGAATTGAAGCACAGTTTCAGAAGCAAAGATGATATGCTGAGATCTTATTTGGCGGTAAAAGTAGCAGGCAGGGCTCATAACATATGATTAGCCTGACCGATCGATTCCCTGCCTTTTGAAGAAAGGCGGATGGATTATTTCAGTGGACAGCAAAACACAGCATATGATGCGTTTGTTCGTTCCAGATCCACTGAACCAATATTGAATTGGAGTCATCCGTCATCGAACCAAACGGTTGTCTGAAAGTCTGATGCAATGGTGATGGCTGACTCGGGCACACAGCTGAAGAGAGACACGCAGGCAAATCTCTCTTCAGAAGATGACAGCTCAAAACGAGTAGTGCAATCTTTTCTCGAGGTAGTTGAACTGTTGAAGCAGACCACCCACGACCCATTGGCCATTGGGAGAACAGATTAAATTGATTTACATGGGATCGTAGGATCTTTACATACCAATCTGTACAGCTAAAAGAAACTGTAAGATGCCTTGGATATCAAAGTAGAATAACACACATTTGTCGAAAAAACCTGGACATGTCTGTTCCAAAATGCAGTTCACATGATGTTATCTTTGTTCAGGCTCCTCAAACAGCTAAATACCCCTTTAATTTCCCACATTAAAAATTTGAAACGACAACATGCAGATCTGCATCTACAAAATATATACCATTCGTACAACAAAACACATATGCCCCAAATCAAACAAAAGAATTGAGAAGAAAAAAAATGGAGAGCTAATCAAAGCAAGGCAAGGACGCTCGTATCATTCATTTATTCGCACCACCAGCGCAGCGCCCAACCACAATAGGCAGAGCCCAACCAACCAACCAACCAACGGACAGAGGAGGCCGCCGCGAAGCCTCCCCAATCCGGCTCCCTTGCCTTGCCTTTCCTGCCTCTTGGGATCCGTCCGTGCGATCTCGCCGAGATTGGAGCTCCGTCCGGCCCATGGACCCCCGTCGTCGCGCGGATCGCGGCGCGTAGAGAGGGGGGTGGTGGAGCGGGGGCGGGTAGTGGAGAGGCCACGGTAGTCGTGACGCCCGCGCGAGGTAGATGGACGCGAACGCAGGCTCCTTCGTCACCGTCCGCCGGCTCTCCGGCTCCGATCGCGCGGCCGGCGCCGCCGTGTTCCACCACTCGTCTTCAGGTACCCCTCTGTTCCGATTCGGCTGTCTCCTTTTCTTTCCCTCTTGACAATTGCGCCCTTAGCGCGGATGCTTATGGTTTGTGTGGGTGTGTCTGTTTGTGTGTTGGTGCAGCGGAGGTGGTTACGGGGTCGACGGCGTGGATCGGGAGGGGGTTCTCCTGCGTTTGTGCGCAGAGGAGGGACAGCGACGCGCGCCTTTCTTTCGATTTGACGCCTGTTCAGGTGAAGATAGCTTTCTCTTTGTTGATTTGATCCCCAGGTTTTGCTCTGTGATGCAAATGTTGTGCTAGAATTTGGAGCCTGATCACGAATTTTGAAAATTGTCGTTGGTTGTCCCCGAGTTCATCTCGGAATTGCTGACCCACAGCTGAATCTCGCATTGCTTATGCACTTTCTGCATACGTTTTCCCGTCTCTCACCTAATTGGCTCTAATGCTATTTTGAACAGAAGTCAGATTTTTTATTTTGTGGATTTCTTAAGTTTACATGTGTGCTGCAAGAAAGAGAAGTTTAATGTGGAAGTAACATTTTTCATTTTGCCTGTTCCAGGAAGAGTGCCTACAGAGGTTACAGGACCGGATAGAAGTTCAGTATGATAGTTCAAACAGAGAGCATCAGGTACTTACTTTTGGCCGATATGACCTCCGAACTGTCGGTACGTGGGTTGTAGTATGGTACTTCTGATAATCCATACTGTTCTCTTGTGAAGTGGGTGCGTGCCATTTGTTGCCGCAAGTTTCTCATCTAATTGTTCAGTACAAGATGATGAATAGTCAACATGGTATATAGTTAAACTACCATGTAATTGACACAACCGAAAATTGAAAGATTTAACATGTCCATAAATCTGAGGAAATATTGGCTGTTAATAATTGAATAAATTTGATTTTTTAGACTAAGGATACTGTATACATATTAGTGGAAGTAATTTTGCAGAATGAAGATAGTCTCTCGATTCTCGAACCTACAAGGCAACAATACTGGCCTTTCTTTTGTACGTTCTCTAAATCGTTGCTAAAATGAGTTCTCTCAGTGCTGCAGTGCTGCTAGTCCCTGAAGAATTAAAGCTTAACTCATTTTGTGAAGTTATACATGACAATCCAGATTATCTTTTTTGGTCTTACAGTGTTGTGCATTTGTACTTTCTGATGACACTTGAGAAAGCAGTGCTATTTGCTTAACCTGTCATCTCTCATCTCATTTTTCATCTATTAGGAAGCCCTGAAGGCCCTTTGGTGTGCTTCTTTCCCTGGAACCGAGCTTTGGGGACTAATATCAGAACAATGGAAAGAGATGGGCTGGCAAGGGAAAGACCCATCTACAGATTTTAGGTACAGGATTTTCTCCTTTACTCCAAATGCTACCCTTTTGTGCATAGTTTTAAATGCTGAACAGGTAAATGAACTGTTGTCGCTCCCTATTCACCGGTCAGGTGGTCTGACCAGTGGTCTGAGCAGTTGAACCGCGGTTCACGATAGGGTTATCTATGTTGATGTTTCCCATGTAAACACAATAACTTGGCGGGCACGGTGATGATCAGAGCAAAAGTTGATCCCCGAAGCCAACGTTTGTACATGGTCCCGTCTCTTTTCTCGAATATATCCATTATGGGCATAGAAGGAGAGATTTGGGCCTTACTTATTGGGCCTGTGGATTGACATCTTCAGCAGATTGTATTCAAGCAGTTATTTTTCCGTGGTTTTTTTTTTTTTGCCTCCCTAGTATAATTCTCTTACCAGACCAGACCCACAGCTGGTCCCAGTTTTTTCCAGTTGAAACTGTTGCCCGGTCTGGTTTTTTGAACTATGCTTTTGTGTCAGTATTCTGTAGCTAAACTAGAGGAACTGAGATGTATGATCCCTTGCTGTGTTGGCATTACAGAGGTGGAGGCTTCATCTCCTTGGAGAATTTATTGTACTTTGCCAGGAACTATCCGGTGAGTGTGAATCCTTGACTCCAAAGATGTTTTATATGTAGAGTGTTGCAGCACCGATAATGATTAGTGAGGAGTTGAGGTTCTGGTGTGGGCTTCACTCTCTAGCACTTCTGCTTGAGTATAAGAGGCATAATCTATATGGCTTGTTTTATGTACAATGCGGCAACACTAATAATGAAATGTGTCATCCTTCACTCTTTCTGGTTACGGACTATCTAATATTTCTCTGATAATTAACTTACTATAGAAAAGGATAGGGGCAAAAAAAAAAATCCAAAGTGCATCTGGTAGACTAAACAGAAGTAGTCCAAAGTACATCTGACAGAATAGAATGCTGAAAATGATTCAGTTATACCTGATGTGGTTATCAAACTGAGGTCTGATGTGGTTATCAAACTGAGGTTGAAGTCAAATGTTGATCATCACATGACGCTAAAACAATTGCCTCCTATTCATAATCACTGCAGTAACCAATTTACCTTTTTTTTAATGCAGAAATCTTTTCAGGAACTTCTTCGTAAGCAGAATGGTGACCGTGCAATTTGGGAGTATCCATTTGCTGTAGCTGGTGTAAATATAACATTCATGCTAATTCAGATGCTTGATCTTCAAGCAGGTTTGTTACGTTTGTCGACCAAAAGTTTTGTGCTTATTAAACGGTGGTTATATTTACTAGATAATACTAGTTCCTGCAGAGTTTTTGAAACATGGAAAAAGGTTTTGGAGACACAATTGACATTTGAATTCATGTTGCATTGACACTAGATCTCGGTTTCTTCTGCAGTTAAACCAAGGTCATTTATTGGAGCAGTTTTCCTAAAGCTACTTTCAGGTACAGTCTTTGTTTCATTATTCCATTTCAGAATGGAGATTGGAATCTACAAGGGATGTTTGTCATTAATTTTTATTTCCACCTCAACTGAGCCATATATTTAGGTGTACCATGCACACCTGCAGTGACCTGTGTTTAGACTTTAGAGTGTATGCTTGTACAGATTACGATGTATCATCTATGTGCGTAGATGATCATAATGACTATCGATGATCCATATTTGCTATATTCACTTTAATGTCCAAGGCCAGCATATCATACTTTTAGTTATACTTCTTGAAAGCATACTATAGATATTAATGTCAGATATGTGAAGGCTCTAGTTATAGTGCTCCTAATATTAGTTTTACCAATTTTTGGTTCAGAAAATGATCAAGCTTTTGACATTCTCTACTGCATAACCTTCAAGCTGATGGATCAGCAATGGCTTGACATGCACGCTACTTACATGGACTTCAATGTATGTTGCTTTCCTATCTAAATTCCCTCATCTAGCAACTACTTCCCTATTGACCTAATTTTTCTGAAAAGCTTCATAGATGGTTGAAAAAAAAAACACCCATTGGGACTTGGGAGTCCTTGCTGACCTAATTGTGCTACTAAAACTGCAGACGGTCATGAAGTCCACGCGACGTCATCTAGAAAGGGAGCTGTTGCTTGAAGATATTCAGCGGATTGAGGATATGCCATCGTACAAGCTTCTGGCCCGCTAGCTAGTAACTGAAACCTTAACATGGCTACATGTTGCAAGGCTTGAGTTGCTAAAGGATTGCAACCGGTGCTCTCATACAGTGAGAATTCCAAAATGTAGATGCACTTGTATCCTCATGTTTTAGGTACTCTGATAACCTGAGCTCTTGAATTTACATGGTAGGGTTTTCTTGGTCATAGCACGCCACGTAGGGTATCCCAAGTGTCCTATCAGCTTCCAGGGCAGAGTATTTGTAGGGTGTGTGTGGTGTTACAGTTTGGTTGTTGCCCATCATACCGCGAAATGCAGTGCTGCCTAGTTTTTGTCTTTGTAAACAAGAGGATCTTGTGAAAGCTAATCTGAGTTGTGTCTGTAATGTACCAGTTTGCATAAATGATAGTGATTTAGTTCTCTCTGAGTGCGCAGCAACTATGCTAGCTGTTCTTGCTGGTCCTGCATTGATGCAGATCTGTTGTTTCCGTCGTTGTCCTGAATCCTGATGCAAAAAGTTCGTTCCAATGCAGACCATTTTGTGGTATAGCAGGCTAGCAGCAGCTCAGAACTTAGTAGTTAGCATTAGTACCAATGGATTAAACTTGTCTCCTCAAACAAAGAACTGAAAAAAAAAAAGAAAAAAAGGAATAGGAACAAGATGGTGTGGACAGATCAAATTTATCTAGGATTGATATATGACCTAATTCTGTTTACAGGATCTCTATGGCTCTGCAGAAAGCTGGAGTGCTTCCCAGGGGTGGTGCTGGCCTGCTGTCGCCTGTCGGGGTCAGGTGTGCCTACTCTTTGATCGGTCCAGACCTCAAGTTCAGACAAACAATGCGAGGCCACCTCTAAACCTGAGCAGCGGGCCCCCACGACAGTCATCTACATGTACGCATACATTACAAACTAGTACAAGCATGTAGCTCATACTGCATCATCAGCAGTTTCTATGTATAATGAGGAATATAAGCTGTCCTTTCAGTTCGTACAAAAAGTGCTATGATCTTACTATTGATTTTTCAACTGAACAATCTGTAGGGCTATGCGATCGGCAGGGCCGCACGTTGTAGAAGCAACTAGGAAATTTTTCGTGACGTAACACGTCGTGCGAGTTATTTTTTCGTAGAAAAATTCTCTTTTTTTTTTGACGGTGTTTTTTTAAAATCGTCGAAAAAATGAGCGAAACGGTTGAAAGGACACAAATGAAATCACGTTTTTTTCGCATTTATCTGGGGTTCTCTAATAAAGGATCCGCGATCGTGTTAAATTGAAAATGTCCTTTTCGTAAAAAATAGCCAGAATGATCGAAACGTCACTACGTTTTTTTTCCCGGTATTTATTTAGGGTCATCTAACGAAAGATCCGCGATTTTCTGAATCGGGTCCGCGATCGTGCTAAATCAAAAGGGTCCTCGCAAAAAATAGCCGGAATAATCCAAACGCCACTATGTTTTTTTTTATCTATTTAGGATCCCCTCACGAAAGATTCACGTTGTTTAAGGCCTTCTTCATAAAAAAATGCGAAAAGGACCGATACGTAATTACAAATTTTTCGAAGGACTTAAACGAAAAAAAATTGAGCCGAGCCGGCCGGCTCGGCTCAAAGCGAGCAGGGCACGGGAAGTTTTCAAACTTTAGGAAAGGTAGTATTGGATGGGTAGAGAACACACCATGAGCTGCCTGATGGTTGCCTTGGCGAAACTGGGCCATTCACCCAACAGAGCTGTAGGCTGCTTCCAGGGACGCATGCCCTAGGCCAAGCAGATCGATCTTCCCCAGGTATCAAACCAAACAGTCTCGTAGTTGAAATTTTGTCCATAAGCCCTTAGATTAGCATCAATCTTCTGAAGAACAGTAGACATTCGCTGCATACGTTTAGTAGCCATTGTAGAGGCGATGGCACGATCGATGCTTCTGCGGTTCTTCCTTCGAAGTGTACTGTCGCAATTAGTTAACTCGTTCCTAGCCTGGATATTCGATTAGCTGTAGATTAATATCGGGTAATATCGACGGCAACAAGGAGTATTTTGTTGTGTTTAAGGAGCCAAACAATAATAGAAATGGAGTTTTGGTGGGCTTCGAAAGGGGCTTAGCCGAAGTTTGAAAGATGGAGAACAAGACCTTATTTATAGCACCTAGTGGTCAGAAGATTACAATAATGCTCACTAGTGCTAAGTTATCGGAGATGAAAACATCCTTTTAGACCCACTGGTGCCCCACGTGTCGCCCTATGCTTGTTGTCTCGTGTGGCATGTTGTGGGCTTAGTTCACTGGATCGCATTAGATCGATTGGCTACTAATGCTATAGAGACTAGATCTAACAATCTGAATAGGGTGCTTCTAGGTCCATGTCCACGTGGCCAAAGTGTTGGATGGTGGGAGCCACCTCCACAATAGTAGCATCTCATTGGCAATAGCTTATAATGTGAGGGCCAAACTAATGCTTTCGTCGGAAGATTTGACCTGCTCCCTCTCCATCGGCTGAGTATAGTAGGTGATAGCCTGCTTGGCTTCTCTCTCTACCTGTATGCATGGGCCACATTGCACCAGGGGTACATGTTTTGTTCCCCCTCGGGTTTTGGTTTTGGTGCCCAGTCGAAGGCTGAGGCAGGAGGAGATGCTTCATCACCCTCTAGTGAGCCAGAGGTTGCGGTGTGCACCTTCCGTCGCGGATCAATTGCCCTACTTTGATATGTTGGGTGAGGTCTTGGTCCTCATGGATGGATATTACTCCCGCTGAACTAGGGAGCTTCATGCCCAACTGCCCAAGTAGTTGTGATAGGGCACCACTCCGAAGATGTTTAGGATCGTCCTTCCCAAGATAGTGTTTTACGGGTACGGAAGGTTGACTCCTTCGAACATGGTGACTCCTGTGCTATTTACCCCAAAGCCTTCACCAGATTGCCTCCGAAGACTTCTAGTGGGATGCTTGGGGGTTCATGCCTATTGTGGGTGTCACCATCTGGTCGAAGGCGCTTGTGAACATCAAGTCTTCGGAGCTACCTACATCCATGACCACTTGATGATGCCACATCCCATGATTTTTGTAGTGATGACTAGGGGGTCTTGGTGAGAAGTCTACCATGTGAGCGTCCTCTCAAAGGTGATTTCTACATTAGCCCTAAGTCGGAGGTATGAATTGAATCGGATGCCCAAGACGGGGGTGAATTGGGATTCTTTTCGCTAATAGAAAAATTAAAAATTTAAGCTTTTCTAGCCCAAACTATGTGCCTATGGTTTCTAGTATAGCCAAAACAACTTCTACACAAGTCTAGTGAAGTTTTGCGACCTAAGTTACAATCCTACATAAGTCTAGTATCTAGAAATTGAATGACATGGAAGTAAACGTGGAAATGTAAATGAGATAAGGAGCACAACCAATTTTTATCGAGATTTCATGAATTCGGCAATCTCTCCTACTCCTTGTTGGAGACTCTCACAAGAGTATCGCTATGACTTGAAACTGCGAAAAGAATCAAGCCATCCACTCGAGGTAGTCATTCTCCGCTCCGGATAGGCGGACTCCAAACCTTCACACATCTCCCGGTGCCTTTCCGCAAACTCCTCCTTGGAAGGTCACTGAGAACCACACCTCCATGCCATCTAAAAGGCGCAGATCTCTAAAGGTAACAAGTCTAAACCATCACTTGAACCTAGATAGGTCAAACAACTAGCATGATGCACACTAAAGGCCTATGCTAGCTACCTCTCAAATCTCTCAAAATATACTCATGAATGCTCTTGAGTGCTCTTGCTCTTCCCTTTGTATAGGGTGAATCTGTAGAGTGGCCAAATATCATCACAAAGACATCCATGCCAAGTATCTATAGCTTCCTAGAAGAAACTAGCCGTTGCACTCACTTTCTTAAGAAATCAACACATTCCAAATCATTCGGACCTCTTCCGGATCATCCTAACGGTTGAAAAACTAGTTGTTATAGGTCTAAAGTATTATCTGGTAGCTTTTGGATCATCCTTATATCCAGATGAACCTCTCCATCTAGATCATCTAGAATGTACAAAAATTTCATCCCATCCCAAAAACTAACTCTCTGTCTACATGATCCGTTTGCTTGTCATCCGAAATATGTAACATTCCAACACATTGAAAAATAATATAGGCACTATATCTAATGGTTTAGATAGGGTGCTTGTAGGTCTATATCCACGTGGGTGAAGTGCTAGACAGTGGAGGCCACCCTCACAATAGACTTGATACGAATTAGCTCCAATAGTTACAACTTACAACAGCACTGATGCATCCTAGCTGGTTGTTCCAAGAAAAAGAAGACCATTCCAATGGTCTCTACACCTTTGCATGTCTTAAGATGCATGTATGGGCAAACAATAAGGTCCTTTCCTTATGTGTATATAGGGGTGAAAATTAGCCTGATATTTCCCGCCTCATCCAAGATTGAATCCGGTCAGGACCAAATTTGACTATTCGATTGGATTTGGGATGGGATCCGGATACTTGAATCTGAATTTGAGATAGGATTTGGAGCAGCCAATATCCGGTAAATACGGGACGAGATCCGGATATCCAGATTTTTCTTATTCGAATATCAACAAGGCTTAGCCCATTTTCATTATATTTTTTCTATGGCAGCCCATTTATATTAACAATTAGTTGATTTTATTGTTTCTCAAGTAACATATTCTTCTTTAATATCTATTGGGTTTGATTGATATATGACTTGCTATCATGGTCATGTACTCATATGGTTTTAATTCAACATGTATTACTCTATATATGCGTGCCTTATCCGTATATCTTTATCCGTTCTCTAACTAAATCTGTCACATATCCGTATCCTGAATAATCCGGATTCGTATCTGTATCTGGTTCCAAATATGAGAAAAAATATAGGTTAGAATACAAGAAAAGCAATATCTGTCCATATTCGGTCGTTTTCACCTCTGCATGTATATATATTTACTACCGACATGCTGCTTCCAGCATTCGGCCAAATAAAAATCTATGTATATATTCTGCTACAACGGATTAACGATTGGCAATTTGAAAAAACACCTATTTCTCTGGTTCTGTAGAGTCTTTTAGCCAATATATCTCCCCCTCTCTTTTGGGGATCAAACCGGGAGTAGTGTTGTCGTTGTGTCATCTCATGGTGTGTTTGACATGTGTGCAATCGCGAAGATCAGATGAGATCTGCTCGTGTCCATCCGTCTCCCTGCGAGCTATCTATGAAGTGAAATGCATCATCATGATGAGGAATCTTTGAGCAAGTGTTAGATTTCTACCATCATCTCATCTTATCTGGGGATACTGTTGTCTCATACTCTCCAGTTTTACCAACACTACTACGTTGAAAGGAGAAGGCCCCTGGCCCGCCTCACCTAGTTCCTACTACATATGATCTTAGCCATAGGAATAATATAAATCTTATGCCTAGAAGATTTGAAGACCAACTAGGCCACAAGGTATATTTTTTTTGCTAAAAAGCCCTCTAGAAAATCCGAAATCGCGAATAGATCCGTCTATTGGTTATTTTGTAAAAAGGACCCCGTAGTTCTGCAAATTCAACTCGGGTGCCGGTTCTTTAAACCCGAAATGTCCTCCAAAAAATCTGAAATCGCGAATAAGTCCTTCCACCGGTTATGTTGCAAAAAGGACCTCGTAGTTCTGCAAATTCAACTCGGATGTTGGTTCTTTAAATTTGAAAGATTTAAAATTACGTTTAGGTCTGGTTATTTCTTTAAGCTCGAAATATTTCAAATTATATTTAGGTCCTTCTACCATTTTTGCGATAAAAAAAATCTGGTGTGAGATTTGCGCGGTGCGACGTAGCGCGCTATACTATCTAGTTAGTCTTATCCATGGTTAACCCAGTTACCCAACGAGCTAGGCTGAATCGGTTCTACAAAGATGTACTTTTGATGTTGTAAATTGGTACTCGGTAGTAAGGCTTGTTTGAGAGGTTTTAAGTCAGCTTTAGCTTTCAAAAGTAGCAAATCTTTCAAACAACTTAGCTTTTAAGTTGTTTTTGGCATAAGCTAGAAACCATATATAACTAGTAAAAGCTGAAAGCTAGGCTGGACTTTCTTTTATAGCTTATTGCTAAGAGAAATTAGTTATTTATCAAGCGGTCTTTTATAAAAAAACTACAGCTACTTTTCAGCTCAAAAGGCTAAAAAATAGCTTTTTAGAAATGTCAGAGCTTCCCTAACAATCTGGTTAGAGTTATTCAAAAGCTGGGTCGGTCTTAGAAAAGCCCGACCTTCAAATGCCAACTCTGACTTGAGCTCAGCCAAGCCTAATAATGTCGGGGCCAAGCCTAATTTTTTATATCCCAATTAAAATCATGTTTTTAATTATTTTTAAATAATGTTTAATTATTTTTTAAATGGGCATTGTCGGGCTTCAAGTCAGGCTTGAGGCTCAAGCCTAACTTGACGTCGGGCCTGCCCTGAGCCTAGAGGCTAGACCAATAGGCCTGAGTTGCCCATGAATACTTCTAGGTGGGATTGATCGAATAAATACCCATCGTAAAGCTTCAAGTTCTAGAAAATACCACTTCAAACGAAACTCTGAAAAATGTTTTGTGTCTCCTCAATTTGCCTTTACTGGACCCAAATGCCCTTCTTGCTCTTGACCAATCCATCCCTCTCCCTCTTTTGCCACATCGAAGCCTTATCGACGCCGCCCCTTTGCTTCGCCTTACCGATGTTTCGTCCACCTCTAGTGCTATATTTCGTCGCCATCCCCACTCGCCACCTAGGGCAGCACATGGTGACCTCCTTGATATTAGGGCTTCGTTGCCTCAAGGAAGCCACTAGGTTGGAGGCAACCATCTCCACATCAAGTGATGATCGTGAGATCAGCGACGCCACTAGTGTGCGATTGCCTACACTGAGCTGCCTTAGAAGTAGGAGCAGAGGGAGCATGATCAATTTAATATGGTGGTGACGATGGTGTTGGGGATAGCATTTTGACCTGATCATAGACGATGGAGGAGCCGAGCAACTCAGCCGGTGTGAGCTCTACTAGGTGGCAATGCACGGGTTAGGGCAGCGGCCTCCATTGGTTGGGTGGCGGTGTGATGAGTTCGACTGGTTGATGCAAAAGTTTAAGTCATGGCAATCCGATTGACTGCCAACAGCTGCGAGCTTGAGGCTCATCTCAAGTGAGCAGAACTAGAGAAGAAGAAGAAGGTTGGGGCATTTTTGTCTAATGAAGACAGACTATATATGGAGGGGATTGCATTTTGTGAGTTTTGGATTGTTTTTTCAAAACACTCAGGAGAGCCAGCAATTAAGATGGAAACGAGGCGTTTGTAGCGACATTTCTAGGAGATGGTAATTTGCAATGGCATTTTTCTAGAATTTACAAATTTATAGTGGCATGTAATTTGTTGACACAAACCTAAAGTGTTTTGGTGATTATCTGAATGAGTTTTAAATGGTCGTCTAATCAATGAGACCTTAGGGAACTAAGGGCCCGTTCGGTAGTGCTCTAGTTTCTACTCCAACTCCTCTCAATTCTGATTTTCTAAGGAATCTGAAGTAGTTTATGGAAATGTTCGGTTATTAGCTCTAGATTCTTGAAAGAGGGGATTCGGGAGAGAGGGAAGGGAGAGGAGCCATACCTAGGCGGCGCTTATCGGTGGCGCATGTAGGGATGGCTCAGCGGTGCTCGGCAGGGAGGACGAGGCCCAATGCAGGCTCGGAAGAGAGGGGCTCGATGGTGCAGTCGAGGATGGTGATGCTCGAGGCGAGCTCGGAAGAGAAGGGCTCGGTGGTGCAGTCGGGGATGGTGACGCTCGAGGCGGGGTAGATTGGCGATGCTCGAGGCAGGGAGGCAGGGCTCGAGGTGGGGAGGAGACGTGGGGAGGCGAGGCTCGAGGCAAGGAGGTGCTGATTCTTGCGGGGAGCTACCTCTAGGCTGCTCCTGGCCTCGCATGCATTTTGGAGAATTGTCTCGGCCACTCCCGAGAATTAGCATGAGGGAGCTGAGGTCATTCGGTAGAGCTCCAACTCCTCTGGACGAGAATCTGGGAGCTAGAGCTCTACTGAACGGGCGCTAAGCTATTACTTTATTGTTCACATTATTACCTTACCGGTGCCGGTCGATATGTACCGTTTCAGCATCTAAACTAGTACAAAGTAGCCTTATTGGCTCAATACCGGTCAATACCGACCATATCGGCTTCGATACAGATCAATACCAGTCATACTAGTGTAATTGATAATATACTCTATTAAACTATATGTTATATTTGGTGTACATATAATTAATCATGTGTATACCTATAAATATATATTATTATATTAAATCCGAAACAATGTGTCTATATGGACCGGTACTAAGAGCTAAACCGGTATAGTTGTTGGTATGATACTGACAAAGTGTGATTCACACTCACGATAAAAACATCATGTAAGTATATATATGTTTATATTGTTCACGTATCTATTCTGACATGGTTACAGTTTTGCCAAGCAAAAGTAGCATACATTATAGCTAGAGGTGGGAACTCAGGTCAGGCTTTTTTGGGCTGGCTCGAAGCACGGCAGCACGACCCGATCCAAAGCCCGACCTGGCACGAAGTGGACCGTACTGAGTTGGCATGACACTATAGCATGGGTTGTACCGGGCCTAAGAACCAGACACGGTTCGTTACGACACTGTAGCACGGGCTGTACCAGGCTCGATGACCCAAAGCATGAGAAAGAAGCCTAATATGAAAGTTAACAACTCACAAAGTATAAGCGCTATGGACGCACCCAGTAGTATGGATACTACCCCCATCGCCGACACTGAGAGTGATGGGCAAGAGGGGAGAGAGAGAGAGCTGAGAGAGATTCCCTCTCTCTCCCATATTCAGTATATCCCCTCGCTCTATGTAACTATTTAAGAATAAATAAATTTTAGCCCTTTCCCACAATATTTACGTCAACTATCTCAACTCCATACATCTCTAGCTCATTTGCTCTTGTTGCAATAGTGCAAATGGACCAAGTCGGACCCAAGACAAAGATGTAGCGCAATGGACCATGCTCGGCTCACCAAAGGCGAGCCAAAGCCAAGACAAAGAAGGCACGACGGGCCGTCACGGTTCAGCCATGAAGCACGATAAGCCATCACAACCCGACACAGTTCAAACACGAAGCACGACGGATCCGTACCCAGACTGGTACGACTCCCACCTCTAATTACCACAGACGGATCCGTACCCAGACTGGCACGACCCGATCCAAAGCCCGACCTGGCACGAAGTGGACCGTACTGAGTTGGCATGACACTATAGCATGGGTTGTACCGGGCCTAAGAACCAGACACGGTTCGTTACGACACTGTAGCACGGGCTGTACCAGGCTCGATACCCAAAGCATGAGGAAGAAGCCTAATATGAAAGTTAACAACTCACAAAGAATAAGCGCTATGGACGCACCCAGTAGTATGGATACTACCCCCGCCGCCGACACTGAGAGTGATGGGCAAGAGGGGAGAGAGAGAGAGATTAAGAGACGATGTAAGAAGCTGCTCTCTCTTACCTGTCCCTCTCAATCTCTCTCAGCTCTCTCTCTCACCCGTCTTTCTTAATCTCCCTCTCTCATGTCGTTTCTCTCAATCTCTCTCGCATGTCTTGCTCACTCTCTTTCTCGTCCATTGCCCCCTCTCTCTCTCCCATATTCAATATATCTACTCGCTCTATGTAACTATTTAAGAATAAATAAATTTTAGCCCTTTCCCACAATATTTACGTCAACTACCTCAACTCCATACATCTCTAGCTCATTTGCTCTTGTTGCAATAGTGCAAATGGACCGGCTGGACCGGCACAGCGTGTAGCGCAAATGGACCATGCCTAGGCTCACCAAAGGCGAGCCAGGCCGGCACAGCAAGGCACGACGGGCTGTCACGGTTCAGCCATGCACGAAGCACGATAAACCATCACGACCCGACACAGTTCAAACACGAAGCACGACAGATCTGTAGCCTGGCACGACGCCCACCTCTAATATTACCACAGATCTGCCATTGCAGAGCCAGCAATGCGGTTCAAGCTGAGAAGTTGAGAACTGCTCACGTGCTCGCTACTAGGGGTGAAAACGGGTCGGGTAATTCCCGAGCCGTATCCGTATCCGAAAGAAAAATATCCGAAACAGATGGGTAGTACCCGCATCAAAATAAACGGGTAGGATCCGCACCAGATCCGATCGATGCACACGGCACGGGTAGGATACGGATGAGCAAGATCCGATACTACCCGAGATAAAACGGTTAAGTTAGGGTACCGATCTTTTTAATTTCGGCACCGATTGAAGTAACGAAGAGGCCCGACCCAATAGCGATAACCCTAAGTCCTAACTCCCTTCTCCAATTCTCCCCCCAAGACCTACTCCCTAACGCGGCGGCGCCTGGTCCTCGACCTCCTGGAAACCCTTACCCCAAATCCCCAATCCCCAATGCCCGGAAAGACAGAGGAAATGCGGCGGCGCTCGTCCCGACCTCCGGTCTCTCGGTCTCTCGCCGTGCCTCCCGCTCCGGATCTCAGGCTTCCTCGCGGCGAATCGGCCGCCCTCGCCAGTGAATCGCCGCCTCGCGGTCTCTCGACGCTAGCCACCGCTTCACCATTTCGATGTCGCCTCCTGTTCGCTTAACGCCGCCGCCGCTTCAGCTTAGTTTCTTCGCTGACGCCGCCGCCTAGCTCAACCGACGCGCCTCGTCATTAACGCCGCCGCCGCCTACCGCCTGCCTCTTCATTGCCGCCGCCGCTTCACTCAACCCGACGCCGCTTACTCCGACAACCGGTCGTGTTTCATCGTTGACGTCAAGGCCCAACAACCTACGATTTCGAAAGCATGCCTTCGTTGTCGCCATGACCAACCTCGCCGTGTTTCGGGTCAAGACCGACCACCACAGGGAACATACACCCCTACCTCATTGTCTCCATGTTTCACTTACTAAACACATTGCCGTAATGTCCATTTCATAAAAGAGGCTTATTTTAAGATCATATTACTTCACAAAGAAGAGGCCGAGCTGCACCCCAAATGGCGGAGGCTTCAGCAGGTGATTTACATATTGGTTTTCGCCCAAGGGCAATTTACTAACGAAAGCACACACTGCTAGAATCCCCAAGGTTTCCGATCGACCCATACCCAAAACTCAAGAAATGCATCGTATCTCAATTACTCACTCCTATTCATATGCAAAGCTAGTGACTTAATCTAAGTTATTTTCAGATGCAAAGCCAAGCATCAGGCACTATATGTGTCAACCCTCCATATCACGAATTGCCAATACAGAGGCTAACAGGGGAGGAAATTTTAATGAAGCGCCAGAAGTTTTATATATTTGCTTTGATTCTAGGTAGTTTATGACTATCCGACTAAGTACCGTTATCCGTATTGTACCCGCTCAGATAATATCCAGATCCGCTTTTACCCGCCAGATAAATACCGGTATCCGTGATCCGTATCCTACCCGATTTTCACTACCCGCACCAGATCCGAAAAAAATAATTAGGTAGGATACGGGATGACCTACTACCCGACCGTATCTGATCCGTTTTCACCCCTACTCGCTACGGTGCATTTCTAAGTGCCGTCTCTCTCCCACACACACACACACAGAGACGAGACGAGAGGGATCCACGACACGAGACATGAGAAGGCCTGCCTGCCTGATCAGCGCCAGCAGCCGCGCGCGCATGCATGCATGCACGCGATTGGGGGATGTTGGGGTAATATGCTAATATCCCTGCGCGCACATGTATGCAATCGCACGATTTGACAATGCGATCGAAACGAGGCGGATGAGGGGAGAGAGAGAGAGAGATCCACGGGACAAGGCCGGCCGGTATGCAGCGAGCGCCGTGGTGGTGCTCTACTGCTGTGATATGCTAGTGCCGAGCCGGTTTTTCCCCTGTGCGTGCGCGCGCATTTTGTCGCAGAAATGATGCGGTTCCTCTGAGGCATCGATATGGGGCGCCGAAAGCCTGGAAGGCTTGCCTTGCCACCCACATCGCCAGTACGACCACCAAGATTCTACGTTTGCTCTCCTAGTGGAAAGTTTTTTCTTAACCCAATAAAGCGGGTTAGTTAAGGATAATTTGTTCTTCGATTAATGAATTGCTAGATTGAGATTTGAGTACGTGCGCCAAGTTATCTAGAAATTAACAGTGCTTTTTCTTAAATGGAGACCGGTGTTTTCTTCGATAGCCCATACATGCAAAGACGTACTAAAGAACGCATATATACCTGAATCTCTGTGTCCCAAGGTATGTACGACCTCCCAAAAACTAATAAGACTCGTCTGTGGTACTATCAATCAATTTGGTACTACTAACCCGTTTCGGAATACTCTGGTACTGTCGACGTACGTACTTTTTATAATCTTTGAGGTTAAATTTTGACTGTTAATTTTAGACTAATATATTTATGAAATATTATGTAACTATTATGAAAGTATGTCTTATGACAAATATGAAAATATTATTTCTTATGACAAATATAACAATTAATATGAATGTATTACTATTAATCTAAATATTTAGAAAATAATTATTAGCTAATGATTATGAAGTTTGATTGATCTTAAGTCAACAGTGTCAAATATTTTGAAATGGAGAGAATATTAAAATTATAAGTGCATAATATTAAAATTAGAAGTGCATTCGAGTCAAATTAGATCCCCGGCATGGACAGAAGAATACACCAAATTTAGCCGGTTCAACATTTGGCGAATAACATACCGCGCTTCTTCCAGCTCCCACATGTCGTACGAAAAGGTGATTTGGGCCAAACGGCCAAATTACCATCATGAGAGAGAGAGAGAGAGAGAGGAGGGTGTCGTGAAACGTCAATATGATGGTCTCTGATCGCTAGGCCGGTCGTGTGTAGAGAGCAAGGGCGCAACGCAAAGACCATTTTGGAGAGATTCGAATGGCCCATCATTCCAAGCAAGAACTACCAGGTGTGCATCAGTACATCCAACGATCAGAGGTTCTGATCATCCCAATCTGCATGTGCATGTCTCACGGGTAAGTGTACACATGCATCTTTCATAGTACTTACATAGCATTAGCTTCGCCTAGAGATGCTAGAACCCAATCCAGAGTTGCAGCATTTGGGCCCAAGCATTATACGCTAGTGGCACTCACTTGAATATGAGAGTAACTAGCAATTACTATAGTCTCAAAGGGAAAAAAAAAAGAAATTTTACAGCGCATTATACTAGTAGTATATGATAGTTAGTAGAAATCAGATCCAGCCATTGATTCATTGAGAATATTTCTACTAATCTATTATCGAAAAAAGTATAAATAAATATTAATTGAGCTGATCAATTGGATAAAAAGAATGAACGGTCTATATTAAAGTTATAATACCTAAAAGAGTTTTAAAAAAAGAAGAAGAAGCGGGCTACAACTACATTTAGGCCACATTAGCCACCTCCGATTTGGGGCGCAGGGAGTTACAGAAAGTCAACAACATGAATGCTTCCCTAGGTGCAAATTGGAAAAATGTGACAGATATCAAAATTGATCGGACAACTGTAGTTTGGAGTCCATATATATTACCCCATTTTAACTAAGATGAGTTCTCACCTGATACGCTCTTACTGAACACACAATGTTCGATCGTTCTAGTTCTTACTGGCGGGGTCATTGAGATTTCCGGTTACCTGGGTCAAAATTTTCAAATTTGATTTTTTGTGAAAACATTTGAGTATTTGTGAAACAAAAGGGTTATGAAAAGCAACGGATATGAACCATATATTGAAATACGCACGAAACAGAGATAAAAATGTAGACGAAATTTAGTGTGTATTTTTAAATTTGAAACTCAAGTGCATGCCCTCCCTTGATCCCTTCCCAAACCGGCTAAACCGTACCAGCTAATATATATATATATATATATATATATATATAGAGAGAGAGAGAGAGAGAGAGAGGGGGCAACGATCTCAGAGATATTGCACACCAACTAACAAAATCATGAAAAATTCTGAAAAAATTGTAGATGTACTTTATAGATTACTCTACCTATGTATGGAGTTTGTTCAAATTCATTATATATTGAGAGTTAGAAAAGAGAAATTCTGACAAGTTTAAACTATTTAAACTTGTCAGAATTTTCTTTTTTTTGTAACTCTTGATATATAATGAATTTGAACCTACAATTTTATACATAGGTAGAGTGATCTATTACATCTACAATTTTTTTTAGAATTTTTCATAACTTTCGTTAGTTGGTGTGCACGGTGTGTTCACGTAAAGTCTGTGTGCATAGGATACTTTGCTATATATATATATATATGGCGAAATATTTGGTGAAAATGAATTCCATGAAAACTCGTGAAAGTTTTGAAAAATCAAAAATTATATGTAGGGAGGTGAACCTCTACAACCCTGCAAAATTTAAAGTTGAATTATCGCATTTGAAAGATATGAAAAGACAAACAGCAAAAAGAATAGTGCCAAAACAGTAAAAATTACTATTCATGCTGACTCTGTGTTTTTATATCTTTCAAATGCGATTGAGTTTCAACTTCAAATTTTGCAGGGTTGTAGAGGTTCACCTCCCCACATATGGTAATTTTTGAGAATTTTTCAAAACTTCTACAGGTGGTTTCCACGGAGTTTTCATGGAATTGGTGGGATTATATATATATATATATATATATATATATATATATATATATATATATATATATATATATATATATTGCCCACGCATCGATCCTATGGTCATCCTTAGAGCTCAAGGACAAGTGAGGGTGCAAATATGGACAATGATTTCCCTGGAACACACAAAAGTAACAAAGAAATTGTGGCGGTGAGAAGGGCACCATACTCATGAACACATGGGCGAAGCCCTACCTTGCCTAGCTTGTACGTTGTTGCCCCCTCTACATCGATCAAGCAAATATTGCGCCATTGTATGCCTAGCTATAGCTATCTACCAGCTACTCAGTGACAGCCATTTTTCACAACCCATCAAGGAGTTGCAAAATGCAAATGACACTGAAGGCAACAACTACGAGGATCCAAAAGCGAGTGATCGGAAAGAAACAAGGAAAGGATCAGTAGTGGTGCACACTGCACACATAAGCAATAGTCGTACGCGCGCTACCATTCGTGCATCTCGTCTCGCTTTCATCTTCTTGTCCCCTAGCTTTTGCTCCTTCTCCATGTACGTATATATATATTATCTCTCGATCGCCGTCTCGGCAGGCATGCACAGTGCTAGCTACCACACCACCGCCACTTTAGGGTTTGTATTCTTTTCTTGCCGCTGCGGCCGCTGAGGCTGCTTTGGGCGACAGTAGGCTACGATCTGCGCCTGTTCATCCTTACGAACTCCATGTGCCTCACCCTTTCTAGGGCACACCATGCGAGTTCTTGAGGATTCTGTGCAAGTACAGCAGTACTAGTACGGCGCTCACATGCATGCTACCTCTGCCTGACTCATGGACCAATTATTTGGACGTGTATATACATACGTGCTACTTAATTTGATTGCATAGACATGCAGCATGCAGGTGAAAAAGTGTATGATGCAATTGGCGTTAGCTAGCTAGGAAGGTTTGAATGGGAGATCATGTATATCATGGCACATGTAGTGCACATTGAGGGAGTAGTGGCCCAGGGAGAAAGGCCTGAAGAAGAGGCTTTTACAGCAGCTGCAATGATAGGAATCCCCCTGCTTGCCGCTGCAAACCGTGGCTCAATCTGGAAACATCAGTGTGAGTGCCTGCAGCAGCTGCTAGTTGCTATGTGCTTGGTGACGAGGATTATTGATCAGATCAATGTTTTACTATCAAAGTTTCTCTAAAAAGTAGACCTATATTTAGGAGCCCATTTTACATAACGGTTATGACTATAATCATGATTCAAAGGAGGACTTATCCCTTTTAGTAGTAAATTGGTCGGAAATAAATAACAACCATTTAAGACCAAAGGATAATTGGTTCGGAGCAATGCCGACCAGTCGTACGGTTTCATAAGGCTCTGACCAGGTAATTGGTTAGAAGATATGATAGTTTTCATGTGATTAACATAAAATCAGTTATTGGTGTATCTTGCAACTTACGACAGTTGATCGATAAATGATCGAGATGACGATCAGAAGGGGGAATGATCCTAAATAAAAATTTTCCCCCCACACAAAACAATCCACTCAAGCCCTTGAAGAAAATACTCAAAAGGGAGTAAGCGAGAAGGAACAAATGCTCTGCAGGGGCGGTGCAACCGCAGGAAGACCGATAGCACTGGAGGCCGGTAGTATCGCACAAAAAGCGGTAGCACCGGGCTCAAGAGCAGCAGCAAGAACAGTCTGAAAACAACGCAACTCAAAAGTAAATTTTGAGGAATCTTTTGATCGGCTGAACAAAAACTCACGAAACTTAGTAGATGTACTCGTAAGGATGTCAGAAGCTCATTCCAATCTTTAATCACAAGGATTGACGTCAAAGTTTTGACCTTTTTACCTGTGAAGAAAGAACACACCAAATTTGAGCAAAACTCAAGAACTCGATCTAAGACTTGCTCGTGGGGTTTTAATTATCAAGATGATCTTGGAGGACTTCCTACATGTCATAGCAAGTAAGAATACAAGTCCAAACTTCCAAAAATACAGTCTACAAAAATCATTCACTTAAGAACTCAAGATCGGTTTCTTACAAGAAAAATACATGGATTGCCTAGATGATTAGGGTATGATCTAAAAAAGATTCATCTATCAATCAACATCCTTGGCACAAGAAGCAAAAGCATGTAGAAGGACGGGAGGCAAATCCAAATTGCGTAAATATAAATTAGAAGAATGTAAGTGCCGAATTTAAGACATAATATAAACGCGTAAAGGAAATTAAGCATAAGGAAAAATAATTTGTATTTCTGGAAGGGGGGTTTACAAAAGCCTCACAAACAAGTGGACAAAACTCAAAGGAGCACAAAACCTCTCAAACCTTCAAGAGTGGGAAGGCTAACCCTACCCCTCTATTTATACTACTCTCGAGTCACCCTCCACTCTTAGATGAGTTCCTTCTACCCTAAAGACCACCATCAAGGATTAGGATTGACTCATTCACTCATATATGGGCTAACCCGAAGCCCACACATATATTAGGTTTTTGCACACTTTTTCAAGCATACTAACTAGACTTGCTACTCTATCATCTAGACTTTGATCCAACAACTCTCCTCGATCCGAGCAGCTCCTAGCTAGCATCTCATCTATTCCTTGTCTTCTAGGTTTGCACTGACTCCATCTCCAATTATCTTTGGCGATCCTTGACCGTCTGGACCTCCGGCTCACCTTTCCTAGTCCCGATTATCTTTCGCCTCACTATGACCTAACACCGTTGTCCTGCAACCATAAAAAATGAGAAAAACATGTCACATAGCATTGCCCAAAATGATATGCAATAAATCTCACACAAATTCAAAATACACATCCCAAGAATATCGAGTAACTCTGCTTAGAGTCGAATTGATGAGTCATTATCGAGTAACTTGAGGCTAACCTAAGGACTCGAGACAGGCTGATGGCAGGACGCTTGACCTGGCAATATCCCTACTCGATACTTAATGATTCCCAATCTATTCGAAATATTTGACCACACGTCGACGAGGCATTGCTCGACCAAGTCAGAACTTGACAGTAATCGATCAAGCGTTTGAATGAACCCTCCACTCGATCCGGCAACATTCCTACTCGATACTTAGTGATTCCCAATCTACTCAAAACATTCGACCACAAGCTGATGGGGCATTACTCGACCAAGTCAGAACTTAACAATCTCAACTCAAATTGCTTCAAATTGAAAATCTAATTTAAATCAAACTCAAACCACAACATACTAAACTCAGATTTAGTCAAATACTCATTACCAACATAGGTAAATCTTCACATGGTCTTTCAACTGAAGAATGAGACAGGTTCATGATTTGATGAAGGCTCATGCGTTAAGACATGAGATGCGCGCCTATAGTAGAATTAATCACCACACCTTAGATGTCTATAAATAGGGTTGCCTATGTATCTCGATAGAATAACTACAATTTTATTCTTGTAGCACTCTTTCTACGATAATAAAATCCCTGCTTAATCGTCCTTTCATATTCTTTTTTCGTCAGTTCGATAGGCGACCCTGGTTTCCGATCATTGTGAATTCGGTTTGCCAATATCTTTGCAGCCATCCGCAATAAAATCGTATTTTGGTTCTCAATCCATGTCTATATCTTTTTGCATGACAGCACAAGCAGTGACTTGTGGTCGACAAATGTTTCCCGTCCCCCCTTTCTCTTTCTTTGGGCCTGTTTGGTAGAGTTCTAGATCCCAGCTTCACCTGAGATCTGAAATTTGTAGGCTAAAATAAAGTGAATTAAGTTTATATTTTTGGTCTAAAATGTAAACAAGATGATCCATCTAAATACTCTTAATGCACTCACAGCTCCAGCTCTACGGATCTGGTGGAGTTAAGAATACCCAGCTCCACCAGATCCACGAATCTGATGAAGCTGGAGTTCTACCAAACACACCCTTTCTTTCCAGCACTTGGAAGAGCGTAATAGCTCATGACTTCTGTGGCAACTTCATCATTGCACTGCACTAGCTCATGTGTTATTAGTGACATCCATATATTGTAGCGAAATAACCAGATGGATATATGGCTAGATATCTTTCCAACAGGATGGATAGCTAGCTAGATTTTTTTTTTCATGCCACCCACTGTAATTAAAATGAGGTGGTGGTCGAATTTTTTGAGCTCTTTTATGGTACACTGAATTCAATATGAATTATTCATACATTAATTTATTCTTCAATTGCATTTTCTGTACAAGTTGTTGGCAAATCCTACAATGGGAACAAAGCATCAGTATTGTGTACAGGATCACCCGGGCAAGACAAACCTTTCTTGGACAACTCTACATGGAAACTTTCATCATAGCAGCTTATTGGAACATTTGGAAACAACGAAATGACACAATATTCCGGAATCAGCAGCGCCCACAAATCTCAACATGGAAAAGATCCTTTGTACCAGAGCTCTCTACATGTGTGTAGAGTTAGAGGAAGTGCAAGTTCTCTTTAGCAGCTAGTTAAACTCCTTGTAAAATGGTCTAAACTCGTGTAAAGTTGTAAATATTATTTACTTGATCAATATATTTACCAGTAGAGCCTCTCCTACCATTTTCCAATAAAAAAATGGGCGGCTCATCCTTTTCGATCTAATGGATTAGATTAGCTAGTATTTATTTATACTTTCTCTAGTAGTAGAGTGGTAAGAATACCCTCAGCAAATCAATTGTTAGATCTTATTTCTACAACCTATTATATACTACTAGTATACTGTAAAATTTCTCAAATTCTTTGGAGGGTATAGGTGCAGATACATGAGGAAAAAAAAAGGGAAAAACCCACCCTGACCCGTCCCATTCGGAACACAAACCCTAGATTTATACCCAAGAAAGAAGGATGGTGACGATTCAAGAAAATACTGGACGCACATATGTGCGTGGTACATAAAACACTGAAAACGAGTGGCCTTTTGTGAGGAGCATCCTTAAAGCATGTGTCGATCGAGCAATTGAAGGGATTGCAAGAGCAAAAGGTACAATCAGTGCTATCTTGTACGCGGAACAATCGCTGCAATAATATATGCCCCGCCTGAAAAAGCTCTGCTGATCAAAGATTCAAAGTGGCCAAAAGTTTCTGGTTGAAACAACACTAAAGATGCAATTAGGAAGCTAAAGCTGTGATACAAACGTAAACAGTGGCTGAAGCAGGAAGCACGTGACAATGAACCAAACAGCAGCAGATTTAACCGATGGTTCTCACAGGAAACATGATTAATTAGTTGCATGTAACGACATAGAAGGCATCTATACATCAAGCTACAAAAAAGCAGATCTGACATCTAGCTAAGAGCTGATGAATTAGCAAGCACTAGCTAGAAGGCCAACAGCGCTGCTGAAGCAAGTACTGTACCCGCGACACAATTCGAGCAAAAAGGCCCTTTAAAGGGAAGCCTAGACTCCAGAGTCCAGATCGAGAGCCATAGCCCACCACTTAAACCTAAAAGCATCAACTCTATCACAAATTGACACCAAAAAAGAAGAGAGAGATCTATCTTAAGAATTCTATGCCCAAGAACCACTTCGATTGGTCGATTAATCACTAACAAATACACCACGATGTATATGCATGCATATATGGAAGGAAGCCAATTGGGGACTTGTCTTCCTAACTTCTATGTGCCAGATCACTACACTATCCCTCTTCCTCCTCCACTTCAACTACCGTGCCAGCCTAAGCTTCTCCAGATGCCATTTGACCAGGAAGAAGCCGGAAGCCATGGCGTAATGCTCCCTTCTGACCATTGTGGGCTGTACCCACTGCCGGCGCTTCCGTTCGGCCACTCCGGCACCGTCGCAGCCTTCATCAGCGAGAAGCCTACGGCCAGTTTCATTCCCAATATTGGCGTTGAGGAGGTAAACCTTACAATCTTTGTGATATATATATATATATATATATATATATATATATATATATATATATATATATATATATATATATATATATATATATATATATATATACAGAGAAGCTGGTGTTACATATCGCTGATATTTCTTGACTTTTATATGGGATTCCGTTTCTTCCTTAATTAGGAGGGCGCCTCGGTAACAAAAGTTGGCAATGAGAGTACTACTTGTAATGGCTCTAGTACATGGTATGTTTAGTGAGAAAATAAGAACATGAGATGATGTGTTTGTGCCTTTCTTGTTATGCTTATGAGAATCTGGTTGCGTTTAGGGTTTGATATGCATGGTGTCCGTGTGATGCATGCAGGTGGAGAGGCTCGGCGATGACGGGGGAGAAGGGGAAGATGAAGGTGAGGAGGAAGATGAGGGAGCCGAGGTTCTGCTTCCAGACCAGAAGCGACGTGGATGTGCTGGATGATGGCTACAAGTGGAGGAAGTACGGGCAGAAGGTTGTCAAGAACAGCCTCCATCCTAGGTACTTGTATAAGAAATCAAAACCGTAACATATATATTTCTTACCTTTGCCCAAAGTCCATGCCTACTTCTGTTAGGAGTAATATTAAGTTCATCACAATTGAATGTCAAATTTATGTGGCAGAGAACTAAAACTAAGCCATGTGTCGTTTTACCTTGAGACTCTTGATCTAACAGAAGTGGGTTGTAGTTAATTTCTGCAATCGATCGACTAATAAATCCTTCTAAACTAGCCAATTTGTACTGCATCTTATGGCAGCTGATTTTGCGATTGGTTTCAATTTAAGTATAACATCCTTAATGTCAAGATGAAGACAAATATAGAAGGTCCTTTGAACCGAAGGCATATATGAAACATTTTTCTTCTTCTCAAACGCATAATATATGAAACACTCTCAAAATAGAACTATGTGAGAATTCGAATTTTTTTTAGGAAATTGAGAACTAAGTGAACTAAACTGAATTTCACGGGTGACTTCTCTTAATTTGTGATTATGACCTTAATTAACTCATACATGTACATATAGTTCAGTTGTTTCAATTCTTTCTATTGCCCTGGCATGGTGCCAATTTGTATCAGATTGTTACTTAAGGAAATGGCTTGACAAAGGAGTGCTAATATCACAAAGTACATAAGTTGTAAGAAAAGAAAAGGAGTAGTGGAAAGGTAATGGCATTATGACAGAAGATTTTCAAAAAGATGTCATATATGTTGCACACGCACAATGCTGGATAACTAGCTGCATGTGATAAAGCAGTACGGATAGCCACTAACAGTGGTATATAGAATGTAGATACATGAAGTTTGACACAGACTAATTTGCTAATTGCTGTATTCATGCACGCAATGCAATATAGATACGTTACTTCCAAATTCATCGTTTTCTTTATGTAAAGATAGGTAGTAGTACGTGTGCTTGCATCATTTAAAATTAAGCGTTATATATGCCATACATGTAGAGCTGGTTCGTGATGTCTGAAGATGTCAAAGATGTCAAGTGGAAAATGTTGCTGTGGGAGTCATCATGCATTATTGGCTATATATGTGTAAAAATATCCGCATATTAATTTCCAAATTAAAACTCGTTGGTTTCCAAAGTGTTAATATTGGTGAACCAGTATTCTGCAGCTTAATTGGCCTATATTCTAGTGCACAATCGTTATCCTTTGCGACGGTAGTACCATAGCAAAAGGAAAAGCATCATGATTCATGATCTATGGAAGATAGGATGTAGTACGCATGCATGCCCTCGTGCAGGCAGCCATTTATGCGCCGAGACAAAAGGAACAGACACTTACGATCATGTTTCTTCAGAGTTCAGACAGACATGTACAGCTAGCTCAGTGTGCCATGCATATATAGGAGCAGGACTGAGAGGCTTGGTTTTCAGCAAACTGGCTAGCTAATGATTTGTCTTCTCTGTTGGAGAAAGATATGCGAGATTCTGTTTTTCTTTTCTATTTGTGATAGCTTTGTTCTGAATAACTCACACTCAGTTTAATTCATTTATTTTGATATTGGCTGGCAAACGACGGTGGCATGCGTGCAGGAGCTACTTCAGGTGCACCCACAGCAACTGCCGCGTGAAGAAGCGGGTGGAGCGGCTGTCGACGGACTGTCGCATGGTTATCACCACGTACGAGGGCCGCCACACGCACTCCCCCTGCGACGACACCACCTCCGGCGAGCACACCAACTGCTTCAGCTCCTTCTGACGATCATTCGGCCGTCTTGCACCTCACGGTTAAGTTAATGCTGAAGCAAGCAATGCAAGACAGGCAGACAACATGCAAACAGAAGTGCATCCTTGGTTTGGTCAGCTCTTCATGTTTGACGGATGAGAGGACGTCCGAGCGATGTACAATGTACTATATACGCGACTGTTTGTGCAAGGCATGCACTACTGCTGCAAAACGGATGATCGATCCATTAATATATCTGCATTTCTAGAGGGCAGTAAGGCTAGCTACTTCTGTATGCAGTATGCATGACGTGACTGCTTAACGTCTGAGTGATCGAAGAAATAACCATCGATCCTGCTTATTGAACAAATTAACATGGTTGCTGGGGAGGCAGCAACAGCAGGAGGCTAGTGCCCCACAAGCCAGGCGATCTGGTTGGCCGTATGCGTTGATTAGATCGTACGTACTACACTACGCAGACCTGACAGAACACACACACAAAAAAAAAAAAAAGCGGCACACCTTTATGTACACATGCATGCTAATGATTGCGCAACACGCACCTGTTGCACTGAAACGAACACGGGCTTCCAAACAAACAGCCATTAATTCGCGTGTTGTTTCTTCAGACTTTCAGATATACTCCCTCCATTCCATAATATAGGGCGTTTTAGTTTTTCCATGCATATCCATTTTATAAGGCGCATTCTCATCTACTATACTTGTTTTCCTGTTCTACCCCGCATGTAATCCTTCGGTTCCCTTTTGCATGCAAGCAGCCTTTCCTCTCTCCATCTTAACTGCATGCACTTTCCTTCTCTCCACCTTAACTGTGAGCGTTCCCGTAATCGGGTGCATGCATGAAGCCTTTCCTTCTCTCCACTTTAACTGCATGCAGGCTTTCCTTCTCTCAACCTTAACTATCGAGTGATCGCATGCATGCATGACTATCCCTATTCTCTTCACCATAGACACCGCAGATGAAGGCAGTACTGCACGACGTGGCGATGGGAGACGTTCAGGTCTAGGGGGGCAAAGTCGTGAACGCGCGCGGCGGACGAAGTCGTGGACGGCGTGGCGGGTGAAGTCATGGACGGGGAGCTACATGCACGCGCACGAGTGAAAAAATGGGCGCGGCTGATATCGTGAGCGAATGAGAAAACTGGACGTAAGTGAATGAGAAAACTGGGCGCAAGGCAGGAGCCTCCGTGCATTAACGCAAGGCCAAATTAACGAGGAGCCTCTTCATGCATGCACCATTTTAGAGGCAAAGTAATTAGCCCAGTTAATTAGGGGTAAATATGGAAACTAATCATCTAGACTGACCTTCCTTGGTATTTGCAAAAAAATTTATGCGCCCTACATTATGGAATGGAGGGAGTACGTAGGAAGCCTTGGCACAAGGTTAACAAAATCGACGAAAATTGATAAAAAAATCGTAAAAATCAACCGTATCGAGCCTATTCGAAATCCTAAAACGATTAAATTAAAAAAATTAAAAATTCAGAAAAATTTATGTCGTTATATCTTGTAAACCGGTTCTCTCAAAAAATTGGCCGTAAGAAAAGTTCAATTCGCCAGACGATTTTTGACTTTTTTTTGAATTTTTTCAAACTGTTTGATTTTGAAATCCTTTATTTTTTGACGATTTTCGCAATAAATCGGTACGGCATGGTCTCGTTTTTTAGTGCAAAACGATTTTGTTAACCCTGGCCCGAGCGTGGGCACGGGCCTATACTACCCGAGATTTGTCAGCTCAGCTCTCTCCAAAAGAGGTATTACATGATCATGGGTCTGGTGGTAACTCTTTTGGCTCATTGAAAATGTCAGTGTCTCAGGTAAGTAACTGATCCATACAGTTGGGTATTATGGTTTCTTTGCAGGTGTGCATACAAACCTCTCCTTGTTGTAACTGCACCTCGGCCGGTAGGGCGGTCAGGCGCCGTACTCCCCGCGGGCCGTTTAAATTGATTCAACCCCATGTCGTAATGTGTTGGCCCGGTAAGTTGCCAATTTTTGGGCTGGTTTTGCAGGCCGCCCGATCTGGTCGGCCTGTTTAGGCCCGCCTGCACCCTGGACAGGACTTAGATCCCACTGTCGAAACCACGGTTTAGCCCATAACAGTGTTAGTGAATCCTAGCTTTCTTCTCCAATGGCTCCTAGAATTTGCAGAAGAGTAGAAGTGCAGAACACACACACCATTGCGAAGTCATAAAATCTCACTGTCCCGTTCCACGGTCGTTCCATCCACAATCTCAAGCTGAGCCTGTGATATCTGATCTGCACAGAACTCAGAGCAAAACCAACGGCGCATAACCCCTGAAGGCCTGGGCTGGAGCCGAGATATGACTGGTGCGCGCCGCGATATTCTGCTGCTGAGAGCGGGAGCTGAACCGTTTGGAGACTTGGCGGGGAGGGACCACCCTGCATCCTCCAACGGAAGGCGCTACTTTGCTGAGCGATCTCTATCTCAAAAAGCGCTACTTTGTTCGCGATTTGATCACAAATTACAGCAATGTGGGGGACACCGAGAGAGACTGCAAAGAGTGGTTGCAGTGACCACAGACCCTCCTTACATGCGGATTAGCAAAGAAACGGCACTTAAAACTAATGACAACAATCGTTCACCAGCCAAAGTAGCATATGCGAGACGATGAATGCCGGGGAACAGAGGCGGTAGACAAACAACAAACAAGAGGAAGTTAACAGCTCGTACACTAAATTCGAATGGTTAATACTTTTTGATTCAATGATCGGATTAACTAGAATTTATTTATACTTCCTCTAGTAGTATAGTAGTAGAAATATTTTTAACAAATCAATAACTAGATCTAATTTCTACTATTAACTATATATTATCAGTATAATGCACGTAAAATTTCTCAAAGTTAAAAGCCTTTCTTGCGATGCATCCGTTTTGTTTTCAAAGAAAGGTCTCTCAGCATTAGAAAAACGAGAGATTTTGAAATTTGACACCCTTTAAACACGAATTTTTCAATATTTGACACCCTGGTTCACTGTCATTGACTCAGATGGACCCATATATCATACACAGAATCCGAAAGGCATGCGAATTGGGTGTCAAATATCAAAATACCCCTAGAAAAACAGACAAGATTTTCCATGCTACACTAGAAGCAACTTGGATTGCTTACTGTTCTAGTGCAGTGAGACTGTAGTGAACAATACTAATACGGACGTACGTGCACCTTTAGGACAGATGTTCCCCCAAGCTAACGACGTTAGAACATTGTTGTGGTTGTGACCACCATTGGCTGGCGAGGAGCGATAAAAAAAGGGTATCATATATAGGTAGTTCATTGAGACCACATTGATTAATCAACTTACTGTAGCAATGGAGCTAATTACGTCTGCCTCTCTGCGAGTCCTGGATATTGTTTTGACTTTGATCACAAGCTAGGGTCAATCTCAGAGGGGCAAAACAGGCTAGAGGCGTGTCCAGCGTTCATATGAAATGTTTCGAAAATTGTGTAATAATGCATAAGGAAAATACAACCTAAAATCAGAACTAGGTCATTTTGGTTTTCACCAAATCCGTGTGAATGACTTGAATGTGGTTCTTGCGCCTGCGTGTGTTGACTTTCATGTGAAAAAATTTGGTATTTGCATCCCCTTCCCTGATGTAAGTCAGTCGTGATCGTTGCTGAAGGCACATCCTCTGGACGGCCACTAGGCCAAGGAGCCTGGTGCGCAAGCTGCCTCGAAAGCTCCTTTCTGGAATGGAGAGCCGTTTTGACTCTTTGGTCTAATCGAACTGAAAGATGAGCTCACTGACCACATCAAACTATAGCCGAATGTCCCCCATCTTCTGCCTGCTCCACGCCCTTAGGTCCCTGGCTGTTCTAGCTTGCTTAATGTGGAACCTCAACAGTGCATCGCGCGGACGAACAGGCTTGTCCCATGCCGTGTGGACAACATCAGGGAAATCTGTCATTCTTGTCCAGAAGGACTCGAATCTGAAACTTGAGAATGTTGGCAATAAAACATCCCCTAGTAGCAAGAGCGGACAATGATCATACACATGCGAGGATAGGGCTTGCAAGTGACAGTTGGGAAAGATGAGCTCCCAGTCTTTGGAAGTGAACAATCTATCAATCCTGGTTAAGGTGGAGTTCTCTCTGTCGCTTGTCCATGTAAATCTCCTTCCATTCAACCTAATCTCCTTTAATTCGGCCTCGTCGATGACCCTCTGAAAGCTCCCATGATTCTCCTATTGAGATTACCGTTCTTCTTGTCAACTGCCTGGTAAATCATATCGAAGTCTCCTAGAATGAGCCACTCAGTGCACATTTGACCCTGTAAATTCTCGATTTCCTATAAAAATGCGAGTTTTTCACTGTCGAGCTGCGCCCTGTATACCACAGAGCAAGACCATTTGATGCCATCATTTTTCATCTAAATGGAAGCCGATATAGTGCTTGTCCCTTATCTGGAAATGGTCTGCAAACACCGCTAATAGAATCCCTCCCCTCGTACCCTGAGCCAGAAGGAAACAGAAGCTGTCTTTGAAGCTGTTACTTAGTAACTAAATATTAGCATGTCATCTATATTTTGCAATTTTGTCTCTTGCAGGTAGACAATGGTTGCTTTGGACTCTCGTACCAGCTCCCTGATGACTGCTCTCTTTGCCAAAGAGTTGCAACCCCAGACATTCCAGTTTAGAATCCTACAGTCGACCTAAGACATGTGTCCCTATGAGCCCCTCTATTCCCCCAAATGATGATGGAAGGATCATCAGTGGAGATGATTGCGTTCCTGTTACCGAATGTGCTTTTGTGGTGAGAGACCTGTTTAACACAAAAGGAGTTAAAATCGGACATGAAAGTGACCAAGGCACTTGCATTGGATAACCCAAGCTTACAACCATGGCAGTACAAAAGAGGCCTTATAGATGGCCTCCTACAATCAGGCTGGCCAGCAATCGAGACAAGCAAGCTAGAACCAGATCCCTGTTTACAAGCGGGTCGACACTTAGAAAAGGCCTCTTAACTTCAGGAGGCCTAAGATAATAACAGAGCAAAAGCACATGGAGCTAGAAAACAACAGAGACTCTAGACTCAGGCGTCGGAGGACCCTGAGTCTCCTCATGTGGCGGCAACCTCCCATGTCGCTGCTCTAGAAGCCTGCAGTAAGTCATTGTTGCGTGCCACCCCAGCCAGTTGAGCAAAGTCTTGGAGCACATCTTCAGTGAGTGGCTTGTGAAAAAGATTAAGGTAGTGTTGGCGAGCCTCCTCATCCATCGTTGCTGCGTTTGAAGGGATGAGGCCTAACTTTTTTGCAATCTAGTGCTGGGCTTTTTTGGTGGATGACATCTTTGCCGTGAGCTTGTTGGCGAGACGAGCGCTTCATCTTTTTACTGGTCTTGATGCAGTTGTATCAGCCAAAGATGATACAGCTTGGTCTGGCAAGATCGGTGGTGGAAGGTGTTGAAGTATAAGTGAATTGCCTACCTTTCCTCATCAGCTTAAGCTTTTGGGTGAACTGGTGGTGCACGAACTCAATATAGTATCGAGCTAAGAGGTCTCAAGTTCAAGACCGGTTGGCGTAATTTTAAAAAATAATTGCAGCCCACTTCTATTCCACGCCCCAGACACGAGGGAGCTCAGACGTGAGGGGTGTTGAAGATAAGTGAATTGCCTACCTTTCCTCATCAGCTTAAGCTTTTGGGTGAACTGGCTGGTGCATGCAACTCAATAGAAGGCATGCTTTGATAGACTTGGAGAAAGCTGCATTGTTACAACCATTCTGCTGCTCCTCACTTGCCTGGTTCACCTCCTGGAAACCTGAAAGAACTGGGTAGGCCCTGTTAACTTCTTCAAGCATTGGGTCCAGCCTTTCTACCTGCAGGTTGACAGCTAAGAGGTTGAAGCATAGCAACTCTTCACCGTCAGAAAGACCTGCCTCATCTCACTTGTTAGGACATCCATGCTCTAGCGCCTGCATTGACTAAGACTCCTAAAAGGGTTGGGTGTTACAATTGTGTAAGGTCTCAGGCAACACTAGCAGTACTGTGCCACAAACCTCATTAGCAGTCGAGTTTGAGTGGAACATTTCCATCAGAGTAGGTTGGGAGACTTGGCCCATTTTTGTCCCAGGTGAAGCCACCGTATGCGCAGCCCCGTTTAGCATCTGTTCTTGCCTGACTGGCTGGTCGTGAGTGCTGAGAGAGCATGAACGATTTGTCGGCCCCTGGAACCGCCTACTGTCACATGAACATCCTCCCCGGCCATGATAGGAAGGCTGCTGGTGAGCTCTTCCTTCTCTTGGGGGGACATCCCAACTCGATGGACAGCGACGGGGGCCATTGCCTCCAAGTGGAGATCTATCCCTGTACCTGCAACTGATCTGATGATATGATGACCCACGCTGCCATGGCGTGCCATCTACAACTCCCAGGGACCAGTTGTAAACATGGCGTTTTGGCCAGTCTTCCGCTGAGGAGATATCTGACATCTCCCCGCTAATGTCGCTGTGACCAAGGCTGAAACCAACCCGACGTGGAGGTGCCAACTCTTTCGGAGGCTCAAAGTTGAGAACCTGATCTATGTGCAACAAGACTCTATATGCCAGCATTCTAGGAGGCGGCCGCTGCAGGGAGGGTCCTTCGATCCCCAGGTCAAGGAAGTCTTCGAATGGTGGGCTTGTCCTGTAGGGCCTCCTCAATGAACAACTTGGCGGTTTTTGGAAGAGCTGCGGCATCCCTTCCCATATCCGGACACATGTACATATTGTCTCGTTGTTATTGAACGACTGATCGAACTCTGTGTCCACAGTTGTGACCAATGATTTCTGAGCCCACAATATAGCACAAAAACTTTAACTAGCAACCAAATATACCATAAAATCCCCAAAATTATAACTTTTGCTCCGCCTAAACGATGTCTTTCAACTCTTCACCCCCTGAGTCTCCCTGAATGACCAACAAAAACCATTTTAACCGCCTTCCTTCCACATCTCCTCCCCGTTCTATATAACGGACTCTTTGCATCTTCCCCATCAGCTCTGCACCAGCTCAAGAATTAAGCACGTGCACAGCCGTACACCGGAGGCCAAGAAGCCATGGCCGAGGGCGAGGAGCTGGTGGAGAGCGCCCAGGACATGCCGCAGGTGGTGGCCGCCCTCGCCGGCATCCTGGAGCGCGTCGCGGAGCACAACGACGCGGCGGCCACGCACGCGGAGCTGGCCAGGTCGCCGGTGTCGGCGTTCCGAGCGACGACCAAGCCTGGCATCTCGGTGCGCTCGTACATAGCGCGCATCGCGCGGTTCGCCGGGTGCAGCCCCGCGTGCTACGTCGTCGCCTACATCTACCTCGACCGCCTGCTGCGCCGCGGCCGCCGCTTCGCCCTCGCCGTCGATTCCTACAGCGTGCACCGTCTGCTCATCACTGCCGTGCTCGCCGCCGTCAAGTTCATGGATGACATGTGAGTTTATCTGCATGAATATGGTCTCTGATTAAGTAACAGAACTGTTCTACTAGCTAGTTTGTAGTGTACGTGTACATCATGATCTTCTTGATTATTTTTTGGTGGTCTAATTGGAAACTTGCAAATTAACTTAGTGTGAATTCGATTCACTCTGTTCTTGGTATAAACTCACTCTGTTCTTGGCAGTTGGCATGTTGTTGTCAGTTAAAGAAGCAAGGAAGCACCTCCCGAAACTTAATTTGTCTAGTATTGAATAGAACACCTGAATTTAAACATCTCAATGGCGAATTGTTGAGGGGAAATTAATTGGACCACCTGAATTTTGTTCTTCTGTTCATCGGATTTAACTTGCAGGATTCAAACACTTTGGCTTCTTGTGCGAAGAGTAGTGAGCTATGACAAAGTGCTTTATTCCTACTCGACACTTTTTGCCGTTTTCCCCTCTTCCGAATCTTCTTCCCTTGTTTGAATCTCTGCCAGCTAGGAATAAGTTGGGAGTGTCTTCGAAGTAACTCAGCATCATTTTCACTCCCATCTTCAGGATTGTGTTAGTTTGGTAAGTCCCTTGTGAGGTTACTTCTCATTTTTTTTAGATAATGGAATTACCTCCGGCCTCTGCAGAAGCACACAGCCCGGTTTTATTACATAATGTTCAGCTATCTAGCTGAATTGAAAGGGATGCAAAATTACATAAATGGTGAAACAACATAAAATTTAAGGATAGCAAAGTCTACATAAGATTACGGAGTTTACGGAGTTTACATTGTTTAAGGATAAATGGTGAGGTTACTTCTCATAAGATTATAAAGAAGTTAATTTGGAAGATAGCATTATCAGGTAGTAGTAAATGTCGGTGCTTAGGATTCACATAGTTCATACATGGTTTTCCTTCAGACAGTATACAAGCACACCACAATTCAGAAGTTTTGGCAATAATCATTGGCACATATGAACTATTGTGCTAATCATGTAGTACCAAAGAAGGCAATGATGAGTAAGTAGGTTTCTACCTCAACTGTGCTGCCAAGCTAGGCTTTGCACTTGGTGCACATAGTGATTTGTCCTTGCAAACCAGGCTGTACATGGACAAAATCATGCTTATCGACCAGAGCAGAAAAATGCAGGGTTCCACTGTTCCTTCCATCCAACCACATACATCCACCGTGGACCCAAGAACATAAAGCTAGAGGGGTCGCCTTTTTTTGTTTGGAATTTAATTCAGTGCCAGCTGTGGGGGATTGGGACTGGCAACTAGCCATCTGCTGATGTTTCCTGCTCAATTTCCCCATATCTGGACTCAGGAGCATCTCTTTCCAGTTAGCCTTTGCTAATAGTGATACTTAATTGGCCCAAGTTGGCATTCTTAAAAGAATCGGTTTGGTGCCTGTGACAGACCGTCCTTCTGAGGGGTGCATATAAATACCTTTACAGTTATCTAGGATTTTAGTTATAGATAACCAAGTATATATTGCTAGACATTAGAGCGAAAACGAATATTTTATAGAGAAATTAAGGGTCTAACGGCTAGAGTTTTTACAAAAGGGTGCGACTTACACCAGTTACGTTACAAAACACCCACAGGAAAGGCTTGAGCAGATAGATCAAGACCTCAAAACCAAACTTCTTTCCCATCTACGATCTCCTGGAATTCGCCAGCTTCATTGAAATCTAGAGGGGGGTAAAAGGCAAGGGTGAGTATACAATAGTACTAAACAAACCACACGGAAATTCTAAGTACTACATGTAGGGATAAACAAGGGTTGACATAGGTTTTAAGTATTGTGGATGCAAGTTAAACACCAATTTTATTTTACATTTGAATTACAAACCAAATAACAGTAAATACCATGGGGTTTTATTTGCAAAGTTCAAATTTACGACAAGTTCTATTTATGAAAACTACTTGAGCTCGGTTACAGGAATCACTCTAGATTAACTCAGCTTCATTAACCGGAAGCACGACGTATTCGAATACCATTGATATTACTCTGCAGAGCTGCTTAGCTTTACCCACAAGATATCTTCGGCCGTCAGTGACACACGATTACATGCAACTTAAATGCATGCGGCCGGACTGAGATGATCATAGTCTTTTGTTGAACTTCTCTTCTTTAGCCCTTACACAGTAGGTTACGGATCCACATCCTGTGATCCATCGCCAAAGCGGAGATGCGATCCGTCAATCAGGATACCTCTCTGTTGTGAGAATCAGCGAATGGCCACCCCATTCCCGTTCCACCCTAGTTGCTCCGCGATCCATTCTCTCACCAGAATAGTAGCTACCTCCTATAGGTATTCCAAAGGGAAGTACAATGTACTGAGCTATGTTGGAATAGGTCAACAGGGCTGACCGATCTAACTTGTGGTTGAGCGAGAACTGATGTTATTTACTTTGCCTAAGACATCGGTCCTTAAATGCCTGAGACTCAGCCAATTACATACGACATGCCATGGTACCCACCGTACCAACCACCACACCATATCCTGGCTTTGTCATCGGTTGGGGGTCGGACCAACATCCACCTCCCGTGGGTAGCCCAATACTGTCCTCCTAACCGTGGTAATTTTTGAAAATCACTCGAGCTATCTCTCGGAGATTTCAAGTAATTGAGCTAAAGATGAAATTATATTAACTGCTAATCTACGACAGTTCGATATTTTATAGCCTAGGGTTAAAAACGAATTTAAGGTGTAACAATAGGTTGATCATTGGGTTATATCTAATTATGTCATTTCAAAGTATCTCCTTTTGTAGTTTTCTAAAATACTAGAAATAATGCGGTACAGAAAATATACATATACTATAGCGGAACTGGGTTCAAAATGTTCAAGGGTGTGGCTTGCCTTGCGGGGTCAAGGGTTCTCCTAGCGAAAAGTAGTTGTAGTCGTGGCCGGCTCCGGACAGCTCCTACTCTGATACAGCCCTGCATCGCCTCTGCCCGAGAATTGCTCCAAGGGTAGCTCCAACATTGAATCTAGCACGAGAAAATGAAACCAGTAAATAAACGAATAAAAACACCAAAAGAAGAAAACAGAAATTGAATCGAAGAGAGCGAATGGCTAGAAATAGGACGAAAGGGCATTTTGGGGGTTTTGAAAACTTAGGGGACTGGACTCGGTGGAACAGAGATCATTTTTGGACTTAGCAGCTCGAACTGGTTATGAATATGTATTTTTGGGCATTTTTGGATTTTTAGAAATTTTTAAGATTTTTCTGAATTTTTAATGATTTTTCGGATTTTAAATAAAATTAAAATCCGAAAAAATCAAAAATTAAAAATGAGCTAGGCCATATAGTGAAACGGGGCCATCACTGTGCGGCCCATGGTGGCCTTCGCACGCACGGCCTGTGGGCGTGGCGCACGCGTGCACGCGGCCCATGGGCGCACTAGGCCGGCCCACGGAGATGGGCGCTGACGTGCGGGCCCAGCGGGGGAGGGAGACCGACGAGTGGGCCCGCAGGAGCGAGCCGCTGACCGAGGGACCCACGCGCCAAAGGGAGAGGGAGCGGGAGCGGCAAGGGGCGGTGACGCGGTGGCCGGAAGGGAGGAAGAAAAGGGGAAAGGTGGTGCGGGGAGGTCGCCGGAGGGGGAGAGAGGTAGCGGGGAGGAGAGGGAGCTCTCCGGTGAGGCTGGGGTGGGGAAAAATGGAGGGGATGCTGGGGTATTTATACGCGGGGGAGGAGAGAGGAGAGGCGCGCTTGAAGCGCTGAGGGCGACAGCGGCGGCGGGCAACAGAGGCATGTGGCGTGAGGGCGACGAAAATGTGAAGGTGGAGGGGAACACGGGGTGGCAGGGTGCAGCGCGCGACACGGAGGCGAACCCGGGCGGTGCGGGCGCGGACGTGAAGACGGCACCGGAGCTGGATGAGGCGGAGGCGATGCAGGGTGGGCTGGGCCGCGCGGAGGGGAGGCTGGGCCAGAGGCATTTCAGTGCCTATTTGGTAATTATGGTTGAGCTTTGTTTGGTTGCTTGATCCTGCTGCTGTAACTGTGATTGTGCCGTCAATCATTGGAGCGCAGACTCAATCCTGAGCCAGCTGAAAGAATTGAAGGAATATATAATATGAGAATGCAGTGATACTGTTTCTCTGTGAAAAGGTTAAGCTGAAAAAAGAAGAGCTGGATACATGACGTAATCTCTGTATGCAGATGCTACAAGCCTACAACAACGCATACTTCGCCAAGGTCGGGGGCATCTGCCTGATGGAGATGAACTACCTGGAGGTGGACTTCCTGTTCGGCATCGGCTTCGACCTGAACGTGACGCCCGAGACGTTCAGCGACTACTGCGCCGTGCTCCGGTCCGAGATGCTGTGCGCGG